>CM071607.1:3125743-4325743 GCA_036365135.1 Miichthys miiuy | reverse complement strand
CCTCGGCTCTACCTGCTCCAGGTGATGTTGTGGTGTAATATGCCTTCCAGTGTGATGGTCTGATAAGGGGCTGTGTTGCTGGCTCGTTGTGTTGCAGGGGTGCGTGAAAAAGACAAAAGGCAGACCGCATTAACTTGTCTCTTATCTGCCTGGCCCACCAGCTATCATCACCCGTATGTGCTGCTGACTTCAACCACCTCTCCAAAGACACACGCATACACACACACACACACACACTGTCTTCTGGCCTCCTTTTATGCTATCACACTGGCCCTGAACTGAACCTGTCCTTCGCTCCTATCTCACCCACAGATGTAACTCCATGCTTCGATATGCTCATTGTTTGTGCGTAGTTCCTGCAGTAACATTGGTTACTGTTAGATGTTTGGTCTGTGAGGGAGTCCTTGACTTGAAACAACGGCTGTAAGACTGCAGTCACTCCTTTTCAGAACTCACATCTTTTAAAAGAATATCAACTTGGGTGTAATTTACACAGTTTGGGTCATTGTTTCTATAAGCTATGATAACATGGCTTACAGCTGGGAACATGGCAGGACCAATGCAATAAGTTTAGTTGGGGCAAAAAAAAGTCAGAGCTGGCAAACGATCAGAGAGTTGTAAACATTTTATCAACAACTGTGGAAAGTTGGATAGGTCAAAGTTGAATCTGGCACTCTGTAAACTTTGGAAGTTTACAATCACACTTGTAATTTTCCAGCAAGCTTTCGTTTTCTTTTCCAAATCGGTTTGGCTGTCAAAGTTGTCCTTCTCCAACCTGTCTGACTTTCTTTTAGCGGCGTTGAAACATAGACGAGTACAATGTGATTATCCTTAAAAAAAAATGGTCAAAAATAAAGACCAAGGTTATTTGAAACCAGAATATTTCCTTAAATGTGCAACCTGTGTATCGGTAAATCTTTCCCCATTTGCCTCCCCTCAGTTTTTAATACATGCTCGGGCTTTAACAAATCTGCAGCTGCTGACATGGCCTATGTGTAGCACCTCTGCCTCGGGAACAGCTGATGGTGCCCTGATGGTGGAGTGATTCAGCCACAAAAGACTTCAGTATCTGCCAAAGATAAGAAGCAGAGAGAACCAACACTCTCCCATTGCTTCAGTTGATGTGTGAGAGAGAGAGAGAGAGAGAGAGGAGGCGGCTCCATGACTCTGTTTGTGTGCATGTGCTGGGCTGGGGTGGGGTTGTTGGGGGAGGCAGCGTGCACGAGGGAGGGAGGGAAAGGGTAGACGGAAGGCAGGGCGGGGCCTCCTGAGCTTCCCAGGGAGAGCCCTGAGCCACGGTTCATTCAGCTCCTGAGATAGTGTAAACAGACAGTGATTGAATGGTGATGAGAAAGGTGCCGGGGCGGGCAGGACAGAGGCAGCCCTGCATGAAAATTGTCCCCCCGTCAAGGCTTTGTTTTGGTTGGTGCTTCAAGCGCATAAGCAAACAGCACTCCTCATTGGTTGCATTACTGTTACACCCCTTGTGGTCAAGCACATTTGCTTCTCTTTCTCTACTACAGTGATAAAACGTGTGACCTACTTTGCATACATAGATTGCTGCATTGCTGCGCTGCTTTATACTCATGTTTATTAGCTCCATCCTCCCCAGAGTTAAGAATAACAAAGATTTCACTGGGGAACAGCTGTGTTTTCAATACACATGTTCTGATATTGTTAACATGGAACTGAGTTGTTAACGGATGATGTAATTACATTCGCTGGGTGAAACTAAATTTAACAGGACCTGATGTGAGGCTATTTTAAATCATTTTTCTGATTTGCACACTGCGCTCATAATGCACTCAGTGAATCGGCTGAAGTGAACCCATCAGGCCAGGGGAAGGAGGCAGTCAGTCTTCAGGGATAATCTGTGATTTGTTTAGAAGGAAACAAAACGCACAATGAAAGGATAAGTCATAACTGATGCAATGTACAACGCACAACTAACAAAGCCTGTCTTAGTCAGTGAGTGGGAGGGGATCAGGTCTTACAGGAATAGTGGTTGTTTCAGATACTAGGTGGAAAACTCGTGGTGAGACTTCCCTTGTCCTACACAACCTGCTGCACTGGCTCCGCTCTTTTACAAGTGCAGCTTGTAGAAAAGGAAGCGCTCAAGTTGTCAGTCTTGTTATGCAGCCGTAAATTCAGCCAAGCGTTAAAAGGTGTAGCTGCAAAGAGTGTATTTATAGTCTGCTGGAGATCCTATACAGATTATTATGCATTGTTTTTTGACATTGATTATTAGAAAAGCTGTACATATGTGTATGTTTACATTAGTGTACAATCGCCTGATAACTGTTTTTATTTCTTTAGTTTCACAACCACTGTAGCTTCTCCTTTTATACTAGGAAAGAGAGAGTGAAGTGACAAGATTGCGATCAGCATCTACACTGCTAGAAGCCACAAAATCCTACATATTGGTGCTGAAACTGACCCGAGATTTTAAGATTTTCCCTGTTTGCCAAAAAGAAACTTTGCTATATTGGGCTGAGGAAAACCTATTTCTATAAAGGTTAAATCTGCCAGTTTAAAATGTAGTGCTGCATTATACTGACAGCGGTGACTGATCTGAACTCCATTTTTTCTTTTTGTCTCTTTTGCAGCTCTGAACCAGCAGAGGATTACCCAGAGTGCTCCAGTTAAACAGGGAGGGCAGCTTCCTCCCAGCATCCACAGCGCAGTTGTGGGAGGCAACAATCAGATGAGACTGCAGCAGATCGAGAAGGAAAGGCTGAGACTGAAGCAACAGGAGCTGCTTCGACAGAGACCACAGGTCAGGAATTACAAGTCAAGAAAATATGCAAAGGCCTTCTGTGAAGTAGTGTGTCCTCATGGAGGAACAAATAACCTGCATCAAGAAGGCCACGAGGTCAATGTGACAGTCAAGACATATCGACCTTTAACTGCTCCCTATTTGATGTACACCGTGAATAGGCATCTAAGTATTAGTCATCATTCCTATGTATAATAGTGAATCTTAAGCCTCTTTGATCCATCTTTATTGTCTCACCACCCTGCAATGAAGTCCCATGAGTCATGTGCGGCGATTTTATCACTTCCTAACGGTGATGTGTCACTAAGCCGCCCACACAGGGTGGTTCTGCAGAGTCCAGTAGTTTACTCAAGGCTGTGTCATAACACCAGAAACAGAGCTTTATGATTATGAATGAGGGTGCTGGTGACTTTGTTTACCATGGCGTTCGCGTGAGTTGTTTAAAGTTCACAGTGTAGGAAGTGACCCGAGTGTGTACATGCAGCCGGCTGTAGAGAAGACATTTGGACTGTCCTTAAAAGTCCTCGGAGCATTTGCACCGTATGCCTCAGTGACCTGGTTATTGTCAGCTGTCTGAACCGTCGTGTGAGGGAGAACTCTAGTTTCCATAATGGGAGAAAGGATGAAGACAAACCTGGTTACCACAGATTTCTGTTGTTTTCTAGCGTTATAAAGTCTGCATGCACTTTCTATTTCCCGTCTCCTGATCTGTGTGCGTGTATATGTAGCAACGGATAAAGAATTAATTATTGAATGAAAACATATTTATAAAGATTACACACGAGCTGCTCAGTTATCCGAATGAAATGTGGAGATGGGTTTGCACACCAGACTGTATACATTTGAAGAGCCACTATCAGGCTCTTGACTGGACTCCAGTACAGCCCAAATCCCTCGAACTTTACAAGTACAAAATGTTTGGAATACAGACGCCGTAAAAGATGAACGTCCTCTAAAGGGATTAGTAAAGTGTATTTTCTTCTTACTTTGTTTGCAAATATAGTAGTATGATTATAGTAGGAAATTGTGCAACCGTGCAGGCTGTGTGCGCTTGTGTGGGGAGTTCAGCTTTAGGGCAGTACTTGCCACACCCAAGAAGTATGACGAAGAACAGGTGGCGATGTATATGACTTGCTGGTGACAGTCAAGAGCGCTGGTGCTGCTCAGTCATGCGCAAAAAGCAAGAGCAAATAAAACCATAAAGGTTGTTTATAGCACACTGCCTTCATAATCTAAACCAGACCGCGTGTGTGTGTGCACGAGATTCTGGGATAAATATCATTGTTTGAGGAGGAAAACGCCGTCAGGTTCTGCTGAAATAAAAACAAAGAGAAGGAAAAAACATCTTCTAGCGTTATGAAGCTAATTAAGGCTTTTTATTCATCTTTCTGCCTCAGGGAACATTGTGTCCATTTCTCCTCAACCACAGCCGTTAAAAGCTTCTAGCAACTACTCAGGGTGTCTAGCAGCGTGTTTAAATCCTTACCAAAAAAAAAAAAAGCACATCCCTATTGACTGCCTCGCCGTTGTCGTCGAATGAGCTCTCTAAACGGTGACACCGGTCAAGTCATGAAGGGGAAGGAGGTAAAAAAGAACATGACTTCATATCCTCGCCCTTATCTGATGCAGCATGTGTAGAAAACAATTGTCTCCAACTGTGGTCGCCCCTTCGTGTAATCTGACACCATGTATGGGAGAAATGGAGCGCACCATGTTGGCAGTGTGTGCGTATGTGCTTAATTTAACATTTTATGCAGTGACAGCAGAGCAGCAGCAGTATAAAGGCACTTCTGACATGTTTTCGTGAAGCCGTAGCTGTGTATAATTAGCTGCTGAGGTTAGGGGTGGGGTTGATTGTGTTACTTATGGGGGTTTGTGTTGTTTTTTTTGGTCCACAGGAGCTTGCTCTAAGGAATCAGCTGCCTACAAGCATGGATCAAGATGGCAGCACGAACCCTGTGTCCTCCCCTATGGCCCAAGATGCCCGGACCATGACTGCCAACAGCTCCGACCCATTCCTCAACAGGTTGGTTTCATTAAAAAAAAAAAAAGCCAGGTGTGTCCTGTGTTGGAGAAAATGGAGGAAATGTTCCTCTGATGCACTGATTGACGTCACTTGACGAAAGAGCTCCCGTTCTGGTTCAGCTTGTCAGACCTAATGTATCCTGTTTGAGGGAATCTGTGTGCTCGGCTGTTTGAGTTTGAGCTCTGGTGAGAGCTGCCCGAGTTACACAAGTAGTAAAAACAGTAGGGCAGTCTGTGGGCTTAACCTTCTTCACATGGTAATGAGTCATTCAGACCAGCAGGCCTGTGCTGGAGTTAACTGCACAATGATGACCTCTGGTGTACAAGTGCAGCGATAGAAAGATGATCAGAACCCGAAACGTTCATGTAACCTGTGAAAACGTATAGAAAACCACACGTTACTCAAAGTGAAGAGGGCACAAACGCACACAAACTGGTGGACTCAGACTAGATGTAAAAACAGCTGTGAGTAGGAAGTAGGAGCTTCCTCTCTGAGTGCCGCTCCATGGCATTCTGGGAAATAATTCCTCGCCGTTCCAGCTCTTCTGCAAGCCGACGAAATGAGGAAAGAGCTGAATAGCAAGCAGGCCATGAGAACATGTGGTCCAGTCAGTAGACAGGCCAACCTAATCTCCCCTCCTCCCCCTGTTGCCTGCACTCCCCTGCTCTTACAATGGCCTCATTCATCCTGCCTCTGCCATACTCTGCCTACATATTTTTCCTCTGCTAATTAGTATAGGCTTGTCAAATGTCTTCTCTCTGCCTCTTTGTCTCTCTGTTGCCCCATTCGTCGCTGCTCTTTTTCCTGTATTCTGCAATAGAGGCCGAAAAAAAGTGAAACTTGCTCTTGTCTGTGTCACTGTGGATTAGTTACCATAGTCATTCAAATAGACAGAACTGGTGAGACGTGGATGTATGCAGAAAGCCCCCCCGAGGGAATTAAGGCCACACTGTTACTTTTCAGCCTGTGTGCTTTTAATAACCGAGCGTGTTTGCTTTGTCGGATCAGTTAATTAGATTCACGTAGTTCAGTTTAAAGCAGAGTTAAGTGAAGGTCATCCTACAGTTTCCGCTCAGACAAAAAAGCTTTTTATGTCCTCCGGTTTGATGGAAATCATGTTTATGACCCAGATTTCTGTATTTTCAGCGGGACCTATCACTCCAGGGATGAGAGCACAGACAGCGGCTTGAGTATGAGCAGCTACAGCGTCCCTCGCACGCCAGATGACTTCCTCAACAGCGTGGACGAGATGGACACAGGTGAGGCCGCAGGCTAAATGAACAATCAGCTGTCAGACAGGGTGGGCTGTAACATCGCTCTGCTCAGTTAAGATGCTGATGAACTCTCTGTAGTTAATGCTAATAAATTCTGACGCAACGTAGTGTTCCCTGTCGGGTAAATAGAAAACGACATGGGCTCATCTCCAGCCCCGCGGCCACAACACATCCGTGAATGGAAACTTTGTAGCCGTTTGCTAACGAGTGTATTTAAATTAACTGAATGGACTGTAGTAGCTTTTCAGCCGTCTTGGCTTATTGGTACATTTCTTTCTACGGTGTGAAATCTACTGCTCATAACTACAGCTAGGAATGTGACGAAGAGCTGCAATGATCAGCCGACTGACATAACAGTGATTAATCAAAGTAGTTTTTCATGCAAAAGTTTTATATTACATGAACCTGAATATATTTTGAGCTTTTGACATTTCATAGACCAACTTATTAATCCATTATCGGTCATTCTCTAGTTTACGTAGTCAAACCATTTGTTTTCCTGTTCATTAGGGGACCCTCTTCCACCCTCCATGGCAACACAGCCCAGCCGTTTCCCCGACTACCTGGACGCTATTCCGGGAACAGACGTGGACCTGGGCACCCTAGAGAGTGAGAGCATGGCGGTGGAGGGCGAAGAGCTGATGCCCAGTCTGCAGGAGGCCCTGAGCTCCGACATCCTCAACGACATGGAGTCTGTGCTGGCAGCTACCAGGATCGACAAGGAGAGCTTCCTCACATGGTTATAGAAGATCCGAGCAGGGCGCTCCTTCCTTCTCTGCCTACACTCTGAACTGCTGCCTGCTCTAATCTGTGAAGGATTCATAGATGCTTTTACAAGACATTTCAGCGAGCGTCTCTGGACTTCTGTCTCTGTCTCGGCGTGTAAGGCCAACCTCTTTTTGAGGCAGTATTGTTCTGTTCTTTTCACTGGTGTTATCTCTTTATTTTGTCTGTGTCTTCAAGGCTGGCCCATGAACAGACAATTACGCAAGGGTCCCCAAATCTTTCACAGGTCTGTCAGTGAATCTAGGGCATCTTTACCTAGAGCAGGGGTCGCTCCTTCCCCTGGTCTCCCCCCATAGTTGAGCTGGGCGGGTGCATGTACTCTCTTGCAAGGACTGCCATCATCAGTTATCGCCTGGAGTCTCTGGTGCCTCTTTTTTTCTTGCAATATATTGTGAAGCAGCACTACTTAACTGTATCTGGGACGATTGCATCTAGCTTAAGTAGCTTTATATTTGGCCTTGTAAGTTTTTATTCTTGCTTTTGTTGTTTGTTTTTCAACGAGCCTGAGAAACCAAAAATGATGTATTCGAAGCATAAAGAACAATACTGATTTGGAGTAAAGGTAATGTGAGGCCCAGTTTGGACATGTTGGCTTTGCTTAGGGGGGGTTGGGGGGGGTGAGGGTTGGAGCCTGGGGACCGACTACATTGCTGCTTGGCTGTGCCAGCAAGTCTAAGTTAAACCTTTGATAGATCAAGTGCCTTCAGTTGTATTTTTTGAGACGCGAGCAAAACGAACAATTACTAAGTTTCTGTGATGCAGCGATAAGCATTAGGCTGTATTCATTTACGTCAACCACACTTTCCTCTATCCACTGTTCAATAATCAAAAGTGTATTTGTTTTATAAACACATTATAAGGGGATTTAGGGATTTCTGGTTGGTTTTTTTTAAACCCTAGCTTCTTTGTATCTCAGTCTTATCCGAGCATAATTCATGATTCATTCTTTGTTTTATCTTTTTACTATTCTTTTATTTTTAGGTTACTACATATGTATGATAGCTTAGATCAAAAAGGCATTTTGCTTGTTTTTAAAACTTCTTTCATAGATGAATTAATCCATTTTTAACAGGGTCGACCGTTATCACAGCACGTCACTTCAAAACGATGAAGTCTGCCAAGACACAGATCGATTCAGTCTTGGCTTTTTTTTTTTTTTTTTAAACCATTTAGCTGATTCTCTTCTTGTCTCTGATTTACTATATACACATATTAGTGTTATTGTTTATTTGTTGATCACATGCAGCTTTTACTATCTTTCCTGAACATTAACCAAAAAAGGCAGATCTCTTGGCTAAACAGAAACTATAGCTCTTTTGATCAATTAAAACCTTGTGACGACGTACAAGAGTTACAATGTTTTGAAAGTGTCTTCCTGAGGAGGGAGCCGAACCCCTCGGCTCGATGCTGTGCCGTGTGTTGTATAGGGGGTTTAGAGACTACAGCTAGGACAAGTTGAAGCAGGTTTAAGAGTCACGTCGAGGGGTAGTGTAGAAGGCCAGGGTTTGACTGATGTCGGTGAGTTAACACGGATTGTTGAGTATTTTTTTTTTGTTTTTGTGAAATAATCAAGAAACAATCAGTTTTTTATCTCAGTCAGGAATTGTTGTGGCGGATTCCAAAGATGTTTTTGTAATGGCGCTAACACTTATTTTTGCTTCCATTTTCACAGAGTCCAGAAACGGTATGATTTGTAAATCAGCCTCTGTATGAACACACTGTATAAGCTAATGAGAAAATGATGTAGGTTTTTAAGTGTTAACGGACACGTCTGAATAGGTCTAGCTGAGAGATTCTTTCGTTTTAGACGAGGTGGTTGTTTTGAGTGACTAACCCTGAGATTGAAGATGAGGCTTCAGAACAGAGAAACAAGTGATTTTTCTAGATACGCTCACATGTTTACATTCTCTCTGAGTAAGAAACTGCTACAGCCACAGTGGAAACACAGACAATTCTTTCATAATTACGTTTTTTTTTTAATGTTTACAGCATGACTACATCTTTGCATTACTGCAGTACCCCTTTGAATAATCAGCCTGCCCTCCTTGGTCGAGGACTTGCAGGATGTCACACTGATTCTGTTGCCAAGCAATACTTAATTGGTAGCATTAACTTGATGGAACAATTTTTTAGATCAGAGAACATGAACAATTTTTTTATTCTGTGTGAGAAACCTCTTTAGTTTTGATTTTATTGATCATTAAATCATGTGTTGATGATGGATTTAAGATGGATAAACAGTGTTGGTGAGAACAATGCAACTAAATGAGTGGTACACGACAGTGCTTGTATTGCACGGCAACAGAGTTTTCATTTTGATGCAATGACACATTTTGTCACACAAACCTGATTTTATGCTTACTTAGTGTGTAACTGTCGGAGCATATTAGCTGTTGACTGTCATTGTAGCAGTAGAACTAATCACACAAGTTAAAGGATTTTGTATTTAGAGTTTTCTAAATGCACATGAAATGAATTTATATTCAGTAATGATCTGTTCTATTTTTTTTTTTTTGATAGATATGTGCATGTGTTTTAGAACAATAAATTCTGTTACATTATATCTTGCTTCATATGATACTTTGAAATTGGCCTGAAATAAAGTATATACTTTGTGGTAACATTTGCCTTGTGTGGTCATGTATTTTTATTTTATTTTTTTTAAAAATGATTTCTAAATACTAAGACATTTCTATCTGTACCATACTCTATCAGAACGAGAAGCTGTGCTGGTTTAAGTATGTGTAGCTTTAACTTTTGTCTTTTGAACACAGATAGAAATAAAGCTAAACACAAGAATAAAATGGAACCAAAGGTGAAAATGAAAATATAAAAAGCAACACTGAAGAACAGAATACAACTGATTCAACAGAATAAATCTGTAACTTCTTAATTAAATAATGCAAATAAACATTTTATGTTGTAAATAAATAGATTAAAATTCCAAGCAGGTGCAGAAATGCATTCTAAGTGAAACAATAATGTTAGTTGATACTGTGATACTGTCGTTTTCTATAACCATCATGACCAGAGGGGAAAGACGTATTTTAATAGTCAATTTTAAGTTTTATTTTGAAGATTTTCACCGGAAGTGCTTCTTAAGTAGTGTAGTTTACCTTCATGACCACTGGGGGGGCAGTATTACAACTCTGTCTAATATAAACACACGCGTTATGATGTCTGCCTGGAGTTAACAGGTGTGTGTGTGTGTGTGTGTGTGTGATTTTCGAGACGCTCCTACGTGTCAGACGTGTGTTACGTGAACTAAGGGTGTGGCGCTAATGTTAGCAGCTGGGACAGCAACCTTTTCACCGGCACAGATAACAGCTGATTGACGTGTGGTTGACGAACACCGCCCTCTTGTGGTGATTAAGAGGAACTGCAACACCGTTTTAGTCAAATTAGCGACAATGCAAATATCATAGCGCACCAATACTTCCGGTAAACACTTTCAAACTAAAGCTAAGCTTGTATACTTATTTCTATCTGTACTATTAGAGGCATTGGCGGCCATGTTAGTACTAACGTTAACATTTTAAAAATAAAAAAATATACATATATTTTTTAAGTGTCCTTGTCCCATCCTGTGTTTTTATATTTTTATTTTATTTATTTTATATCTATCTATCTATCTATCTATCTATCTATCTATCTATCTATCTATCTAATCCCACCACTTCCGGTAAATAATTTCAAAATACAGGACCAACAAAAAATATTATTTAATTGTGTACTATGTTAAAGTGATCTCCCACAGGTCACGATTAATTAACATGATTTCAAGCACCAATACAAGTCACAACATTTTTTATTTTTACAGTCACTTTCTACTTTTTATATAGTTTTTTTTTTTTTATAGATGTTTAGCCCTTTTTTAACACACTTATATATTTATCTTCTATCCTCTTGTGGACGAAACTGGAACTGCGACCGTCAAATTAATCAAACTAGTATCTATACGTACGAAACGGCGTATGAACACTTCCAGTAGGCTGTTTCAAAATACCAGAGTGAGTTTCCAGTTTGTATCTTTTCCTCCTTCACTTTGTTATTAGTCATTGTCCTGGAATAATCCGACATTAATCAGAGGTGTGTGGGCAGTGAGTCAGAGGTCTGGCGCCAGGAGAGTGCAGGACCAGATGCTAATGTTAACTCAGGTTAACGTGTCCAGAACGGATGTGTGCCCTCTAGTGGCCAGAGCGAGAAACTACAACCGCGCTACAACATATGGGCACTTCCGGTTAGTACTTTCAAAATAAATCTTAAACACGGGTGTAATTAGTATATGCTTTTTCAAAGCTGTCGTGTAGTAAACAGACGGCAGTATGCTGTATATTTACTGGTTACTGAAATTCCTGTGTGTCGGTGTTACTTTACAAAAACATTGTAATGCTAAATGTACTATATCTTCCGTTGAACGCTCAGACAACAATGACCGCTGCGCTTACCTGTCTGTGCTGGAGGGATGATCGGCCACACGTGGATGCAGAAACGTACCTGGATCTGTCTAATAATATAACATTAATCTAACATAAACCCTTCACTCAAGGCAAACCGAACCAGGAGACACTTTGGAGTTGACATTCCTATGATTAGACCCAATGCGAAACATCTGTGCATCCCTGGCACGCTATCATGGGTAATGTAGTCCTTTTACCCACATGGACTACAAAACTGAAGGACAAAGATACAATGTGGGAGAGGGAGGAAACATTTAATAAATAACCTCCAAAACATCTTTGTCTCCAGATCTCACTTTCTGTGGCGATGCCCTGAAATCTGAGAGAAAATATAATGACGATCTTTTTGCCTTATGGAAATTATTTGTACATTGTTCTTTATTGCTTTGTAAAGCCAGTGAGATGAATCTGCAGTGTTTTTAAACACTACATTAATTACACACCTGTTTCATTCAGAGATGTCAAATGTCGTTTGAACCAACTCTAAAGTTTTTTGCAAACAAACATAAAACACATGTGGAATACTTCAGCACATTAAAAAAAAAAGATACTTGATGAATAGATCATATCGCGCCTGATGCCCAGAATAACAAGAAAACAACATCATTCATATCGTTCACATTAAATGTTGAACACTTTCTTTGCTTCTTTGCACATTTTCATTAAAATGCTGATTTCTTTATTAGTGATATCTTAGAGTGAACATATATTCCTGCCTGCTATAAACAATTAATGAGGGAATTTTAAAACTGTTTGCATACAAATTAATTTAGTCAAATGTCCTTATATTAATTATATTCAGCTGAAATCTTTGAATGGTCACTATTAAGTAATCAGGGCTTTGCTGCCCTTAATGGATCATGTCTGGACTCAGAAGACTATGTCAAGCAAATACAATAACAAGTCTATATTTTAATAAAACAGTGTAAACCACAGAACAAACCTGTTTTTGTCTTTGCAAACCAAAACATCTATTAAAGGAAATAAACAACGCTTTTTATTTATTCATTTATTCAAATCAATTTGGTTAATTACATGTATTATAATGTATCATTACTATCCCAATAATTATTAAATATCACAGGAAATAAAAACTAATGGTTACATTATTTAAATTGCATCAAAAACTACCACAGATGAAAAAAGCTTGAACGATAAGTAAGAAAACGTCTGTTGTGGTTTTCTGTGTGTATGGTAGCAAAACTTCTTAAGGTAAATACCGTATCATGCTAAATAGTGGATGCAGATTTAGAAACTTAACTTGGAATATCAAGATGAACTTGAAAGCAACACAGCAATGTTTTCTTTTCACAGTGTGAATTTGGTTTTTTATCCTATGCGACAGCACTACAGCATGAGTATGACAAAGAGACCACAAAAACAGTGACTGCAAAGAAAAGCAGTTTCTTGGCCAATATACCAGGAATAAAATATGCCGAGCACTAAGGACAGAACACAAATTCCTTTCACAGTAAATACAATACAAAACAATACAGTATACTTGGATAACAAATAATATGAGTTTATAAAATTCCATTTTAACATTATTTAAAAAATGTTACCCCTTACATCTTACATCCATTCCCTCTATAGTTTGAGCTGTGGGTCAATTTTTTAGTAATCTGTGACTCAAATTCATGAGTGACTGCCCAAAATCTCATCCAAATTTATATCTTTCATCCAATCATCATTCCCAGAGCCAGACTTAAGCAGAGAGTCTATGAAGTCTGAGTCCGTGTTAATCCCTGGAACTGTGTTGTCTCCCTCGGGGAGGAAGTCAAAGGTCAGACGGTTGGCCCGGTTATTCTGGTAGTTGTTAGAGCTGGGACTGGGCTCTGCAAAGTTGCCTGCTGGTACCCTCTGTTCAGGAGAGGCCTGGTTCAGGTTTCCCACTGCTGCTGATGGAGATCCCATCATTGGCTGGCTTGGTCTTGGGCCTGTGTCTCTTATCGAAGGGTTATGAGGGATCATCCCGATGTCAGGTGCTACTTGGTTGGGAGGGCCAATGTGTCTCTGTTGGTAGGGGAGGTTTGGAATGTCCAGTTGCGCACCCTGAGACTGTAATGGATTGGGTAGCCGCCTAACATTGAGTCCAGCTGTCACTTGCTTGTTGGCTGAGCCCCAGCCCATGTTGACATTTTTCATCAAGCCTCCGAGACCCTGTCCTGGTACCGCTGAGGGATGCAGGTCAGCTGCTGGTCTCGGGTGTTGTACACCTGCTACATTGTTCATGCCAAACGAATTTCCGTGTGTGTTTGGCCCCAGGAACCTGGCTTTGTTTTGACTGGGTCCGATTCGATTCTGATTGTTATGCTGCTGGAACTGACCGATGCAGGAACTCGGATGACAGTCAGCCCCGATCCCAAATCTGCGGTCCGCTGGTGAAGGACTCATCTTTGAACCAGATCTACCTGGGAGGTGACAAGACATGGCCTGTAGGTCATTCTCAGGGCCACTGCTGGAAGACTGGGAGGAGTTTTGACCTAAAGAGATACCAAAAAAATCTGATTACACCGATGGCGCTTGTCATTTGCATTTAAATCATTTGTGACTGATCAGAAATGAACAATACCTGTGAAGATGTTTCCTTGCTGAACTCCCACCATACTTCTTGACTGCTTGTAATCAGGTGGAGGCCTTGTGAGATGACGATTGAACTGATCGTGTGTACTGTCTTTGTCCTGAAAATGAAAGACAAAGTTGTGAATATTGATTGTGTGATTAATAAACAAGCTTATTAATTGATGGAAGCTGTATGATTTAAGCTGTAGCTTACTGAATTGTTAATGGTGTGCTGTTGTTGGTTAAGCTGTCTCGGCATGGCCTGAGTTTTGGCCGGGCCCTTCTGCTGGTTGTTGGGTGCTGGCAGCCGTGGCTGCGACTGGGCCGACATGACTCCTAAGCTTCCATTAGTTGGCAACCTTGGACCAGGAGGAACACCCTTAGACAAAGACACACATTATGGTTTTACATTAGCGTCAGTAGTGCAACTTAGCGCTGTGCCAAGCGCTGTGAAAGAAAAACACAGAACCAAAACAATGCAATAATATGATTTTGCCACTAGAGGGCAAGACTCTACAAGATATTATATCTGTTTCAAAGATGCTATTCAACCTCCAGAATGTGGTCAAGGCTACTCCCTCTGCAGATGAAAAAGGGAGACTTGGAGAGAGGCTTTTTTTTGTAAGGGGGAGTGCGAGCCCTCCTCAAGGCCTGCTTCTCCCTGATAATTGTGTCTAAAGAGAGTGGAAAGAATCCCTGAGACAGCAGGAAATGTGTGCCAATGGGGAGTTAAGCGCCAGCACCATGACTACCTCCATTTAATAAGCTCTCCTTTACTGATCACTGTGTTGTGTTTGGCAAGAAGGCATTCCATCCACTAGAAACCCATTTGGCTGCTGACACTATCATACTGATTAAAATGTTGTAGTCGGCAGCACTCAAATGAAATTGATATATCCAAACTAGCTTTTTAGTTTGAAGTCTTGTCCTAAACGTGTGCTTTTGTAGATCAGCTTTCACCACCGTGGGTGTTTGAGATGTTACATGTCCTTGTAATGCATATTTTTTTAGCTTTTTTAGGCAGCTGTGCAGACCATCTAAGTACTCCAAGTAAAACCTGTCTTTCTTGTGGACACAGCGACACTCTGACTATGCTCAAGCTTCAACCAAGTGCAAGCATTTGTCATGAAAGAGGTTAATGTGCACCAAATCCAAGTCAACATGCGCTGTGTATACAATGTCAGTCATTGTGTTGACTTAAAATGTTTCCCAGGGTGAAATGGATTAGAAATCCAACATTGCGTTCAACAGAAGCTATTACTTAGAGGACAGATTCTTTGCAGAGGATGGATCTCTACAGGGTGGTGACTTTGTGGTCCCCAAGAGAAAAACAGAAAAAAGAAGGAAGTATGTGTAAGTGCGTGTGTGAGTGTGAGTGTGAGAATTATAATGAATGGGGCTGAAACTAACGAGACAGGATCAGAGAATAAGGGAAGTTGAAACTCATCAGGAGTCACAAGCCATTTCAAGAACTAATATTCGCCTTCTCTGCCTGAGTTCAACCCACACAGCAAATCAAGCATGGCAATGAGGTTACGCAGGCACTAAAACATCAAAACAGTGGTTTCTCCTGTTACTCTAGAAAGCAGAATCACTGGTTTTGATTCACTGTATCCAGTTATTGAGACTGTGAGAAACTATAACCATCACAGACATTTTCCCTGTAGAGGTACTCTGGAGAAGGCTTGTTCCATCTTTGTTGTAAGCAAAACCCAATGAGGGGTGTTTTAGCATGTACAACTGAGTAATCCTCTCTGTCATCCTGATGTGTCATAAAGCTGTTTTCCATGTCCCCCCACCCCCCCCTCATTCTTCACAAGCTTGTTGTAAATGAATACCACATGTGGCTCCGGCCTCAGAGAAGGAGCAGAGTGATTTAGTCTCCCATCCTGCGGCAGTGCAGGCAGCTGACAGTGATCCAGGCCCAGCCTTGCCGGCTCTCACACTGCACTTCCTCCAGTCTGGACTCATGACGCTGTCCCTGGGGAGCACCTCGGCATCTGGACTTGGCTGCAGCTCCCTTTCCCAGGAAACAAGCACTCCCTTCACAGCACTGCTGGAGTGACCTGGTAGGCCCAACCCCTGTGGCCCCACTCTTATCCTAACTGAGGGATGTGGTGCCACAAGACCATCAACAACAGTTGAGGAGTCATTATTTACTGCAAACAAACCTTTATCTTAAGTTGTAGTCGTAATTTAGGCTTCTGCCTTTTCAGTAAGGAGAGCTGTCTATTCCGCAAGAAGCAAGATACAAGTGCTCGTGTAGTATTTAAATGGAAATCAGTGGCTGAAGTTAATCATTGAGATGACAAAACTGCTGCCAAATGTCTGTCTTTGCTTCAAATAACTGTGTTGTTTTATGCTGAGCAGAAGTACAAGTCAGTAAGATATTGTAAATGTGAAATCTGAATGCAAATGTTTAAATATAATTAAAAATACAAACATGCATTAGTGTACTGCCATAAATAGACTGAAAGTCAAATATACAAAAAGGTAAGACTCTGAAAGGAGGACTTTAAGTATCAGGTCCAACTCCCATTGTGAAAATTAAATTCAGAGACGCGTGAATAGCTTAAACACATCTCAGTTTGTGCTAGAAAATCAATTTAGTTTCATTATACCCTAAAATAGTCCTTTCTGCACCTGCATGGACGGCTGTGCGGCATTTATTCCATGAAAACCAATGAGCTTTCAACAGCGGCAAAAATAATATTCATTTTATTTCAGAGATAATAAATATCAAAGATCACCAGGATTGATTTTGCATTAGCTATTTATCTGTTTTTGGAACCCCTCTTTACCTTAAAGACACAACATGGTACAGACCAGACAGTAACACTACATTTTGCCCTTGAAATAGCATTGCCCACCAACCACAGCAACTCAGGTTTCATAATGCATTAGTGTCCTCTACTGTATGCTGCCAGAGAATGTATTCATACTTACAGTGAGCAAAGTCTTTTTTGTGGGTGACCGCATAGCTAGAGAGAGCGGTGGGTTTGAATTTTGACATGTTTGACTCAGCAGCTGATTATTAAACTGTAGCTTCAAACAAGCACCAAAAGCTCACATCTCTGCCTGCTAAAAAGGTCTGCAGCTTCACTCAGTGGGAGGAAGCCCACTGCTAGTTGCTAGTGTTACACAGGGGATCAGGGCACTCTTTCAGGACCTTTATTTCTCTGGCATTACTAATTCAATTCACTGTGGGAAGAGGCTCCACTCTTTTTTCTCCTCTCTGTGAGCTGCCCCTTCCTCATTAGCTGGACTTTTAACCCTGTCCATGCTGACTGCAGAAGACAAACACCATTATTGGCCTTTTTGTTTTAAACACATACGGTGGTTCTTGTTTCTTATCCCTCGCCCTCATGTTTGCATATTTCATTTATTCAAACAAACTGCACATTAAAACACGACGTCCTTGGGAAAGTTGTCTCACAAATCCTTTACCTCTAATGAACTTCAGCACAGCCGCAATGTCCTCCTCAGCATTTTAAAGATGAGAGGTGACTGAGCTTTTACTTTCACTTGCACTGCACTTTGGAAAAGTTTGATTTTTTTAATCATTTATCAGAGTACACTTCAGGCTTCTTCATTGCTTGATATCTAGCTTTTCCACGTCTTTCTCATGACTTTAATTTTCAATTTTTATTGCTTATAATTTGTTTTAAACATGCTATGGAAATATTATTACTTTTTTATCAGTACTGCTAATAATTACGCTAATGTTAATACTAATTCTGACAAAACCAGTAGGCCTATTTTTACTTTTGATAACAGTTTTAATTCATATATTGTGTATATATAAAATATCTGGCATGTTGTGAAACAGGATCATTTGAAAAATGTCTGCTTGTTTCAGTTATTCACTAATTCACTTCTTTGGAAGCTTCCGATAATAAAAACACGATCTGTTTAGAGTGTAAATGCTTTTATAGTATAGTGGTAAAACCGGTTCTATTATACCCATGTGTGATGATGTATTTGTCATCCTACCTTGTTTACTTCAGAGTCTGTATAAATCCCTCCCTCTCTCTCTCTCTCTCTCTGTCCTTCTCTCCTCCCGCCCTCTCCCAGTCACTCAAGCACTTCCCCTTGATCT
This sequence comes from Miichthys miiuy, assembly GCA_036365135.1. Lineage (NCBI taxonomy): Eukaryota > Metazoa > Chordata > Actinopteri > Sciaenidae > Miichthys > Miichthys miiuy. Next base: position 4,307,760 of record CM071607.1, on the reverse strand, counting down.
GTAGAGGTTATGAGAGCTCGCTTGTGTGGCTCGCATTATCATTTCACACAAAGACAGCTACAGATACTGTTAGTGCAAAAATGAAAGAGGGGACGGTCTAAATCTCCCCAATCATAACAAATCAGTGATTCAACCTCCGGCACCAGGCTAAGCAGATTACTGTCATTTTCCACCACTTGTCCCTTGTAGCTAACAACCTCCAATTAGCAAATCCCGCTGTGCATATCTGTGCCCTGACGGGGAGCCACCATGACAAGCAGAGAAATTAGAAGTCCTGCATGTTAATCTACCATGCTCTGGCAATCTGTGTCATCGTCAAAACACTTTCAGGGGAAATACATATTCAAAGGAGTCACAACAGCAAAGGCACAGACAGCAGCTAGAACAATGACAATAAAGTCCCAAAACAAACAGCACTGCATTGCTGCTGTTTCAGACAGCAGGTTGGCTGCTGAGAGAAAACCGAGGAGACTGACTGATGAAAAAGAGAGCGAGTTTGACTGCTGTGTATCATGTCACTATATCTTCAGCAGAAAAATGCTAATATTTACTTTGTATAGAGAGTGTAATAAAATACACAAGCCAGACATTCCAACATCTACTGAAAAATAAATAAGATCATAGAAGAAATTAAACATTTAGGTTATGTAACTCTACAGGAAACACTGTAATTAGTCAACGTTGTGCACTTTGTCGGGCACTATAAATTATTGTTATTGCCATTAACTAAACATGGCCATCATTTCATTGCATTATCACTGTTGTATTTTTCCAGTGTCATTAAGCAGACTCATACATGTCATATTATCACATGCATGATGGTAGATATACAGTAATACAGTATGTCACTTGAATACTGTAACCACTTTGATTTTGGACACCGTTAAAACGGCTCAGTTATCGAGCTAAGTTATGAGGCCATTTTGTTTAAATGGAAAAGGATTTCATGAGCCTTACCTGTCGCTGTTGAGACAGTTTGAACGGCAGACCTGCAGGAACAGACTTGGGTTGCAGACAGAGCGCCCCTGATGTGGAGATCGGTTGGTTCTGGAAGTGGAGAGCTGAATGTGGTTGATTCTGGATGGTCGATGGTGACTGTTGCTGCTGCTGCTGCTGCTGGGCTGAAATCTTGTTCACTGAGCTTGCTATGGTCGGCATCGGCTGGCTAGCAGAATGGGGTGCTTTGGGGCTGAAGTGCAACGTGGGCTTGGTGCTAAGAACCTTCATGTCCAAATGATGGGACCCATTGTGGCCATTTGACTTAAAGAGGCAGTTGTTGATCCCTTTGCTTTGAGAGCCAATCCTCTGCTGGCTAAGCGGGGCTGGGCTGGGGACTTTGTCCTGGGGGAAGGCGCTGGTGGAGGAGTGGGTACTCATGGCAGGAGTCCAGCTGGACAATCCTGCAGGTGGTGTTTGGTGGTGGTGATGGAGCAGAGAGCTTGGCTGCTGCTGGTTTGCTGCCATCTGCTTCAGCTGTTCTGCGTGGGATATTTCTGGCCAGCAGGGCATGGCTCTGGGCTGACCTGCCTGAGTATTAGCTTTCTGTGACGTGGCGGTAGAAGAGGTGCTGGTTAACGTGAAAGAGGGTCCTGCTGAAGCTGGTCGGAGCTGCGGTGATCCACCATGAACCTGGCCAAAATCTGGGGAGTGCTCCATCTTTATCGGCCTCTCCATTGGGGAACACAGAGTGGCAGCTGCTCCTGCTGAGCTTGGCCGGCCTAGATCCAAACCGAATGTATCATCCTGTTTCAGCATCTTCTCAAACTCCAGGTCATTTAGCGTTGGCACTGTCTTTGTCAGCTCATCAAAAAGATCCTGGAGCTCTGGGTCAATCTGACCCCCACCTTCATCTTTGAAGTCAAAAATCATCTCTGTGTTTGACTGGCCACAAGACTGGATCTCAATGGGCTCTTTTTTCATTTCTTTCAGGGTCATGTTGAATATATCTGACCCCACTCCATGGGGCATCATGTAATTCTTCCTCTGCATTCCCATTGTTGTGGATCCTTGCAGAGAATGAGACTGGGTTAGGTTATGGTTGCAGGGCCCATGTCCCAGACCTCCGGTATCAACACGGACCCGTTTAAAGTCTGATCCAGAGAATACACAGGAGAGCCCATTCTGCTTTGGTGCGTGTCCCGGTGCATGTCCCTCGATCTTCCTTCGCAGAGATCCTTGAAGCTGCAAAACACGACAGAATGGAAAAGATTTAGAAAAAAGAAAGAACAGACAGTTCACTTGTTACCTACCCCACCTTCATTTAATTCATTTATTATTTACTAGTGTTTTTCCTACATGGTAATGGAGTTTGAATTTCAATAGAAGACTAACCCTAAAGAAAACATTTTCATTACAAGACTTTAATTATTCCACTTGATTCAAAAACTGTCTTGTGAGCCAGTGTAAATCATGGTGATAGTTCTGAGGGTGGCTGCATTAAATTCTACTTCAAGCTCAAAGTATCACCATGTAAATTAATCCAATTTCACAATTTGCTCCAAGGCCTGTAGATGCTGTACACTTGACTAACTTGTGAAATTTAGGAAGATTACTTTTATTAATAGACTGTTTTGATTCAGTGGAATAACCTTTGATTATACCACAGTGATGACGTCCTAAATTCTTTAGACATACATCATCCAGTTTCATTATTTTGTAAGATCAAGCTGATACATTCAGATAAAACATACAAATCTTTTATATATATATATAGTTTTATTTATAACACTTGCAACGCAGCGATGAGGCAAACAGAAAATTTAGAAAGATGTTTTGATAATTGTAGCTTGAGTTCAGTGGATTGGCTGAGAAGATAGGAATCTGATACAGTTGACACACTGCAGAGAGAAGAATAGGGTCTTTGTTTCCCTCATTTGCATACATTATATTTTCTTCCATTGTGCTTCATTAGATATCCTAGCAGAGTTTTTCCTTTATGCCTCAGATTCTGCTTAACATGCTGGTGCAGAAAGACTTTCTTTTGTCCTATCCACATGCGTGTCTTCATTTAAGGTAATAAGCACATACCCATGACTCACCGCTCTAACCACTCAGTAACACTCCATAAAACTGAAGCATAAAAAAACCTAACACAGTGTTTTTTTTGTTTATTTTTCAGGAACAGATACTGTCACGTCAACAAAATATTTTTTTTTTTAGGATTTTTTTTCCACCACGTGCCCTATGAGTCATTAACAACAATTCATTGAGAAAGAAATTATCCATCCACTGGTGATCTCAGGCACACTGCTGTATACACATAAAAATGACCATCTTTTAATGTGGTGCCTGCATGGAAACAAAATGGCTCTGGTTGTACACCAACCTGAGCACAGGAGAGGAGTATCAGAGTGCTGCATATTTCACTGTGGGAACAAATTTGAGTCATTTCCACCTGCTGGCACACATTAGATTAAGATGATTCATAGCCTGAGGGTTTGGAGTGAATCCTGCAGTTCACTACATTTCTACTCTGTTCGTGTCTGTATTACTACTGCTAACACTCTTAACAATTGCTCAGAGATACTTCACATTTTAATCAAGGCAGAGATATCTGACTCACCAAGCCTCCTCTAATGAAGCTAATACGTGTGTGTGTGTGTGTGTGTGTGTGTGCACTTTAACATATTGAATGGATGTGGATGGATGACGATTATGTTGCCGGTGGTGGTGGTGTTATACTGAAAGGGGGAGGGACACTGGAATGATCAATTGTATTCAGAAGATCATACCAGTCGCTTTGCATTTAGCTTAGTAAGCAGAAACAGTTACACTGAACCATTTTCAAAAGCATGATTGCAGATACTGATTTTCAAGTAACCATTTAGTTTATTTAAGTACGGTAGGAAAATCAACCTGCCCTTGAAACTTGCTTGAGCTCCATGACAACGATCGGTGTAAAGCTAGAAGAAAAAACACTGAGTTCAGATTAGGACAAAAAGAGAGCTGAGTGGCCAATTTGTTACCTTTATTTTTTGTCAACAACACGTTGTCAGCCTAATACTGCAGCTGGAGGCAGAGCCCAATTTCAAAATTCTTGTTGGTGCATTCACGAACAATCTGAAAGTGTAACAGATATCTCTCATATGTCAGAATGTTGCTGCACCAACAGTAATTTTTCAAAATAATCCCTCTTTGCAACTGTATTATAACATGATAATAATTAGAGCCAGAACAACATATCAGTCAGCCAATAATATAATTAGACTGCTATGTGTAGAGGCAATCCAAATGAGTGTTACCATACTGGGCAGAGTAGTTTTACATTAACTATTAATAGTTAATTAATTAACTAACTATCAATAAATAATAACAAGTAGTATGGTCCTGTACGGGTGTTGTAATTCAGCCTTCACATAGAATTCAGCTTGTAAAAAGAAAAGCAAGTACTATTTTGAAGTGAAATAGACTTTGTCACAAAAATAAACCTCAGTAGAAAAGTTCTTGACAGAGACTACAGAGAAAGACGTCAGATGATGTAATGACAGTCTGGCTGGATGATGCCAAGTTAATACAGAGGATTACAGAGACACATACAATTTTAACTTGGAAATGTTCCATAAGTTCATCTACAGTATGTCTCATTCACCAGCTCCCTTTGCCATCTTTGCTGAGATGCAGACTATTAAACATTGTGCCTCTCAGACTGCTGGACATCTGTTTTTCTCCAAATGCAGATGAAAACAGACCTTCCTTGTGTGCAGCTCATGCACACTTTCTCTCGTTCCACAGGGCTCTTTCTAGAGAAGACAGACAGGAGTACTCCTCATGGTTCAAGGCACTGTCTGAGAAAACACATCATGAATAATGGAAAGGAAAGTGGATGTGTTGCAAAAAGCCATTGTGAGACAGGGTTGCCTCACTGCTGCCTCTGTGCCATTTAAAAACGGACTCTAGTTAAGAGCAGTTCTTCAGTTCGTGGTTTAGTTGAAATTCAAAACTGAAGCTTTTGAACTTTTGAAGATTTTGTCAAGGTTACTAGATCACTGACATGTGCGCATCCTATTACCTTCATTGGGGTAAAAAAACAAAAAAACTAATACCCAAGCTTTTTACTGAGATCAAGAAATAAAGGACCGTCCTGTTCACTCAGTGCTCAGTACTCAGAAGCAGTGGCCTCCTAGATGGCCTGAAATCCTCATGACAGATCTCCAAGTGATCTGAAAATAGATTTTTTGATTAACATTTAATGAGCTTAGAAGCTCTGAATCACTTTGAAAATGACTCCTGCTGCATGAGAGGCTATGTAACGTATGTATTATATACTGATCATCTTAGAGATTAAAGCATAACTGCTTTGTTTTCTGTGTTGGCAAATGTAATTCACTCGCTGTCAAGGTCTAGGTTACTGAGCATCACTGAACAATCATTCATGACATTTATGACAAGAATATTTTTTGCTAGAAGTTAGAAAATCTCTCATCCAAACTTCTCACAGCTACATTAAACAGAAAAGAACACAATATACACTGAGTGATAAAGATTTTAACCTGTTTTTGTGGCATTTATTTATCCTATTGACTTTAACTGTACTACTCTGGGACACAATTCCCAAGGAAATAATTTTAATAAGCGAAGCAAGAATGCATTTAATTTTTGAATGTAACCTTTTCAATGTGCATATTAATGCCCTTTTGACTGTGGCACTGAGGAACCTGACCTTGGTCCTGTCAACAGAAGCTATCTATTCCTGGGAGCTGGAGGGCTGGTAGCTCGTGTGTCAAGCTGAGCAGTGTAGTGATGTTGAGCACTATGGATGGGGCTCCGGGTGTGCCATCACAGGGACACAACACCAGGCCCCCTGCTATCATCTGTCAATCCAGTGGCCCAGTCTTCAGAGCCATGCATGCTTGAAGCATATAGGTTTAAGAGTGTTCGAAGATTTTGTGTTTGTCTTTGAGTATGAGTATGAGAGTGCTGCTCAACAAAGGATCAAGCTCACCAGCCTTTAATCTATTCACCAGAGCCCTGAAACATGTTGCAATCCGCTCCTGTGAGAGTTAGAAACCTTCCTCTCGGCATTTGACATGGAAAAAACAGTCCCAAAATAAAGGAATAAATACGACTATTGTGTTCCTAGGGAGACATAATATTTATGCGGTTCTGCAGGTTGCATACTGTTGCAAGAGGGGATTTCAGCTCGTTTATTGCCAGATAAGAAACAAGAGCCCTAAGACCAGTGCCAATGATCAGCTGTCATACAGAATTCAGCTATCTACTTGCAGAATGCTGAGAAAGTGTAGAGGGCTCAGTTTAATTACAGGGTTTCTACTAGCTGTCTAAAGCTGTAAGCCATGATACTATATCCAGAGAAACTGAATAGAACATACTGGATAACTTGAAAATCTTTATTATTTAAAGGAAGGTAAAGAAGCTGAGGTTTGAGAATGTGTGTACATTCACAAGGTATTTTATGGTTTTAGTCGAATCAAGTCAGGGGAGCTCTTGGATTCTGTTTTGTCTTTCCTGTGAACTGTTTTCCTTCTTTAATCCCTGTTTGTTACTTAATCGTGGTTTGTTTTTATTCAGCACAGTTCAGGTTACAGCAAAGTGTGCTCAATCTATTTGACATGTTCCAAGATAACCAAGATTTTGAATAGATTTTAGCATTTCTGTTTTTTGGTTTCAAGATTCACATATATATGGAATTTAAACACAAGATCTGCATAGCACTAAGAATATAGGACATTATAAGTTTGAGGGGTGCACTGAGGCAGCAACAAGCAATTACAACTGAATTTATATCTAAAAAATTATGGCACACCACTATATATGATGTGTGGTTCTGACAATCCAGCAGGAAATACTGAAGCAAGATGTAGACGACACATTAGATAGCCTTTGGAAATCTTGGCAGCTACTTTACGCATTACATTAAAACAATTTCTGTATGTTTTGGTGTATAAATTAGCAGCTGATAAAATGATAACATGAGTAGGCTTGATCCCATTTCACACATAAATTATGAAATCTATTTTTTTAAATATTTTTTAATGCTTGGTATGTAAAATCAAATTTCTCAGCATAAGAAACATGTTTATTATGTTTCTACAGGGCATGTGCCATTAGGTTGCACCGGGATGTGAGCATAGGTTCATGGTGTGCTTCCCTAATCAGGCTGCCGCGTGTTGGGACGAAGCAGCACACTGCAGAGGTGGGCTACTTTTGGCTCATCAGCACTTTGCATCCCCACACTTCCTGACACAGTTGTATTAGATTGAGGCTGCCCTCCAGAGAGCAGGCAGGAGAGAAGGATGAGCAGCAGCAGCGGCAGCAAAAAAAAAAAAAAAAGAGAAGCAGCTTTGTGGCAGCCTCTGGGAAATGGGAAGAGATGATAAGAGCTCCTTTGAAGAGAAATCATCCATTATGTTTACTGAAGGCAGGTTTTTTTTAACAGTTAATGTAGCCCAGCTCCAACATTCCATGGAGAAACTTGCTATTTTAATAAAAGGCAGCTTGCACACACAAAAATACTGTTGGAGACACTTCCCATTCAAATATCAGCTCTCCATTATCCAAATGCACAGATTAAAAGCCTGCATTCCAATCAGTCCTTGCTTTGGCGTGCCCTTTGTTCAGAATCAAGCTCATGAGTTTAATGTGATATCACAAAGGCTAAAGGAGGCATAAGGAAAATATGTGTGGACCCCAAAGAAAATATGTGGGGCCGCTTAAAAAAAGTAAAAAAAAAAAAAAAAAGTGACAGAAAGTTCAAGAGCTGTGGTTCCTCGCCCTCAGATTCTCAGGGTGGAAGGATAGCAGTTAAATGATCCTGAGAACATACATGGTGTGTGTGTGTGTGTGTGTGTGTGTGGGAGGGGGAAGGCAGACTCTGTCAAGGCATCACCGTAGCACCAGCCAGGCCACGCCACTGCAGACATACCATAGGTCACCAACATCGCAGTGACAAGCCGTCACATCACATCACCCATGGCCATGTGGCTCACAGAGCTCCTGACACTGCTGTCGCCTCTCATCTACATGTCATTCTTAACCACAGAGACATTTACTGAGAAGGACTGAGGGCTCCATGGACTCAGGAGCAATCCCATGCAGTATGCATCGCTGTAGCTTCCAGAGTAAAAGGGATCCCTTCAATAAATGATTAAAAATGGGAAACTTCAGGGTGTGTGTGCATTAACTGGCCATAATACAGTTAGAAAACTGAAAATAATTTCCAGGTTTAACTTTCACATCCTGATCTCACACTGTGGTCACAACATCATTTTTCCTATTAAAGACATCTGCCACCTTTGTCCTCACTTAGTCACTGTAAAAGAGAGCAAGGCGATGGACAGGAAGACATCCCACCATTTAACAAGCCCAGAGCTAGTCACAGATAACCATACAGCTCTTGCCTGCCAACCACATATAGGCTAAGCTGCTATTGTAGCGCAAAGGGTTTAATTTAGTGGTAACACAGGCTTAAATTCTCATTGGTCCAACACCCTATGTGCTGGAAACACCCTCTATCAGCTCTTGCTATTCCAGTCCACATCTAAATGCATGCTGTGCACCAAAAATGAAAGGAGATGATGTATCTACCATGATGACATGTTTCTTCAGATTTGGTATATGTGCACTGTGCCTGCTTAAATGTGAGAAACACTTTTCAGGCTGGGAAACAGCTCGAGGGCGTTGGAAGGTTAACATAAATCAAAAGGTTAAAGGATTGTCAGCAGCAAACACTTACGAATATGAAATAATCAATGCCTGAAAACACCAGAGGTGATTATGAGCATGAAGAAATGCTACATTTATGACATCTTTTTATTTAACTTTATGGAATAACTTACTTGGGTTAATATAACTTGAGTTATATTACATTGGTTTGGCATTAGATTCCAATTATCTTTTTATTCTATATTTTAGCTTTTAGTTTGCTCTGAAAACAAATCCCTTGTTGAACAGTACTAAAGCTTTCCTAGAATGTTTGTACTTTTAAAAGACCACTACCATACAACCACAAGTACCTTTTTCCCAGCAACCGTCAAACACAAGGCCTGCCTCCGGTCATGCCACAGGAAAGGGCCCATAAGCAGGGAACAAGTTCCCTTCCTGTTTTCAAAGACGATTCCTATGGCATGCAGAGCCGTTTCCTGCTCGCTAGGCTCATTTCACCATCTCAAACATCTGGCTGCTCTTCAGCATGCAGCTGCAGCACGGTGAGAGCCAACAGTGCCACTGCTGAGTTGAGCAACACACTCCTGAGCCATTCCAGTCATATCTCTGGCCACTAGAAAGAAAACCATCATCTGGCTTCACTAGTTAAAGCGAGGCAGTAACTATCGATGAGACAATCTTTAACTGTACCATATTTAGTACTTATGAGCTGTTTACGTCCTATTGCTCAGCTATTTAGATTATGAATTCCTTGATGCTCCCTTTTAAGCACAGAGACTGCTGTTCCAAATCAGGAAACAATGTTTGTCAATATCTGATGTGATTGCAGCAAAGTGCTCTTTAGCAGCATTGCTGTGGCGATTTCCCAGTGAAACAAGGATCCATTTTATATCCCGTGGGAAACCTGGGCTGAGTGGTTAATGCTGTGCTAATGCTGCTTCACTCAGCCAGGTCTTGATAAGCCTCATGCTTTTAGAGAGGGGAAACACATTTAGTGTTTTAAACCGCTTCAATGGAGAAAGCTCGGAAAAATCCACTAGTTGAAAAGGGTATACTTGTTGAGTTTTGTCATCTCTTTCAGCTTTCACTTAAATTACACGCATGCATTAGGACAGGCGCGTAGTCATACTAATCTGCACTGATGCTATAAAACAATCCTCTGCTAGTTCAGTTTGAAAAGGGACTGCTGCAGCTAGAAAGTAAGAAGAAAAAATAAATGAGTGGGAAGCTTTGTTTGACTCCCACTCCTATCAGTTCTGACATTCCAAATAAGGTCTGTGTAGACCGGCGCAGGCAGAGACGGACACAGAAAACACTGCAGAGCTCTCACAGACTCCAACCAAGGAAAAAGTGCGTGCGGTGGGGGGAACATTGGGGGATCATGGTGCAGAAAATATGTGACCTCTAAAAATTTATCATCAGCCTGACATTTCCCAGAAGGACAAAAACAAAACATCACATGATACTGATGTATCTTAGATATTAGTTAGATACCACCATCCATAAAAAACAAACAAATTAGTTCAATTCACAGCTGTTTGCCTTAATAAAGAAAATCTTGTGCGAAAAAAAGTGTTTTTAATCTGTTAAGACTGGTGGAAAAAAAGGCCTTTGGGATGGAGTATGACTGCCATAAAAAATGAAACCCATGGGAATCTTCAGGTAGAGCAGTAAATTAATAGCTGCATTAGATAACTTTATACTCTGCTGGCTCCAAATGTTGCTATGAGGTAACAGTCTGATCTGAACCCAAATACCAAGTCAGTTTACAGCATATGTTAAAATCATTTTTTACAAATCCAGGCAAATCTTTGAGCATTACATAAAATCATAATTTACTTAACGTTGAATTAAATCATAACGTGAAAGGAATTGCTCTTAATGACAAACCCACAGAGAATTATCACCCAACTCTGCAGCTCTATAGAGCTTTTTAGCCTCTTTTTTCTCATTGTTTTGTTCACGGCACATTTACTGTTTGTTTCTGTCTCCTCACTGTCATCAACCCTGTGGTCCAGCAGCAGGAAAAGGCTCCGATTAACTCACTGTATGGTGGAGACCAAAGCTGAGTTGCAAGGGGAGTGAATATTATGTAACTATTTAATCACATTAACTTTGTCAAGACTAGTCTCATTTCCAGCCCCGTACTCCTCAAACTTTGATTTTTTTGATTTAACATTTTAAGCATTTAAGAACAACAGGACATTTTTCTCTATTGCTGCCCCAATTTTAAATGTAGGCTAGCAAGCGCGGCTTTCATGTACAGTGGAAAATGTGTAGAATATAAAACATTTACAACATTTAATTCCAATAATTGCCTAAAGTGCCTTTCCATAAAGCCCTGCAGGTACTGACTCACCACTGTCTGTGCTAGTGGTGGCTCCCACAGTGGCAGGGAGAGTTCAAGGTTGCAGTAGAGTCTATGTCTCTGAGCAAGTTTCTGCATGCAGGCAGCTCTTGTGTGTGTCTAAGTGGGCCTTGTGAACCAGTTCTTTAGGTCTTTTTACATGTCGCAGCTAGTGAGAGAGAGTCACAGTGTGCTCTCAGGTAATCTGTCCAAGTGGAAAAAAACTTTCCCATGATGCGATCACTGACATTCATTCAAAGTGAAGTTAGGGGAAACACCAAGCAGCCGTTGTGATTTCAATCTGATGAAGAGGATTTGTGCTGATCAAGACAATTTTGAAAAACAATGATCCTAAGCGTCTATTTCATCCTTTAAAAAAAAGCCCATAGTTACAGGCAGGGCCTCTGTACCTATAGTCAAAAGCATCTGGTCAAACAAACATGGAAAAACTTTTGTCAGTGGTTAAATAAAATCAAAAATACATCTACACATCTACTTCAACTGAGTTCCACTAAGCACATTTTAGTAATAGAAATGTTTAGCTTGCACTAGTGTATGCTTGGTATTACACAACTAAATGGCAGTAAAGAAAACAGCTCAGAGGGACTCACAGCCGTTTGGCAATCGTCACAGCATATGCTAAAGGAGGAAGCACAAGATCTGACCATGCTTCCTCAGATTATTCTGTAGGAGTGGGCTGTACAGCAGCAATTAACATAACCGCTGTCGTATGGGAGATAAACTGGCAGATCACAGCGATGGTGCAAGTTGGAGGAATTGGAGTGGGAAGTGGAAATACAAGTTAATCGTTCCGTAACTTCCAGTCTACCCTACACAAGATCCCCAAGTAGTATTACTTGAGTCTTGAGTCATAGCAAACATGCTGATGAGTCCATCCACGAATCATCCCTCATCTCATTTGTGACACAATAGCACAAACCTGTGCCAGTGTAACCTTATATAATGCAACATTACCTCTGTAATGCTGTTGGGAGAAATGGCATTCAAAAAAAATCTACCTTTAGTGCCAATGTGATGACATTTGGGATACCACATTATACATTATGCCGCTGTCGCATTAAATTACACCCTGTTAGGTCAAGGTTCTGTACATGGAACTATCTGCATTTCCATCCCAGGATATGATATTTGGCCTGGGTGGAAGAGATTATCCTGCTTGCTTGTGTGGATTTCACAGCTCAACTGGCAAGGCACCCCTTCACTGACTAGACAGCTGTTTTTTTCCCCTTGCTTTGACTACTTCAGGCAAAACAGATGAGCTTGGTGATTCAAACTCAGCCAAGGCAGCATAATAGAGGGGAAAATTCCCTCTTACCAAGGGAATTAATTCACCGGGAATGACAATGAGGACAAACACCGATAAACATGAGTGTCCATATTTTAATTAGTGCTTTGAAAAGTTAATAATAATTTAAATATTTTATATTCTGGTGGTTAGTGGCCCATTTAAGTGACCAATGAAAGACCATTTGTCTAAATGTATAAAAACCGTAAAAACAAATCTATGGCTAACAAATACACTAACAAGGACAAACTGTGTCAGTGGTGTAAAGCACATGAAACCAAGCTTATAATCCAATGGCAGGGCCACAAGATCAGTTTCAGACCTGCAGATCTGGCCCTGCAGTTTTACACTGATTGCCTGTAGGTGGTGCATGTGTTGAAATTGCAACAACCTCATAAATTTATTAAGAGAGCTTCTACTCAGCCTTGCTGCCAATTTGTCCCCTAATCGTGGTTCTGCAACACAAACATCCCCTGTGGCCAAAAATTATTTTCCACATAGACTGACGGACAAAAAACTGCTGACTGGACACCTTGAACTACAAACAAGGTCAATCATTATTATTATTATGAAGTTTGAAACCATGAAGGTTTTATATTTGCAAAACATCCCCGGGCCTAGAAAAACATTTTTTTGTGCAGACACTTTAGTTTAACAGCTACTGCTGTTACTACCTTTTTCCTTCATACCTTCCCAAACATGAGCAATGTGAATCTGCAGCCTGCTAAATGCGAGTGAGTGAGCTTGGGAATTACAAACTAGTTCCACTAAGTTGTTAAAGTCTAATATCTAAAAAGAAAAAAAATAGATCCACTCTCCAATCACCACTCTCTCACAGCACCAATCAATTCTTAAATGAACATATTTTTCTTTTTGAAACAAAGAAAAAAGATTTCAAGACGACCTGATGTTTGGTTAATTTACATGAAAACTCATCTAAATCAAACTAAGTCCTGCAGTCTTAAATTTCTATTTAGTGCTATGACTGAAGGCCAAGATATTAACAACAGATATCTCAGTATTAGTAAGTATCTGTTATTGTTACAGGACACTTAAAATATTATAAATTACATGATAGAAACTATTTCAGCACTTCAAGGATACACTTTCGAGAACCTAGAACATCTAAGCAGTCTGTCAAGTGAAGGAGGACGTGAAGTTAGGAAAGAGTGGGCTTCAATTAATTTATCACATTTGACCGTGCCTGTGTGTAAGCAGAACCACAGAACACCATGCTGTTAGGTTATGGCATAAAAAGGCTGGCTTTGTTGCCGGATGTGGGAAAAACATCCAATAGACTCTAAAAAAAGCACAGGAAGGAAACTGGGGGTGGGGTGGCAGTGAGTAGCAATGGGGGTGTGGTGGTGGAGAGTGGGAGTGAGAAAGGAATGTTCTCTTCACTCTCTTTCTCCTTCTTGTTATCATGCATACGCACACATAATAACCCCACTTTCTCACTAACAGCTATGAAAAGAATGCAGCATCACAGTTTTTCTCTGTAAGCAGCAGGACAAGAGAATGCGCCTTTACACGCTTAATGACCGTTTGCCACCAATTTAAAAGAACAAGTCAACCCAAATAAATGTAAAGGGGTCTTATTACAGGAGCTATTCCTTCTGACTGTGTATTTACAGAGCATGATTAATTGGTCGCAAAATGTAATATAATATATATATTCATTTTACACACCTTACATAATTCAGCAGGTTCTCTGTGCTGCATACTCAGGTGCTCTAATACTTTTCCATTTTCTGCTATTTAATACTCCAGTACACTTTCTAGCAGTCTTTTGTGATTTTGCAGATATTAATCAAATGCTGTATTATTATAGATAAAGATAAAACCTTAATAATCCTCAGAGGAAATTCACAAGCTACCCAATAATACATAAAATAATTCAAATGAGCCCCACCTAAACCAGCTGCAGCATTAAAGTGATGAAAAGAATAATGCATCAATAATTATAATCCAATAATATAATGTGTATTCTGATATGGGCCATTCTGCATAATTAGTATTTTTACTTTTGGTACTTTAATTCCATTTTTTGTACTTAAATAAAGGTTTGAATGCAGGGTTTTTACTTACTACACAGTATTTCTACACCGTGGTATTAGTACTTCTTCTAGCTCTGTTGCAGAAGTTCTTAATCTTTGAAGAGAAGGAAAACTGATGGAGAAGAGTTGAAAAATAAATTGATTAATGCTCAATGGGGGGCAGCACTTGACCTAACACATACCTCCCCTCCTTAGGCCAGATATAGTCTGTTATGATGTCAGCTTGTTTTAAGGGTCCACTTCACTTGCATACATTTAATCAGTTGATTCTAGTGTAGACCACTCATGCCCTTGGTTTAAAGACCAACTGGCAGACTACACATTTATTTTGTGATATTCTAAATGCTTACACATGTTTTATAAAGATATTGTGCCTTATTTGTATTTACCTTACCCATTTAAAAGCAGCCCCCATGTTATTATAGGATTTACCTCCTTGATTGTTTAATACTCATTCTCATCTTCTGGAGGCAACATTCACCACCTGGCTTTACCAGGTGGATTAAACATATTTTGTACTTTTTCAAGAGTGGAGAAATGGGATAAAAACTTAAAGGGGCACAAACAATAATTTAAGAGAATTAGGAACCCTTTATATAACACCGTGAGAGTGTGCAGAGACCTTTCAAGAAGAGGAAGAAGGTGAAAATGAAAGCCCTTACAGATATATTAGGAATCCCCTCCCTGAATTTCCCTTTTTATTATGGTTTTCTTTTTCTTTTCACCACAAACTGCAGCCTCAAAACAACAATAGTAAAGAAAACCTCTGACAAAGTGACGACAACAACAATAAAATGTACACGTTTCAAAAAGACAGTATCCATTACTACTACATGGCATGGGTTTTAATTGTTTGGGCACTCAATGTATTTATACTTCTGGATCACTTCCTACAGCCTCCATAAATGTTGGGCAAATCACACAGCATGTCGAATTGTTACGATCTGTTACATGACTTCAGTGTGAGTGTTCATTACCCTTTCATGTAAAAACATTATTCCTGTTTCATTACATTTCAGAATCAGCTGTTTCTGGAATTGGGTTTGATCATCTTCGACTTTTGTGATATACCTAATAAAAAAAGTTACAGCATGTGAGTATGGAAGTTTGCCTCCTTCTGTTGTTCTTCCATTCAAAATGCTGTACTGTAATATCTGCAGGTAGGGACTTGTTATATTATGTAAAAAATGTTAATGGATTTTTTAATAAATTTTATCACAAGCAATTTCATTTTACAACTTAACGGGAGCTGAAATCAAAATCATTACAATCAAAACCAAATCTTAAAATAACTAAGGAGATAGCTTTCCAATATATGCCATAACTAACATAAGCAGAAATTAGACTAATATAGCCACCAATCCATGCAGCTCCTCTGTCACCACAGGCCTGCGTCCTGTTAAAACCAAATTGCAGATGATTCGACAGGGCAGATAAAGACCAGAGATCCTCCCCTGGTTTCACCTCTCATGTGTGCTGTAGATGCAACAGCAGTGTCTGTGTGCCTCTAGGCAAGGTGGAGAGAGAGCAGGCGCCAGAGCATAGCTCAGCACCGTGACACCTCACCACAGCAGAGCACTAACACAAACATTCCAGCTGCCACTTCTCAGCCTTATTGGCAGAGCTGAGGCAAGAAACAAGACCATCTATGTTCCTCCTCTAGACCTGTATCTGATGCTCTAGACAAGCTGGTCTAGCTGTCTGAAAATGTGAACTAGGATTTGTTAGTTGTGGGATTTTGAAGGCTGACGCAGTACCAATACTCATAGTTTGTAAGCAGTTGATAACCAAAATATTGTGATTGATTCATTGCTTCATTCATGCCCAAATCTGATAGGGATTTAGTAGTCTAGTGAGATTTCGACACTTAGAAGTGTGAGAAAGCCTCTGAAATTACTACCATAGAGAATATTCAAGTTTATTATAACTTTATTATAACAACATGTTTATAATATTACTGAACTTCTCTTAGATAACAGCAGCATCACTACAACAAACGGTCAAATAATCTGACTGATGACAAGCCAGTTTAGATTAGTTGCTACTTTATTTGGAGGTAAAGCCAAAAGTGAAGCCACCCATAATGTTGTTAATAATCACTTTTTGCACAGGAAATCTGTGTGCACACAATTAAGGCATGTAAAGTAGGTCAATTTTAAATTGTGATGGATGTTTACAACAGTTTGGGTAATAATCTTAATAGTTGTTTTCTCCTCCTAATAAGTTGGCTAACCTGGGCTGAACCTCATTTTAACCTGCCTGTTGTCTGAACACTCATATTTCTTGCCCAGTCTGACTCCTTTTTTAGTAATGTTGTCACATTTCCAGATATCAGCAATTATTTCGGTGAGAACAATGTTATCAAAAGAAATGATGCAAGCAATGGCCAAAACTATGAAAATAAGATCCAAAATGTAATAAACTGGAAAAAAAATCCTTTAAAGTCTCCACTGAAACCCAAACTAATTATGTGGTTTAAATCGGTTGGCAGCTCCATAAAGCAGGGTGATGCAGTAGTGTCATCCATGACGCTTCTAGATAAAATCTTGCCACATTGCTCTGCAATGATTTAACTCGTCAGCTATCTAAAAAAAACAACAACAAAAAACAATCCCTGAATCTCTATCAAGCTGACTACACTGAAAGGATCTGATATTAAATAAAAGACCAATGTTGGCTCCGCATGTTGGTTCAAATCTAATTCAAATGCTCATGTTTAAAGATGGGACAGCATTCACCTGGTGTGTTTTGCCATGCATTGTTATTGTCACTGCTGAGGCAGAGAGAGGGGTTAGCATATCATATGTTTTCTTCAGAAGAAAACAAGATGAAGAAAAGGAGATGTCGAGGACTAAAGACAAAAACTGTAATGATGTATAGGCTACTTGTGCTGAATTTGCTATAAGGTCATGACATTCATTTATAAAACAATGTCAGCAAATTTATTTCAAACATGCAACACTGTCTAAGTCATCTATGTTTGTGACTTTCACATTTCATATATTCCCCAAAGGACAACTGTAGCAAAGAACAGAACATTACCACGATGCAAATGGAGTTGAACTATGACTTAGACCCCAGTGAACAGGAGCGGGAGGGAGACGAGAGAAGAAAAAGTGAATGCTTGTGCCTCTTTTCAGCACTCCGCAACTCTGGAGCCTGGGAACTTCAGCAGCTTGGCCGGGCTCTGAGAAATATCCTGAGCTGTAATGTAAACATGTCTGAACTCTGATCTAGCAAGGCCCTCCTCCCCTCCCAGTTTAACCCGGTATTCTGTGCAAGGGGTTTGCCAGTGACATCAGGAGCCCACTTTCTCATTTCCTGAGCGGGGTAATGACCCTGAGGAGAATAGGCTGTTTGAAGTCCTGCAAATAAAGCTGCTTTGCTCAGAACCCAATTGTTCCTCAGCAGAAGAGTGAGATGGCTGATTACGTTTGGGCTTCAAATGGTTTTGTCTGATAAATAGATATTGTTGTGAACCTATAACGCCATGTAAGGCTGCAGTAAAGAATTTGAGCAAGGTGAGGACAGAGTCATGTTAACATGGTAACACATAAGTTGACATCCACACCCAGTTCTCCAGTGGCAACTGTGATAATCAGATCTGTTTACAACAGCAGCTACAACAAGTCCAGGAAACTCTGACATATCAGGTGGCTGATTGTCAGATAAGTGTGAGAACAGTTAAAGATAAGCTCCAAACAAGCTGTTTATCCAAACATCACACAGCTGTCAGCCCTAAAACAAAACTGTCATAATCGCCAAGGTGGTGCTCAATTTAAAGCTAAAAATGAACATAAACCATTAAAACTGGGTTGAACCATGTCTATAGTCTAGATAGGCTTTGTTGTAAACAAGACTCCAAAGTACCATTTGTGTTTTCATTTTGCATGCAATGTGTCCCCTCAGTTCACCTTCCATGCACTGCACATAAAATACACCTGAACATGCTTGTTCCCACAGGGTTCCAGTTTCAGCACTGGGTTGCAAAGCACTCGCGGAAAGACACTCCAAGGCACTACCCTCCACTCCCCCCTTCCCTCTTTTTTCTCGCACACAATCCTGCCCTCTCTTCAATTAAGTCAAGCAGGAAAAACCTGACAAACCTCAAAGAGCTCTCTCAGCAGAAGAAATCGCATCAGGCATGAGCGGATACCTCTACATGGCCCCTCTGAATATATAGATGTACATAAACACGGCCCTTTATTGCTAAGTGATGGCCCCAAGCTTCACATATATTTTTATGTCTAAATTCCAGATGATGAAAAGCCATGAACAAACATGTTTCCTCAGTCAAATGGGTTTAATAGCTACAATGGAGCACTAATATATTAGTCATCCTGAAATTCCCCATTGACTTCAGTAGGACAGATGAGATTTTTTTGTGTCTTGAGGACCACATAATGCTCAAAATTCAAACAAACTGCTGGCAACAATGGGAAGCATGCTGAAAGCACAAATCAGTAACAAAGGGATACAGTGGAGAGTCTCTAATCCAAACCTCTTGGGAATGGAGGTATTTCAACCCAGTGAAATGTTCACTTGGATGAAACATTGAATAGCGGGGTAATTCATATTCAAAACATGAAACAAGTATCCACACATATTCTATTGCACAGCCTAATTTGCCGTTGGAGAATCAACAAGGACATTTTTGGAACTCATTCTTATATTTGGTGATCCTAACACAGATTGCAGGTTAGAGTTTTAGATAAATAAACAATTATCAAAATGGCCATGTATCATTTTTCTGTTGATCAACTCCATGTATGATTCATCTATTAATTGTTTCAGCACTAGACACATAACATTATGTTTGTTTTTTCATGTGAGAATCAACCATTCTAATCACATATACGTGACCTTTTATTCGCACTGAGTACAAATAAGCAGATTGCACACACAAAAACAACACAACCTGCACCACTAGGGAGGAGATGCTACAAGGTTGATGCTGATCATGTACTTTCTTCAATGTTAACATGATGTTTGAAGGTAAAGCTGTTACCTTGCAAGCTTTGCTAGAGTCCGTGGACCATAGCCAGGGACAACAACCAGAAACCTATGGAGGAAAGGCTTTTAACCCCAGACTGGCAGTTGAACCAGTTCAACTGGAGGCTAAATTTACCCTAAAGGCCAAACTGTTGTATACCTCATACAGCGGCAGAGCAGACCTCGCCCACCTGGACGATCTATGTTCCTCTGAGCATGTACACACTTATATTGTATCATCCCTGTGAAGACTGAGGATGAGATGGGTCTACTACATGATTTTGGCAGCACTCTTCAAAGACTCATACAGCCTTCCCATAGGCTGCTGAATAAAACATGAAGCGTGTGCGGCAGGGTGGAGGGTGTGTGTGTGTGTGTGTGTGTGTGCGCGAGACGAGTGGGAGGGTGGTTAAGTGGGGGAGTGGGAAGAGGGAAGAAGGATGGGGGGGTTCTTAAGACGCCAATACTAGAAATACTGTATAACAGATGATCCATGAATTCCTTTGATTTGACACACATCCTCACTGCCCTGCTGGGTGTCTGGAAATTTCCGTCTTCCCTGATTCATGTGTTCTTCTTTGTCTTCTTATTTTTGTTTTTGTTTTTTCCTATGTGTGTTTTTGGTAGCATGGTACTTGTTAACAACATCTAAATTAGTCCAGAAAAGAATGAAAGTGTGCTCATTTCAGGAGGAGAAGGCAATGCAAATCGTGCCAGGTACAGAGATGTCCCAGATTCACTGAGTACTATTTCGAACACGTTGCTGCTGCTACTGCATGACACCACATTTGCTGAGCCTTGTCTTTTTAAGACAAATTATAGTGGATTTACTTCATCTTTCTACTGAGTTAACATTAAATGCAATCATCCAATAGAAATATGACAATAATTTTACATTAACAATATCATCTTAATAACAACTGATGATCAAGTTTAAAAAAAAAAATCCAAAGTGTACAACTATTGTGTGGATTTAATACAGTTCCAGTCCCAGCCGGCTATCTTCACAAAGGAGATGCACATTACCAAACTCCTTCCACCTCTAAGTGCTTAGATTTTCAATTTTCAATTTCTAAGTAAATGCTACTGACAGATAATAATGCACACAAAAGGGAGTAGGATAAGGACGCTATAATTGAGTCACACAGGGACGATTATGAATGACTGATACTGCACAATCAACAAAGGCTCATCTCTAATCCCACCATCACCGTGTTTTGCTGACCAATACAGCCGTGTCGCATGTATGCATTTGGACCATTTTAATTTGTATGAAACAAGTCCTTTAAGTTATCTGACAGTCTTACTGTTCATCATCATAGACTGACAGAAGCTTTTAGTGTACATGCACCCAGTGTCTCATAGGTCCTTTCTGGGGAAAATCCACTGGAGCACAGGAAGTGATACATGTTTTTTTGGCATTAACAACATTGTTTGGAGCTCGATAGTCAACAACATGACTGGAAAGTCAAGAAAACGAGAGCCACAAAAAAATCACAGTGCATAGTTTGAGCTCCTAGAGGCATTGAGAAACAACATTACAATGATTGCTTAGGACTAAAGATCTCTAAATAAAAAACAAAATCTCTTGGACAACCAATTATGTCAATTTAATTTGACATACATCATCATACTAGAATGAATGTTTTGCTGACTATCTGACTCATGCCATGATGACATTGAATAATATTAAAAGCTGCAAGATTGAAAATTAAGCCTCTATAATATCTTTAGTGAATGCAGTCAGATTGAAAAATAAAGCTCCACTGAGAAATGTCAGTCATCAGTGAACTTGTTTTGTGCCACTTAAAAATCTGATGTCTGGGTTGGCTATCAAAAGAAAAGCTTGTTGAAGCTTGTACCCTGCTTTCCCTCGAGGACATAGCAATCATGATCACAAAATTTATGTCTAGCTAAGATGTTTAGAATGCATGTATGCTGATGTTATCATAAAACTGTGTTTACTGGGGAATAGAGACATTCATTTCATGCACGATTTAGCCAGAAGATGATACAGTAGCTATTAACTAAGTCAGAATCAACATACTGTCCAAGCAAATGTCCTCCAGAGGCAGTAATTTCCTGGAAACTGACAAGCCACAGTATTAGCCTTGTGTGTGATATTAACCTACCACTTCCCCCGTCCTTAAAAGACAAGCTGTGCTTACGTAGATCTACTTGGTGCTAAAAATTTATGAACTGCCTTCAGATATGACTGTAGAATGTTCAGAACAAAATGTTACATGGTCCTGACTTTTATGACATACAGCAAGTCAGTAAATCTGGTTGATGTGTATCAGTAAAAAGCCACTGTCATGTTTTTCTGAAAAAAATGTATTGATGGGTCCTTCATGTTTATGTGTTGTCAATTAGAAGACAAAACACAGGAATTTATGGACAGAGGAGACATAAAATCCACCTTGGAGACATCTTACTGTCTGAAATGAATCTGGAAATACTCATCATCAAATGACATTAACTTCAGTCACATTTGGGTACTCATCTATCATATCATTCTGATATGTTTGCAGTATTTGTACAAAGCTGTATTAAACTCTCATCCAGTTTTGTCAACTGTCAAAATACGACATTTTGATTAAACTACTTCAAATTATCATAATTAATATATCTGAAAACACATTTACAGCAATCTAAATGGAGGTGTTTTATTACAGTAACTTACATTTAAATGACATTTTAAACACATATTCCACACAAAAAAATGCACTATACATAAGTAGAAGTGGATTGACTATAGCCGTGTTCAAACCATATCTTCGAATGGGCACTAATCCCAAATAGAAGGAGGAGATTAACAGATGGCTTTACTACAGTATATGGAGGCCTATCTTAATGTCTTTTAATCAGACCACTATGAGATGCTCGACTCATCTCATAGCTACAGTCTACACAATGAGACAAGCTTAATCACATCAGGCTTACAGTATAGTCATGCTGTCAATAAACAGCACCCGCAGCGATTTCAGTCCTCTCTAACGGGGACTTAATGCAATTCAGCATTCAGACCAACTGACAGCCAGCTACTAAAGAAAAACTTTAGCCTTCCCATGACAACATGGAAGTGTTTTGTGGGATGAACATGGATCATTGCTGCATCCACAGGGTTGGGTAAAGCTGTGGGCTTCACTGTGGGTGGCCCCCATGGACCTGGGCTAATTGTTTCACATCACTGCCGAGCCAGGCTGAGATCAGACCACCGGCAGCTCTGATTCAGGCAGTTCAACAGCCAAACAGGGTATGCCAGGAAGCACTTACAGTGCACACCCCACCCTACACTCATGCACACACTACATTTCATCCATCATACATGACCACAAGAGAGTACAATGAATTTATTTTTCCTTATGCTATTTGAGTAAGCTGTCAGTCCACTAGTCAACTGGTAGTTGTAGTTCCCTCAAAGACAATGTATTAAGATGTGTGATTGTTCTGTTTCAGCATTCATGTCATGTTGGCTGAACAAAATGTACTTGAAATGGAAATCAAAAAATGTGTCACGCAAAAATTGTATGTGTGCGTGTGCAATTGGGGGTAGTGTTCCTGTTCCTTTAAAATGATGCTATGTCAATATGTGACTCCTTATCACTATTAAACAGTCTACCTATTATTTTCCTCATTTTATTTTTAAACATTTATAAGTCTGGAGGATTAAAGTATCAAAGGGAATAAAAACAAACTAAATTTGAAACTTCAAAGTCTGAAAAGGTTAAGACATTTTTTTTTTATCCTGTTAATAATCTGCAACTCATTGGATTTATTTTGTGACCCTTTTGACAACAGTTCCCAATTTTGACTTTTTGTTCATGGTGCTGCAATTGTGCCCAATTAAGACAAAGCTTAGCATTGTGCCTTTATTGGGTAACTTACAGCTAATAGTGACAGGAAACATGCAGAGAGGAGGATCAAATGAAAACAAAGTTCTTGAACCAGATTAGAACTGGGGACATTGCGGTTTTGTGGTTTGTATTGGAACACTAGATGACCAGGATGTCTCAAACTCTGGCTTTTAAAAAGAGCTGCTGCCATGTGGTGGACACAAAGAGTCACAAGTGGGCAAACACGACGAGTAAATACATCAGCATACAGAACACTTTCTCTATGAGTGCATGCTGCTCCCGGCCTGTAGTTCGCAGATCTGTCACTAGAACAAGACTGGGAAATAACAAAATCCTCCCAGTACACACAGGACTGTTAATCACCAGGCATCCCTCGCCTACTGCTTTTTCAAGGCCTGTTTGACTTAAAGTAAACATGTGCAGGAAATGTATTCAGTGGCTCTAAACATTTATATGGGGGCCTTGTGTCTCAAACAGTTTCATGGCCAGCACATCTTTCAAGAAGGTGCTTAGTGAGCCATTTGTTAAACACATGATAATAGGGCATGACAATGTGTGGCATGTTACATGCAGCGGGGCTGTATCACAGTTTGTTAAGCCTTCAGTTTGTGTACTCACTATCTGTGTCGTTGATAGACAATGTGAGATGGCTGCTGGATCCTGATCTGATGAAACTGAATGTCTGTACATTGTAATACAGGGATAGTGTTTTGTAAGCTAGACTCTGACCTATTTCTGTGCTGAATGCATTTACTGATACAGGTATGAAGGGAAAGACTGAAAAAAAAAACATCTAAAATATGAATATCCAAAAGCTTTCGATGAGTTCATGCAACCATTATAGAAAATCATTTTCTAAGTCGTCGGAAAAGTAAGCTCTCATCTCTTCTTCCCCATTTCTCCAATTTCATCTAAAAGAATATCCTTTGTTAATCTGGTCTCAATGAGCACCGTTGTTAAGTGCTGCTCACTCTGCACTCCCAGCCAGTCATAATCCATTGTGTTGTTTGCCCCTCACTTGGTGTACATTTCCATCGCAAATTCCAATGTGAACAGTCAATAACAGGCACAGATGTGGCCATTGTAGAAGCATTACTTTTTAATTCAGAAGAATGTAGCATGTTGAACTTACTGCACCCCGGTAAATATTTGAAACACAAGTTGTACACTTTTACAGAGATTATTCACAAAATACATCTTTTAAGTTGCTGAGTGAAAGTGATATTCTGCACTTTACTCGATTTGAATAAATTCAAGAAAACTCTGCTAGACAGATGCAGTGTATATGGGGATTTTGCTATGGCTGCTGTTCTTCTTCATCCAATCATCATGAGTTGTGAAAAACATATTAACCTCAGGGTTGATAAAAACATGTGCGCCAGGACTTCATTTCCTCCTCACCATCTTGCTGCACTCATCAGTTTTATGTAGAGCACACGACTCCAGAGTCAACATCGGTAAAAATGAAACAGTACATGATGATGTTCCCTGACCTCTTTTAGACAGTCAATGTAATCCATGGTGTTGCTGTGTCTTGCCTCCTGTCATGTTTCACCGCTGTACTGCACTTTATATTAGCACTATAAATCATGGAAAATCTACTTTTCATGTATGTTCATGTATCACCTACCTTGATGAAGGCTAAGCTAACACAATTGCACGACATGTAGTGGAGGCTAATCTGTGCCCATTGCCAGCGATGACAATAAATGAACTGACAGAACAATCATCGCTGCCCTTTTATGGCTTTACTGGAAAAAAAATATTACATTGTTTATTTTTCCATCCAGCATCTCAAGCAAATCTGCAGCAAGAACATCTGCAAGCTTTCACCCTGTTGACATTTTATTGAAACACTGCTTGGGAAATAATTCATAGTCTAGATGCTGAACTCCCTCATGCCCAATGAAAGAAAACAACAAAATAAATCTCACATCTCACTGGCTGTGCCCTTAACAGATGCCATACAGGAAGTCAGTCCTATCAGCACTTGCAGGCACACAGAAAACCCTGCTGTGTTTCACAGTTAAGTTTCCCTTCACTATGTTGTTTGCGAGCCCCGTTTCTCAATACCCCTTACTATGAAGATTCGCAACACTGACAAAATAAGCCTTGAAACTTCTGAAAATAAGGCCATACAGCTCTTTACTGAACGCAGAAACAAACAAAAGAAATCTTGTTAAGAAGTGCTTTGCGAAACCCTGTTCAATGACAGGTAGCATCCTCTTGAGAATTTATTAATTCATGTGACACATAAAGGAAACTGAATTATCCGAACAGCAAAATGAGAGAACGGTGCATATTAAATGGGTTAAACACATTCTGCATCCCTCTGTTTGGATCAGCTACACAGTAGAGATGCTGACAATGTTTGCAGAAAATGCAAAAACATCCCCATGGCCCAATGACCCCAAAACCATTTCCTCTGAATGGATTGCTTTGCAAACAAGCTTTGTGATCCTGTATCATCCCATCTACTACAAGGGCCCCTTTAATCAGCAAAACCAGGAAGCTACAGTTTATTGCTCTTATTTTAAAACATTTCCTGATTGTTGTGCCACTTGGTCTAGATTTGGTTGCCCAGTAAGGCTGGAAAGAGCCTTCACTGTTTGATGATGGAGAGTCATTTGCTGATCATCAGATTGACACCTCATGGTCTGAGTTTTGGTGTCCTCTAACTTAGTGCAGAACTTTAGCTGTTTGCTCATCATCAGTCAAATCACTACCATCCTCATCACCATCACTATCATGTCATTGTTACCACAGGCTTTACCATAGTCATCATCATCATGATCATTCATTCATTCTTCATTAGCACCACCATCACCAACTGAGGCCAAAACTCACCGCTATGCGCGTGGAAATCTTCTGCTCGCCTCCTGAGCCCTTTTGCTCTCCATTGGCTCTGTTGTACTCTGGAGGTTGTTGGTTCGATCCCCGGCTGCCCTTTGTCTTTCGGTTCCCAGGCCCTTGGTGGACTATGTTGAGCAGATGAAGCGTATTCTCGTGCTCCCGGTCCGAGCTCTCGGCCTGACCCCTCTGGTAGCGGTTCTCGCAGGTGGAGTGGTGTCTCCTGCACAGTTCTATACGGGCGCGCAAACGCTCAACTATGGCGTTGTGAAGCTGTGGCACCGCGGAGCCTCTGGAGGTGGCCACAGTCGGCCCGTTGCCGACCCCACCGGGCATAGTTCCTAAACCGACACCCAACATGGGTACGAATGCCCCTGCAGCAGACTGAGCAGGGGTCGCTTCTCCCATGCCCGCAGGTCCCCGACAAGTTTATCGAGACTGAGGTCCACTGAGCTTATAATGGACCACAGTACGGGCATGGAAGAAAACAAGACGTATGGACTCAGCTATGATCCCATGTGGAAAGAAAAAGACTACACTGCACGCACAAAGTCACTTGAGAAAAGGACGATGTAAGCCTATGAGATTTTTCGAAAGATATGTTCCACAATTATTTCGCCGAACTGATTGGGAATGTGATAATATTATAAAGGATTAAAAAGACCATACAAACATATAAAGTGAGATAAGGTCAGTATAAACTCATACTATGTTCCACAGAGGCATTAAAAAGTCCCAAAGCTACAGAATTGTATTAGTGATTTCTTCCTCGGGGACGTTACTATGTCAGTTTAAAATTAAAACTGAAATGATTTACAAACATGAAAGACTCGTGGGTTCACAGCTGGAATGAATCCGCTCTTGCTTAACGACACGACCTCTGCTCACAGATAAATTATATTCAATATGAATCCCTTGGATGATTCAAAACCATAGCACGCACAACTTCGGTTTCATCGATGAGTAGCCTACATCTCTGGCACGCTGTCAGCTTACTTTATCTTAAATGTGCCACACTCATATAGTCATAAAAAAAAAAAGAGTACGACTGCCAACTATAAATTCAAAGTGAGCGACTGGTCGCCAAAATAGGAGAATCTACAAACACACAAAACCCACTAAACTTCAAGACTCACGGCATTTTGTTTGGAAATTAGTCCTTTCTCTCTGTCTTTCTGTTTCCATTCGGATAAAAGAGGATCTGGTTGCAAATTACAAGTCAAAAACCACGCAGCCGAAGCGCAGGAACCCGTTGCGTAAACCGATTGAGATCCGTCTCACATAGTCCATTGACAATCGTTTGTCCGTGTGGTGCACCGAGGCAATAGCGGAACTACAATACACAGACCCTCATTGTATGAACATTCCTCTTTTGACATGATACACTCATATGGATGTAGAGGGGTCCAAATGCACACTCTAGTGGAGTGCAGGGTGAACTGTCCTGTAAGGCATGGAGGATCTCATTAATGTGCGTTAACACTAACGCAAAGCCATAGAACAAATGTTTATGGTTTAAAAGATCTTCTTGAGATGGGGATTGTGATCTCTTAATACAGCAGACACTTCAAAGGTTTGCATGCACAATACACACTCAATTACTTACAGCGTATAAAACTAGATATGGCCACAGGGTATCAAAACAACACCAGTTACAAATTTAGGCCTAAAATTAACCTCAAAAGAGTAAACAAACTAAGAACTAAGAAAGTGTCCATGTGGTTATAGTAAAGTCTAAGATATCACAACAATATCAAATTCTTACAGGAACAAACAAACAGAAGGACTGTCTGTGATATCACGTTACAACTGTGGGTCAGTGACCACTTACTGTTGGCACGTCAGTAAAGTTACACATCAAAACACTGAATACTCACTTATTATACAATGAGGGCACACGTATAAAGCGTATCAACTGACGCTCACGACCTCCTTTGCAGCCAGAGACAACTCTTATCGCAAACAAATCCCTCGAACTCCCTGGAGGGACCAAGTGGACAAGCTTAATGAGCCAATGTACCAATTAACCACACTGATTGGCTCTCGACTTGCTCGTATGTATAGTGTCCAAATGAGGTCCTCCATTTTCTGCAAACTAAGGAGTGTGGCTGTAAATCTATGTAAACTGTAAAAAAAAAAATGAAGATAAATTAAATTCAGATGGTTTTGCCTAAATTGTATGCCCTCTCGTGGTAATTCACTACATTTGTTTAAATTTAAATTAAGTCATAGGTGGTTGCAGACTTACCACGTAGGCCCGGATGAAGACGTGTACTGAATGTCAGCACATTAAGGGTTACAGACAGGCAAAGAGACAGGATGTATGTTTCTGTAAAGCAGAAGGAAACTGAAGCATCCAGAGGAAAACCACACGTACACGGGAGTGTATGCAAAGTCCACACAGAAAGAGCCAAAGAAGACAGCAGTCTTGTGAAACACTAACTCTCCTTGTTGCCGTTTTTAAAAAAGCAATTACAAAGTGTAATAATTGTAGAAAGTGCTTTGGCAATGCAGAAGCCAATTAATCACCATAGCAACACCAGTGCAGACAGGCTCCAGAAATCCTTTAAGTGCCCCCACTGTGAAAATAACCATAAGAAAAACTTACCTGTTGTGTGTGTAGATGACATGGAGGAGGTGACCTGTTCAGTTAACTGGTATATAAACTGTTATGAGGCTGCATTGATGCTAAGAAGTTTGTGTTAAGTTATAGCTGTTTTGTTAATCGTAGTTACTCGTGCTACTATCAGTTATGACAAAAGAGCCCTGTTATGTTTGATAGTTAAACTACAATTGCTAGCATTCATGCTGCACCATTCAGCATTTTGGATGATAGATTTATTCACCCTGTATAAAATCCCACCCACTGCTAACTATTGATCTTTTATGCGTATTCCCTCATTACTAATTGGGCTTGTACTTCTTGTTTATTAGATTAATAATGAGGATTACTCTGCTGTATTAGGTCACACATGCTTATTGTTATGGAAGGCTGTGAAGACTCTAAAGAACTGTAAACAACTGGGGGGTTAACCTCTGCTTTAACCAAAAAAGTCACATTATCACACACTATCAGACATCATGAACACATGGGCATGATAACGGATGTTGCTCTAAACACAGCCTGCAGCAATACATAAAAACACCTTACAGTTGTAGATTTATTATTTATAGCAGAAGTGCTGCAGAATAGTAAAAATTCATTTGAGCTACAAGTTCAGTAATGTCATTGCATTGCCCTTCACAAAAGTTAAACATTTAACATGTCTGGAATGTAAAATATGTAGTATTCTCTTGCAGTATCAAGTTCAGTCTGCAAGAGGTTATAGCAAAGAAATATTCTTTTCATTGCACATTTTTATTTTTAGCTGCCTCTTCTAGTTGGTTGGTCGTCTAATCTATCATTAGGGTCTTGGTTGGCTAAACATTTCTAGTCAGCTTGTCATTTTCTTTGTGGGGAAATGGCATATTACTCATTGGACATTGGAAAATTCTAATTATATCACAAAACACAATGACATTCATTTAACAAGTGCATGAGCTCAAGAGATCTTAGAGACATTTATTTATAAGTAATAATATATTAAATGTATAATTTTCCAATTAAAGTGAAAATGCAGTGTTGGTCACCTTTCCACCGTACTCAGAATTAAATTATAGGAGAGGCACTGCATATTTGTATGTTTTTGGTATGAAAAGACTTTTCAATATACAGGAAGTTATAATGATTTAAACCACTGGTATGTGTATCAGCTTTCAAAAACACATAAGGGTTGAAGCCTAAACTTAAGCAACAGTAAATTCTCATCTAATACTTCTTTGATGCAATGAATGCAGCCGCTGTCCTACACAACAGGGGGCAGCAGACATTCAACTTCTGTGCATTACAGCACCAATTAAGAATGTGTGGGTGAGAGATGAGTAATGGTACGGCGACTGCCAGAAAACACTGTTTTGGTTTATATTTAAAGAGGAACCTTCGCACCAAAGTTTCACTTCTTGATTTATTCTATGTCCACAGTTTAAGTCTACCATAATACAGGAATAACAAAGTCTTGTATTCTTGTGTATCCCAAATGAACTGTACCACATTACCATCACACTGGCATCGTTTGTCATATTGCTTCACAAAATCAAGACAGTTTGCATACATCAATGTTAGTAGAGAGAAGGTTTCCTTGTTTGGTTTTTGTTGTTTTGTTTTTTTAAACTTTTTACAATTATCAACTGCAAAACGCACAATAAATTAATAAATTAACACACAAGCAATCTGCAAATGCTTTACAGTAGTAGCAACAGTGGTTAAAAAATGATCTCTACTAGTACAGTACGTCAACCCAGTGACAGTCTGACAGTAGATCTGAGCAGTGTTTTCAATCTCACCCTGTCAGGCTGTCATTTAACATACTAAAACTCACAATCTACCACAACACATACACGGCTCTTCTGCTTACAATGGGTCTCTCTAGATAATAAATTACACATCCATTTCACTTCAGAGACTGACAGGGAGACAGGCTTTTCTTCAGTATTTTCATTCTCTCTCACTCTTGCTCTTTGTGAATCACAGTTCACCCGGGAAGGGCTTTGCCAGTGCAACTCTAACTGCCAGTCTCCCCATTTCATTTATAGATAAAAAAAAAAAAAATGGGAATTTAAAAAGGAATAAAATACACACTGCAACAAACTTAGCTTAATTTAGCCTGACCCCATCCGTGTGGATATAACTTGCTTACACTCATCAGTAGAAAATAATGATAAAAAGAATACAAAAAGCAGTAAAAATGGTAGAAAAACATTAAGAAGTGAGTCTTAATGAAATAATCAATAATACCATCTAGCACTGCATGTCCACACTATTCATATTAAGATCAATTTGGGATTCACCCTTCAGTGGTTCCAGCCCACAATGAAATACTGGACTTAAGTTGAAACTGATCATTCAGTTGTCCTAAATACAATATGGCTCTTACTTGAATAATATTGTGAATAATGAAATTTCTTCAAGGCAAACTTTACAGTCGAAAACTGAAATGAAATATAAGGCAAATTAAACGATTAGAAGAGTTTAGGAAATTAAAAAAAACATTCTTTCCTCAACTATTTTTAAGTGACTATGATCACTGGCATATCTTCATTGTGGCAGGTTGCCTTTGCAAGAAAAGCACAATGTTACATTACTGTAGTGCACTTTTTTTGTCTCAGACAAGTGCATCAAATTTCTAACAGTCAACAAGATGCACTGCAAATATGTCATTCTATTAATAATTTACATACAGGAAACAATTACTCTTCAGAGACATAGCTGTAGTGTGCGGCATATCAAAGACCAAAGACATACATCAGTGAATGGTTGGATTCCAGAAAACATAAATATGCTATTCTCCTTCTGCTTAGCTTGTATTTATGGTCTCTAGAGAGAAAGAGAGAGAGGAAGAGACACAGAAAGAGAGAGGATATCTGAACTCCGTGGAAAGTACACCTCCTGCTTTATTTCTACTTCCTCCAACTCAATAATTTTGTTGGTCAGTGCACATTTACAATGAAATGTATTAGATTACCTGAAGTGAATTGACCACTAAAGTCAAACCTACAAATATAGAAGATGCTTTTTCTTCTTGTCTGCCTTGTTTTCTTCAATCTGTACATTTGGATGTTACTGACTTTGTACCTGAATTGAAATAATTGGCCTGCCATCCAACCTGACAGCTTTTAAATATGGGTTAGGCTCATACTTAATTGAAACTGAGGCAACAGCCATGTACTGTTATCATTAGGGCTTCTGACACAGGCCTTTACGTATTTGTAAGGCTGTATTTTTCCCCCTCCTCCTTACCAGACATGCACGGCTAAGCTGAAATGATTGCCCGCAGTGAAAATAATCTCTTCACTGCTTCTGCAAGACTCAGCACAAATGACAGATTGAAGTGAAAAGAGAGAGTCTGCCTGCATGCCAAAATTGGAGTGCATCTTGGCATTCCTGAGATCAGTAAGCATACTCTTACAGTATATTAATATGGTTATCGACCAGTTAGCCTCTGCTACTCTTTTAAATGGCAGCAATTGGGTAAATTTCGTGCTAGTTGCAAAAAAATAAAAAAATGTTTGACTGTTGCAGAGGGGTTGAGTGGGACAACTTTGATGAAACACTTGCAATTTATAAAGGATGGATTGATGAGTAAGGATGATATTTTCATACACATTATCAATTGTCCATACACTGTCCTAACAGTCTGGATGAAGAGCTTTGGCAGGGCACTTCACCTGTATGGCCTGATATCCTGCATGTTAGCAGTGCAGTTAAATCACAGAGAACAGGCATAGGATAGGTTATGGCTTATTGTCCAAATATTTCAATCTTAAACAAGCCCAACCAGTATTCATAGTAATGATAGAGACATGATACTGGAGATGCTTGACTTAAGATTGGAATCTTGTTTTGTTTTTTTTTTTGTCATTTTTTTTGTACAGGTCAGTGTCAGGACTTGACCCCCTTGGCAGGTTCAGTAGACTGCCGCACATCGGTCCACTCCTGCATGGTGCTTTGCAGTGCCTGGGTCTTCTCCTTGTCGACTTGCACATAGTCCACCTTCTCATCGGAGGTCACAGAGGATGTAGAGGGCTGTGGAACGATAAATAAGGCAGGAGTGAGATTCTGGCCTGAGGGCAGACTGCAGTATGGTAGAAAAAAAACCATTCGATTTAGAAATAAAATCTACAAAATCATCTATTTACTTTTCTGTGTGGGCTGGGTGACCCAGGCTGGAAGTCCAGTGCTAGGTAGTCCACATTGCCACACTTTCTGGGGGCCGGGCTGCTGGTGCCACTCACGGCTGGGGAGGTAGACGCTGGGTTCTGCTAATGGGGACAGGAGGGAGGTTTCACTCACACAGGGTGCAGTGAGTAAGCATATCACACAAACAAGTGGATCATTAAAACAAAGAACACAATGTGTTCTCCTGATCTCCCCTCCAGCTATCGGGACTCACCATAGCCACATAATTCTCCTCGCTGTCTGCAGAGTCGGTGCTGGTGATGCTTTGTGTAGAAATGGGTCGACAATGCTGGGAGGACATGGAGTTCATAGCAGGCCTAAAGCAAAGCAGACAGGACTGTGAGTGCTTCTACCTTCTGACCTCAGGCAGAAACAAAATACAGCACCAATCTGTACAATCAAACTGTGTGTGTATGTGTGTGTGCATGAGTGGCCTTGGATAACCTAGCTTGAATGATTTATATGAGACTCACATGGGCCGTGTCCAGGACATGGTGACTGGGCTCTTAAATGGCAGCTCATCAATGATCCCATTGTTCTTCAAATCAAGAGGTGTTGGCTTTGCTGTGGAAAACAAGACCAGACACTGTCAACATAAGTCATTGTCTTTGAAAAACAATTAACAATGCAGACTTTGTAGCTGATTGGAAGCCAAAACTGGCAATTAAAAGAAATGAAAACCATCGCTTTAAAATCAGTCAGAACTTTACTGTCAAAAACTCACATTTCCTGTTAGGTTTGAGGTTGCGGTTGATGGGTGGCGGCGTGACATCACTGAGACGGCTGGGCCGGTGACACAGGGAAGCACTGCTCCCCTTACGGGCAGGTAATGTTGCAGAGAATCCTGGGAAATCAAAGTGATGTGGCCCAGGGCTCATAGGGATGTAGATATTCTTAGGACTGTCAGCCTGGGCAGCACTGAGTGGCGAGGAGCCAGGATTCATGGGCACATAGTTGTCATCCGAGTTGCCGCTGTCTGAGCGAGTCAGAGGGGCTTTGGTTCTCTAGTGTCAAAAGAGACAGCGGGCACATGACTATCTTACTTGCTGGGTTTAATACTGCAGGAAAACTGCAGCACTCAGTTGAAGTAAATATAGTAGAAATACATTTTCTGTTTCTGCAGTTTATGGTTTTGCAGACAGGATCTGTCTGAGGAGGGAGTGCAGTTAAATGGAGACAGTGACTCACCAGGTAGGAGCTGAAACCATCATTGACAGACTCCACAGACTGGCCTGAGTTGTTGAAATGGATGGGACGGTGATGGCTGTTCGTTTCAAAGGAGGAGCCTGTGTTGAGGGGTAAGAAGTGTGTGTAGGTGAAATCAATATTTACCACTGCCATAAACTCTAAAAGCAAAAGGGTACACCTTAAGTCAAACAGAACAATGACAAACCTACACAAGTCAAATATTGTAATAATAATCACTGCAAGAGAGGCCAATTTAAAACACAAATGTCTGACATTTCAAGGAATGAGCTCTTGTTTCTAATGAAACAAACAGAACTTGAGTGACATTTTATTAAATGCTTCACTGGGTTATAATTAGTCTTTGCAGCACAGGTGTATGAACAGCCTGTATCCTCACTAACAAGGGTTACAGGTCAATTCTTGTCACTAGGTATACGAGGCCTGAGCATGAGCTTGACAAAGCAGAGAACACAGCATAATAAGAGGCAGTGCATTGTGTCTGCAAGTGTTTTTGTTTTTTTCAATGCTTATCAGCCTGGAACGAGGCATTCTGGAGCAGGCTGTATGGCTTGAATTTCATTAGCGTCTCAACAGAACAGTGTCTGCTAGACTGGCCCATTTGTTTCTGCTCAGCTGCTAGCGTTAAATCAGTAAAATGAGAGATAGAGGAAGAGGGAAAGAGCGAGCGAAAGAGGGGGAGGAAGAGGAAGCACAAAGTCACTGCAATACCACAAGAGAATGGACTGATCAAGTCAGACTTGCATTTGAAAAACAGGAAACAGGTGAAATGCACGATTTCAAAAGAGTCAGCTGAGGTTGTGATTAAACCAGGGCTGTGCGCTTAGTGAGGCGAACATCAGGCTAAGGTTTGATTTAGCGTGCCAGATGTTTCTAGTGGGAAAAAAAATAGAATTAATTAAAAAAGAATTATAATTGCTGTTCATGCCATTTTATTTTTATGAGATAAAATTATGAAAAAAAAAATCAGTCAGACTGGTTGCACAGCAGATATTTTGGAAAACACAGGTGTGAGAAATAACAGTTCAGTTCCATTAAGTGTCCCATTAACAGTGACAGTGACCCAGCACGCACAATAGCAGTAGCAGGATGTGGAATACAGCTATCATTAATACACTTGTGAGTTTCCTGCAAGTCAAAATGTCTGCTGTGTAACCAGTTCTTTAAGGGAACTCAGGATCCTAGAACCACTTGGCATTTAAACAATACAATACAATAAAATAGGTATTTGCTTTTGGCGATGGACCACCATGAAGTTTCAGTTTTGGCCCTCCAAGGGAAAAAAGTATGGACTCTCCTGTTTAAAGAAACAAGCAGCGTTCAGGAGGAACCTATTAGGAAAGCAGTTAAAGCACTAATTGCATTCAGCGTACCTCTGTGCAGCCTGATGTTCTCGACAGCAGGGAGAGTATTCCGGCGCGGGATAACAGACACTGCAGACGTCATTTCTCCGTTCTGGCTTCCTACTGAATGAGGACTCCCCCACTGCCCCTCTGACCCCTGGCTAGGTTTAGGGGGCCTCGGAGGAGGAGCACAGGAGGACTCAGAGCTGGAGGGTGTCAAGGCATTGTGATTCTTATCAAACGTCCGAGGGATCTGGTAGAAGGAGCCAGGTGGCGTAGGAAGGTCGTAATTGTCAGTTGGACGCTCATTGCTGTGCATGGTGGCGAGGGTGTTGCAGGGCGTTTTGAAGGTGTAAACCTCTTCATTCTCCAGGTCAGGCTCACCTAGACCGCTGTGAGCCGGAGCCTCAGAGCTGTAACCTCGAGGAAGTACGTAACAGGCCTCCTGGGAGGAGTCATCATGCACCGGTAACTGGTGTTTTCCTGGCTTGGGAAGGCTGTAGAAGCCGTGCAACTGAGCACCCATGCCATTCAGACAGTGGGAAAAGCCATGGGAGAGTTTCTGCACTGCAGAGTCGCTCCCCATAAACAGATTGCTTCGTGTGGACTGGGAGAAACTGGCACTCCTGAGAAATCAACAAAGAAAAACATATATGCACACATTAAATCTTTATTGTGCCCAGCAGCATTTAATGCACATTTCAATGTAATTACCCAAATAGCCACTAGATGGCACTGTAGCTCTTCAGAGGAAACTATTGGGCTCAGCACACATTAAAAAAAAAGAAACACACCTTGCCATTTGTGCCAGAGCACCTTTATGCAGCAATAGTGTATGAATTCAGTTTTGGTATTTTTAACATTTCCTTTAAAAAAGTTGATTTGTTGAAGTGTTTTCAGCCCGCTGACAGGGGAGGATATCCATGTTAAGTGGGAGAATGCTATGACTTTCCCACAGTTTCTCAGCCTCAGTTAGGCACCCTAGGGACATGCCTCATTTATTCTGGCTCCTTTGTAGGGCTTGACCTTGAGTGCCAACTAGAGCAGTCCTACAGCTCAGACGTTTCTAGCTAGTTAGCTGACCAATAGCCCGGCTTAGTTGGTCAATGCAATGATAAGATTTCCTCAATGAGTCGTTTCTGTATGTCTCTGCTAATCTCTCTCTTAAGTGTCCATACATTTGTGGAAGCCACACTGCGGGTATCTAATGGTTATGTTCAATCTTGATTATAAATGTAACAATTTCAAATGAGTCATGCGTCAAAGTAATACAATTAATATTGACATAACATTTTGCTCTCTGTGACTTCATTTCTTTTTCATGTCAGATGGCACACTGTGTTTCATCAATTCTTCTTCTGTTTCCTCAGGACTTCAATCATCAATCAATAATTTTGTTCATCACTCTGCCTTCCATCATTCTGGCTGCATGGGGCTTTTACACAGATTACCTCATACCATTGGTTATCAGACCAGTGGAGTTTCATTCTGGCGTGAATCATACCCCACCGCCAGATGCCTGTCTTAATTAGCAGACCCACGGAGCAGAAGCTAGTGGGAAAGTGACAGAAATCTCTGCATAAAGCTGATGAGATGGATTGTGAGGTTTGATTTCCTGGGTTTCGCAGAGGTCCAACACAGCAGATTTATGTGCAAATCGTGTGGCTGAGAGGGCAGTTCCACCCTGAGTGAGTCTAAACCTATAGGAGTGATGAATTGCAGCCTCAACCTCATTGATCATCTACTGTGCTGGGCTATCTGCTGAATGGCATCATTATTAAAGCTGCCTTTTGATTCTTGGAAGCAGGCATGATGGCAGCAGGAGGTGAGGTGAATGTTAATGGAAATCTCAGGAGTGCATTTAATATAAACACTTGGTTCTTTTGTTCTGCGTCTTAGCATATAGCCAGGCGACAGGCGTGAATGCTCATTTTTAACAGTTGCTCAACTATTCACTGCTCTTCATTTGACTTGCATATTTCATTGTTTTAGTGTTCAAATGATCAATCAATTATTTGATCATTAGTCAATTATTATTTTTTCATTAATGTGATGAAATACAATTTTTCTCATATTTCATAAAAAGATTTTTCGTAGCATTTTTTATCTTTAAATACTTCAATCAATATTACAAAATACAATTACATTCTGAGTTTAAATAGATATCATCTGCCCCACATCCTATTGTATTTTAGTAAGTGAAGTAAGTAAGTAAATTATTTGAATAACAATACTGTCTTTTTCATAGTTTCTGGATTTTGAATGATCTGCCATGCTCACAGAAACATTTATTCAAGATTATCTACTACACATTGTAGATTGTTTTTAGTTTAGACTATTCACTTCAATTAAATATTATTATTATTATTATTGGCACTTTCTCAGTCAAAGCACTTGTAAACTACAGTAGATTGTATTATATTGTATTTTTCTACAGTGCCAACACACACACTTACATATGTACTTACATATGTACATATAGAAGAAGCATCCAGATAATTTCCCCCATAATAGTAGTTCTAACCCTGAGGGGCTTCTAAACTGAGGAAACGCCGTAAACCTGTATGTTGACCTGCACTAACAGATAACAGGAAACTGACACAGGACGCCTGAGGGTCATGACCTTTACCGTGCACTCTCTGTCTTCCTGCTCATGCACTGGTGGAGCAGGAGGTAGTCCTGGGGTGCACTGTTGGGCAGGGAGCTATGGTGTGTGTGGCGCACAGGCACATCAAAGGTGAAGAGGACTGGCTGGCTGGAGTGGATGGGGGCAGAGGACTTGCGTTCTCCGGTCAGAGGAGCCATTGAGCCGGTGACATCTGCTCCAACAGAACGGGGCATATGGTGTAACCTACCATCTGCAGACAGGAGAAATTGGAGTTATTGATTGTTTAACCCAAAATATGTTCTTTTTCCAAAAGCCACCTTCGGCTTTTCTTGAGAATTTAAAAGCAGTTTTCCACAGATTGGACATGTTGTGCAATCTTATGCTACAGAAAGTAACAATCAGCCAAATTACATTTTCCTTTTGTTGTCACAAACCTTGAAGTCAAAGGGCAGTGTGTAATTCATTTGAGGGTTTTAAGCCTTTACATGACCTTGCCTTGCATGGAGTCTTGTATTCAGTAGCTTTCAGTCTGTTCACTAATCAATAGAGATGAGAGATCTGTCTCGAGGGAGAGGAGAAAACAGTATCCTTCTGCTTTTTTTTTTATCCATGTTATTCTTTTAAGCCAGGGTCAATGTACTTTCTTTAAATTTTATTGAGTTGACCATTGTTTTGCACAGTGGGACTACGTGGACAACATGGTCCCACGGTCTTATTGTTTCTGTGTGACATCCTTGATATCTGCATTGAAAGGCTACAAAGAAAAGACAAATCTGAGATGGGGATGCTGCAAATAGACTAGGCAGGAGGCCAAAATGAGGAGGCGCACACTGAGCTGTAGGAGTAGAGAGTGGGCGGCCCACTGATCCATCGACCCATGGTGCTGTGTGCAACACTAGCTGATGGGAGAGAGGAAAAAAAGCTCCACCAATCATCTTTTGCTGATATTAATCTCTTTTCCACTGAACAGAAAATGCATTTTGCAAGAGCTTATTTACACAAGAAAAAATTGATAAAATATTTCAAATTGGGGATGCAAATAATAATTATTTGATGTTGGATTAATTTATGGATTATCTTTGATTAATCAAATAATTGTTTAGTCTATATAATGTTAAAAATTGTGAAAAATCAATATGTTAGTCGTAGTAGATTAACAATATCCAAAAGACTAAGGTGAAGATATTGAAAGGATATAAAGAACAGTAGAAAAACAGAAAACCTTCTCATCTTTAAGTGGAACCAGTGGATGTTTTATTTGCATTTTAGGCTGAACTGATTAAATTTAGTTTAGATCAAAAATGATTCTGACGTCTTGCTTTTCACTCGTTTCTAACAGACACACAAGCATCTTGTCTCTCTTCCACCATTCTACCCCTCCTTTACAAAGTATGTTATGGATCAAACTGCCCTTTAAGAAGAGGGCAATGTTCTGTGAGTCATAATGTGAGCTGACCATACAGAGGGACCGCAGACACTGTGAAAAACAGAAAACACACAAATGTGGTGTGTGAGCATGTGCGTATGCATGTGGGATGGTTGGAGGGTGGGGGTATTCTGGAGCCCAGTTAGCTGAATGAGGTCACATCCATGCCTGAGGGGAAAAAGGCCTCTGCTGTGGGGTCTCCAGGCCAGTGGACATCAGTGAGATGCTCATGCCCACAGCCACACAGGCAGGGACTCCCCCCAATAATCCTCAATTACCCCATTGTTCTTAGCCATTCCACTCTCCCTAGACTGGTTAGGCATCATCTCCTTTCTCCACAAAAAGCTTTGTAAAAGCTTTCATACAGTGCGGTGAGTACTAGGCCCACTAACATGGGTAGATATATTGATTTGTTGTAGAGAGACAGTTCCTCCTGCTGCCCGAGAGGAGAGTTACATGGAAAAACACACACGGGCCCGATGACTTAAATGCAGAGGACACAACAAAACTTCAAAAGTAAAATGTAATCTTGATAATGTGTTATAAGCCTGTGCGTAGAGAAGCCTTGCCCTGAATGATTTTTGGTTAACTGCCGCACATGACTGTCAGAATCAGAAGGAGAAAAAAGACGACTTGTCCAGTCTGCTGATGGAATAGCCTGCATGGCTCATCACTGACACTAATGGCTCTGATGATGTATGTTACCACTGGGAAGCAATTCCATCAAGTCAGTAGAACCACAACACAAAAATAGAGAAAAGAGGAGAAAATAAAAAAATAAAAAAAAAACTTTCCCTTAGGTGCTTGTAGTAATATTTCTTCCACTGGCTAATGTCCTGTGACACTCAATGTAAGGTGGTAAAATGTTAATAACCAAAGTGAGAAGTAATTTATAATACTACATCTTACAAAGAAAAGTAATAAAACTGGGAGTGACTGGTACAAGTAAAATAAAGCTTTTTGAGTTACGAGCCTGATTTCATTACCAGAAACAGTTTTCTCTGAGACTGAGCTGAAGCCTTGACATCAAACAAGGCAGTTAAAAGAGACAAAGAGTTTTTCCCACGACATTCCACGGCTTGAAACAAACATAAGAATATCAACAGCAATGCATTAAAGGACCCTTTTGGTTGGTGAACGACATATGGCTATTCTGGGTCAAAGAGCACCTAAGTTCATGAGCAATTTTCCAATTATGCTCTATAATACATCACCTACTGTCTCATCTGCTCTGTGGCTATAATCTAATAGAAGCCGGCTGCTGGTCTCAGGGGGCCAAAATTAGAACCCTGCTGGATCACTAAGGACAAGAACGTCTTTGTAGGGTGCTCATTTCCTCTCAGTCCGGCCAGAATTAGACGAGGACATATGATAATCTAATCTGAAATGAGATATAAAAATAGAAAATACCACTGACCTATTGAATTGAAAGGGCATCTGATGGTAACATGAAGGAAGAGGAAGCGTTTGAATTTTCTCAATACAGCAGTTGCAGGCTTTTAATCAGGAATGCAATCATCCCTTAAATATTCCAGAAAAGATAATCATCCACATGCTGTCCACCTGCCTCTAATTTGAGTACAAGAAAAATGCTTTTTCCTTAATGGTTTCATATGAGATTGGACTTAAAAATATAGCCTCAGGGCGGAGACTCCGGGCTACAATGAGTGTTGCAAATTAATCTCAGATAT
This sequence comes from Miichthys miiuy, assembly GCA_036365135.1. Taxonomy (NCBI): domain Eukaryota; kingdom Metazoa; phylum Chordata; class Actinopteri; family Sciaenidae; genus Miichthys; species Miichthys miiuy. The sequence goes on along the minus strand of CM071607.1, from coordinate 4,266,680 downwards.
GTAAAGGCTCTGCAGGGTGACCTGGTGATGGGGGAGGCCATAATGTGACACAGAGGTCAGGCAGTAGGTCTGATCCCCCAGTGGGTCCTGACAAAGTGCCCTTGAAAAAGGCATCTACCTGCTCACTCAATGTAAGTCAACCTGGAAACAAGCATCAGTTTGCGTTTTAAACTGTTGTTGTTTTTTCACCGCTTCCATGTATATAGATACATTACTCGTTGTGCTGCATAGATCTGCTGGACCAGTAGGTCTTAAAAGCAACACTGGGTCCCAGGTGGCCACATAGTGGGGTCCATTTGCATGTGTGGTTAGTGGGGGGTTGGGAGCTTTCCCTGAGAATGACATAAGTGAATGAAGAAGAAGCTAGCGGCAGCAGAGATGGGTTAGGAAGAGAGCTGTTGCACTGAGAGAGTGTGAGACTCAACAGGAAGAGGGAAAATGGCGTCTCTCTCTCTCTCTCTCTCTGTGTCTGCTAGTCAGTCTGAAGTGAACAAAGTGACATGGCTGTTTCATCCTCCCTTGAAAACAGTTCAGAGGAGTATTAAGCAGAGCAGACACACAGGAGCACTCCCTGATCACATTACGCCCCTGTGTCTGCCTGCTCCACAGCATCATGTGAGTTCCGCCCCTCAACCACACCGCGACATCAATTTGGCTCAAAACACTGGACTGATCAATCACCTAAAAGGCTCAGGCTTGTTGGGACCAATGAATAAGAGATTGGCCTGAAGGACCAGTGCGTAGGATTTAGTGGTCTATAGCAGTGAGGCTATAGATTGCAAGCAACTGAATACCCCTCACCTCACCATCCCCTACCAAGCATGTAGGAGAACCTACAGTGACGGCAAAAAAGCAAAAGGTCCTGGGCTACCCTAGAAACATGGTGGTACAACATGGTTCTGGGCGCACCTTCTGTAGATCGTTCTAAGGCAAAAACACAACTTTTATTTTCAGGTTATTATAAACCAATGACAAAATGAACAACAGATCTTCCTAAATCTTACACACTGGACCTCTAATTCTCTAGCAGCATCTCTATGAATCTGATAAAATGAAAATGTGATACTGTGACTTTTCCTTCATCGTGGTCATTTTGTGTTTTAGTCTGATAATATATATCATATATTTCATATAAATAATATCACCATTGATAAAAAAGTACAGTGTCCGCCATTTTGCAAATACAGCAATGCTGTAGATGTGTAAACAGCTGCCCACATAAACGTCGCGTGGAATATCTGTGCTCTCCTGTACACAGGAGGCACGACCAGCCTACCAATTAGAGTGGATGTATTATAGTGTGACAGAAGAGGGAAGGCTATCCGCATGACAGAAAGCAGATTATACTCCAAATTAGTGACTACAAGACGAAGGCAGGTATAAACATCTACCTACACCAGCTGAGTTGCATATAAACAGTTGACCAAAGAAAAAAACCCATAACAAAATAGTCCATTTGCAGTTTCCATATGAGCATAGGCTGGGTGGCAGATGCCAATTAGGGTGATTGGCTTTGCCACGGGCCGGTACTAAATCTGTCATTTGAACAACTGAGCTGATGTCAACTTAGAGATGAAAAATGACTACACATACCAACCAGAATCTGTACACATAAATCCACAAAGATTATTAACCAAATGAATAATGGATCACAGATATTCTAAGATGAACAAGGACTGTGGGAAAAGAAAACATAGAGATACTGTGATCCATGTACAAGCAGTTAAGTAAAATCACCTAAATCAGAGCTCTGCTATCCGAGCATTTCTTAGATTTCTTTATCTAATAATACTCAAAAAGAAATTCTTAAAATTAGTTTGATTTCACAATGTTACACAAATGCTTAGATGCTTTAAGTTTGTTGCATTTAGTGAAATACTTATCTTGCCAAAGGAGGTTTGTGTGTTGCCAACACTGGTCACATTTTAACCGACCTTTCTTACAGCCACTATTGAAGGGACAAAGAAACCACAACTTTACTATCGTTCAAGCAGGTTCCTCTTTTGTCATTTTGGTAAGTCTAGATTTCACACAGAGTATAAAGCTCTGCCTTTCTTACGCAAGAATGAGCAAACGGGGTTCGTTTTCCTCAACCGTAACATTTTCATTGTTTTGGAAACCTTGATGGCAAGGTCACGGTCACCATGACATTTAAGATTCATTTCACCAAGACATATTCTGAAGTCATACTGAGGCGTACATCTGCAGTCAACAAATCATCAATCTGGCTCCACACAGAAGATTTAATGTAAACTCACTGTGAAAGTTGGAATAAATCTAATCTCTTTTCAATGTCTATTTGACAAAAACTGCTGAGGCTGCTGTTGGAATTGCTGATTTAGTAGTTATTCTTTTTTTTCCACTTCATATCATCTTAAGGGCAACAGTTAAACTGAAAAATAATACTGACTTTTTATTTATTTTCCAAGGGACAGCTAGGGAAACAGACAAAATGAAGAGGAGAAAAACAAAACATAGTGGAAGCCATCGTGCAAAAGAGAACAAAAAATGAAAAGAGAACTGCTGACAAGTAAAAACCTCATCCCTTAGTTGAGATTATCCTCATCTCAGAGTTCAAACAGCTGGGAGAGAGCAGAACAAAGCCCGTGATTGACGAGATGATGTTCCATTCATTAGATTGTGCTCAGGGGTGGGTCTCCCTCAGTGCAGACACACGCCACACAGCCAGCCGTCAGTATCTGATAACAACAGCGCTAACACCCATCAACAGATTATGAGAACTAGAAAAACATGTAACTCGTGCATACATGTCTGTGTAAGGCAATCGGAGGTCCTATAACGACTCGTTACTGATACAACTGCTGTCCAATTTCTCTTGCTTTTGGTTGTCAAAATGCATCACCAAATCGGATTCACACTTTGTACATATTTGAATGTCTTCATTCTATAAGATTTCTCTATTTTACAGACAGAAATCTCGCCCCTCTACTTTGATGATTTTGATGATGGGTGTGCACAGTGTATTCTCGAGTCTCTGGTTTCCAGCAGTGACTTCAGACGCTGCTAGTAGTATTGTGGGATGCACGGCAGTGGCAGCAAAAGCAAACCGTCCTCAGACAACTCTGTGGCAGCAGAAACCTGACCTTCCAGTGCCATGGAGTCTCATTATTTCAACAAAAATCAATGCAGACGAAGGGCACTTTGTAGGAAGGGAAAAGGCAGGCGTGCATGTATAGAGAGAGTGAGAAGTCAAAGGAGAGGGAATATGCATATGTTTATGTATTATATGTACATTTAAAATGTTGAATCACCGTTTTTACTTTTGTTTGTTTCTTGAATTAATTATACACAAAACCAAAACCAATAGCACACATATCTAAAATACTGTAAATATAGGTAGTGGTCGTAAAATAGAAGTGTTAATGGTCACTGTGTGTGACAATGTGTGGTAAATTGTGTGTGTGAAAGAAACAGACACAAATTTAGATGCAATAAAAGACAGTTACTTTTAAGAGTTGAGTAACAATGAGCCGCTGCCATGTACTGCCCTTGGCCAACCTTCCTCATAGTCCTGAGGCGGCTCACCACTGGCAGCAGAGGCCAACTCTGACTAACAAAAGGTAAGTTCAGATCAAGGTGCTGCCAAAATCTCGAGAAAATCCTCAGAGAGACACACACACTGCTTAAGACTTACTTTTGTCGAGCCAAGCCTTTTTAATCCCTTCCACAATAATTTTAAACTTTCCACTGGCACTGCAGATGTATTAAAACAACAAAAAGGAGGCTGTGTACAGTATATATGGCTGCAGAACGCATGGACGAATGAATGAATGAATCTCAGGCACCTTCTGAGCCGTCTCTGTGGCTCTGTATGAAAACACACATGCTATTTGCATAACTTGATACTCGTACTTCTGTTGTTTGTCTCTGTCTTGTGTCATTTGCATAAGCAGAACTACTTTCTTAGGTTTTTTTTTTCTCCCCACCTGGTTTGTTTTGTTTTAGAGAGGGAATTCCCAGTCTGTTAGGTGACACACCAGCTCAGACCTGCAGCTGTTTGCCAGGAGGAAAACCCACAAAATATCTTATTAAAAGATGTTTGTGAACAGCTATCCACTGTTAGCTCCAATTACAATCCATCTGCGTCATGCCAGCAAACTATAATCACAAAACTCACAAGTACAAGATTCTGCATCAACTGATCAGTGCATTTAACAACAGTTAATGTGTTTCTGGTGTGAAACCATGGCTCAGCTCCATGAGCACTGTGTTCACGGGCTTAAAGATCAAGATCAAAGATACTGTGGGAGGAAGACTTATGCAAAGCAGGAAGTGTACTTCTCTCACATGCTCAACTTCTTTTTCTTACACTCACACACACACGCTCGCTGACATCAGCTTCAACACACCTTCTTATGGACAGGTGGTTTCTGCGATTGGATTGGGCAAAAGCATTTTCCATGACGAGACCGTGTTTTCGAAAATGGAACTGGTTTCCATGTGGCTGTGGGAACCAGGAAGCTTTCTTTGCTTTTCTTACACATGCACTACTTGGATAAATTGCTTTTGGGCAACACACACACAAGCAGTGTAGAAATTGTTAGTCAGTTACTTGAGTAGTTGAGTAGTTGCTAGAAATCTGATCAACAACAATTCTGGTAATTAATGAATCCCTCAACTTATTAAGCAAATTAATTAGCTAAAAATGCTATAGGCTACATACATAAAAAAAGATGATGACACGCTTATGTAACAAGATGTTTTTTTCCTTTCCAACAACACGTACTTATAACCACCAGTCTGATTAGTTTTCCAATTGTGCAAAAAAAAAAAAACCCTATAGAGCACTAGCTCACTCTTCACTAGGCCAGTGTTGATGAAAACAGTTCAGAGGAGGTGAGTATTTATTTCCACTGCTACACTGAACAACAACCTGATACCACACAAGGGAGCAGGCAAGAGTTATTCAGAGGAACAGAGGGATGGATCTACATAGAAGACAACAACTTATTGCTTGGAAGTAACACTGGCCTTATAAGCCTCTCATGCAAATCTGCTTTTACAAGGAACGTACATGTTGTGTGGACTGATCGTAAGATTTGTTTGTGTGTGTGTCAGTTTAAGACAGAGAAAGAGATAATTTTGGAGAAGGGGGGCAGCCCCTGAATTGTCTTTATACTACTACTACTACTACTACTACTACTACTACTACTACTACTACTACTACTACTACTACAACAAAGCACTTTGAGTATATGGGAGACTTTTATAGTTTCAAGAAGTACAAGTTGCATAAAATTTTCATGCCTATCTTAAGCTCTAAAACACTTGAAGAGGGTGTTTTGTAATGCCTGTCAAAATAAGTCAGAGTCTACATGAAAACTACAGCCCGCTGGCACAAATAACACTGAGAATTATGATTTTGCTTGGAAGAAGCTTCAAGGGGTTTGTCAAAGAAGAAGCCAGCATACAGAGGGGTGGCAGCAAATTCTGATAACTACTCATAATTTGCCACTTACTAAAATAGAGTATGGAAAAAGGATTTGGATGAAGACAGAGGACTAACAGTTTCTGATGATTTTTCTCAGAAACAGGAACTAAGCATTTCAGTGAACAGTTACATGACCAAAAACAGCCTGGTGTGATGTTTGTACTAAATAGACTGCAATCACTAATGCAGCTGCTATGACATAAGCTCACTCACTAACCCAATTCTTTCTCCCAGCCACACCCTGCTGGCTACAGTTGATACAGTTTGAGATTCAGGACCTCGCTAATTATTGAACTTGGACCAGGGGGATCCCCTCATGATGTGAGCATTATTATACTCTCCACAGCTGTTTTTATTCCACACCTGGACATGTTGCATGTCACAGATGATCAACCATGTGCACAAAAGATTAACGTCCACCAGCTGCCAGATGGTGGAAAAACAACAGCATGAGTCCAATCTGGATGGGTAAGAGTAAGAATATGAGAGGAGTGTGTTGCACAAACTCTTGTGGCTACTTTCTCATTTGTGGCAGCAAGATGCATCAATTCCACAGCCACTCCACCCTCAGATATTATGAGCTTAAAACAGTAGATTAATTTATGATCAGATCTGAAAATATTCATCATTCATAAGAGTTCATCCATAACCCACCGTTGCTCGGAAGGAGAAATTAAGAGGCGTTTGTATTATTATATTTAATTTTCACTTTGTAGTACTGTAGTTATGTTTTTTTTTTTAAATGCCAAGAGATCATAGCAGAGTGTAATTGAGGTAATTAAAGCAAATCTATGGCTCAAAGGTGCTCGTCTGTGTGCCAGACAGAAGCCGTTTTACATAAGAAAATTACTGCATAAAAATGTTATCATTAGCATATCTTGTTATGTAGCACTTTTATCCAAATGCTTTATGGTGCCATTCATTTTTTTAAAAATCACTGTAGCCCCATAATGAAACCATTCTCATACACAAAAGATCTAAAACAGAAGCTATAGCAAAAAAAAACACATAACTGGGAATCTACTATCTTTTATAGGCTCATATCCAGAATAAGAATTTCCATTATCCTGAATACAGGAACCCGTTCTTTAACAAAACAGATGAAGATGAAAATCCATAACACTCTCAGACTCCTGTGTCCATTTATTTGGCAGGGATGTTCTTATTCCACCCTCTCAAATAGAAAGAAAAGAAAAGATGGAAAAAAAACACAATAGCCAATGATATCATGTGGCTGGACCTCTTCTGCTGAATTTTTGTGAAAACTAAGATGCAAGCTGTTCCAAAGAACATGAGGAAGTACAGAGGGAGACTAATGACAATTTCAATTCAATTTTTTTTTTTTCTCATTTTGTTTTGTACTGTTCAACTTCAAAACACATTCTATTAATTCAGGAAATGTCAGGAAATTATCAAAAATGCCAATCTCCATTACCAAAAGCTTATAGTGATGTCTTTGAATTGCATGTTTTCAAGTTACAATGATAAAACAGAGAAAACATGCAATCGCTCATGTTTAAGAAGCAAAGTCAACAAGTCTTTGGCAAGTTTTGCTGGAAAAATTACTTGATTAATTAATCATTATCAAATATTGTTTATTATTCTTTGTTGATCGACAAATTCAGTACTTGAATAATCATTTCAGCACTACATATTATAATACTAGAAGCATGATTTTCTACTGTATCAACTGATCGTTTGAAAAATTTGAGATTGTAGCGACAGCAGAACAAACCCAAAAGAAAGATGGATATAAATAAAAAATATATTACTCAATTAACTTGGCACTTTATCCCATTTGAGCTGTTTTAATCAATCATTTAATCAATCAATCAATTAATCAACTTTGACCTAATTAACAAATTACAAAGGGTAAAGGTAAAAAGGGAGCCGATTGAGAGATGAATAGAAAGAGTGGCAGAGGGACAGAACAGCAAGGACAGGTCAGGGTTGCCTACCGTGGTTGTCGTCTGACTGGTTGAATCCACACAGCTGGCAGATAGAGCGGACCCACTTGTTCATCTCCTCCTCAGTCTCAGCTACAAGATAAAAAGTGCGATCTGAGGTCTTGATGTCAAACACAAAGCTGTCCTGGAACTCCTTCCTCTTGAAGGTCAGGCCAGCATCCACCTGCTCGCAGCAGTGCAGGTCGATGACCCGGATGGGTTTCTTGGAGTGGTCGTTCTTATAGTACTCCAGAACATCAGGGTCACCACTCATACGGCCACTGCGAAGTATGAACCAGCGTTTCTTCCATGCCTGGGAAATGAGATTGAAAGGTAAGAACATGACCTCAGTACATAAAAGAAAGCACTTAACTTGTGAGCAAATAAAGCCAAATCACATGTGTGTTGATAGAGAAAGTTTTAATATTATTGAATATATTTTTTATGCAAGCAACACAGAGGTCATCTGCATTTTTGATAATCAATTATATATATAATTATACAGATTCAGTTTGATTTCTTACTATGCATGATGCAGAATGTAGCCTTGGCAACAGGTTCAACAGCTGGACGGTTGTGAAGTTAACTTGATCAAACAGACTTCAGAGAAACTAAAAGTATGTTTACTTGAGTAGGTTACTGTGCTTTAGCACGCATGTGGTTGTGTGTGGTTTGCCTGTGTGTTGGAGGCTGTAGGGGGGTGGCAGCAGGTGTTTACCCCCTCCCAACGTATTTCCTGTGCTGATATCCCTCTGAGCTAAGAGAGAAGCAGAGCTCCTCTATGACAAGTTTATTACAAGACTGCAGGCTCCTCCCACTAGTGACTGACATTGATTTGGACCAATCGAAATCAAGCTACATATGTATACGATCGTGTCACAGGAGCTGCAGTTTCCTTGGGGTGTAAATAAATATATCTTGTAATAACCACATGAAAGGCAGCAGAAGTACACGCTCCAACAATTCAAGCAGTTATGATGCAAGAGCAAGAAAGCTACAATGGAACGAGTTGGTTTCACACCAATAACACCATTGTTGTATCTGTCAAATGGAAAAGCATAGAGGAAGAACAGTGGCCTTGATTACAACAGCTCCATATGTGTTTACCAGTGGCTGTCTTAAAGGGCCTCTGTGTTCTCTGTGCTCAGAGACAAAAGAGGAAGATAGACCAGGAAGGGAAAGGGGGAGTAAAGGGGGGGTTGAGAGGGGGCTTTTGGACATCTGCCAGTGATGCACTTCCGCCAGGCAATGTCTCTCACATGCAGGCTGCTGACACACAGGATCCTGCAGGCCCCCTCTCTCTCCATCAACACAGACACTGCCGCAAGGCTAACTGCGCCACTCCCCCCTTTAAACCAGGCTGACACCATACGCACAAACACACGCTGGAAAATGGACTGCTCTCTGTTGCTTTTATGGGTATTCCTAATCTTTTGGAAACATGCATGCTAAATTTTCCTCTGAGATTAATGATGGCTGAATAAGCCGGTTTCAGTGTCCTGGTATATGCACACTGTCTGTTTGTCACACACTGTCATGGCTTACCGAGACACTGGGACACATAAAACAGAGCCATCGCTACGTGTGCATCTTTCTTACTGCAACAAGTCAAAATGTCTACATTGAAAAAGGCCGATTCAGGGTGATTCAGGGTGTTTCTGACTTTACGTAAAGCTGCAATCTGCATTCTGCTCAGTGGTCAGTGCTGTGGTGTTTCTGCATCAATGAAATCAATCAAAGAGCGTGGTGGCTCTCTTATTTTTGTCATGCTATATATCACCATAGTACATGGTGCTTTAGAGACTAAACTATAGTGAAGAAAATCTTAATAAGGTGTTTGAAAGCAGCAGTTTTGCTCATTTCTCCTCTGAGAAGTCGACACAGGTAAGAAGAGGCAGCAACATGTTTTCTTTCTCTTTTTTTCCAGGAAGTGCAGATTGTGATCTTATCTTCGGAGTGTAGCTGAAGTACTCCTGAGGTATTGGGGTATAAGACTTTTTCATTTTATTTTCTGTCAAGATTAATACACTGATAAAAGCTGGAGGCGGTACGGCCATAATGGTGTTGATAGTAGAGTCACTCTGCTGTGTGCATCTTAGCTCGCTTGCTTTCGTCTCAGGAAGCAGAAAAAAAACGTGAAAAAAAAAAAAAGGTTTCAGCACTATCAAATAAGTTGTTGCATGAATTACTGTATGTATGAGGTCATTTCTCAATGTGGGAGGCTGTTATGAATGTTTACTAATGCAGATTGCACTGGAAGAGCGAGAGTTTCCATCTAAAGGATTCCATGAGAACTTCCTTATTTCATGAAAACACAGCACAGTCATCACACTCCTCCTAAAGAACAAACAGACTTTTTTTCTTTTTCCAAATCCAGAATGCTCTTTGGTTCAGTGCCATTACCCTCTACATTCAGAAAGAAATCTCTATAACTCTTGCAAGCCCCATTTAAATATTATTGCCTTTTCTGGAAAGACAGAGCATCACTTAATTGAGACCTGGAGCGCTGCCCAGTTTCGATAGGTCAGCACGACCCATCCTTTAGCTGCGGCCAGCATATTAACCCAGGACAGCAACAGCTCTCAACCATGGAGGAAATACAACTCATTTAGAAGGCCCTATCATACTAAAAATAGAATGAGTATTTTCCACAGGAAAAGAGATTGCTGCCTAATTCAGAACAAAATAATTTACGGCTTTGTCTGAATGAGACAGTTGAATGATGTTTCCCTTTGTCACACTTTCTGTTAAGCTGCTCACAGAAATATTGCCTAAAAAATGAGGCAAAATCATCTTCGGTGCATTCAGTTTTGAATCAGCCTTTTCAGCAACACAACTGGCAATGCAGCTTTTCCTCGGTCTCTCTCTCTCTATCTCTATCTCTCATGCACTCTTTCAAATTTGAGCAAACTTCCCTGGCAAAGTAAATCATGGGGGAGGAGGACATAACAAAATGAGCTAACCCACCCACCGCCTGTCCTACAGAGCATGTCTAAGCCCATCGATCACTGTTGAAGCGCTGGGAAGTGAGGGCTGAAGCTGTAAAACTAGGCTGAACTCTCCCAGCTCTCCAATGTTCCCCTCCCCCTCATGGCTTTAGTTTAAGCTGCATCGCTGTTCGGAAAAAGGGGCTCAGCCGAGACACACTGCCCTTGTTAACAACTGGACTGGACAGTCCACTGGACCACTGAGAGAGCCAGGCCACTAATCACACCCTAAACTAACACGATATCAAAGAGTTACATCACTGTCTGTGCACTATACAGAAAACCACACGGGACATGTTGTAACTCCCATGCATTTGTTCATCATGTTCTGCTCTTTCCACAGAATAGATCAAAGTCAAATAAAGGTCAAATCGGAGCAAACAACATAGAGTCCAAAACAAAAATGTACTGTTAATGAGAACAGATTTAAGTTAAATCCTACTATTTGGATTATAAAGGGCCTCAACTCTAGACGTTAAAAAAAAAAAAGGATGTGCCTGCCAGCTCTTAAAGCTCTCCAAGAAGAAGAGCAGCCATCCGTATCTATGAACGCACAGCGTTTAGTCCCTGCAGTCTTATTCAATCATCCCATAAAGGCTTGATCTTACCTTCTTCCAGTACAGTTTCATTTGTCCTGTGCTGATAGTAGCCAGCTACAGATACAGAGAGACTACAGTGGAGTACAAAGCATAACACGTCTGCATCTATTTTAGATGACTGGGAAGGAAAACATCTAATAACAAAACCACACAAAACAATCTTTGAGTGAGTTTACTTCTAAAAATAGGATCAAAACTGGTTTGTCTTGCCAATTTCTTTTGTTTCTTTGCATGTTGATAAGTAGACATGTTTTGCTCTATTTTTGGCAGACTGCAAAACAATGATACTGTGGGAAAACAAACAAATTCATAGAAAAACACACTCCGACTGACTGTTCAGAGAAATAAGAAGGGATACAATTGTCTGGTATGTGTTGATAGTCCTCTAAGGCTTTATACCAGATTTTAGGAGATAAATACACAGCGACAACTGATAAGTCACAGCAATCATTTACTGTATTTGCGCATATCTAATGCAACATTGTAAAAACAAGCCCGGTCTCGTGTTTTTTGAACGCAACTCATTACTCCGCTGTCCTAGTAACACAGACTAATAAACTCAGAAATGGTTATGGCCTAAACAATTATCTAAGGTGTGCCTTTTACAGCAATAGAGCAATACATAGTGTGTGTGGTAGTAGGCTGTGTCAACAGTCTGGCCGATAAGCATCAATCCACATGTTTTTAAATGTACATGAGCAAACATCCAAGCTAAACACGTATGTTATCCAAGTTAAAGGTTAGAATAGTCTTGTTTACCTCTCCTCCTATTAAAGCAGGAGGGGAGGAGACAGCAGGTTGTTGTCTTTGACTTGTCTTTGACTTTGCCTCCTCTGCTTTACCTGCTGCTGCAATATACACACTACACAGCTGCACAAACACCGGCACTGTGGAGCTGCAGCAGAGCCTTAGAACCACCTTGCTTGTGTACATTTTCTCATCTATTACCAGCTTTTGTAAAAGGTCATGTGTTCAGGCAGGGAGATTTACCTCTTGCGACTCTGAATACTTGGATGCAGTCAGACTGGATGCCCCGGGCAACATATCTCCCAATTGATCCGAGTGGCGGCACATCTGTGAGCAAGTGCACACATACACACTAACAACACTGCGATGAGACGGCATTAAAATGCGCTGGCGCTGGGCCATTACTGCTTAATTATGGTAAAAGGTGAGTTGAGAGGGATCCCATCAATGTTCCCACTGGTGGGCTTCTAAGGGATGGGATGGAGCATGGGGAAAATTAAGGGGGGGGTCGGTAGTATCCAATTTCAGCCAATAAGGAGCGCCAGCAGCCCAAGTTCAGTATGAGCTTTCATGTATGTGGAAGCTCTATGTAAAAATGTCCCCAGTAATGTATTCACCCTGTGTATTCCATGTCAAGGCTGCTCCCAAGATTCCCAATGTTTCCTGTTCTTCTTGTCCCCTCTGGTGCCTGAACAAGGTTAGATTTCATCTTTCCAGAAAACACCCCTCGACAAAATAACAGCAGCAAGATCCACTGTGGAATGAACGCATTAAAAGGTGGGACTGATATAATGGCCATTATTGTGTGAGTGAATGCCTAAACACTTGTGATTCTGGTTAATGGTGATAGGGGACAAAGCTGGATGGGTTGCAGCAGACAATGACAACAGAGCCCTGATTATCTGGTCCTAATCAATAGCGGGTCACACGTCAGCCCACATTCCAGGAACAGATGGGCGTATCAGCGAGGGGAATGCAATCCAGTTACATTTAAAGAATACTGCCTGGATATTCACACAGTACAAAAACACATTTCAGATCTACACTGTAATGCGTTCCAAGCTTTCTCGAAAAAATCATGACAGAACATGAAGCTGCTCTGTTTTTAATCCCTCGTGTAAGAGGTGGATAGTGGGTAGTTTTCTGTGCATGACAGGTGTCACGTATCTGTATTTACCTATGTGACATCAGTTTACGTAACGATGAGTTTAAATAAACCAAAAATGGACTTGAGAAAGCGTGGGGTTCCTTGGATGTACTAAAGTTTACACAGGGCTCCATATCTCTGCTCTAAGCGAGATGTTAAGCAGACAGCTGTCCCAGACAAAGTTTATAACACACGTTTCTGGAGCATTTCCAATAAATTCAGGTCACAAACAACACAGGAGTCCAACAGTGTGCCAACAATATGTGGACATTTTGCATTTTCAGCAGCTCCAGCCCATTATCTGTCTGTGCGGTGAAGAAATCCAGATGCTCCTGGATTGGACGCCACTTTGTCCCATCCGTATATATCCAGAGAAGTAAACATGAAAAGATGTTAAACAGAATTGCTGCAAGTATAAAACTACAGGCATTTAAGCCTAACGGATGCATTAGAGTACCGTTGCAATTTAAATCAAACTGCTCAGGTTTCTCCAATAGTTAAAACACTGACCTTGGAAGGCCGGCAGCTGCAAGACATAACACATCCAGATAAGATCCAAACAAGCCCATAAATTCTTGTGTGTTAATAAAGAAGGTGGGAGGTTAGCCATGGAGTGAAAAGACAGACAGGGTCCTCTCGAGGGTGGGAACACTTAACTCATGATGTTTCCCTCGTGTGGAATTGCCAAGTTCACATTCTCCTTTTAAGCAAGACATCAGCTTTGAAGCCCCTTTAGTGCGTGTGGAATCGAGGATGACGTAAATCAGCTTTCATGATGTTACAGAAAATATGACTCCACACACAAAGGCGTCCTATGACTGTGATGGAAAGCTCCATCCCACAGGTGTGATGATGATGAAGAGGGATGCTGCATTTGGTACCTACAGTCCTCATTCACTCGCTTCACGGAGCAACGATCTGCGAAATCTGCAGCACATCCTATGAAAAACAACCTCTCAAAAGCTCTCAGTGGATATAATGAGCCTCAATTTGCAGTTGAACACTTCCATCATTAGAAAAATGAGTAATCTCTCGCCATGTCTCCATATCAGCAAAAGGCTGGGCTTATTTAGCATGAGAACGCCTTGACAGTTTGACTAACGGGGAGCATTATCTTTAATCAGAACTCTTTGTGTCACTTCCCTTGCCTCTGCCATCTGCTGCAGCTCATACACGTTTGTGGAAGAGCAACGTGCTGTGAGCATCTCTTGGTTTCTCTGATGCCGTACCACAGAGTAGAAACATTTACATGCAAGGGGAAGTCTGACCTCAGAACCTTAATCTGCCCTTCTATACCTCCAGCTCAAACGTCAAAGTGCCTACGACGACCCACCAGTATGCATCATTACAGTGAGCCACTGGTGATGCATTCAGGATCTTGTATGATATCATGCATGACATCAGCAAAATCATGTAGCTGGAGCACACCAGCATACACAATATCACTCAGTTAAAGCTAAACGTAATTAAATTTTGTCAGCACTCAATGTCAATGTCAACACTCTGTTTCCGTGTAGTATCACTGTCACCGTCACTTGCCATGCAGTCACTGAGAACTTTGGCACAATAAAATAGCCAAATAAACCAAATTAGGATTCAGCTAAGCTGATCATTTATAAAGACTGAAACAATCAAACTGATGTAGTAAAATGATTATTCGAGGATTCATGATATTAAATCAGATTACTCTACTGCCTATGTTTTGGGGCTGTGAACCTCTAGGAAGAAGGAAATTTCAGTTCCTAAACTGCAATGACTCATCACTGTCTAGAGCTTCAGAAGGAAAAAAAATAAATAAATCACTAATATACGTACGGTTGATAAAAAAAACAGAGGTACAATCAATAGTTCAATCAGTTTCATGTATAGCACGTAAACACTTTTTCCACCGCATCACTGTTTCCTGAATCTAGTTATTAATCACTGATGACAAAGCAAACTTGTGTGTGCTTGTAGCTGTTTGACTAATATACCAACGACTAACACAACCTCAGCCACATGGCACTTTGATTACACATACAACTCCTACAAACTATTGCAGCAAGATATTTTTCACACGAAACAACACGTCACCCCATCGCCTCAATTTTAGCATATTAAATATATTTCACAATGCAACCGCCTCCGCAGATCATGCAGTATCAAAAAAAGTCCAAGGTGGCTGTCAACTCTTCAGTTAGAAGCAATGTGTAGTAGATACTGTGTTTAAAGTGTGTTAAATATATTTTAAAGGGATGCACATGACTGAAATCTTGGCTGATATCCAGAACTACATGGTAATTTGTGCCAAGGCGATTTCATTGTAATTCTACCATGTGCGTCTTGTTTGTTTTGCCTTACATCGCCTGTTAATCACCTGGTCAAACAACTTTGTTCTTGTATTTATTTCTGCAGCAGATGGGTCCCAAAAGCTTCTTTGGATTATTCTGACTGTCATTACAAGACTGTCAAATTTGATTCCCCTAAAAATTTGTTCTGCATTGCACATTAAATTTTGAACTGAATAGATTTAAAGAGTTCTTTTCTCATATAAACTAGATAATTACCAATAAGTCTGATGTTCTGTAGATATGATTGATAATGAAATATTTTAGGCCTCACACCAATGCACTGTTGAATATATTGGCCTATAAACATCACTAGCTACATATCTAGATAGTATCTATATATCTATAAGAACATCACATTCTTCTTCCGATACCAAAATACTTCACTTTAGATATTTGTCATCATGTTGTTGGTTACTGCAACCTACATATATAGCACTTGTGTAGGAGTCTAGTATTGTAGTAATCCACTGTGTTCACTGTGTATTCAATAGTTAAATGCATGTTTATTTTCAGAACTAAAAAGCACAGTACTGGTATTCAGACTTTTAACAATTTTAGCTTTTACTAATGAAACTTATATTACCTTTTCTCAGTTTTAGGTCTCCTTATGCTGCTGAGTAGAAGGCCAAAAGGCATTTCTACTGACTCACATTGCAACTGCAAAGCTCATTTGCTTCAGAAGGCTAGTCTAATGACAGTCATATGACATGTAAGCTACTAGCACATGTGAGAACTAGTAGTACATGACTGTGTTTGGTTCTAATCAACAGTACAGAAACTGTATTTCTCTCCTGATAAATGTAACGTATCACATACTGTATCTGTGATCGGTGGCAATTCTATTCTGCTGTTATATTCAGAATATCATCAAACTATTGCTTGAATATGTCAGATCAACCATCTGTTCATGGTCTCACTGTTTATTTTATACACGATGTATTATTTCTGGATCAACAGAGGGGTCTAAAATAAAATGGATCAGTCCAAGAAGTTGGTCAGCTGTTTGTGATCCCTGTTGTTGTAGTCTGACTCATTTCTTATTTTAAGCACCATTAAATTAAACCATCACTGCCATGATAGTGTACTTTCTGTGAGTTCAGCAAATAAGTTAAAACATTCTCACTGCTGGCCCAAATCACAAGAGAAAAATCAATGGGATCTAATTTCCTTCAGAACAGCAGTATTTTAAGCTCAGTTTATAGAGTCTTGATAGATGGAAATACATTTACATACTCACAGACCAATTTAATCTCTTTCCCTGTCATGGGACCTCTGTCACAACACTTCCTGTAGGTACCATCCAAAGGAAGTCTGGCATCTGCTATTGGTGTAATAATTAAGTTTTGGACAGAAAACACTCAGGCTAAAGCAGAGTTCATGGCAAAGGACAGGATATTATGACAAAGGTTCAGACAAGGCCACCATGGGAAGAACGGATGAAAGGATGTACTTGGGTTTGCAGGAGAAAAAGTTGAATATAATAAGTACATAAGTAAGAATAACTATGTGAACAATTGTCACTTTCATGCATTAATTTATTTACAATTGTACTATGTACTGTTGAAAAGAATACAAACTTTATGGAAAAGAAAATGAATCAGTTTTCTAACTAATAATAGTTAGAAAACTGCCAAATGTTTCCAGCTTCTTAATATGGACGTACACATGTATATACATACGTTTTACACTACAGAATGATAAATAAACGAGATTAAAAGAGATCATTAACCTCGGTAAGGTGGTTAGTTTGACTTTAAAATAATCAGCAGATTTACCAACAATGAAATTGATCATAGATTCTAGCCTATGTCAATCACAAGGATCCCTTTAAGCGAACATATCTAACAATGATAAACTAATCTGACTTTGATACTGCAGTCACATAAAGGCACCCCAGTTTTGTAGCTTCTGGGGAAAGGCCCATTTGAGGGCCCACAGATAAAGTGGAACAAGGAAAATGTCTGTGTGAGCGCTGGGTGTCTGTCAAAGCAGGAACTGGGAGGCGTTCTCCGTTGACCTCTGAGGGCAAGGACTTCCCAAAGCCCCTCTGCAAAACAACAGCAGACCCGGCAGCTGACAGTGGGACCACAGGCAGTTACTGCTCTGCTAGGCCTGCCTTGAAAACTCACTGACTCGCCCCACCTCTCTTCCTCTCTCCTGTCGTGTACCATCCACAAGGGCAAGACGGTAAAGTCCTGAGAAACTGGCAGCAGGAGAAAGCAGAAGCTGCTGCTATCACCTTGCCAATATGATCTGTCTGGAATGTGGCAATGCTTTACTGTATGTGAACAGACATGTTTGTGATGTCAGATAAAACAACGGGCAAATGGGAGGGTTTAGCCAACAGCAGCTTGATCCCGACCTGAGAACAGGAATTCTGTTGTTTACACTATGACACGTCCCATGCATGATTCATATTGTGCATGCAAAGTACAATGCATATGTGCATGGTTCATTTAGATGATGTATTATTATGCATATGTCAACATTCAGTAACAAGAGGCGTACCAGTCTAGGGGAAAAAGACGATAAAGAGATTAAAAAGCAGACCAAAGATTTTCTTCTCTTTGTTTATTATAAGTCAAGGAAGATAAACTATCGTCAACAAATGTATTTTTAAGCATCTTGAGTAGATAGGTGATAAGTTGTTGCCTAAGCAGCAGCTACAAATGAAAGATTGTTTGGGGGTTAATGTATCAGACATGATGAAGCATATTGTCTGACCACTGACTGATGAGTACTGATGAGTAAAATAACCTCAACAGAACTATGCAAGAGGTACTGAGCAAGTGCTGGATTAGTCAGTTGTTTTCATGTTCCTTCTGCTTGTTCTGGACATTGTTCAACAAAAGCAACCAGGCCACTCCCACCTACCCTGAAAACACTGCCCACCTCTGGAGTCTCGATCAGCCCCCCCGAGAAGAGATAGACCTAAGCAAGTGATTCATTCAGCAGCTCTGAGACATTACAGCGCAACTGTTTTCCTTGTGGACATGCAGCACGTGTGAAAAGTGACTACACACGTCTGCAGTGGCGTGGTCACATGTTTGAGGGGGGGGGACACACAAAGTTTATGCTCATCATGTGTTTGCACAGCAAGGGGCTTTTGTAGAGAGAGTGAGTCACAGCTGAGAGTTAATCACATTTGTAAACAATTAGCAAACGTGTAACCAGGACTAGTCATGCTTGTTACTGAGGAAAACATGTTGTCTCCTGTCTTAACCACCGGTTCCATCCAGGCTTCAACTGCCACGAGTGTTTTGATCCCTGATTTTGCATATGATTTGCATGTCAGTCCTGCAGTGGTAGTACCAGTTTTTACTCTCTCTCCTAATGCTGCACTGAATTCTACGCTACATTTAACATGCAAAGCTGTGTGTACATCTTCAGAAACTGTCTGTAGGAGGTCACAGTGGTACTATTTTAATGCAATGAGCAATCAGTTCAACAACTAACTACTTATTAACAAAAACAGGCCTCATCTGGCTTAGGGAGGACTTTGTAGTAGAAACAAGTGGAATATTGACAGGGTGTTAAGGATTAAAACACCTTTCATTGTTGCCAATAATGTCCTAAAAGAGGCGCGACAGTCCAAACTGTTGTGGCATTTAACATGTCAGTTACAGCTCAGAAACAATACATTCCTTACACCTCCTCAACTCATTCCAATATAATGACCGATTAAACTTGCGCCATGTACTATGAGAAACACAAACACACCTTCAGGCTGGAATGTCTGAGAGTATGTGAAAGTAGTATCTGAAAATATCCCTCTACATTAGGACGTCAGCTATGTCAGATGATAGCAATACTGGTGAGTAAATGGCCCCGATTGTCCATAGCCTGACTTTAAGTGGAAGGAATTTCAGATGGACAGATTATCGCATTCACAAGTCTGCCTGTTCTGGACACTCCATCTCATGACACTGTTTTCTGGCTCAAACTGTGTGTGTGCAGTTGTTTATAGGTTATTGCTCAGGGTGAGAAACAGGGTGAGAAGGCCCGAGAGGCTGTTCCCTGCTCTTTTGCCCGAGGAAGGCCATTATGATAGCTCTATTATGCCTTGTGAGGGTTTTTTTTTTTCTCATGTTGTTTATACAGTGCTGCTATGAACTAAGCAAGTTTTTTCCTCTGTACCATTGCAGCTGCTGTTCCATACTGACCATGGTGGTCTCTGTGTAAACATTAGCCAGCTTTAAGTGGAAGACAATGAGGAAATGACAGGACAAGAGAGGGGGGGTGCATTTGAAGACATTCAAGGATGGATTTCCAGATGAAACAGAGGGATGACATCATGGCAAAGTCAGCTAGTAGGAACATGGAGAGGCCTGGTAATGCAACACCATACATAAACAGTGGACAGCTGTATTTATAGGAGATTGTCTCATGGTTCTATCTGCCTCCATAAATCCCATTATCTGATTTGCAGCCATTCCCCTGCCCAGCACCCAGAAGAGGCTAGTAGCTTTGGCTTACAAAGCCTTATCAAGGCACTCTAATGCTGTGGAGTTATCACTATTGTTGTGACATTAGTCAGCTTGGCCAAGATAAAAACTGGTCCCATCAATGCTTTACATTGACACATTACATTACAGACATTACCTCATCATGATCGGATAAAGCCAAATGGCAGTTTGTGTTTGTGTCTGACAGCTATTTAGTCAAAATTATAGACAGCTGTCGGGTATTACAGAGGCTTACCTCCTAGGACCCCACAATGGGTGGCCTCCCATGTAAAACCTCATTTTCATATAAAACATACATTTTTACATTCTCATGGATTGACACTGTGTTTCAGGACCATGAACAACATGTGGTGCCTCCTGTAGGGGAAAGAGAGGAGAGGTCCAGATGGTAGTGGGATGCACCTGCTACAATTGGACTTGAAATGTTTGACACCACTTATCAGAGACGCACATGAACCAAACACAGAGCAAATAGTCAGAAAGCAGAGAAAAAAAAAACGCTTTCTCCTGCACCAGGCAAACATAAACACAGAGAAAGTAAAGCAAGAGTCATTTACTTACATATCTCCTCAGCTTTTTCTCTGGTGGTGACTTTCTCAGCCAGCCTTGGAAGAGGATTTCTCCGCCGCTCATGTTTGTCACTGTCTGTTGTTTTTTCTTGCTCTACAACTGCCGTCTGTCACTAGTACATGACGGCTCCTGAAGGGTTGCCTGTTCAAAGTGCTGTCGGCGTTTGGCTCCCACTGGTGCAGTCTGCTCCCCCCATTTGATAAAAATCAAAGTAGTGCTGGTCGATGATGTTGCCAGCCGCTCCTGGTGGTACTGTGCGCAATAACCGGCGCAAAACCCCAGTTGGAAAGAAAGAAAAGGCGCAAATCGACTCGTGGGGAATTACGCACGGCGAGCTGACGAGGAGCCGCGGGGAAACTCAACTGATGCAGGGTGAGGAAGTACCGTAGGCTGTCTGCAGTTTGTTTTCCCAACTCATACCACGCCTACCGAGCAAAGGGAGGGATGGGCTGCTGCGCTGGGATGAACAGGATGGGAGAACTGCTAGTCATAAAGTAGCGTCAAGATTACCAAACCAATTTAAATAATGGAGGATCGATGGATTTGTAACACACTGTTTGTTCACAGGAAAGTGATCACAGGAATAGTAAGTCATTTTGTTTTTATTTCCAATACGGAAACGCATCTGAATTCACATCATTAAATCAAACGTGTTGTGTATGCCTCACCAAGTACAGCTCAGTCAGAGCAAACAGATGTCTTTAAAAGGTTTTATGTGTTTTATGGAAATGTAGAATAAAATCTAATATAAAATGTACAGTCAACAGCTGCTGTTACTGTTACTGAGTGGAAGAGTCACATTTTATTGATTGGATGAAATGGGAAAAAGCACCATCTTGTGGAAATTTGAAATACTTGACAGTTGCTCTTAAAACCAACATTGTTCTTAAATATGGCGTTGAACAGGTAACAGAGATATCAATTGGAGTAATTAAACACTTTTCTGAGAAGTAATAAAAGATAAACCGACAAAGAGAATGTATCATCTCATTTATCAAAGATCGTTGTTTGCATATGAGATAAAAAAGGACTAATGATGTTTAAACCGTAATATACCAACAAAAATCAAAACACTGTTGTTTATATATATTTATTTAATGTTTGTCAGACAGACCTCACAAAAAATGATCAAGTTCAAACTGTTTTATAGAAGACAAGAATGGGAAAATCTTGGGAAAGGAATCGCGTCTTTTATGTTGTCCACACCAAGAATGCATTGCAAATATCGCTCAAATCCCAATCCAAAGCCACCATGAGGGACCGAGCCAAAATGCCTCAAATCCAGATACCTGCAAATAAATAAAAATGTCATTACAACTCTGTTGCTATGTAAGGATGTTTCTTTTAACATGTTGTGAATGTAGATGTGTTTTTTACCAGCTGTAGATGTCTTCTAGTCCAACCCTGGAAAAGTATGATAGTGAATGTAAGAAACATGAACAAGAGACCTCCAATAAACCCTCCCATTTTCATATATTATCAGTACATGAGGATATAACAAAACTAACTTTGCTTGCCTAGTTGAAGGACATGTGCTGTACATACTAGGGTTGGACTTGAACAGATACATTCATGCGTACATTGAGCTGATGCCGTGTTTTTTAAAACAGCAGTCAGTATCGTTCCCCACCAATGTGACATAGGTTTCGTCTTCCCCACAGCTACTGAAAGTAAAATCTGCAATTACATTTTATTTACTTTGTACAATAAATCTATTATTCTAATTGTTAATTTTCTAATTGATAATATTATGACATAGAATATACATACATAATTAGTAATGTGTATGCAATATAAATGTCAAATGAATGATGAATGTGGTGAGTCATGGGAAAGTTATTTTGTGTGTTTACATCTTAAATCCCTCACTTTCTGCACATTGTTGTCTTATGAGGTGCGAGAATGCAAAAAAGAAGTCGGGGAGGGTTGTACAGAAAACTGCTTCTTATTTTAACCACAGCAACAAGCCAGCTATCCCATAGTGACACTGGGATTATGCTTGATCTCCATTAATGATAATGCAAACAAATGTAAAGCAACTAAGCAGATATGACAACCGTTGTCTAAATATATTAATGTGGGCCTTCTAATACTCCCAGAGGAAGTGTTCTTACTCTTCCAGCCGAGCCCTCAGCAGATCCAGCCTCTCCTCTCTCAGTGAGCCCCCACAGAGCTCTCCAACTCCTGGCACAAGAAGGTCCACTGCAGCTGCCTGCACACAAACGACAGTCGGAGTCAGCACGGATATGCAAATTACTGTGATAACCCAACTGACATTACAAGGAAGGAACTGAGTGGCTAAATCATTGATCCACTCAGCATTTTTAACAGTGTAACTTCATCTTACTGTATGCTCCGGATGGTCCTTGTTGTCTCTTGCATAAAAAGGCTTCAGATCATAAGGATAATCAGTGACAAAGACTGGAATGTTGCCGCAATGTTTCACCAGGTACTTCTCATGTTCTGTCTGAAGGTCACAACCCCACTGTAGAAAAGAAGAGCCTGAGTCAATGTAGAGCTCTGTGGAATGATAATGTTGGTAGGAAATATGCAGTAGAGGTAGATATCAAGTCTGCTCTATCAAGAAGAAAATAAAACCATCGCCACTTACGTGTGTCGGGAAGGCAAATTTCTCAGAGCTCCGGTTCAGGATGTTTATAGCCTCACTGTAGGTAATCCTAAAAGTAGATTGAGCTAGTATCATTCATTCAAGGCCTTCAACATTTGACTCTTTATCTGGTTTAATTTTATATGCCATGTTCAGTAAAATACAGACTTACACAGGGAAGCTCTTCTTCAGCATGGAATCTACAGTTTCCTTAGAGTGTATGAATACGACAGAAAAAACATGTAAGTTGAGACAATAATGAAGTCAGGTGCAGCTGTGGCTGCTTGTTATGAGGAGTCAGGTTATGTACCAAAGTTAAATAAGTGTCCTTCAGGACTCACCCTGTGTCCAGGAGTCACATGCTTGTGAAACAAATCCACATCCTCTGCGCAGTGTGCCAAGACATGCTCCGTGGCAGATCTGAACATGTCCTCCATGACCTAAGAAGTGGGCCCAGTTTAATAATTAAAGCTGTCCTGAGCAACTGTGCACAAGGGCAAATGTAAAAGTCACATAAGGTAAGTGTAAAATATGAACTTCAATATAAAGAAACGGAAGTGATGTGACTTCAGGTCACCTAATAAAAGATGCTCATGTTTGAAGAATTAGCCAATCTGTGATGACTGCTCTTTATCAAAAGGTTATCAAACAACTTTAATGCTACTTCATCTCTCCTTCTCTGGACAAGGTGATCCTCCCCACAGCTATGAAAAGCAGTAATGTTAGAAATCAATCTATTGTTTGCACAGGAGAACTTCAATGTGCTCCTTTGATTGATATCATCGAGCAATGCTGTATTTGGGAACAATGACATTGTGTGTACCTTGGTGAGATCCTCTAAGGACTCTGTGAAGGAGATCTCGGCCTCCACCATGTAAAACTCAGCCAGGTGGCGTCTGGTCTGGGAGTTCTCTGCACGAAAAGTTGGCCCAAATGTGTAGACTTTAGAAAAGGCCCTGGAAGAGTATGAGTGACAAGGCATAATTAGAAATGTACTTCTGTCTTCAACTCTCTGAGGCAGAACATACAAAGAGGGATATATGAATCGCTAACAGAAAACTTCATATAGTTCATCTCACCCTGACATCACCTCTAAATGAAGCTGACCGGACACAGTCAGGAAGGCTGGGACTGAGAAAAAGTCCTCGTCTTCTTCATTCCCTGTGCTTGGTGCCTGTGGTAAAGGTTTTCAAACAATGTCATTAACCCTTCTATTCACTTCAGAGCATTGACAATAACACACTGAAGGTGAGGTCACATCTAAACCATCGACATATTGGATTCTCAGAAAGCTAAAATATGGTTATGTTCATGGAAGAGGCCATTAACTTTAAGTATATTCGTTAACACAGCTGTACCTCAACTTGAAAGAGCTCCCCTGCTCCTTCACAGTCATTTGAGGTGATGACTGGAGTGTGAATCTGCACAAAGCCATTTTCCTGGAAAAAATAAAAGAAACAATATAAGAACCACAAAAAGCCCTGCATTCTGTTAAATAAAAAAAAAACCCTCCTCTGCTGATGTTCTGACCTTGAAATATGAGTGAATTGCTGTAGTGGCCTCACTTCGTATTCTCAACAGGGAACTAAAGGCGTTTGTTCTACACCTGAGATGAGGAAACTGGCGAAGATATTCAAAGCTGTGTCTCTCTTTGACTTTCAAGGGAAAATCCTGAAAAAAAGAAAACAAAGCAACAAACTTAAATTACATTTTCTACACAGTGACCACGCTGGTTATAACAGAGGGTAGCACAGTGAGTCAGTAAAATGTGTGTGGGATGTTGCCCACTATTTGCCTTACCACAGGGTTACATTCTCCGATTACACGGATCTGGTCTGCTTCCAGTTCAACTGACTGATTTTGGTGTGGACTCTTCTTAAGAATGCCTGTGACCTCAACAGCACTACCAAATGTGAGCAACCTTAAATTGAGAAAAAAAGGAGAGGAAGACAGTCAGTATTTTATGTGCGCAGCCTTCATACCTAAAACTGAACGGTGAAAGATTATCTACAGGGAATAAAACCGAAGTTCTCACGGATCATTCAGCTCTGAACTGGCGACGATTTGCAGTGACTGCAAAGAGCTCCCATCATTCACGTGGAGAAAGAGATTTGTCTTCTGAGGTCTACAAGAGCGAATCCATCCCTGCAACACAGAACCACAGTACAATTAGCTGTTCCTTATATCTTCTTACATACATTATATATATATATATATATCTTTTCATCTTTTTATTTGTGTACAATGTTCATAAACCCAGTTGGCCATTTAAGAATCTTGCTCCTCGTTCTGTCTTAATAAGATATCAGATAAATGCACACTGTCAATATACAGTTATATTTGAAATCATGTGAAAAGCAAAGTGTGGAAACTTATGTAGTATTGTCATAGTACACGATGCACTGGTTAGGATCCAGGTAACATATTTGGGGGAGATTTGTATAACATAGTCCATCCATTTTGCTACAAATGTTTAATTTCTCTGTACATATTGAAATTTAGACGTATCAGTTTATTTATGGCTCCTGTGTTATAGGTTAATTCTAATGTATGTGTAATGTATGTTTGCATGCTGCTACTGGATGCTTGAATTTCCATCGGCATCAATAAAGTATCTATCTATCTATCTATCTATCTATCTATCTATCTATCTATCTATCTATCTATCTATCTATCATTAACCTGTGGTTTAATTAAGCAGGAATTCTCGTGGTAAATTATTCTTTAAAAGTATAGCTAAGTATATATATATATATATAGGCATTATTAAGGTTCAATATGAGGTAGCTGATTCATTGATCAAATTCTCTTAAATGAATACAGTAGACTGAATACAGTTATTAGCGACAAATTATCAGAAAATATCGAGTGATAAAAAAAAAGGCGTTAACGTTACCTGTACTTTGATTTTTGCTCCCAGTTCAGCACCTGAAACTGCTTCGGATATTCTCAGTTTTGTCGGTGTCCTCTTACAATAATGTCGAACACTTGACGATATTAGTCGATGAACCGAAGTGTTTGACGCAACAGAAAGCATTTTAACTGCACTCCGAAACATCGTAACAAACAGCGCAGATTACGACACAAACAGCTAAAAACACAACATGTCAGGACAGCTCAAAGACACGAAAACAACACATTTAATCCAGTTTTTACGATAAATCACATTATTAGACTTGACTTTCACGTTGTCGCTCGCCTGTCAGTAACACTTCCTGTTTGGGTCACTTTGGTCACGTGGATTTCAATAAACCAATCAGCTGTCGGCATCTTACAGCAGACCTTTTATTGCTCTAGGGAGTTGTAGTTTTTTAAAGAAGATCTTAAATTACAAGATTATGATTACAATTTCACTATTAATGCAATTTTTTTCTTTTAGAGATTATGGATAAATATCTAAAAAAAAGAAGAATTATTAAGACAAGAGCAGTATGCAGATAATGTCATTATTTACTTTTAAACTTTACTTTTAAACTAGAAGTCATTTAAATGTGTTTTCATAAGTAGACAAACATGCAGTACTTGCAGTTTTTAAGTATATTACTCACTTCTATCTGTACCTTTTATCTAAATACAAGTGTGCAAATACTTGCTTCATTTAAATTTAAAATTACAGTCACTGTCTATGAGCAGTAAATAAAAATTGATGAATTTGTTATAAAATCCCTAACAAATCACCTGATGCTCAAATCTCTCTTCAAAAGCAGTGACCAAGTTCAAGCTAAGTTTAATTATCACATATAATCATACAGGTACATTCATAGTGAATAGGAATAGTCAATATTTCCATACAAAAGCCATCAACCAAGGTTATCTCTACATCCATGAAGACATGTAAAATGTATTTTCAACAATAAAGCATGTTGCACATGTGGAGCGATTCAATGGTGTAATGAAGCAAGCAGAACAGCTATCACAGCCACATGGAAATCCTCTTTAATCTTGCATGATGTATCTGCCGTCAGTGTGAGGTCCATTTGTGCGTAAACCTCGTTAATCCAATACCCACAACGACACTGGGTCTATTCCCACCATTTGCTGCTGAAGTAAATCAGATCATGCCAGCAATGTAATAAGATGCCATAGACAATTATTCACCTGGTCTCGCCTGTCAGCTCTGGAGCCCCTGGTCTGGGTCTGCCTGTGAACACAGGGCTGGATGTCTCCACCTCCGGCTGCTTATGACACATCATCATTAAACCCAACATGATGCATTTGAAAAGTCAGCAGGGTCATTGATATTAATTATTTCCAGCATGGATGGAGCAATTATGCACATGGTCTCATCTTAATGGGGGAGCAGAACGATTCTATTTTCCGAATCATTGACAGAGTGCAAAAAATAATAGCAATTTGTTAAGGTCATGTATGTCTGTATCTCTACATGTTTCTGCGTCTTTAGAGAAAAGTTGAAGCATGGTGTCTGTCAGAACTATTGAAGCCACTAATCAGGAGAAGGCTGTCTTTGATTTGCTGCTAAGAAACAACCAAGATCCAACAATACAATCTAAATTAATGAACAAAAAATGTCCCTATTAGGAAAAGTGTCAAAATTAATCATATGTATTTGAGTAATATACTGTTGAAATCTGCTTTCCCTTCCTTCCTGTAT
The DNA here is from genome assembly GCA_036365135.1 of Miichthys miiuy. Lineage (NCBI taxonomy): Eukaryota > Metazoa > Chordata > Actinopteri > Sciaenidae > Miichthys > Miichthys miiuy. The sequence continues at coordinate 4,239,216 of CM071607.1, read as the reverse complement.
CGTCATGTGAAATATCTTACTCTACCACAAGGTAGTGCTGTAGCTCTATGACATTTTCCTCTCCTTCCAAATCCACACCTAATGTAGATTTATTCATTTACCCCTGAGTTACCTCAAATATATTATTCATTTGCAGCTCCAAGGTCTACTGAAATGGAAACAAGCTGGCATTGTTATGTTCTCTCTGCAGTTCTATCAAGAAAAATGCAAAGGACCTGCTGGCTTTCATTGGCAGGAGATACCACAGCGCAACAGTGAATTCTGGTTGCATCCAGAAACAGTTTTCCACGCATCAATAAGAACAGCAAGGTTGCGGTACCCCCAGTGTTTAGCTGTAACTTCATTTGTAATTTTCCCTTATTTTGCAGGCTTGACACATTCTGTGACAACTTGCACGTGGGAGTGATGGCTGTCGCATGTATTTATATTTCTACAGACACACATCCTCCCACACAAACCACAAGGCAATGTATGCATGAAACGGAGGTGAAAACAGTAGTTCTGCTGTCTGGATAAAAATGTTGCACAGTTAAGAAAAACACCCCAAAGTAAAATGCTATCCTGTTTGCACCCCCATATAATAAATCAAGAAGAGAAGTCAAATGCTAGCCCTAATGGGAGATACATAGCTCTGTGTTCTTGGAGCCTCTACAGGTAGAGGAGTTGTTTGGCAGTGGCCTGACAACCTTATTTGGGCTTAACAACTTGTTAAAATCAATACACGATTAGTCAGCAAAACAAAGGATTTTGCTGTAAAAGCTTGGATCTCATGAGGATCACTGAACTTAAAGGGCAAGTGCATCCTCTGCTCTCAGCAGGCATTGCCTGTCCAGAATGCAACATATCGACAGCATCTCCTGCCCCTTCCACGAGCCTTCATCAGCCCCTCCAAATATTCTGCATTCTCAAATGGAGGGGTGCATTGATTTTATGTAACATGGCTCGTTAAGTGCTGATTAGACCATTATAGTGATGTGATTTCAGGGAATGGGTTTGGGTGACAGGCGGCCAAACACAAATCAAAAGGAACTAACAAACCTTACTGAAAGGAATTTGGACTGCTGCACTGCTTCACCTGCGACTCTCCAGTTACTACCAGAATACTGTGTTTGTGCATCAACAGTGCTCCAGCCATCACAGGGTCAGTTTCATATCTGTAAAAATCAAATCAGTGTATGTGTGTGTTTTAGTGCTGCAACTGTCAATCGATAATGAATAAGCCAATTAACAGAAAATATATATTTAACAATTTTGATAATTGATTGTTTATGTAATTTATAAAGAAAAAAAAACAGTTGCTGCTCCTTAGCGTTTCTGTATTATCCCATAAGATTGGGTTTTAGAGTTATTGGGAATTTTTCTAAATTTTAATTATAAGTTGCAGTCCTGATTTATACAGTGAAACTTGCAGAGTACTCTGTAGAACTGCAGAACACAATAAAAAGGAAAATGAGAACAGCTTGACATCAGGTTTGATTCTGTCTCTCCTAGATAAGACAAAATAAAAATGAATAAATGAAACATATTTAAGAAAAGTAACTGCCGTTGTCCCCTTGAGGTACAGCTATAATTATCACATTTATCTTTTCTTTTATGCATTGTGTTTTTACTCCATTGTAAAGTCTATAAGTGTTTAAAGTGTATTGTAAAAAAGGTAACAACAGCGAGACAAAAGATACCAACAACATTTCCGTCACTTCATGATTTCAAATATCAATTGCTACCGCTTTTATGCAATTTGGCTTACAACTAAATTTCTTAAATTGAGCATGCTTCTCTCTAAAGTCTTCTTTTTAAATAGCTTTCTTTTCTGAAATTGCTAGAGCTAATTCTGAGTCAAACTCGACAAGTTCCCGTGGAGTGGCATCTTCTCTCTGCACTCGAGCTTCCATATAATTTACTCTCTGGCTGAAGGTAAGTGAAGAAGAAAATAGTCAAATCTCTGATTAGACTATTGTTCTTACACTGCAGTGTGTCACATGACTGTTTCTTGTTGTGTGGCTTACAGCAATGCTTTCTATGAGATATTGTTGCACTGTGAAATCAGCACCCAACATTCATGTACAGTATATTTTAAGAAACAATCATAAGACTGATGATTACTGCACATCAGATTAACATATTACGACTACACATCCAAACATAGAAGAACACTGACAGATTTGCTTCTGCCATTTGTAGCATTAACTATATCACAGGAACTTTAACCTTAAAAATGTCACAACAGTTAACTACTCAAACTATTTCTTTTCTTCCACTGGAGGTAGTCAGAGACAAGGCTCTCCTGAGATGGCTAAGAACAGATGATGAAAAATAGAAAAGCAGAGAGGTAATATCAAAATATTGTACCTCATCACATCTCACCCACAGTCAAATGAAACAATTCATTCTCATCCACACTTTGCTCTTTAACGGCAGCATCACTTGTCAGAGCCGGCTTTAGGAGGATACAGTGTGGGCTTTGCTTCATTTCCCCAGGTTCTTTAATTTAACTTCCAATAACGATAAAGCTTCCTTATCCTCATTTACAGGATAATTCGCACAAATGATCCTGAAATGTTAACTCTAGATGCGATGCAGGAATTCTAGTTATATCTAGGTCACCTCAGATAAATATGGAATTTATTTCCGTATGAGATCGCCTCTGTGGGCTTACTTACATCATCCAGCATTTGTTGCACATTTGTCAGATTACATGTTGTCATGATGAAATATTAAAAAACTATACTGAGTAGAAAACACCTTAAAGACAATTTTTTTTAACCTCATGTTCTGTCGGTCTGGATATGCACCACTGAGATGAGGTTTTGAACATCTTTATTACCTGTAGCTCCCAGAGATTTTACAACCCTTTCAGGACATTTTTGGCTGCCTAACATTGCTGCAAACTGCTATAAAGTCTGCACCATAGTTATTATCTCCTCTAGAGAGCTCTATATATGTATATATACATCCATTCACTCACCATTCACTATGTGTGTTTGCTTTATCTGTTGTAAAACTAGGAGATTCATTGTTGTTCTTCTATTGGTAACCCCCTGATAGATTACTGTCACGTTAAATATAAGATACCATTTGGTAATTAACAGCAAGCTTTAAACATTATCAATGTTTTAGCCAAATTCTCCTCTCTATTGAGTGCCTTTTTGTTCAACAAGCACTTTGTTTGCAGCGCAGACACAAGGTCCTATTTCACGAATCCTGGTAAACTGATCAACAATACACAAGCAGCAAACTACAAAGGAGCAGTCAGAGCTGTTCTTTTCTCTTTGTGTGGGAGCATTCCTCCACAGCCCTATCATTAATGTGTCCTTCCCCTGCTGATTTATTTCATTTACCTCCCCTGTTGAAGCAGGGACGATCTGATGATAAGTGAATGATAACTGGTTTCATCCCTGATAACAAAACATTATTGCAGTAGAACAAAACAACTTTTAATTAGCCTTGGCATACGATGTAATTTTGGGGAAACTTCAGCAGGTTCAGTCTGACATCCACTCTTCTGTAGGCAAGAATATCCGAGACATGAACATTTAATCATAAAGGTCAGAGTGCTGGAGTAACTGGTGTGATACCCCTGGGGCAGTTCTGTGTCTTTGTCAAGGGCAGTTGAAAAGTTAGATAATGTTCTACTGTGTTATAACACTTCTCACACTGGAACGCATCCGTCTGTCCTTGTTGCGTCCTACTGTCCTGCTTTAGAGATATCTGAAATTATATATTTTATTGGCTCACATTAGAAACCTCCTTAGATTCAGAGGTCTCCTCTTCTTCTGCTTCTTTATACAAAGGCAATAATCCCTTATAGTAGAAGTTAGCAGCTGCTGTCTCAGCAGACGTCCAACCATAAATCTATGACTAATTACTTTAGTTTATCCAGACACACCAACTACCCTCTAATTAGCCAAACAATAAATGGTAATGTCTTGGGTTTCCATGTGGGCTTTTGAGTTACACTCACTCACTGCATCAAACTGAAGATGTGGGTATTCAACCAAAGTATTCTCTATTTTTCAGTGTATTTATGAAAACAATGGCCTGCACCCATATGCTGTTGTGTTAATTATAGAACAATTAAGACCTGCCTGAACTATCCCTCAAAATTAAGGGTCCGTCTTTTCATGTCTGCAGCACAAAGAAAGTGTGAATTCTGTGAAAACAATGAAAGGATCACACTAAAGTACACCAAGAGAAGAGAACATTTTTAAAAATGACTTCTTCTTTTTTTTTTTTTTTAACTCTTTTCATTGTTACAACTCAACACTGTTCACCAGCTGTATCTGATTTGTGTATCTGATTTATTCATGCAGTCAATTCCCATTCAAGCACCTTTGTTGTACAGCAACAGAAAGACTGAAATATATATATTTTTTCATTTGATAAAACAAAACACATGCTGTGTAACCTGGGAGTTGGCGCTGTAGCTGCACTACTCTGGAAATATTATGTCATGATGAAAAGAGCTGGTGTCTTGTGTGTTTTGGCAAACAATGTTTTCTGGTCTATCTCTTTCTCGAGCAAATTGTATTTTTGAAATGCCAAGTTTTTGTTTATTTATTAATTCATTTCATAATATAGTTGCCCTCGTTCTGTCAGATTGTTAACGTTCATCAGTCAGGGGAGGTAAAGAGCCAAACCAGCTGTAGTAGCAGCCTACTCTTGAAAGACGCCGTCTTCCGTCCTTGTAGGATTTTTTTATGCAGATTATTATTTTTGACGGCATCATCCTGCCTGAGTAAAAGCTGTTTTTGCTGCACCTGGACAACACTTATCAAAACTGAGAGCTTTTACTGATTTTTTTCTCTTCTGTAGCTTAGTTGGTGCCAAAAAACAGTGGTATTGTACAGTGTCTTGGAAAGATAAATATAGGGTTTTTCATGCTTGTGAGTGCAGTATAGTAGCCACATAGAGGGTAGCGGTGAAAGCTGAGGAGTGTGCAGTGGAATTATAATCTAATTCTGCTCCACTGCACGCACATGTACTTGTCTGAGGTTTCTTGGCAATAAACAATGAATTTGCACATGTAGAACAACAGTGTATAAAAACTCTACATTAGCTAAAAAGGATCATAGAAGTCTGAGTCGTGCAAGAAAAGGGTTTTTTGTACATGTCTGTCTTTTGTCTTCCTATTTTATATCTAAATGATGTTTAGTATATCACACAACAGCAGCATTCAAGATTTTCCAGGAAGATTTTTCAAATAGGAAATGACTATGAAAACCTGAGGTTAAAAACATTTTTTCCCTGACAGTGATAGTCATTGTGTTTTCATGCTTGGCCAGTGGTGTGGTGGTGTGTGTCAGTGAGTGCATGTCTGCCCGTGGAAGAGGGGTGTTGTGGGGAGGGAGGTCAGCAATGTTATCAGTTCTACATTTAAAGAAAATTTGGTTGGAAAAAAAATTATGAAGGAAAACAAGTCTCCCAGTGAAATGTGCTAAAAAAATCTCCTCCACAACTTGAAAGCATTTAGACTGGCAGGCTTATTTGTATGGGTAAATGAAATGAGAGGCCAGGCATGTCACAATCCAAATGCACAACGTGGAAATAAATTCCCCACGGCTGATCTACATAATAGTATTCGTAATGGGCCCAAAGGTTCTGTAACCAAAATAATTCTGTCAGACTGACTTCAAGCTCAAACTGAAAAAAACCCCAAAAACACACACACACACACAGAAGCAGATTCAAAGAAGGACAAAGGAAACACAGTCTCTACTATATACTTCTGTGGTCTTTGTAAGAGAGGCATCATTCTGACTGAATCACATGGATTTGAAATGTCTGCATGAAAATGGAAAACAATATCAACCACAGAGTATATATCTAGAGACTACCTCTGATATTTATGTTTCTCCAAAAAAAAGTACACCAATGTTTATTTATTCTTTCAGTTGAATTCTATTTCAACTTAGTACAGCATGCCATTGCCAAAAGTGACAATCAAGTTGGCAAGCCTGTTGTTAAACATCTGTGAGACACCAGATAGATATTGTGTCTAAGTAGTGCCGGTAGAAATAAGAATATGCCTGTGGCAATGAGCACTTTGGGGATTTTGCCCTGCACCATGAGGGGGGGACCGCCCTTATCCATTTTGTCTTGGGTGTAAAAATGCCCTTTCCGCATTTTTACACATTACACACTTTTTCGTCACTATATACTGTCAGTGTCTCCTGGCAAAGGAAGGAATGTCATAAATTCTACAATTTTAGCCATTAAGACAGGTAACATGACAGATTTAGGCAGTTTAAGACTCAGTTACAGTTTGATTTTCTGTTTTGTCTGTGCACTTCACTGACTGTCACACATCCAAAACTCCCACCACTGCAAAATCTGCAGCTGAGTCAAGCTAGTGCAAACTGATCTCAACTATTCCTTCACCAAATGTTCATAACCAGTTGTCAGATGAATTAGCCTTTAAGGCTTAAATCACCTCACATGAAGCTCACTCTAACAACACAGCATTAAAAACTCTAAAGGAAGAGAGCTTGAATGGCTTCACATCAGTTTAACCTTTTGACCTGAGGAGGCTGACTAATTCAAAAAATACACAACCTTTTCTGCTGCTTTATATATTTTTAATGTTGCCTGCTGCTAAATACTTTCCAGCAGCTCAAGTCTATTAAATATACAGTATACCTGCCTTGTTTCAACCCTGAGAACAGAGTATCTCCACTGAGGACGAACCTTACCTTTACAGTGCCTTTGTTTATGATCAACGTCCTTTTCAACATCTTCACATGATAGATGATTAAAAACATCTTGTATTATACAGACTGCAGGAAAAAATAGTTTCCTAAATTTACTGAAACACATCTTTTCATATCTTTGCTATTCGTCCCTTCTGTCATACTAAACATTGAAGATTGACTGGCTCCTGACTGTTGCTCATGTCATAGACGGAAATCAATAACACCTATTATTTCATGGACATAAAGTGCTACATGATAAGCTGTCCTAAGACATTAAGCATTAGCTAACCTTTCAGTAAACCCAAACGCTTCCAGATTCTTGGTTTGAATAGGTGCAGATCCTTTGCTATGCACAAATCTGACCTTAGGCATAATTAGCCTAATAAAAGCATTAGATATGCTGTCAATATGATTTGCATAATGTGCAAAGGCAGTTTCATTCCTGAATGCAAGAGGTGTCCAAGTGACTTAAAAATGCTGCAGTGACATTTCTCTGGGTCCTTTGTTCACACCTGTCAGGAGAAATGTGATGGGAGACGGCAGCTGCAGCTGCGGCTTACGCCTCCAGTGAGTCCACCAAGACCACCAAGACCCTGCTGGAGTCCAGTACACATCGAGTGCACACGTACCCACACTCTCAGTATGTATTTCTGAAAAAGCAAGAAAAGAATTTCACCTTGTGCTGACAGGATTAATTTCTTACAGCGTCAATTCCAACATAATCCATAGAGATCAGAGTGAGAAGAGACTAAACTGTCATATTTCTCAGTTGCACAAGCTGAGGTAACCAAGGAGAAAATAATGAAAAACACACAACTGAGTTACATGAATTTATATCTCACGAAAGTTGTTTTTCATATGAAAAGGCTTTTCAAGGACATGCAAATCAATTTCTTCGTATTTCTGTGATGCTTGTCAAAAGAGGTGAAAAACAAAACAAATTGTGACCCCCTTGTTGACACAGTCAGCAGTTGCAGAACTTCCAGTAAGAAACTAGAGACTGTGAATTTGTGAAGCCAGCTTTCATGTGGCTCCACTTCACAGATTATTGATTATCTTGCCGACGTTTATCTCAGTGAAACAGATTTCAACAATGAAAGCCATGTAATAAGTCACTCCTATACTAGCACAGAGGTCAAATCTGTCTATAGGCTATGTTGTTCTACAATGGGGCTGTACGGCCACTCTCATACGGCTCTTAAGTCTCATTTTTGGAAAATAATGCCTCTCATATTACGAGCATGCAGCATTGTACTGCTTAAGGTGCTAGTACTGCACATTTTCCAATTTTCCCTTTACAGGTCAGTTGTATGAGAGGCAACGCTGGCCTTTCTATGACCCACAGAAATATGACACTTCGGAAACCATCCCCTCAGTTTCATTTCCGAAGCTTGCACTTTACTGAGTGCCTCTGTTGCTGCTGTGTTTTGTCATCATGGTGGGCATCCAAATGAGACCTAAACCTTGAGGAAAATTCAGCCTCACTTCTCTATGGCCAGTTGGTTTACCATTCCTTGCCCCATTAGCTTTTATGATTGGTCCACCATTTGCATAACCAGTACAGAGGGGAATGTGGACCTGAATGATTAAAGACAGAATCTGAGGCTGTTCTATCCATTCAGGCATAAGGTGTTGTCAGGCTACACAGCAGATGTAGACCATCATACCACCCGTTTATTTTATGGCTGTTGGGAAAACTTGAACAAGTGTAGCCAGACTGTGAGATTGTAGCTTAGAATTCTTGGAATCTGCAAAATAGCGTGGCAAGGTGAAGCTTTTTGTCAACTACATCACTGATCTTCAGGAAAATAAATGCAGCTGACTGTCACGTAATTACAGTACCTGGGACTGACAGAGAAAAACAAGAGACAACAGGTTTTGTTTTAGCAGTTATTTTCGGACTACATACAGGATTCATTGAGGGAACGGATGGCTGGGCCTCAGCAGGAATCAACCTTTTGCTGATTTTAACAGCAAATACCGTTGCCAGTGTTTATCCAACACTCGGGCTCAGAGTGTTCAAATTATCAGTGAGAGGAAACAGATGGAGTGTGAAAGCAATGTGAAGATATCTCTTCGCATCAGACTCAGCACAGGTAATAGGAAATAGTTCATGCATGGTTTTTAGAGAAAAGTTTCACCTTCCATTGCCTGTCATAGTTGTGAAATCAGGCTAAAAGCAGGATTTTCTTCTCTCCTCTCACATAAATATCTGGAAGGGGTTAGTCAAATTTGAATGTAATGGTAGGTGTTAAGTGAATATGGGATCAAATTCAGAGCTTGGCTGCACCAGGAATGGTGGAGCCGTCAAACTCCGACTGAACTCTGAAGCCAACTCCTGCAGAACCAGCTGTCTAGAGAAAAAAAGAGGACAAACAAGCAGAAAAGCAACATAATAAAACAACAAGAGTTGAAAAAGATTTTTCTTCAGCTTGGTCTGATTTATGTGACATGAATATCTTCTGTGTATCCAGTTTAAAACGGGTCTGTTTTGTGTGTTATACAAATTGTGCTTGGATTAAAAGATCATTTATTATTTGTAGCCACCATGATATGTTGTTTTAATCAATTAAAAGTGCAATAAGAAAGATTTTCGCTACCCCACGGCACAAATGACAACAGCAAATTTGTGAGATTTTAATAAGGTCGTTCATCAATACCAGTGATTCAGCTATTATTTTCAACACTTTCTGGCACATACTGTTTTCCTCACCCTCTCCTTGCATTTGCAGGCACTCTGTGATGGAGCACGGTGCCACAGAATGTGCAAACTATCAGCATCACAGTACAGTTTGTTCTCAAGGCAAAAAAGATTACAGTATTATACGTATACCTATATTATGATATAATATTTATCCACGAATAACATGTCATTTGGACCTGATTAATTAGGTAACTTATTTGGATCTTGCGCACATTTGGCTTCATGGGGTTTGTCTGTTGATGCACTGTTCCAAAATAGATCAAAAGCTATACCAAATGCTCGTACTTAATTAGATCTGATCCTAATTATCAGTTACATATAAAACTCCCTCTTTTATCATCAGAATGCATGTTGGTAACGTCCTCTCTGCAAGAGGGGCTGAGGTGAAGTTATTGTTATTATGATTCTACCAAAAGATTACAGTCCTCCAGGCTAAAGGACATTTTGCCTCTCTGCACCAGAATTCATTCTGCACAGGCTCTCTGCTAGCAGGACTTTGTGTTCCCTGTAAAGAAATCCTCTTTACAGGAGTCATGTGGGGCGAGAGGATCAGGCTGTCTCAAGGAAGACGAGAGCCACAGATTTGAAATTTACTGTGCAAAAAAACTTTAGTAGTCAAACTAGCTAAAGCAAACACTAGAGTGTGATAGTTTCCAATGATGCTTGTCCATCATGCAGAGATATCAGTAGTATATTCCTCTCACATCAATGGCAAGTGGAGAAGAACAAACGGCAGTGCTGTCTGCTTAGGTAAAACAGGCCATCGCGTTTTCTTCAAGGCGCCAAGCTCCTCTGCTCTGCCTGCAGTGAGTGTAAATGTTCCAGCGGCTCCCTCGTCGCTACCACATACTGGCAGCAAACTCCCGAGCCACCCCGCCTGCTAACAGGATTAGACCCTGAGCTCCACTTGTTTCAACAAAGTTATCAAGTTTAAAAACACAGTCTCCTGGTGACTTTTGCAACATCAAAGGATTGATCCTCAACTTTGACAGGTTAATTAATAGTCAAGTTTTGCACAGTATCCCTTGTCGATTGCATGTCTTACGACGGTGAAGTGCATTTACTGTAGATGCTTTTATAAATTGTCTATATTTTATGTGCTGGTGATCCAGCCACATGTTATCTCCGCGTGACAATTAAATAGATTTGAGGTTTAAACAGGTGTTAATGCATGTTTAACTAAATAATCGCACATGGTGCAATATTACATTATCATATTGCATCAAATTAATCTCATTAAAGTCTTGAAATGCGTACAGGGTGAGAATTAATGTATGTATAATATACTAAAGATGCAGATGAGCAGTCAAACCTGTCTGTAATACAATGTAATATATGTATATATAATGGTAAATGGACTGTACTTATATAGCGCCTTTCTAGTCTTCCGACCACTCAAAGCGCTTTTACAGGACATATCTCATTCACCCATTCACACACATGCATACACTGATGGCATTGGCTGCCATGCAAGGTGCCAACTGCTCATCAGTTTGAGGAGCTAACCATTCATAGACATTCACAATTTGCACTTTGGGGTTCAGTATCTTGCCCAAGGACACTTCGACATGCAGACTGGAGGGGATCGAACCGCTCTACCTCCAAGCCACAGCCGCCCCTATATAATATAGAGTATATATAAAAAAAACCACAAAAAAATAAACACAAAATATTCCCTTTATTTTTTTCCTACCTTAAGACTACACAGGGTCACTGATGTAGCTCTAAGAGGTATCTACATTTGCATTTTATTTACAGCTTACTTTGATGTTTTTATATTTACACGGTCAAAGAGAAGCGCTAAAAACACAGTGTTGAGAACAAACCAAAACTCAAAATGAGTCCAAAACTTTAGAAAAAGATACAGTCTAATGACGCAACAGTTCTCAGTGCAATATTCCACAATGCAAATATCCTTCATTCATATAATGTTGAACATACATTTTTTTTTTTTTTTTGGAAACAAAACGTCACGGAATCAACCAACAGCAGAAAAAAATAACTGTGTACTGTTTGCTTTAACGTTTGTACAGATTGAGACACTCAATCATGCTCCCACCACCCCTACACACACAAACAAAGTTCATATTTGGATGGAAAATGATAAGAAAGTCAAGAGTGTGTAGTGGCTTGGCATAGTTCAAAAAGTACCAGAAGTCAAATCAATGTCACAATTTCCAAAATAGTCTTGACTCCTCTTGAGTTTTCACATAGTGACATTTTCAAATGAGCAGAATTGTCCTTTGCAGTCTCCACTGAGGAGGATACGGACATATGGGAGCTAGAATGTGTCCACGTGGGTTATTTCCAAGGTTGGCGTGTATAGACGACCTTTAGTCTGTAAACGGGAACTAGTACACCTGCAGGTCTAATGCATTTCAGCCAGCCGAGGGACCGAGTGGAGCCCTATTCTGGAGAATGAAAGCACTTTCGATGCTGACCTGCGGGCAGCCCTTAGGGCAAAGGCAATTTGTATCTTTCATCTCACCCACAACACAATGCAAAGCCTATCTATCTCAGCAGCCAATATGTTAATGTAGTATGTATCACTGATGAGAATGGTTTCTCTAACCATCTTTGTAGGCTCACCTTTTAAAAATATCTCATCCCAAGCTTTATTTGATTGGACACTGGTGAGGAATACTGACTTAAGCTCACTGATAAACAAACACTGCCTTTCATATGCAATCAGTAAAATGTAGTCTGTCTAATGAAAAACACAGTAATTGATTGAACTAAACCACCTTTCATAGTTTATTCCATGTGTTGAAACACCCTTATGTATTGTTCAAGTACAACAATTAACAATAAAAGGGACAATAGTTCACATTTTTTTTTTTTAAATTCACATTTGTTATACTGTTAATTCATATAGCTATTTATAAAACAAAACTAAAATGTAATTCAAAACCATTCCTGTAAAATACCTTTTGTTGTTTAATACAGACATTAATTCCACAGTATTTTCTTACAGGATTGGCTCTTCACTATTTTCATAATCGAGTTGTTTGACCACAGTCAAATAAAAAGGAGCATTGAGCAATTTATTCTATGTTTTCATTTTCTTCCTTGGAAAAAAAAAAATACAGATAAAAAATAAAATACACACTAAATAAAAAAAGTGACCTCATATCCCTTTGTTGGCTTTACCATACACTTTAAGCTTGATTACGCAGTTTTGCTAATTTTGTAGTTCATAAAGAAGGCCGTCAACATGCACAGTCAGGGTGCACTGAAGCCTTCCAAGCTAAGACCACAGATGAGTATCCTCTTAAAAAATTACAAGACATCACACAAATGAAGGTGCTTTGACAAGTTCAGCTGGGGTTTTGATGAAGGACTCTACCTCCAACAGAAATCTCTCATTATTTATGGATGACTGGGGATATGAGGGTTTCAAGTATAAAAAAGAAGTGATTAAAAGAGAAGGAATCTCCTTGGCTGAGGCGCAGAAAAGGCAGAATGGAGCAAGCTTGTGAATAACAATCTGCAAGTCTGGCAGCAGAGTGAGCCAGTGAACATAATGCATTACCAATACTCCTCTTGGATTCCTTTGAACAGAATCACCAAAAGGAACGAGGAAATGGAGTCACAAAAATAAGTCACAGACATCGCAAATTTTCATCCTCTAGCAGTCGCACTTGGAGGGCAAAGACTGTTCAAGAATCTTCAAAAGGAGAAGGGCACTCTTCTATTAATACAGTGCAACTGATTGCAACCATGTTTTCATCTTTTTTTTTTTTTTTTTATAGTATATTAAAAACCAAGTTGAGCACAGTCAAAGAAAAAAAAAAGTGGTCATGTACACAACTGTCTTTGGCAAGAAGTCCCATGTCCTACATCTGAGTCTGTCACTCCAGAGCCTCGTGTTCATGTCACCTTCGGCCCATTTCGCTCTGTCTCATGAAATGAATGTTGTTGACACTGTCTGCCAGCTCAGGGTACTGGTCAACTGAGACCACATAGTATCCGTCGTAGCCCTGCACCTTCCCTGAACCCAGGAGCTGTTGTTTCTCTCCTTCAGTCCAGGTGCGCGAGCCCTCCTCTCCGTCCCTCAGTCTCTGGCGCTCCCGGGCCCAAGCCTGGGCGACAGCTCTCTGCCTGGCCAGCTCCAACACACGAGCTTTTTCCTCATCCACACTGCTGCCATAACGTGTATTCAGACACAGCGCACCGTATTGTAGCTGGATGTCAGTAATGCGCCTAGTCCTGCCATTGAGAACAGTGTTGACCTGAGACACCGTCACATTAACGCCAGTCTCTAGTGTACGCCGGCCCACTGTCATGCCAATGAGGGACAGGTCTCCCTCCACTGAGCCCAGTTTGACAAAGTAGTGGGTGTCCATTCCAGCAATAGTGAAGTGAAGGTCTTCAAGGTAGAAGGCGTCATTCAGAACTGCAGCCATGCGGCGCCCATCCTCGTTGGCTAAGCTGATGATGTCCGTGCTGATGCGACCATCTCGGATGGCAAATTTCACCCCCTTGCCGAAGATGGAGCCACCAGAGGCAAAGATCTTCTTGTCCTCTGTCTGAGGACATCCGGCACTTTTGGCTCTGTAGATCTGTCCAAAACGCTCCAGCCTCACAAAAGCCTTCAGCTGCCTCTGAACTTCACACTGAACGCCCAGCAAAGACTGCAAAACAAAGACAATACTGTTTAGTCACGCAGCCCCCGCAGCATCTACATAGACAGTAACATTCTTATTGTTTGTTCTCTGAGAAAAAAAATGAATTTACACAATGTCACTCAATCGTTTGTTTGAAGACTTGATATTTACCGCAGTTTCTGATTGCCTCACACCTTGGATTTACCCTCCTCTGTGTAGGAAATAAGCAACACTGTCCGCTTTGTCCCATTTTCAAAGATTCATACTTCATTATTAACACTTCAAACACTTTTTAATTCAGTGCTGTGACTACAGAGTATAAGCTATTCTTTTCTCCTGTAAACGTAGATGACTGAATGAGGATGATTTGACACCTTTTGTAAAATATCCATGTATTAATTGATGGAAATCGAGACTTTAAACAAAAGAACTAAATAAAACATGATCTGGGTATAACATATGCTGTAAAAATAACAAACCGCAACATCTATGAGCATCTAAGCGGAACACATTTCCTTTAAGAGCTAGATGATCAAAGTTTTACTGAACATTATTTTCTGGGGGTCTGTTGCCGTGATCTGGAATAAGAACGCCAACGGTGTCGTCAAATTGATCAAATGAAAGGTCTAAAAATAAAATCTTACAGGTGCTCTAGAAAACACAGCATTGATCCAACATTCCTATTTGATGAAACATCTTTATTAAATTAGTACCTGTATATAAATAATGATGTAATTGTTTAAAATCCATTATCAATGGCAAACAGCAAATCCACGATTCTTTGAAGCTGTGGATGTATCGCACACAGTCAGGGAAGGGTAGAGGTGTTTGTCAGCAAATGCAAATCTCTCTGATCATTTGTGACAGGCATGATATTTTGAAAAAGGGTGAAATTACTGTCTTCTGACAGCCATGCTGTGCCAAATATGAAACAGGAATCAGTTGGTAACTAGTGTATATGTTATTCCTTAAGGGATCAAAGCTTTGTATAGATACCACATTCCCTTCAGCCAAAATTAATACTTTGTCCTAATACTACTTGACAAGAGATATTCCTCCGGAAGAAAGAAAGATGTTAAAATGTGGAGAGTGATATGAAATGGAAGCTGGCCAAGACACAGTTAGACGGTTGCCTGGATGCATCTGAGTAGCCACAAAAAGGCTCTCAAACACTGCGCCTTCTTGCCATCACCCAAGATAAGAGGCTGTGAGCGTCCTTAGGAGTTTTTGTCAACCAGTTTCATCCAAAGTTCTTCTGACAGTTTCTAATTCTGTCTCCCTGTGCCTCCGTTAAAGGGTGGCTAGAGGCTGGAGGATTGGGTGGGGCTGACGAGTGTGGAGCATTCTGCAGTGACCAGCATATCTTCCTGCTCTCTGACGTGACACCGCATCAAATCCTCCAAGAGGGAGGGGGAGCTGGGCTGCTGGGCCTCACGGGAGAGATGGCCTGGGGGGACACTTCACACCATGCCACTCCATGTTTGTTTACCGTGCCAACAGTGTGACCCGGTCAGCTGTCCCAGGGGCGGAGGGGGGAAAGGGGGCAATGTCCTCCACTTCACTGAAACAGCCTCACGGGACACTCCCAGAGAAGCATCATTCACATAGCATGGGGTGCAATCAGCCTCCAGCACAACCCAGAATGAGAGATCAAGCCTTGTGCAGCACAAACCTCATCTGTCTGGCCCCTCACGGCATTTTTCAATCTGTGTGTGGATTCAGCAGCATGGCGAAATAGGGGCTTAAATGAAAAGAGATAGAAAGGCAGGCATACTTTTCTCCTGTATGATATAAAATAAAATAAAATGCCAAGTGCACAGGACATACCACATGTAGTTTTAAAGCTATATTTGTGCTTCAAAGAACCGCGCATTTAATTAGGCTGGTCTGGCCATCTGCAGTGAGGATCAACATGATATTTACCAGCTCAGAGAACCATTTTTGAAGCAGGAATAGATAAGAATATCACTGCCTCGTCTCATACACAGGACTAATTATCTCAATCTTTCTGTACATATCATTTACAGTGCATACTCTGGAGGTGTGCTGAAGGAAGAGCTCCCTCACAAACACAAGGAAAACCTTCAAATCTAGACTAAGTATCTATTTAAAGCCTTCATTACGTGATTTCTACAGCGTATCATGGGTATTCTTGAATATATACTTAAAAGGCTGGGTGTGTTGATGAAAAATTAGCTTTTAATAATATTATTAATTAGATGGATGCACTTCTGTTTAATGCTATTGAGAGAAACAAACAAACAAACTGAAAATAGCATTATGTGTAACTCATTTAATCTCAGCATAATGAAAGTCCTCCTATCAAGAGTGCTTCTATGAAGACTGGCCAATGCAACTTGACTTGGCTTGCTGTGGTGAAGTTGCCTTCTCTAAAATTATAGTTAAGGACTTTAAAAACAGAATATTTAATCATAACAAGAGCAATTAAACTTATTAAGGCTTATTAAAAGGCTGAAACTGACAGTTGATAAATGGTTTTCTGACATTTGAAAATACTGATCAAATTGTGAGGTCTGGAGTGACGACTGGTTTAGTCAGGGTTGCAACTGTGTCTGCTGATTTATTCTTTTTAATCTACAAGGCTATTCCATCACATCTATCTCTCAGATATTTGAAATGGAAATAATTTGGGGGTTCAATTAGATATTTCCTCTGTTGCAGCTCCTTTGTAGATTGGTACCTTGGGTGAGCTCAGAAATTCTCAGTGGAGTGCCGAGCAGCATGCAGTCAGTCAGAGTCAGTCCCAGGGGGCTTTGACAGTAACCCTCAAAAATCAGTCTATGCTACATGAGGACACAAATGGGATTCCTGCTATTATGCTATTACACTTTGTATATAACCTGTAAAATAACAGTGTGGATTCATGGCTGTTGCATATAATGTGTAATTGACCATGGTGTGCTGGAATGCCTCGAGTCAGACTGAAATTCCTTTCATGATTTCAAATGCATATTAACCGCCAGTGTGGGAATTTATTCACATGCTATTTTTAGTAACAAACAGTTGAATGGATACTAATAATGCAGGTTATACTGACAGTAAAATTCTGTATGCCTCTTTAATTTCTATTTGTATAAATGCTTTAAAATCTTAAGTATAAAATCCAGCAGTACATGGTATTACAGCATATTTTGACCATCACTGCTTTCTCTGTTCAGTATGCATGATTGGTTTGCCTGCATATTATAGTTGGTTGGGTAGATCAGAGGTCACAGAGTTAGATAGCCCTGTATTGCCTCATCTCAGTAGCTCTCAGGGTTACAGATTTTTTTAAGAACAGATACCCACTGTGTTAAGGTTGCAGCAAGAGTGTCACTCAACATGAATCTGGCCTCCTGATGGGTGGCATTCACTAGTCTAGCTGTAACCAAACCCAAGACAACAGTGGCCTCTTCAATAATTCAGTTGAGTTGGAGGCATCTTAAAAGGGCTGATAAACGCGGGAATCAGAGCATGTCTACTACTTCTCAGACCTTGGCTAACGGTGTAAGACTGAGATGAAATCAATGGCCAGTGGTGGAGGGAATGGAGAGTGAATTTCCCTAATGGCAGGACAATTACAAGAGCCGTTTAGCCTGACCCCATTCCCCAAGATGAGGACTAGGGGCAGGGACCTGGCTCACTGGGCTGTGTTTTGGCCTGATAGCTGGCAGCTCCTCTGGGAGTCTGGCTACACTGAGCATGTCTATTTGCTAATGATGTTGGAAAGGACGAGAGCAGAGGTTGAAGAAGGTGAACTGTGGTGGGATAGGTGAGTGACTGCTTTACCTTGGTGCTGTCCCATTCCTGTGTCTTTATCTGCGTGCGGACCAACTCGTAGGATGGCTCCATGGATTCTGTGCTAGGTTTGCGATAGCCAGGGATGACGTTGTACAACTGGAAGCCGAAGGTCACCAGCCAGCTGTTCACATCTGCAGAAGAGGGAGGAAAACACTGAAACAGTGATTTACATGTCCTGCCATCTACAATAACTTGTGTCTCCAGAGAAACCATAAAAAACACTAAGAATTGATTTGTTCAATTTTAACAGTTGACATTCTGCGGTCAAGTGCCTGTCTCCTTGAAATACTCCTCACTCAGTCTGAGCACTTGATTTGTTTGTGAAAGTGGACAAGCTATAATAAACACTCGAGATGGTGGCAATGATTCATGTCCACTCCTGCAGGTGCCACACTAATGACACACAGCTGGGTCCCAGAAACGTCAAGCGACATCTGAGAGTGTCTGCTGTGCTGATAATTATATACCGTAATTTCATGTCATTCCAAAGCAGCCCAGACTTCAACACGAGATATTTTGAAGACTCAGCGGGTTCTTCGGTAATAATCTTTTTCCCTAATGAGACACTGAAAAAGGGGAAAGTGACGTGTCTGGGATTGAAATCCATGCAATCATGATAATGTGGTTCTTCTAATAGCAGCCACCAGAGCTGTGGTTATAGGTGCTGCTGCCATACACTGTGATAAGTTGTCATTCATTCTGAATATCACAGGGAAGGCTACAGACATGACCGGGAGCAAAGCCTGTTAAATCTGAGCCATTTGTTTCTTGCCCCATTCAATGTGTTTGTTATGGACAGCAGAATCATTGCTGTGACACTTGGGGGGGCAAGTTTGTCACAGATTGGCACTGCCACATTGTGGCACCTGACAAAGCTTTTTTAAATAAGAATTTGTTTGAGGACAATGAAAGGACCCTGATAATTTAGTGAAAGGAATGGAAATGTCAGTGCAATCAATCACAATTGAGGCAGCCCCACTACAGTATATCTAACAGTCTGCTTAGCATTCAAATGCCAGTCAGCCCCTAATGGTGGACTGTGAAGCTGAACGTCTTTCTGTTTGGCAGCTGGCTAAACGGCTTTGTTGAACAGAAAGAAACAGAAGCCTCGACTCTACCTGAACAAAAAGTGATGCTTCAGTATTGTCTATAGGTAAATGAATGAAGGATAAAAATGTATTATTTCACAGCCAACATAAGCATTATCAAGTAAGTATAATATATAATTATATAATTCACAAATAGGAGATTTAATTGTATATATAATTAAATCTCCTATTTGTGAACGAGATCTGGCTGAAGCAGATTGGTTTAACCACAGAGCATTCACCGAGTATCCTTAACAGTGTTGTTTTCTTTCCAGCCAAAGAGGTTGATACAACTGGCCCTGGCTAAGGTTTCTATGGATCCATTGTGCTCTCCTTCTCCACTGGGGTGCTTTCACTGCCATTTACCTCCTCCCTACCACAAAGCAACACAAAACGATGTGATATTTCTGGGAAGGGACCCGAGTGTTCAACAACAGAGGGGGCTTTGCTGTACAGCACTGTTCCCTATGAGCACTTTCAAAACGATTGCCACTGGGCACACGCACAAGCATGCACATACGTACACATGCACAGGCACGTGCACGTAAACACACACGCGGGAGCTGAAAAACAACCTCAGTGTCCCGGTGAGGAAGCTCTTAAAAGCCTCTGTAGCACACTGCTTTTCAATTTAATTTTGGCAGGATGTGTTCTTCCATTTGTAGCTTGTTTAGAATAAAAAAGCACCAAATTTGACAGAGAAACCTGAAATGAAATATTTTCTTTTCTGAACTGCAGGCAACAACAGTTTCACATAGGTGGGGTCTTGGCATCATAAATAAGTTATATACATCATTGATTGCTCTAGTGGGACTCACTTTACATCTGCTAACTGCTATATAGAGTTACTTACCTGTAAACAATTAAAATCATTTATTATGATTTAGAGATGCACGATATGGATTTTTCTTTCAGCCGATACAATAATCGATAATTGTTGTTAGAGGAATACTTCACAGAAAATCTTTCTTGTATCAAGCACACTGCCTACAGACTTGAAATGCCAAATCTTGACAGGTTTGCAGCACCTTTGCAGTGGATGGCAGCTGTGGTTTGAAGCTTCTCTTGACTTTTTCATACTTTGCAATACAATATTTTTTTCCCTTTTCCCCTATAAAGGAGGGATTTTCTTTCATCAAGTCCTCTCATCTCTGTAAAACACAGGTTTGTTAAGTGAACTTACCAGTCATGTAGCACTTTATCTCCTCGTTGTTGCTGAGAGGATTGTTATTCTTGAACATGTACAAGTTGAATGGCACAATGTGGTTGCTGTTGAGGCGTTTCCAGATCTCATGGTCAGGTGTTGTCCAGCGTCCAGCAAGAACATCATAGTCTCGTCTGCCCATGTGGACCAGTCTACTGAGAGGTTCATACAGGCCTCCCTGGTAGCCGATTATGAGCTGGAAGCTGGGGTTGGTGTCAAGGTAAACCTCTCCGAACGCTGTATGGAGGATCTGCTTGATCATGAGGCCTGAGCCACTAAACACAGCCAGAGGCGTGCCTATGTTATCACAGGCCACATAAAACTCATCCCCGCTGCTTAGCTCCATGGCAAAAGATGTCCCTGTAGGTCATAGTACAGTGAAGTAATCTCAGAACTGGAGTGATTGTACATATGGGTGACTCGAGTGGGGCTGGATAAGTCAGCGTAGAAGAACTGCAGGTGGTGGCCCATGCTGCTTCTGCTGGACACCCTCCTGCCCAAGCCATCGTAACGGTATTTGATGCTCCAACCACTCACTTTGTTGTACACCTTAACCAGCAGGCCCGCTGAGTTGTACTCAAAATAGTCATTCCCTCGCTGCTTGAGAAACCGTCCTCATCCATCCTGTACTGAACATCTCCCAAGCGAGTGATGCGATCTCTGATATCATAGCGTAATGGCGTGAGGCGCACACTGTTTCCAGGGCTGAGAAGGTGTAAGTTGCCGTTTAGGTCATAGCTGTACCTCCACAGAGGCTTGTCGTTAATGGAGACCACCTGAAGTTGACCATCGGCGTCATACTCGTATGTGTAGCGCGTGGTGTTGGCATAAGGCCCAACCTTTAGCTCCTTAGCCACCACTCGCCCCATGTTGTCATACTGCACCATCATCCAGTACATGAGCGAGCGAAAGATCTCATATTGGACCTCCTTCACCCGGCCATAAGCATCAAAGTGTTTGGTGTGGGTCATCACTGCTGTGGTGATAATTTGATTGATGTCATAATAGATTACTCCAAATTTGCCAAACTGCTCTGTTTTGCCAGACACGTCATCATAGCGATACAAGTCAATCGGCAGCGGCGTTTCATTGATGACAGCCTGCATGCTAGTGACTCGGAAACTGTTGTCATAGACATAGTCAAATCTGGCATTGACCATGCCTTCTTCACTGAATCTGAAAATCTGTCTGTCTATCAGAGGGCCGATCTGACGATAGCGGATGGTGCAGGTAAAGCCCTCGCTCTGCAGGTTGACTGTCTTCAGCATGCCAGCTACTTCATCATAGGAGAAACCGATGCGTGTAGTATCATAGAGAATCTCCAGCAGTTTGGCAAGCTTGCCGTATTTGTAAATGACCCTGCGGCCTGTGCCCAGGTAGGTGGTCTGCAGCAACTGGCCATCCTCACTGTAGTCCTGGAGCACTGAAGCGTTACCTTCAGGAGGCCGGTAGGTGTTTCTGTAGTAGCCAATGGAGCGAGAGGTCTCTAGGGTCTGCCGTCCCACGTTGGGCATAGTCACAGATGATAGTCGGTCATTTTTGTCAAATTCAAAGATATACTGCCTCTGGCTGTAGAGCAGCAGTACCATGGACTGTAAAGAGAATAGGAAACGGTCTTTGAGTTGAGTTAGATTGCTTTTAGTCACAAATAAATATATCTGATAATCTGATAATGATATCTGATCGTAAATATATTTGATATATTTGCTTTTTGCATAAACACATGCTATCATAAAATAAGATTTAAATTGGATGTGATTAATAAAATAGCCAGTGCTTCAGGAACAAAAAGTCAAAAGCAATAACGTATTATATATGCAAGTCTGATTCAGACCGAATCTAATTTCCATCTTGAAAGCCGAGTTGTTGGTATTCCTGTGACATTAAGATTTCTTTAAGATATGATTTCACAAACAGGCTGCTTCTTGTTTCTTATTTGTGGGATCTTCTGATCCACACAGTTTGAGGGAACTGAATTTTTCAAAACTCTGCAAATCGAAAATTTCCATTTGCACCCTTCTTGCACCATTAAATGATGTCTTTAAATCAGTTCTAAGGCTGTCACAACAGGCTGCCAGCATCTCAGCACTTGCATGTCACTGAAAAACAGACCATAGACTATTAACAAGGTGACTGGCTGCCATTTTCATATTACATATCTAAGCTGGAGAATCACAGCTCTTTACTTTCTCCTCAACAAGCTTGCCTTCAATTAGGGAGTAGAAAGTGACATTTCACTCTGTTCCTCTCATCAGAGCTATTTCAGGTTGAGCTTTGCTGTCAGACTTTGGTAACAAAGTATAATGTCTACAGTGCACCAGACAGGTTTTAATTACATTTCTGCTGATATCTGTGCTAAAGTCTGATAATGCAGCACAAACACTGCTGCAGTATTACAAGTTAACTTTTAACTTCAGTCTGTTCTGACAAAAACACACCTCCATAATATCTCTGTACAACATGTCCCTGTCGTTATTTTAAAACCATTTAATAATCATTACAATGACAATCCGTACCTTCTCGAGGTAAGTGTAGGTCCACGATTTACCATCAGCGAATATCTGGGAGGTGATTCTGCCATTCTGGTCATACTCCATGCGTACAGACATGGTGCCTCTTTGGATACCTGCCACATGCCCTCCAGAGGAATAGGTGACATTGACTCCATTCAGACGACTGCTTGGTGCCCACAGAGTGGGCCGCCCAGCATGATCGTAGTGGATCCGTAATGTAAACTTTCTGTGATCATCGTAGACCTTTTCAGTCCTGGTGATTCGATCAAAATCCAGTGACAGCAAGTTCCTGTTATGAACCTATAGAAGAGGAAGCAGGGAGTTAGAGACATTTAATTTTACCACAGCAAATCCATCGAGAGGGAATAAACATGTTTGGAACTTTGAAATGATGCACCGTCTTCTGAGGTGGAACCTTTTGAGCTTTAATCACAAAGTGATTATTTTATATTCTTCTTTTCACAGCTTTTAATTACAACAGAGAAGCTGTATCTCAGGACTGCAGGAGCTATTGAAGTGATGAAATTATAAGAATTACCATATTTCTTTGTTTGTGTTAAAATTCAGCAGAGTCTTGGTGGGAGTATGCCTATTCATGCAAGAAACATTAGAGCCACATTGATCATTAAATTTATTTTCACTGCTTACTGAAAAGAATTACCAGACGAGGACGACTCTCATTTTATTTAGCCAATTCCGTAAATTGGAAAAGAGGAGAAAAAAATCAATTGTTCCCTTGTGTGACATTGTTTAAATGATACTTTGCTTCACTGCGATCAGAGCAGAAAGACATTGCTCTGAAGTGTGTAATCCTTAAGGCTGTGTTCAGGTCAGTAGAGTCGAACCCACTGCCAGGCTTGTTTAGGAGGCAGCCCCGGTGCTGCATCCAAGAAGATCAACCTATAGCCCTAACATTATGTTTCTCAGTCAGCAGCCTTTGTAAGCAAAAGCTACAGAGAAAATCAAATCAAATCAAAGGGGAGAAAAGGGCCTTAAGTTGGAGGTCAAAGCAAAACTCCACACAAGATCTTAGAAAATGTTGTCATGGAGATGGCATTAATTTAAACTACCTCCGTGATTATGTAATATTTAACACTTTGTTTCATATTAATGTACACAGTTTATCTACAGATGTACTACCTTTTATCTTGCTAAAACGCTTGGCAAAGCTTAAAAACATCTCAACTCAGAAAGCCACTTCTGGCTACTTTCCAGACATGCCACAGAGCAGGTCGCAGGGGGGCTTGCTGAGAAGCCTCACTTTTTCAGTCTCACATTGAGAAAAGCATGCTTAGGTCTCTCATCTGTGAAGGGACAATTACACCAGAGGCAATTAATGTCACTGATACCTAATTGAGAGGATTACTTTACACTAAAAGCAACAGATTCCTGAGAAGCATGATTCCATGAAGGTGTAGAGTAAGTGCACGAGCAATTTGAGCCCCAAGACTGATGAGAGGGGTCCTACAATAGATCTAGGGAATAAAAACAGGGGGTGGGTGGGCCTACATTAAACTGCACTGACAAAAGTGAAATTACTACAGCATTTAGACAGTGTTTTGTTTGCATATCAAAGAGAGACCCCTCCTGCTCTGGCATTTCCACAGTGTTTCAGACTCTTTCATAGGCAGCAGAGGCCTGCTGTCAGATTGTACTGAGATTGCTTCCAACAAGAAATAAAGTATAAGAAAGAAAGTAAGTCCCTGATGCCAGGATCTTGTCCGCGAAGACTCAACAGGGTGGAAAAAACCTCTTACAGAAGAGATCCCAAGAATCCATGAGAATGGAAACCCACTCAAGAGGAATTATTTTAAATTGGACATTGCTTGAAAAGGAAATTCTCAAAGACCGTAGATGTGTAGAAACAGAAGTGAGGATATTATAGTACATTAGGCCTACAATGTTACATTTTAAACTGCCCTCCACATCAAATATTACAGCAACATCTGATCTCTCAATCAATATCAACGACTTTTGTGTCAAATGACAATCTCTATCTGTTGTTTCACAAGTGAAAATGCCTTTCATCGGTTCTCATGATTAATTCAACCATAACTTGTTTTCTTCAATAGCATCCATTGTGTTTATTCTCACATTGCAATCAAAGAAAACTAATTCTATTGTTGTTATTTGTCTTTTGAACAAACAGCCCCAAATTATAAGACAAGATGATGATACTAAAATGCAAATACAGATAGTGTATACTGGCTTTTTAATTCCACGCTGAAGTGGTTCAAGATTCTCACTATGACAGAGTGGCAGCCACCACAAGGGTTCTGCCATTACTGTACATTTACACTCAACTCAATCTAAGAGGAGGCTTTTGCGTCTGCAACATAAATCATGAACGTCGTGCATGGCTGGGAGGGGTAATCCCGGGTGGCATGTGTCACTGTGGATGGGGTAAACCTGAGGACCATCAGTGTTTTATGACATGAAAAGCACAATAGAACACACACACATTATTTGTCCACAGTGTAACACAAACAGTCAGAACAAAATGGAAGACACAGAAAGCAACAATTCAAACACACACTTTTATCATCTTTGTTGTCCTCACACAAGAAAGACATGAAGTCAGAGCCATACAGTTGCCTCTCTTGTTCTGTTTCTCATGTTCTGTATGAGACCCCCCCCCTCACTGCCACACACTCATTCAGCCACCCACGTAATATCACTTGACATGCCACTCAAGGTCGCTCAATGATTCCAGCTCTGTTCATGCCCTCTGTTCTTGCCATTAGGCTGCTCCCATTTCCTATCTCACCCCTGGGGCCATTGTCTATAACATACATTAGAAGCTTTCACTTCCAGAGGGACGACAGGGCCATTAAATGAACAGCCAATGACAGACAAAGTGGCACCTCCCCATTAGCTGTGTTGCCTCCCAGAGATTTTGGAAGACAACTTAACGAAAGTTGTTATTGCCTCACAAAGCCTTGGAAAACAATACATGTCAATCAATGAGGATACATTTATTTTATGTGCCCCTGTGGGTCAAACACTGGGTGTTTATCTCATTATGAGGGGGACCTGTTGATATTCTGTGTGTAACTATGTCTTCTTTGCAAGGTTAGCTTCCTGAAGCCATTTACGCAGTCACATGACTGGATAAGATGCAGCAAAGGGCTGCAGGTTGGAACTGAACCTGCGCTGCTGTGGTAAGGATTCAGCCTTTAGTACATGGAGTGAACGCTCCGCCAGGTGAGATACTGGGGCACCTCTTTATAGACTTTTCTTACATCAGTATGAAAAATACTGTATAATATATCATAATCAAGGTGCACAACAATTTATCTAGTTTACTTAGGTCACATTCAGTCCAAAACTAACTTTCTTAGACCTGGTCTGGGAATTTGAAAAGGTGCATCAATTTTGGGATGAAAAGATCTCTGTAATATCTGACTTGATTGGACACCGAATCTGTATCGATCCAGCTGTTCTGTTACTTAATGATGACTCTAAATTAAACATGTTTGAAAAACAGAGGAAAATCTGGCTTGCTGGCCTAACCGCAATCAAGTAAATGATAGCCCAATGTACTGAGGAAGTATTAGTTTCAGCTTCCCTCCTCACTCACTCACTCACTCGCTCAGCATCCATCAGTGGTTAGCCTATTTTTGTGATATTGTAACGCATGAACTGTGCACAGCAAGAATCAACAAAGCAAAGTCCTTAACCTGATGATGTAGCATCGCAGATTTCTAACCTAATGATCTCTGCGTCTCAGGAAGCAGAACTCCAGTAGTAAAATGTGAGGTGTGTGTTTGAATAGAGACTGTGGGGTGCGGGTGGATTAAGGGTTGTTCAGAAGGGTACTCTGTGTGTTTGTGCGTGTGGGAAGATATGGGTGGAAGAGAGCTGGGTAGCGGAAGGACTGTTCACACCATTGGATGACTACTCTGTATCAATAATGTACCTTTATTGAATGAATGCTGTCAAAACGTCACAAAAAAAACGCAAGGGTTTTTGTATCAGTGTGGACATGCTGCTAAAAGTGAGTGTGAGAAGACTGCATGTGATCCAGGAAGTTTCAGTATTACATCCATGTGTCTGAAGGCCTATCAAATCCAAAAATAGTGCATAGCGAGGCACGATTTCCCAATTGTCTCAATGATTGCAAGATAAACAATAGCACTGTGCTGTTCATGTTACAAAGTATTCTACAAGGAACGAGTGCATGTAAGTGGCCTGTACAGCGTGCTGTCAGATGACGCTGCGCTGTATTTTGGCAAAAGTTGAGTGAAGTTACTTTTTTTTTTTTTAAACAAAGCTGCCTTTTGGAGCCTGCTGTGCCAATGAAGGGGTCCAGCCTCCTCTCTTTTCTTGACACAGTGCTTATGTCGATCTGAATGTAGCTCTCACAGTCTTCTTGTGAACAAGGCTGCTATCTGTTAGCCTACACTTCAGACTCACACTGAGGTATGTCTGTCAGTCATGGATAAACTGCACAGCGAGATAGAAAGGAAGCAGTTCAAATGCAGTGAGAAAGATCCTTTTCAAGTGTGCACTACACGAGCACTTTTAGCAGCGTGGCATGCTTACCCTTAATCTACGTCCATACACGGTGACCTGTCCACGGGCCTGCTCCTTCCTCTGTCTCCACTCCACCAGGTTAAGACCATTGTCGATTGCCAGGGTTACATTCCTCTTGCTGACTGTAGGGATGACTGTGCCGGCCAGCAGGTGGGGCTCGGTGTGCAAAGACACCTCCATACCATTGGCCAACACTAGCCGCAGTGAGCCATCCAGACCAATGAAATAGCTGTTCCGAACTTGATCTGAAGATGTAGAGGGGGCATAGGGGAAAACGATTATGATTAAGATTAGAAGAAGAGAAACAATCAGAGCTTCTTGTAGCTGATGTAAGAGGACTAAATCTAATATTCATCTCAGTGAGACACAAACATAATGACCTAAAATGGCTGCTCAGCAAAAAGAAAGCCTTTAGCAGCAGTATTTAACTGAACCCCTGCGATAATGTTGGGTCTGTGACAACAAAGATCAATAGTGAGAGGTTTCACAGCGCCAGTAAAGTAAAGTTTTACAGCTGTTGCAGCAGCCTCGAGGATATGGGGGGGAATGAAAACTATCAAAGCTGCTAGCTTGCCTGTGGCCACAGAGAAGGCAGGGTGAACGCACACACACGTGCACACATACACACACACCCGTTCACAAGGGGATAAATCTGAGCCTGTCTGTTACAGTCCCTAGGTGATGACAGCCTGTGTTCCAGCTCCAGACCAGTGACTAATGTTTCCACCGAGCATCTCATGTACATTCATCAGAGAATGCCTCCTTCTTGCCTCCTGTCAGTAGGCTGACAGGGACCAGTATGAATATTATTCTCATTAATAACAGTAGAAAATTAATGGCTTGTCAAACATTACATTAATTAGTTGACTTCATTTAACAGAAAAAAATCAAAACATACACCGTAGTTTGCTCATGTTAACGTGTGTTAAAGTGGCTGTGAGGATTTCTTTATTTCGTTCAGAGAACAACCCTAAAGATCCTATTTAAAGATGTTCTTCATTTACACAGCGAGTGCCACAGGATGTGTTGTGTTGCTGAGACAAGAGAAATGGACAGAGGAGGCAGGGCTGACCTTGCACTGGCCTTTACCTCTCTCCATCATAGAGACACTTCAGGGGATGACCAAAGGCCTCTGGGGCAGAGCCTACCAAAAGGCCTCTGAGGCCAGATGAGGCTGGAAATATTGCTGAATTGGAAAGTTCATGCTAATGCGTGCATACAGTTCAGCAGGGGAGGTACGCGCCTTGCACTGACATTTTGACACACTGTAATCTGATAACTGAAAATGATGGTGAGATGTGCAGCTCCATTACTGGTTTTGTTTTAAGCAATTACAAATAAGCACGTTTTTGTTGACGAATAATCATCACAATATGTGTGTCTACGATACACAATATGTCCACATTATTTACATATGCATATCTGTTTTCATGACTTTATTTCATTGTTTTTTATTCTCACTTTATTATCTGACTTGTGTATTTGGTACGTGATATTTGATATCTATTATTAACACAAACACAACAGATGACCACAGAGAAAGCTTGAAGGTGGTGCATTCATGTGTTATGTGATCACCCACTTGCAAGCTTACAAAGCTTACAAAGCAGACAATAGTGAATTAATTAACAGCAGAGTTCCTGGCGCCGCTCTTCTCACAAGCAGATGTCTAAGACAAGGTCACAATGCGGAGGTGACCAGTCCATTGAGCAACAGCAAGAAACCAGAGATTATCATCTTCTGTTTCAGACACTGTTTTGTAGCGACTCAGTAAGGCCAGAGGGTGGAGGACACGCTCAGTTCTGGGGTGTGTCTGTGGATGTGCGAGGGGGTTGGGGGGGCAGTCTGAAAAATTGAAGTAGGTCCAGAAAGTTCAAAGCTATCAACGGGTAATCGATGAAGCAATTGGTCGGGTACTAAACAGGATATCAGAATTTTGGATGTGCAAGACAAATCAGGTGGACTAAGTCACAACATCAAGTCCGCCCTCTGCCTTTATCTCTCTCACTGAATTTCCTAAACCTGGAGGATCTCATAGAGCCACCAGAATTGTGTTTTACAAATTATGTTTCCTGACAGAAAGTCAATAGATGCTTCCATTCTCCAAATCAGACGTGAACTACACATTTTATTAAAACAACAGAGGACCAACGAATAACACAGTGAGTAAGCTCTGCACTGCAACAATGGCTGGGTTATTTAGGATAATCCACAGATGAACATTTCATTGGAACTACCTTCTGAGCAGTCATAGTCAGACTGTCAGTCAGCCCACATGGCGACAGCCCACATTAGTCCTTCAGGCTGAATCCAACCAGGCCTCGCCAAAAGTCTCTGAGTCACTTATCGTCTAATCCTTTTCCTGACGCTAGTTTGTCTTGTCATTCTACACAAATCTCTACAACAGCTTACAGAACCAGAAGGACAGATAAACCTCTTTTCCACGACAAGATGGGGATTCTGACATTTTCTGACATTCTTTATGATTTTCATAATTGTCACTGCTGCACAGGCGTCTCATGTGGCAACAGAGTTGTTCACGGATAGCAAAACAGTGAACTAAAGGCAATCCCTGAGACAAGGTCTTATCAAAGAGGTGTCTGTCATATGCGTCTAAGAGGCCATGGATATACTTGAGAATCTCTTCTACAAGTTACACATTATAACAAATAAAAATAAGAGTGGGCAAAATGTAGTGCTGGAAGGTTTTTGTTATTGAAGCAAAGTTAAATCATTTTGCACTTACACTGACACAAAATACCTTAAAAGTCGCATGCTCCACTTGTGAGCTATAGTAAAAGACACTCACCCTGCATGAGTGTGTAGAAGGTGCCAGAGGCTGACAGGTTGGTGGTGACGGTGATCTCCTCTTTGTTGGAGCCCTCTGTCTGGATGCGGACTGAGCTGTCGGCGTCTGTACGGTAGCTGCTCACTCGACCCGTGGGGTAAGTGACGTTAGTCAGACGCCCGTAACTGTCATACCTACAAAGAAATACACTGATATGAACCAAGGCAAAGAGGGGGATGTCATCTGAAACTACAGCAGAATCCTAAACAGTGCTGTGGCATGAACATTTTAAAGAGCCTTGTTGAGATTTGTCAAATCATAAGGATGCAATCACAATCATAAATGCAGGTCAGGTATGCATAAATGCATCTAGGTACATAAATGTGACTAATGAGTTGCACTGTCGTCTCAGATTCACTGTGATTATGAGTTCCTGTCTAGGATAAACTGTTCTAGTGGTAATTACGAGTAGGAATTGGGAGTTTTTTTGTTGAGTCCGATATTTCCCTCTTGGTGTCACAAATTGTGCAAATGTGTCAACACAGGCAGTAAACACAGCGGCAAATCCATCGATGTTGGCAGCCTGGGGTAATAAAACTAAAAACTATCAGCTTTAATCACCGCACAGGCACAGTCAAAACAACTTCTACAAAAAGTGCGATGTTGGCTGCAGTTCGCGATTCATGAAATGAAAGTGGGTGCACCAATGAGCTAAACAAGTTTGGACTTTTCTAGCTCTTCCAATAGGATGTGAATGTGACATTAATATGGATGGCTCTCTTTGTAAGCACATAATAGATTAAAAAAAAAAAAAACAACTGACAAGGAAAAACTGTCATGGCCGACAAAGACGACAAAGCTCACACCTTTTCACATTTGGAAAACTGCTTATTAGCTTAAAAGATTAGTGATATCACATAATCTCATTATACAGTCTGTGAAATAGGAGCACTGAGGTGCGACTCCTTGGAGAAATGCAGCATCTCCCTAGCCTACAAATCAGTCAGTTCATCACATAGAGGAACATGAGTGGCCAGATTGTTTCATTTCTTTCAGAGAGCACATCAGCATAGAACAATTTGAAATCTTTCAGATTGCCAGTGTTCCAGAATGGGAGTGAGTGAACGGTACATTACTTAGAATGAAGACTTTTATCTGCACACTGAATACAGATTGGAAAGCCCTCTTCAATGTTGCTGCCTGCCATAATAAAGCCTCTAATAAATGAGATGGCGGGTGCTGGTTTACGGATATTTCCTCAGCGCTGCCATCTCAAATATCCAATATGGAAAGGAAGAGTGGGAGAGGAATCATCTCCCAGAGATAAATGTTATCTGATCTCAACTGTACTAGGGACTGAGATTCACAGATGCATTTCAACCCAAGTCTTTCACTTCAGGAAATACTAAGTAGCAGAGTAATTTATATCTAAAGCATTTGATTTCTTTTGATACTGCTCATATTTTATCAGCAAGATTCCCCTTGTGTTCATCATATAATCAAAGTTTTTGCAGTGAAAGCATTAGAAGTTACACGTTATCTACACTGTACCACTTTTAACTGTTCAATTCATTGAACGAGTTGAATAAGCTGTTTGCCTTCACCTCTGTCCACAAGACTGAAATCTCATTCTGGAGTGACGCTGCATGCCCCAGCTTGATCACTGACCCAAACTCTCTCTGTCTCAATTAAAGCCTTGAGCTAGAGCCATGCCTCAGGCTTCACCGCTGAGCTCTAATGGCTCTTGCCTGCTTCAACTCAGCTGCCTATTAGCTTGCTTTCTCTGGACAAGAGGGGCATGCGGGGGCAGGGTGCTCAGCAGAAGGAGAGGACTGCTTTCCCCCTGAATGGCAAAAAGTCCATTCGGATCGCATCACCTCTGTGTCACATGCTAGCTCCATGACCTTTCACGCTGCGGTCGGACACATCGTATCAGCGTCCCCTCTAGCATACCTAACCTCAGTTTTATGAGTTATTCTCATATTTTACTTGCTCTTGCTGCCTGAGAACTTGACTTGAATTCATGTGACTGTTGACTGGAGATATAAACGCAACAGCCATGCCACTGCTTCAGCTTCATTAACGGTTCTTTTACGTGATTTAGTTGATGTATTCAATCAACCAAATAAGATTTGCTTGCACCCAGTGGCTAAAATACATTTGCTACTAAATGGAATAAAATAATAAACAATACAATAAAGAATTACTTGGCTGTTAATTCGAGGATACGAGAACGATTAGGCATCCTCCAGAATGCTACATGATTTAATAGATTTACAGTAACCCTTGAGCATAAGCACTTATCAGTACATTAAAACATTAGAAACATCTGTGTATACACTAAATGTTAGAGCAGATGAGGTTGCCAAGGGTCAAAACAGAAGGACCGTATAGCAAATGTCTTTCGCACTTAAGTCAGTGCTTTGTTTTTGTTTCTGCATCATCCAAATTGATTTTAATCCACAGGCTATAGGACGCGTTGTGCATTAACACAAGTACGCATTAATTAATATGGGTAAAATGTGTAGCAGCCACTTTGTTGAGCGGAGATAAATGGAGGCTCCTTTTCAGTTCTGATGGCAGCAAATTATGTTTCTGACCCTCAGGTGCTGGAGTAACCTTCAAAGCTAATTATTCAAGAAAAACAAACGCTCTTTATTGGGTGTAAATTACACATGGATGATGTGACTTGCTTGTTGGTAAATATGAAGTCATTGTTTGATTTGAAAAAGAAAAACAAGAAATAGAATCGTTTATTTTAATCATTTTATCCTTCATATATGTAACCTGTATGTACTACAGGCTGAAACACTAGTTTCACACTTACACTGTTACAGTTTAATATTTATATACTGAACCTCTTTCAGCAACTGACCACTGCTGTGATGATACAATCATACTGTTTTGTCCTTTTAAAATACTCTGTCGTTTAATGAATAATTACAGCTATTTGTTATTTAAAAGAAGAAAATGAGGTAATGATTTTTTTTGTGAACCAAGTGATGAGTTTTATCAGAAGTAATTGTCTTGTGATTGTTGTGTGACTGTTGAGCAGTTCATTCCACTGAAAATCAATTTGATTGTTTTATGTTTGCATACATTGTTACTCAAGCTGATGATGAGTGAATGTACATTAACAATGATGAAATTCTATAGTATGTATACACGCCACGGTATCCTGATTTCTTACATATGAACTCTGTGACATTATTTAATAAAACATAAAATGCTGTACGATGTTCTGGATTTTCAAGTATAGGTGAAACATCCATTGTTTGTATTTCTTCTGAAAAAAGCCCTTTGTGTCAGTGGTGCTTTAAAATCTCTCTCTTACCTTTACATAATAGGTAAAGCGCATTGTTAATTCTGATGTTGCTATAACAACAGCCATTTTACAGAAAGTCAAAGAGAAATAATTCAGAATTCCAACCACCCACTGGATTTGCTGAAGCCGTAGGCAATTCACGCTACGTTGAGAAATTCCTATGCAACCGTCTCAGATGACGACCAAATCAAACACAGGTGATAAATGTCCGCTCAGATTAAACAGAGCATCTGATTATGTGTCAGAGTGTTATATTCCTCCAGCGAGGTGTAACAGATGTCTGACCAGCCAATCTGCTTAATCACACTTTTTGGAATGACATCCAGTTAACACAGTATCCCTTGGTACACTATATTAACCTAAGGGACAGATTGCTCTGTAGAAGTTACAAGAACATGAAATCCTGCAGCATGTTGGAGTGTTTTCAATTGTTCCTCCACAATGTGTGGTTTGCCTCAATCAATTATTACCTCTGGCTATTCTATTATGCTTATGTTGCCAGGCCTTGTCACAGTCCTACAGGTAAAATGTGCTTGCCAGCAGATATATGTTGCTCCTGTACCTCACAACTCTAAACAAGTGATGGTCTACAGTCTGTAACTGTAAGCAGGGGTGCAGATGTGTAACATATCATCCAGTAATCCTATTTGGTGTGATAACAGCAAATAGGATTATACCCATACTTCAACAGGTCTTGTATTCTGAGTGACATAGACATCAGGGCATAAGAAGGTAGTTCGTGTGCCAAAATACTAAACTCAGATGTCACAGATATCTTCAACTCTAAACATTCACTTACTAAAGCATCTTAAGATTTAGTGCTACCAGAAATACAGAGCTTCCATTTTGGATCTTCCAGAAATGACCTGAGACCAGAGATTTAACAGATCTATTTAGTTGCTCTCTGGGGCAAAGCGGTAATCTATAACTCTAGGTGTAAATATTGTATGTGTTTGGCAACTGTTTCTTAATATTACTTACTCAAAGAAGGTTGTCCATCCATTTTCATTCGTCTTCGTTGCTAGAAGTCCAGAGCTTCCGTGGTAGGTCATTACAGCTAGTTCTTGACCCTGGGCACCAACAGTTTTAAGGGCGTTGTTGGTGCCAATGGTGAACCAGAATGTCTGTCCATCGGGGACCATCAACCACAGAGGCAATCCTGTCGTGTCTCGTCGGATGATCACTGTATTTTTGTTCTTATCAGTAATGGTGCTCAGATCTCCTGCTCCTGTGTAGGTCAGATTGTAGAGGTGGTCTCCTGTAGTCAGACTTTGTGTGAAAATGTGGCTGCCGTTAGAATCAAACAGGTAGAGTTCATCATTAATGGGAGAGGACACCTCATACATGCTGAGGGGATTCAGATAGGGCTTGTTTTTGCGCACATAGCGGATACGAATGTTACCCAGATCTGCAATATAAAGCTCTCCATCTGGACACACTGCCAAAGAGGAGGGTGCATTGAGCTTAGCATCTTTGGCATAGCCTTCATCTCCAGAGTAACAATCACAGTTGGCATCATTCTTGCAGTCACAGCCACTTGGTGCCCCTGCAACCAGGGATATCTCTCCATTGGTGGACACCTGTCGTACTCTGTTTATTTTCTTTTCATCTGACTCAGCGATGTACAAAATGCCATTGTGGGACACAGCTAGGGCATTGGCGGACTCTAGAGTGGCATGGATGGCCACTTTGCTCATGAGGAAATGGTCAATCCCAGGCACTTGGCAGTGCATGGGCCGGCCGGCTACAATACGGACTTGATGGTTTTCTGAGATCTGGAGTACTACATTGTTGTCCAGGACGTACAGGGAGTTGTCCATGGGACTCACTGCCAGGTCTGTGGGCCACTCAAGCCGCACCTAAGAGAGGAAAAAACACACCAAGAATACAACCTCAGGTCACAAAAAACAGACCACATTCTTATTGATCCACACATTTTTCACTTTATCAGAGGAAAACAGTCCCTCAAGGGAAGAATCATTGAAAACTGCTCACAAAAAAGATATGCTGCTGTGAAAAAGGTGGGCTATCTCATAGCCTACTCTGGAAGCAAAAGCATTTTTTGAACGATTTATTATCTGATAAGGAGGAAAATAGCTGGTGTACTGTTAAAAGGGGAAACACAAAAAAACATGATTTTTAAGATCAAAGATAAAAACAATAGTGGAGAGGAAGGGCAGAATGAGGAGAGATCATTCAAATGATCAGATTAACTGAAAAAAAGCACAGCGCAATTGATCATGAGAAGTCTGGACACCTAAGGACTGAGCTTCTGCATGCTTCACCTCTACCGAGTCACTGTTTTTCCTGGCTTTGGGTTATTAATTTTGTAATGACAAGAGATCGCATGAGTCCTTGAAAAGAAACTGGAGCACACTTACCGAATGAAAGCCTAGCCTGCCTCTGGCCTCCTAAATTATGACTTATTGTTCTGCTAACAATGTATCAGCCTTTTAACAAATTGGAATGATTGGATTCATCCAATTTACTGGTCTCCCTCTCACTTAGGATCCCAGGGGGATCTCTTAGGAACATAATATGAAGTGCCATATTTCAATAGAAGCCTTGGAGCACCAACAAAGGAGACTGATTAAAACCTGGACCAAAATACAAAGACAGGTTCAGGTTTTAGGCAACCTATTATATGAGAGCTGCCTTAGCATTGTTTTGGATACTTTGTCCTACAACTGGGGAAATGGGAAGGTGAATGAATCCATGTAGCTGTTACCATGGTTGACTAATTTGTCATAATGACCTGGTAATGAAAATTACACAAACTTTTATCACTAGAACCGAGAACAAAAATCCCCGAGCATCAGGTCGTGTATTTTAACATGACATAAATTACAGTGTTACCTTGACCACTATTTCATCCACTCGAATTATCTGTTTTGAAAAAGAAACCAAAATTGTATACTCAGGTGAGTCAAGGGAGTAATAAGCTAAAAGAAACAGACTATGCTACATATTGTTTGTTATTTTCATCATCAGTTAATCTGTTGATAATTTTCTCAGTTAATTCATTAGTTGTTTGGTCCATAAAATATCGTGGTGACACGACCCAGAGATATTCAGTTTACTGTCCGAGGACTAAGGAAATAAATACAGAAATTTGAGATGCTGAAATCAGATAATTTGGATATTTCTTTTTAAAAATTACTCGACAACTTGACAACTATTTAATTAATCAACTAAACATTGCAGCTCTAATGTTGAGTTCATTGGATGAGTGTGTATAACTTTAAAAGGTGGACAATAAAGATGCTTTTTGGCTATGAAGCGGGCATCTGCCTACTGTCTGTGATTAAACAATAAATACACAATAAGTGTTTCAATAAGAAAATTTTGTGAATGCAAAAACTTGAGGGTTAAATTTGAAAATGGTTCCAATGATAAATGTGGGGAAAGGTCTTTTGACGTGTTACTCAGCATTACACGGCACAAAACATATGACACACTCAATAGGGCACAGAGCAGCAGGTTGCAGGTTGCGGCCATATTAATTAACTTTCTAATTTAAAGGGCAATACTGACAGAATAATGAATATAAAACTGATAGGCGACTCTATGGAGATGACCACTATTGGCATTGGTCATGTTCTTCAATCCCAGACACTTCACAAGCAGAGCACTTGTCCACCTTTGATTGAAAAAACTGATTTGTGCATCACACACAGCTCACATCCCATAAACCTCTCAACATCCCATCATCCCACACAAAACAGAAGAGGTTTATACTGTATAATAGGATATATCTTGGGCCACATACAACAAACAGGAGACTGGCAGTGGATACATGTCGTCTCTCAGTGAGCAGAAAATGCATTTACTTGGGAAATGAAGGGGAGACTTTCAATTTCTTAAAACCTATTTCTTGTCAACACTGGTGGTTAAATATTTCATGAGCCAGAGTGTGGAGTGGCTCGGGGGAGCTGCCTGTAAGGAGGTTTTCACGCCACTCTGACTGATGAGGGGATATTTCCCGAGCTGCTGTCCCATATGCTGTAACCCGATCATACCATCCCCTTTAGACAGCAGGGCAGCTGTCAGAAGGTGCCCGCCTGACGCAGCCCCCACTAGCAAAGAGCCCAAAATGTGCTCATCAACCAAGGAAGCGAGCCACGGCTTTTCATGAACTCAACACATAAGTATTTTTAAATGTATTTGAACTTGTATAAGAACCATTATGTCATTTCCATTAGCAATCTCTTAACTCTTTGCTCGTACCAGCATGATGCCTGGGAGTAGTATGTCATTATTTGAAGTCCCTCTCAGATTTAAACTGAATGTCACAGTCAGAGCCTTGATAAAGATTTCTGAAGCTGCTAACTCCTTTGAAATATGTTCAAGTGATCTTGTTTTAATACGTGTTTTTCCTTTAAGTTTTTTTAAGTTTAGGTTTGAACTCAGCAGGGATTCAGAGGAGATTTTCAGGACTTGAAAAAGAAAAAGGAACAGATTTCTGAAACAGCAAGGACTTAAGGCCTTGGAATAAACAAATTAATACATTCTTGTACGAGGTCAAACTCCAGCCTTTTGCAGGATAATAAAAAGTTATAAAAAAAAAAAAGAGGAAAGGTTACAGCGCTGGAATTAAGAGTGAATTTTGCTGCAGCACGCTCACTGCACAGATGGCATGGCAAGATAACAATGACCTCATCAGAGGAGAAAGAGAAATTTGACATTATTTTCTGCCTAGAACAGGTGAGGTACAGCAAAAGTAATGACCACTGTGATGAGCTTTCTCCAGAGAAACTCTGGTCTTAAGTGAGGGGTTGGGGAGTGTTTGAAGTAGGAAGCAATGTGCCCTGGATGAATTTTTAATGGATGCTTTTTACTGTCTGAGTGTCTCTGGTAGTGCTTGTGCGATTTGTCATCGTTGTAGAGCTGCAGTCAGTCTGCTTGTGTCCTCACTGCTGTGGATCTGGGATGGTGAGCAGCTATAGGTGACTGTGTTTGTGTGTGTGCATGGGAGGGGGGTAAGGGAGCAGCAAACACGGGTCATGAGGGGATGGAGTTCCCCCGGGGGCTGGAAATGGGCAGCTGGAGGCTTTGCTTCCTCCACTGAATACATCATTTCAGCACACAAAAAGCTTCTCTCCACTGGCATCAGAGGCCCCCTCAGGACCTGTTTGCTAGTCGTACTTGATAACATACACGATGGGGCAAGTAACAAGCTAGTGCATGCACATGAAGCAGACATCAATCAAACTTTATCATTAAAGCTCAGGAATGCTCCTTTCATGGGAGTGAAACTAAAACAATTATAGATACTGCAGACAACACACACAACACAATAATTGCATTTTGGAGTCATGGAGTAAAAATCCTAATTTGCTGTCTAAATTTAACGTGTGCTCTTGAATTATTAATTTGTGTTTTTGATTTAATAATCATGTACATTTATTACTTATTTCGTGCTTCATGTTTTTTTAAGCTCTGTCTCTTTCTCTCTCACTGCCCAAACAAAGCCACGGTGCCACCACTTTATAAAAAAAAGGTACAGTAGCAGTGCTGTTAACTAGGTTGCCTCCTCATGCAGGGCAATGTCAGAACATCAGGCTTTTTTTTGCCAAATTCCAGCTCCAAGACAAAAGACACATTTTGCTATACTTTCATTGGTGGAGGCGCGCACACACACAGAGCGCTCTCTAAAATTACAAAACACCTTCAGGTAGCATCTAAATAAACAGGTATTACAGCCAGTGAGTGAGCGAACCCGGCAAAAGCTCCAGCTCTTTAGCTGCTGAGGGCTTGAACACCTCAATATTTTTCACTGCATCCCATTTTGAAATGCATTACAGCCTAGAAATGACAATATATTAAACCAGATGATGTTTTAGCCTAAAACACATATCTGACTGTCTGTTATACATTAAAATCAATTACATAATGCTGAGTTGCATGTACAAACAGTTAAATATTAAAATGCATGTTAATACTGTTGGTTCAGGGCTTGTTGAAGACAGAAAGTGATGAGGTGTTTCCGGCATGCACTGTTAATGCGTGAGCCAAAAAAACAGACAACCCACAAGTTTTGTTGCCTTATGAATTAGCTCAGATGATATTATAACCTAATACAGTCTGCTGTCAGATATCTTAATGTTAGCATCATTTAATAATCTTAACTGATGCTTGAATTACACAGCCAGGCTTATTGGATACTTAGAGTTAAGTAGGGTGCAGTTACTATTAGTGTATATTTAAGAGGTAATATTATTGTGTTTGTCATAACACAGCGCGTCAGTGTGTCTTTGTCCAGTTGACAAGTGCACATTCAAAGCAGCAAAGGATGGCGAAGGTATAAATGAAAACGCCGGAGTGGACGCCCACTGAACTTATCGCAAAACACTCTTAAATAATACAGATTTTTAAGTGAGAAATCCTCTCATCCACCAAGACTGCATCTTCTCAGAGTAGTAATAGTGACTGACAGGTCTGGGGGTCCCAGGATCAGCACCTTGGACAGATGGATGAATTATGATCCACTCCTAAAGACGGAGGCTGCTTGACTTGACTGCTGATCTATTGATAGTTTACCATGAAAACTCTTAGTCACTTTAATCTGAGGTCAAAAATAAAAACACAATAATGATAAATGGGTCATCTTGAAATCAGCACAACAATTTAAGATAAATTCATTTCATCATTTGCATATGTATAACAGAATTTTCATTTTACTATGTTAGGAAGGCACCAGGAGTTTTTGGATAAATTAATCTCAAACTTTAAAATTAATCATCATATAAACTGATTATGCAGGCAGGTTAACCAGGTGTGTTTTGGAGCAGCAGCTGGAAGCTCAGAGGGAACTGTTTCCTCTGGATAGCTGAGCCAGAGAGTACCGGACAATATCAAAACACAAGTTAATCACTGTCAGTAAACAGTATAAGTCATTGCTCACTGGCGCACAGTGAGGCAGACAGCTGTAGGCTGTGTGGCACGTGCTCTCATGCTGCGCCACCTGTAAGCTCTGGTTTTATGCACAAGGTGACACATGTAAACGCAGCTCTCCGTTTGTGTTGGGATCAGCCCATTGACTGAAGAAAACATGCGTGCAGAGCTGATCATATTAATAATATTTCAGACCAGCCACAGTCAACATTTTTCATTTCACTGACCAGTGGAACATGTTGGGAATGTGTGATATGCAGAGTTTGGACTTTAACCAAATAAAGATTTGATGGAGCTCTGGGCTCATCCTGAAGATGGCTGCTTTATTGCATATAGATATGACGAGATAATCTTAGAATCTCTGTGTGTACAGCTCATCTGTCTGATGTGTGGAACAGTGCAAAATGTCATTTACCACAAGATCATAGCTGGTCCTGTCACACTGACGGAATAATTAATAACTATAAATAATTAAAGAGGGTACACTGCTTTATCATTGTGCATAAAAATGTCCGTTCTTAATTTGGAGATGCTTGTATTGTTCCTGTTGCTGTGTAAAGGTTACAGGTATTTCATAATTAACATAAACACATGGATTATTCAGTGAGTAATGTGTAACACACTCCGCAAAATTTTTGAGCATACATGAAACATGTTTAGTGATTTAGGGAACTATTTGGGTTGACAATTATAATGTCAGGAAAAACGAATGCTGCTGGAGTGTGCAAAAAGCCTGTGTCGTCACCTCTAAAGGGTCATCATTGAGCTAGAGACTGATGTGACCTCAGTCCAGTGTCCTTGCCTGGGGGATGTGTTCTGTCTGGTGTAGTGGTCTGGTACATATGTGTGCATGTGTGTGTACATGTGTTTGCGTGCATCAGTGAACATGTGTGCATGCATTGAGAGCCAGCGAGGTCATAGGTTATCCTCATCATTCCCCTACAGCTATAGGTCAAAGGCCCTTGGGCCTGTGTAGCCACTTGACACAGACATAAAAACTGGACAACAACAGTACAGGATTACACTGGTTTCAGCAGTGCTATGTTTATTCATATTCCTGCAAGTTCCCCCAGTCTGGACGCTTTAACTGCTCAGTTTTCATTATTTTTCTTTTTTGTTTGTTTATTTGTTTATTAACCATGAAATGATTTAAAGTTTATAATTCACTACAGCTGTGTTTAGGGCTGTTTTCCCAAATCCATAATCTTCTGGACCAATGAAATCCATCTCAGCAAATTCAGAACAGCCTTGGTTTGATGAATTCAACATCCTCCTCTCAGATCACAGAGATGGATTTTGCAGAAATTAGGTGCAACACGTAGACAAAATGTAGATATCATTTATATCGATGTACAATAAACACATGTAACTCAAATATGCCAGCAACTGCCTCTAGGTTAATCACACTTTATCTGGTTTCTATTCTTATTTTTGTCTTTATTGTATTTTGTATTGTGTGTATAATATTTTTTTATTCATATTGTGTTATTTTGTTTTTTGCTGCATACCAAACTTCCTCTTTTTGAGTAATAATTTGATCTGACCTGAACTATTTCAGTCATCAGCCTCCATTTCAGACAAATAACAGGTTCTGAAACTTTACTGACATGGGCTTAAGTCAACACAGGAAAACAGTATTCTGCCTGAAAAGTGTAGAGTGAAAGCAGTGTCTCAACAGAATACTAAATGCCTGTAGGCATATTGCCTTTCTCTACCTTAGTATCCGTTGCAAGTCCTGTGAATCTAAAAACTAGCATGATGCAGCCAGTAAACAAATGTGGATCAAAACTAGACCAAGGACCACTAGATCCAGGCTAAGAGCTTCCAGCTACAGAAACAAAAGCCCACTTAGGGATGACCAGGGTTACTCAAGGAGACTTGGGTATGTTGAGAGACAGGAAGACACATGCCGGCTGCCCAGGTCAGAGAGGTCATACCTGAGAGATGTCCATCACAGCATCACAGCTGAGAGGTCGGGCAGAGGTCAGGTCATTGAAGCCCAGAAGTGTAGAGATGATACCATTCTGATCAATCCTGCGAATCATGGTCCCATCCACAAAAAATATTACCCCGTACTTATCCACCGTAATGCCTGCAGATAAAATCACCCAATGGACAAAAGAGGGAAATAGCCATCAGTTACTTTCTTTATCTGTGACTTAATGTGAGGACAGAGCACCACTAAATGACAATTAAGCTCTATTCACTGCAATAAAAATTAAAGACTAATCATGGCAATGAAAACTAATGTGAAGATTGATTTTTTAAATCAATAATGGAAAACAATAGAAACATCAAAACAGATGAAGAGCACTATATGTATTGATTAAATTACAACAGAAATCTCATCAATGCAGTCTCTTTCTCTAATGCTCTGAGCCTGAAACAAAAAAGCAACTGAGAATACTGAGCTTAGCTTTGCAGATATCTGTATTTTTTTCTATTACTTCAGGGTCTGTCAAACAATATTTAAGCAGCGATGAACACGTAGTCTACAGCAGTTACAGTTGCAGTTAGGGGCGGCTGTGGCTTGGAGGAAGAGCGGGTCGTCCACTAATCAGAAGATCGGCGGTTCGATCTCCTCCAGTCTGGATGTCAAAGTGTCCTTGGGCAAGATACTGAACCCCAAATTGCTCCCGAAGGCTGTGCCATCGGTGTGTGAATGTGTATGAATGGTTAGCTCCTCAAACTGATGAGCAGTTTGCACCTTGCATGGCAGCCAGTGCCATCAGTGTATGAATGTGCGTGAATGGGTGAATGAGATACGTACTGTAAAGCGCTTTGAGTGGTCGGAAGACTAGAAAGGCGCTATATAAGTACAGTCCATTTACCATTATATATACATATATTACATATTACATTGTATTACAGACAGGTTTGACTGCTCATCTGCATCTTTAGTATATTATACATACATTAATTCTCACCCTGTACGCATTTCAAGACGTTAATGAGATTACCATTTTACAGCAAAACGTTCTATTTTAAACATATTGGACTGTACAGTGCATGTTGCACATTTCAGAGCGTTATTTCAGCACAAGTCACAATGTCAGCCCAATGGAGGACAAAAAGTAAGCATGTGATCAAATAACTAATGCATCATCCAAATATGGAAGCAACAAGAAAAATGAGACCACTGGAAACAAGGCAGGATGTAAAAAAATAAACTTTAAGCTTTAAAATAACTGAAGCTGATAATCTACATGCATGTAGTTAGTGATGGAGGTAAGAGAAGGGATTTTAATGCATGACAACAAGAGAGTATTGATCTAGCTCTTGGACTTCTATCTTCAATTATCCAGCAATCTAATCTACTTGCAAAGAAAAGAGGAAGCAAGACCCTACACATTACATTGATTATAATAACATCCATACAGTACCTCTCGGGTTAGTGAGAGTGGCTTCAATGGCCTTTCCTCCATCCCCACATCGAGTGTCATCATATGGGAGACACTGGTCACCAGTGCCCGCCACCAGTTCCAGATTCTTGGCCACATCTTTCACAACATTCAGCGACTTCACCTTGAACACCTTCCTGCTGCTGGTGTCCGAAAGGTACACGGCACCATTCACTGGACTGGTAGCCAGGTAGTACTTATGAGCGGGGCTGTTGCTGAGAGAAAGGAACAGAAAGGAAGAAGCCCAAGTCAATAAAGCTGGAAGGGCTACAGTGCTTTCAATAAGAAACATTGTGTAATACAATTAAAATGGATTCAAAAGCCATTTAGAGAGTCAATTGGGCACAATTACAGTTTAAACCAAGGACATGGAAAAAGAAAAATAGAATGAGATTAAACATGGCAAAATAGAATGAGATTAAACATGACATAATGGTGGAGCTTAGAACTGATCTACAATACAGTCGGCTTAGTTAGAAATCCCTGTCGTCAAAAGAGAGTGGAAACTCCACTTGTCTAATAAATGTGCAGTAAAGTAGTAGACATATATGTATAAAAAAACTGTATAGATACAGATACAGACGTATGGTTTCTTTCACTTTACTGAAATATTTGTAATGCTGGAGGGGATCCACAGTTAGGAAGATAAATAGAAACCAGGGTCTAGTGGGACTCAGTCAGTCGGGTACATTGGATCCTTTGACAGAAATCCTAATTACTCCCTGACCCAAGAAATCTCTATAATATCATCTGAAAACAGCAATATAAAACCACAGTATCTATAGAGTAGTAGCAGGCTGGTTAATGCTCGAAAAAGTACAAACAATATGTTTTCCGTTTCCCTTGGTAATCTTTTCACAGAAATACAATGCATAGCTGAAGCAGCAATCTAAAGACACTCTGCATCCATCAACCAGAGACTCTCGCTCAGAAAAAATATATCCTATTAAACTTCCAACCAAGTCAACAAAGTAATCCTTCACATCCACAGGAGGTGCCCAACCTGACAGACAGACAATAGAATCAAATATAACCAATCCTGCTGTGACGGGACGTGTGCAATCTTTTGGCATACTCGAGATAGAATAGGTGTCAGAAAACACCAGATGACTAGACAACTTCGTAGTAGTACAAATGAAGTGACAGAGTGGACTGTTCCCATTAAAAATCTGCTGCTGCTTATAATAAACACATGATCGTCTGCAGTAAAATCAAATGATGACAGATTGTAACCAGACCGAAGCCCAATGGCACTATATACTACTAGATGGCAGACACTATAGGCAGGACTGATCTTGAGAAGTGGCAGATTTGACTGACAGATCTGACAGACTTGTCTGTGCTCCCATAAATACAGCACATGGCACAGATGGTACTTGAATAAGAGGCCCTTCCTCTACAGCCGAC
The DNA here is from genome assembly GCA_036365135.1 of Miichthys miiuy. NCBI lineage: Eukaryota > Metazoa > Chordata > Actinopteri > Sciaenidae > Miichthys > Miichthys miiuy. The sequence goes on along the minus strand of CM071607.1, from coordinate 4,194,259 downwards.
TGATCCCTTTCAATTAGTTCTATTAGTTGATCGTGAGATAATTTATCAACAACAATTTGTCTCATCTATTAACCCAATAAATTATTTAAACTTTTATCGAGCGTTTGTTGGTTTCAGCTTCACAAATGTGATAATTTGCTTTATTTCCTGCTGAAATTAGAATCAAATTATTGAAAATGAAGCATCTTGGTTTTTAGAATACTGGTCAGACAAAACAAGGAATTTGTAATGAGCCTAACAGTGTAGTGGTTAGCACCAGCTTTAAGATGACCAGGGTTATCAGGGCAGGGGACAGCACAATTCTGCCAGACCTGATAAGCATTATGGAGAAACCTGTCAGCAGGGCATCATTCAAAGTGGATTAAGACAGAATTTCAACTATAACCTTGAGGGCTCTTTTAGGGCTTATGGTCGGCTTGACAGCGCCAAAGCTTATATTTTTATAATACAACAAGAAGAAAGACCAGTGGGTCTGTGGAATTGTCAACTCCAGAACGTAATTTTAAATGACAATTGACCTTCAATGAATCAGTGATGACAGGACACTGCAGCAAACCTCAGGCGCACATGTCACAGTCAGCCTACTGACCAAGCTGACTGATATTTTGATCTACAGTATATTCCAGGTACAACTGGCTAGCTTAGAAAAACAACTGCTGTCTCTGAGTAGGTCAGTAGCAAGCTTCAATAAGTGGATTTCACTTTGCATTCTATCTCCCATGTGCAATCAGCTGATACCTTATCAGCTCTCAGTTGCATGTAGAACAGTGTTGGTCCCCCACTGTGTTCGAAACTATGAGGCGTTGTTCCCTGACCTTGGGCTATGGCCACATACTCCATCTATATTCACTGACAACATCTAGTTTGTAGAAGATAATTGGATTTTGCTGCATGCTGGCACGGCAATGGAACGAGCGTGGTTGGAGTGGATGGGGACATCCTTAGTAGGGGGTCAATGAACACTATAGTGAGATCACCCACCTCCCAATCCTGACGCTAGCTCACACATGAACAGGAGGCAGCCACCCATTTTATACAGACACATGCTGTGTTTTGATGGAGAAAGCACCTCTTAATATGCAAATGTATTTGGAGTATTGAGCCCAAAAGGACAGAGCTTTGACATTTATTTAGTTTTTTTAAGTTAGTGTGTGTACGCACGTTAACATTTTTGTTCCACACAAAGACATTTGAGATATTAGGACTGAGAAAAGACAGAGGCAGAGAGACAGAAAAAGCAATAGAGAGCTTTTGTGTGTTTTAGTAATGTGGTCATTCTGGAAAATAGAGGCCAGAGACCAGCCATCATTTGGCTTTTCATCCTCAGTTTGACTACATGTTCCCAGCTGAAGTCATGACCCTCTGATAGAAAATCGATCAATAGCCCTTTGCCTTAGACATGGTATCTAAAGACAGTACACAGAGATTTCCCTCACCGCCACCTGCCAAGGAAAATTTCTGTATCTTTTTTAAATATTTTTTTGTATATTATCGTTTTATTAGGCTACATAAATAAAACATTTATAAAACATCATCTAAGGTTGTTCTATAGACACTGTCAGAAAGGTGTTTATTTAATTACGTGATCGTTTTTGAACCTGCGGTCTGCAGAGCATATATGTTCTAATGTTGATATAATAATTACATCACATTTACTTTCAATTCAAAAGCATCATAAATACAGTCTCCTAATGACTATAGAACTGCTTAACACCTCTCTGACACTGTCAAGAAAACTGAAAATAATGTGTTTCATAACGGTCGGATTTCTTGCAATATGTTAGATCGCAATGGATGTAACAAGGTGTACCTAATACAACTGGTTCAATATCTCACACTGAAATATTGAAATTCTTTGACAAATATCAAGTTACAACCACTCTAATTAAAGAAATCTATTAAAAAAAGCATTAAACTAGATCACTCAATACTTCAAACATGTTTTGGGGTAACAATATCAATTGTAGTATATTGGACAATGTAATTTGAGCTCCATTGTCAATCCGCATATAGATGCAAACACGTTGTGTTAAACAAAGCAATGGATCCAGAGATAGAAGGAAACTCAGGAGACACAGTTAAACCAGTAAATCCGCAGCTTTATGAAGATGAAAATTATGCAGGCAGTCAGTCTTAAGATATAATCTTCTAGCTGCTCACAAGTGCATGTCTGAAATGGGCTCAAAAGGTCACTTCAACATCAAGCACTTGGACTGTATCCCTTTCTTTATTAATTTAAGCAAATACTGTATTTCTTACCTATGCCTGAAGTCTTTATTTCTGTTTGCCAAAAGCAGCAGGAAATGAAAGAGGAAGAGAAGGGAGGAAATGTTAGTTGTTAGTAGATAGAATAAAAAAAAAAAAAAACAGTTGTTAGTGGACAGAAATAATTAAAAGAGAATCATGACGAAACATTATTTTTCTTATCTACTCCAACCTGTCTTTGCTGACATTAACAAAGAAATTAATCTTGTCCTATAACTTCTGTTAAGACCTCATTACATCCTCTTCAGCCCATATCAGGGCCAAACACCAGCTGATACAGGTGGATGAGAGAGGCAGGACCATCAATCCTGGGCCTTTAGGGCATTTTTGTCTATCTCAATCGACCTCAGTGGTTTATGACCTGTGTGCAAGCTCATCTGAGCTCATGGTCCTGAGTGAATGTTAGTAGGCTACTCCTCCGTTACCTGAGCTCCAGGACGCTGGTGACATTCCCTGTGGTGAAAATCCTCCTCACATAGTTGAAGTCGCCCACGTACAGACTTCCATCCGAGCCACAGGCTAGAGCCACAGGGGCCAGCAGCTTGTTTCCGTCAGCCAGGCCATTACAGCTGGGGCAGGAGATGCTGCGCCTGCGCCCGTTCCCCATCACGCTGCCGATTACAGGAGGCTGCTGGGAGATGAAGACGTTCTCCCCATTGCCCATATGAAGAATACCTGATGAGGTCAAAGGAAATAAACAAGTAACACCTGCAACCTGTTTAGGATGAGCAGAGTTTGAAGACTGGCTCTAATTTCCTGAAATTTGATGTGAACAAAAATGGAACTGAAAATAGAATAGAGGCAGGTAAAACAGCTTCTCTAATCTTCATTGACAGCAGCAGACTGTTCTAGCAGGCAAGGAAGTGAATATATAACACCTAAAATACTGTACTCTATGATACCAATGGTAGTTAATGGCACTTAAAATTGCAAAAAACGCATCACACACCACGCCTCCAAAATCATTGGTCTCCCCACCCCCAATCTCTCAGACCTCAACAATACAGCCATTGCACGCAGAGCTCTCAGTATAGCACACGACCCCGGACACCCCCTCAACTCATCATTCATACTGCTACCATCGCGACGCAGATACAGGACCCTGACCTGCAAACCTGCTCGCTATGGCAGGAGCTTTGTACCCTCTGCTATAGCAGCCGTAAACAAAGCACCCCGGTAACTACCGTAGGGGGTGCTACACAGGACAGGGAGGGTTATATGTGTTTAATGTGATAAATGTATATATCTATATCTATCTATCTATCTAAAATCCCACCCATGTATAATGATGTACACAATCTATTTTACAGGAAATCTTATTCATGCAGTTATAGTATACAACTGCATAAATCTGAAATGTGTTTTTATTATAAGTTACTGTTGACTCTACTTTTTACCACAGTGATTGATTACAAAATTTGCACCCAGTTAGTCATATTAAGGTATGTTTACAGGCACATATTAATCCCACTTGTGCAAACTATTCATCCAATCCACATCATTGCATTTGCTTACAGCTAATCCTGTTGGCGCAACATAAATTCTTATTTGATTATACAGATGAAATACAGTTTGCAGCTTTGCTGAAATAAAAATGTTGCTATATTTTTGAAGGAACTTAAGACATCCTGATCTACACTTACAGTAATTTGCATATAAACTTGGAATTTGTACCAAATAATATTCCAGTCTGGTGAGTAGTGTGCGTGGAGGGCTGTATAAATTTGTTTGCAAATTCCATGTCAGAAGATTTAAACAATTAATTAAGATGCCCATGCTGCTTGATGTGTGTGTAATAATGTGAAGTGCAGTTAAGTGGTGAGCAAAAGGATTAAAATGGGGACTTGTGGTTCCAGGTTCGCTGAATGCAATATCAAATTATTAGATGACAATTTTAAAAGAGAGTGAAAGTCAACACAGATATGAATTTGATGTGGGTTTGGCACCTCTGCCAACTGAAGCCCTGAAAATGGTTCTGTGTGCCTGTGTTTGCAGTAAGAGGGGGTCTTAGCGGATGGAAACACAGGCACCATTTCATGCCAAAATGTGGACCAAAAAGCCCTTGGCACAAATCGAATCTCTTGGAGCTAGAAAATTACCACACAGGCACAGCCACAAAAAAACGACTTGCCCTGATTAAAGATGGTATTTGTGCTTGCCTTTCTACCTCCACCGACTCTGCGCATGAACAAAAATAGAGCCGTACAGTTGATATGCAGGCATTCAGGCATGCGTCCACACACACACACATGCACAGTATGTTTCTATTAGCCTGCCTATATATTCTTGGAAAACGTTCAAATATGTTAATGTAAAGATGTTTCTCCTGCCAAATCAATGTAATCATATTTGAAATTCAGCATCTGCATGTCTGTGGTAGTTTTTCTGCATCTGATGGTGCTTGGTGACCTGAGTTCTTTGAGCAGCACAACATTTGGTCTATCAGAAAAGATCAGCCAAGCATCCCCTTCCTGGGACGTGATTTAATCTTAAGGGCTGCTGCTGCTGGGAGTAGCAGACTGACAGCAATTAAATTAGGGATGATTCTAAAAATGCTGGGCATGAACAAGACATGGAGGTGCCAAAGGGGAGGATTGGGTAGAGGAACTGGCAGTGGTGGTAGTGAGGGGACAGGGTGCAGCTCTCTCCGTCCTCCGGACTGCACACTCAGTCTCAGCAGGTTTAGTGTGACAGATCAAAGTGACACCTTCCTGAGCATTTTTCATATAAGTATGCCCCATCTCCTCTGATGAGCCCTTTCAGCCACAAACAGAGTGTGAAGCCTAGCTAGTGACAGGCGCTGCCCAAAGTTTTTCCCTCTTCAATCCTACTCCTGCCTTTTAGGAGTAATTTGCTGGCAATAAGAAAATTGACCCCCCTCACCTAAAAATGGACAGCGGTAATAAAAAAGTCAGATCCATCTGAAGCTACGTGACACTGCTGAATTGAAAAAGCCTCAAAATGTTACAGGCAGGGAAGACAATTCAGTGTTGCACTAAAAGCATCATCTAAAGCACTGGTTGGACATGGTGGTACTTATCTGCGCTCTTGGGCACATTCAGAATGATATGTATAATATGTGATAATTAGCAGCTAAATAAAAATTTACAAGACAACCACGTTTCTATCTTAAAAAACTCATTTGATTACTGTGTTGAATAAGATTTAATTTAATAAGTTAAAAAAATACTTTGGTAGAGATGCTTGTAAATTAAATTAAAAGTTGTTTTGATATTTGTGCTCTGCATTCTGTTGTCTTCTTTTTCATCACTGACACAAATCTTAAAACAATTACAGTGGCACACAGGTCTTTTTATCTCACTATGATAATATAAAAAAATAACAATGGAATAAATAACGTGTTAAAATTAAGATTTCTTGTGATAAAAAAAAATCTATCTTTATCTTTTGAGTAGGCGTTTCAATGAATGAAGGGCTGAAAAACAGGACTTTAAAAGAGTTTAAGAGCTGACTCACCGCTCTGGATATTCAAAGCATGGTGCTTGTCTATAGTCCATCCTCCCAGTTTGGAGGCAGTGGTTTCATAGCCCTGTAGAACAGCAGTCCTCTTCTCCCATAGAATAAGGTCTGGACATGATTCATACTCAAAACCAACAGATACTAAAGAAAGACGCAAAGATAAAACTAGAATTAGTGAACCACAAACACAATGTGCATTATTTGCAATATATATACTTGATCACTTACCAAAAGCTTCAGACAAGCCATAGACCTTCTGGCTGTAGACATCAGCCTTGTCCCACACAAAGTCATATGAGAGGTTTGGGGATGCTGGAAACCACTTTCTGAACAGTCTGCCCTCCACGGCCACCATGAGGTGAACCTTCATTAAGTTGAAAGGGATTGTGGAATGGGTGAGGGTCACCCTCAATATTGACTTGTAACCTGGGGTCCTGCTGCTTAAATAGCCGAGTTTCATATCTGTCCCTGGTATAGGCACTTCCTCCTGCAGAGACTGTGGACGACAAATAAAGCTTATTAATGACAGAAAGCACACATAAATCCTTAAACCAGCTGACAGGAATTGTAAATATTAAAAAGATTAGAATTCTTTTTTCTTCAGTGTTTATGGGAGGATCAATAACATGCCTCTGCATGTCCTTTAATTCACGCCGATTATCAATTTGTCATTCCTTTGGTCAGTGGCCACAATAAATTCTGTCACATATTTTTCATAGCCTCGCCTCTAACCATATATGGACCCCTGGGAAGATTGGAAACATCAATTAAAGGCCAATTGTATTCATGTGTTACAGGGAATTCAATGAAGGATTTCTTCATTATGTAATCCAGTGAGTATATTTCGTAATTGATTTAATAATAGCAAGTCCTTCATTAGGACAATAGTCTTTCCTGCAATCCATATGACAGTGCCATCAAAGGAGTGCCCTTGGGCTCTGTGCTTGCACAGTCTGATAATATATGGAGTAATAAAAGTTAGTTTAGCTAGAGACAACATCGCAGCCTTAGGAAATTTCCACTGTGCTCAGACCTGTAACCTCTTGACGATACAACAGTAGGTCAGCACTCAGACATTGCACGGTGTTCACGTCTAGGGTCAAGGGTCGACACCACTGGTCTGGTTGACCAACTCCTCTGTGCTCTAATTGAGTCACCTCTTGTCGCCTGTCTTCACATAGGAACAAGATGTAAAGTAACAATTAAATCAGCTACTCAAAGTGACATTGGTCAGAGGACGCGTCACTTACAGTATGATGTGTCTCTTCTTTAATGTTCACAGAGCGTAGCTATGCTTGGCTAATTGATCAGAATTCTGTTTTATAAGGACAAGTGTAAAGTAGATGATGTCCCTGTGTAGTGCTCTTACAGCTCAAGGAATAGCAAAGACAAGGCTACTATAAATAGACGTGACTGCATACTAATTTCACTGATATGCCATAAATCTTATGAAGCAAAGTGGGAGACACAGTAATTAGAGAAGGGCACTGAGATGCCTGCTAGACATACACACATTCACCTGCACACACAAGCTCATATAAGTGTGTGCTTGCACCAACATGACACATATATGTGCAGACACATATCAAAATACTGTGTATACAGTCATGAAGTATGAAAGCGAATTCTTTCAGTGGTACTTGTATGTTTAACCTGGGAGACTACAACCCAGGAGAAATTAAAAATGCCCAGGCTGTTTTCTGTGTGCGAGGTAATCATCATCACTCTGCAGCGAGACAATACAATGCACATTGTAAATCGCCCAAGTTCCACAGACCAATTACACCAGAGAGATAAAATCACAGCACTGCCATGAGCCAGAGTTACTATTAACACTTGTACTTGATGAATAGTCTTCAGAGTCTCTCCCAGATGTGTGGCATGAATTATTTGGCCACAACCTTCAACCTTCAGGGCAGTGAAGAGGTTCCAAGGAGTCACCTGGATTTCAGGTACCACGGTCCGCCTTTCGGAGCAGGAGCCAGCAAATGCAGTGAGCGGTGCTGGGGACACCACTGGGCTGGGCCTGGTAAAGCTGCTGAGGTCACAGCTAGGGATGTCATTCTCCTCATGCCGCATGACGATGGTATCCATGACAAAGAAGCGTCCCCATGGCAACCACAGAGTGTGCTCCTGGGTGATGAATGGAGCGCGCTCAAAGTGCAAGGCTATGGCTATGCCCCCGTTGGTCACCAAGTCAAAACTGGAACACAGACGTGCACAATGTCAGTGAGGATGAATGTTGACACACATACAATGAAGACAAATGACATATTTTAAATAAATACTGTGAAAATCCCTATTAGCAAAGCATGTAATCTGTTGTGTGTTGGGGATTAAACCATGCCACAATTTACTGTGAATATAATGAGCATTTTCTAATTAAGTGTTGTTATAACAGATCAAACAGTAACAAATTCATGTTTTAATAAATTCAGACTGTTTTACTATTTAGCATTATCTTTCAGGCACACACAGGCTGTAAATACAATAGGATGACTGATCACAATGTTAAAAGCACATCTCTTAATTAACGTTACAATCTGTAGATTTTATTTGAAGAATGTAAAATAGTAAGTTCTGGGATGACTGTTTCACCCACATGCATAATGCACTGCTCCTGTGCTCACATTTATATGTGGGGGAGAGGGATTTGTGCTGCAGGATGGAGGCAGCCGCTGCTTCTCTATCGATCCCTGAGATGAAGGCTGTCCACTCTAACATCAGTCTAAAAGCCCCGCAATGCAATCCCATCCACTGTTGCATTTAAGGGCCTTTGCCTCTGGTCTGACCTGAGTGGGTCTTAGTAAACAGGCTGCACTCTGGTGATTTCATCAACTCCGACTGCTGCATGGTGACAACAGCATGTCTGCACCTGCACTGCAGCTCTTGTCATTTCTCTCCTAGAGCTAATTAGCACCTGGTCACCTACGGGCCCTTGGGACAGGGCCTCATCCTCACATGGGAAGCATCTTTTCCAAATTACAGGTAAAAAAGTAGGTCCAAATAGTGGCCTCTAAACCAGGTAACCTCCCCCTTGGTTTCAACTACTATATAAAGAATCTGCTCATTCTAACTTCCCTTGAGGGTAAACATCTGATTGGCTGTGGCGATAAACAAAGGTCTGTTCCACCCTTGGTGTTTTGCCCTTGGCTGGATGTGAGTAGAGTGAGTTTGTCCAGGAGTACGGAGGCTGCAGAGCAGATGGGGGGCTGTGATAGTGGTACCCTTGTGCTGCTGTGATCCATCAGTAGCCATACAGCTGCAGCTGGTCAGTCTTCATGACACCTGGCAGGCTCAGGCTACGCACGCCCAAAACACTTCTGGACAGATACTCATGGGCAGCATGGCAAATCGATGAAGGGATTCACTGGCTGTTATCAATCATGACAACAGCCTTAAGCCATGTGACAAAACTTATTAAGCTACCTACAACAGCCCTGCTTGCTTATGCCCTCAGGAAATGCATCAAGCTCAAAGAGTTAACCCTGCCAATGAACTTGGCGTGTCACAAATTATATGCCATCACCTACTTGATGTTAAAATGAATCAAGGACACAGCAAAAACTACTGTACATGCTCAGGTAATAGGTGTGGTGGGCACTTTATGTATGTTCCTCACTAATTAGCGATTACCTCTGTTAGATGCTCAATCATTAGTTTGGCGTCAGCTACAGTTTGTTATTCATTTGTACATTTTATTTAGTAACACATTAGTGTCCTCTTTCAATCACAAAAAATATTAATAATATATTATAATAGCAGCAATAATGAGATGTGGCCTTTATACAGTGTCACTGTGGGGCAGGAAGAGGAATAGCTCCTATAGTGACCCTCACTAACACCTAATAATGCAATAAGGTGGAATTCATGTCAGCAGTTTACTCATTATCGGAGAAAAGCATGAAAGGGAACAGGTGTGTCTCAATGCTCAGCCAGTCAGAAAATGGCTACACAGCTGTAAGAAACTAAACTAACCTCTTTTGTTTAGGCCAGAAAACTTTTCAAGATAGTGGAAAAGGTAATTTAAAAAACTAAGCCCCTGGACAATAAAGAACATATCATAAAAATGAGTTGAGACAGCTTTCCCATTTCTAAGTGGCTGAACAGGTGCATTTCTGATTTCACGCTGCACTGAGCCAGTTTACAGTGATTGCAGGGGAGTTGCAGGAGACTGGGCATGTTTACAGGGGAACCTGGGAGATGGAGTAGTATTTACACATATGCTGGAAGGGAGAAAAAGAGTATAGACCCTTGCAAAGAAAAAACGGAGTGATGCATAAGAAAAATGGGACACGCATAAATGGGAAAAGGATAGAGATGAGGGAAGCCAGTGCAGTGGAAAGGACATGAGACCTGGGCTCAAGGAAAATGCAGGAAATAAGCGAAAGAGCAGTGCCCAGAAAGGAAAGGCTTAAGGGTAGTGAGAGATTGGAAGAGGAAGAGCGTGAAGGGATGGAGAGTAGATGAAATAAGTCAGGATGGTGAAGATGATGAGGTGGAGATGAGAGATTTTTGTAAAACTTGGAAGAAGTGGAGACTGACAAGAAGATGGAAGGACGGAGGAGGAGCAAGAATGATCAAGATCAAGCTGGTGGCTAAGATGTGGGCCTTTAGAGTGTCAGTGACTGATAAAAGTGTTGGGAGGAAGTGGGGCTTGGAGAGCAAACACCAATTCGTGCTGTGCTGTGATAGAGGGCCTTGCTTTGCCCCAAGGTCTTACTAACTGACTACTATGAAAGCTACAGGGGAATTGTATGTTTGGAGCGTGTGCTGCATGTGTTTGCAATCTGATCCAAAAACCATATTTAGAAAAGGACTAAAATTATAGACACAGTATTATCCAAAGTTCTTCCCTCAGGGCTTTCCCTTTCACTCCAAAAAACACATTGAAAACAGTCAGAGGTTTTTGTCTGGATTTCTCTGAGAAACTCTCCTGGTGGCAAAGCAGCTGGCACAAAGTCGCTCAAAGAAAGCCAAACAGAAAACTCAGACTTTTTTCCACTTGTTTTAGTCGAACACTTCAACAGTTAATCTTTCTCCAAAGGAGTTCTCCTTGTAGTCCAATGCAACAACAACAACAAGCTACACGATGCATTTATTGACAAGGTTTCATGTTTCTTATAGGGGCAGAGTATATGCGGAATTGTCTGAGGAAGATATTGGTAATTATTTCATGGACATAGATTTAAAACATCCAATTAAGGTTAGGATAATATTTTCCATCCATGATATAGATGGCAAAAGAATTATTATTCTGCTAAAACCAGAGAGGAGACAAATGCGAAGCAAATTAATTGCAGGTCTGTGGCCTAAACTTAAATGCCTCACTTAATTCTCTAAATCTTCCATTGTCAAATAAATAATGTCCATCTGCACTATGTTTCATAGCCCCAGTGTGCTGCTTTGAATTGGCATATTTTATTCTTTCCCCTCCCTGCTGCTACTGAAGCATAACTTATGAGTGTACCAGAAGGGCTTTGTTTGATTTCTCTGGGAATTGAGCCGAGAACTCCAAAATTGGACCAAATGAAAGCACGAAGCAGATCAATGGTGGCACAGTTTGCAGTGGCAACTGTGTTTTTTCCTTCCATCATTCGAATTCAACACAGCTAAACAACACTATTTGACAATAAATAAACAATCATATAAATATCATTGTCACATCTCCGTACAGAATATTTAGGTAGTGGTTAGTGGCGTTTGCATTGCATCCCTTGTTTCTGTGAGTGTGTGTCAATATATGGAGAGGACTCTTACCTTCCATCCTGCCGAGTGATTGTATAGCCAAAGGACGGGTTGTTGATGAAACTGATGTTGACTCCAACCAGCGGTGTTCCGTCCGAGGTCACTACTTGTCCACGAATGACACAAGCATGGCTGCATGGGAGTGAGAAAGACCAACAGTTACGTACGTTGGCCTGCATACAGGTACACCGGTGCAAACAATTACGATCCAAAAATAATAATCAATCTGTTTTGGATTATATAATATTGTTATTTTTCTAACGTAGTCTGTTCACCTCGTGTATGCAAAGAGGGATGGATCACATTGAGGTTGAAAAAATATACAGTAGGTATAGATGAAGGAAATACTGTACACAATAAAAGCAAACAGCAATAACACACACAGAACAACCCAACACCTTCCAGGGTGTCTCTAAGGGTTTGCTACCCAGGATGGAAGGATAATGAGATAAGGAAGCTTTACTTTGCTTTTGCTCTAATTAAAAAAAGGGGATTTATCTTTTCCATTACAAAATACAAGAGAGCGAAATAATAAGACGGGAGATTGCAAGACTTGCTTGGCTGGTTATCAAGACCTCGACAGATTTCCAGACTGACATCAGGTCTCCAGAAGCTGCATAAATTAGATCTGATCATCAGTCCCCACCAATCAATAGTGGGAAGTCATCCAAATTCACCTCCTAATCTTACTGAACTGATGAGTTGCTGTATCGCGTCTCCCTCGTCGAGTTCTGCCCTCGTCATTAGCAAGGCCCAACTCATGGTCAGCCATCGTTTCTGTAGTCGTTTGCAAAAATCCCTAACAAATGCCTTACTGCCACTTCTTCATTAGACCATGGCTATTTTTAATACATTTGGGTCTTAAACACTGCCACGTACTGGAAACAATTAACACTAGTGTGTTAGTAGCTGCCCTCAACATGTCCTTACCAGAGGCAAGATCATTCACCCCACACTATCCTGGTCCCCAGGAACCCAGTTTTATGTTAATTAGGCCGTGTCCCCTTCAGAAGACCTTGGCTGTCCACCACTGCACTGTAAACAAGCAAGGAGATACTGCTCTGAATCCTTGGGCTCATACCCAAAGATCTATCTGGATGCATTTACATAGAATTACTACTAAAGTTAACCCAGCACTGGCCTGGCTGTCTACGATTAATCATTCATGCTGACAGTTTATTTTAGAGTCTTGTTTGAAGAGGCAATCATCCACATTTTCTTCAGATGGAGCTGTGAAAGTGGAACTATCTCCTTCCTGCCTCTGTGAACCACATGGGGAGATGATTCCTCGCTGTCAAGACAAATGATTTAAATATTGACATCAAATACAACAGAAAGAAAGAGCAGCAAAGGAAGCATGACGCATTCGCTCCAGAAACTTCCTCTCCATATGAGATTTCACGAGTCCAAGAGGATTCACAAAGTCAAAAGGGACTTCACAATATCTCCAACCTCCAGTTTATCATACATCATCCACAGAGGGCAAAGTGAGGACGTGAAAAATAAACAGGTGAAGCCCATGGCCTCAGCAAGAAATCATCTCTGGTTTATCTTGTGTATTACAGAGACTTTGGGTGGACTGTCATGTAAGGAATTTTAACACATGAAGCTGGCACCCCTCATCGTTTCATAAACTGTTTAACTTGATGAATGTGCACCATTGAAACAAGCTTTTCAGAGCTGGCTCTCCATTTAATATTACAACTGGAAAAAAATGAACAATCGTAATTTTTTTTGCTTGAGGGTGTTTACAGCTTCAAAAGTTTGTTAGTTATGTTTTTGGGACATGAGGAGACCCAGTATTACATGAAGCTAAATGCAGCAGTTTTTCTATTATGAATTTACCACATACTGCCTGTAACAAGTGACTTTTAATGAAACCTTTGGTAAAAACATACAGCTGCCACTCTCGAAATTGGAAAATACCTCTTTACTAGGGTGAAATGGCGAGGAAACTAGACTACTCTATAGCATTAAAAAAAAAAATGCATACCAGACTTAAGTATAGAGAACTTTCAATGAGTGAGGCTAATAAATGGTACCATCACCACAGAAGCAACAAAAACATCATTACCCACGCAAATGACTTGATTACAGGGTAAACCTTGGTGCAAATAAAAGCATGTCACTGCAGCCCTCTCTTTCCCTGCCTATGTGCTCCCATGGATGCTGAAGAGTGTAAAATGAGGAGATGTCAATGTAAATTTTTAGCTCTTCAAACATATAATGCTGCTAAAAGGGATAGAGCGCACTGAGGACAAAACAAACAAGAGCTTTTCTGACACTAATGGCCTAATGCTAATAAAGGAGTTATAAATAAAATAATAAAAGCGCAAGCCTGTAAACGAAGCGAATAGCTTCTGCCTTGCTATTATAAGCCAGCTATCAATCTTTGCCCAAACTGTTCCATGGACAAAGTCCCTGTTTATTATTCTAGTCCGCATCCACTGCTGGGCCTTGGCAGTCTCTTGTATTATGTGTCGTGGTGGAGAGTCGAGACGTTTTATGCAGTGGCAGATACTTTATTCAGTGGCACCTTTGCAGCTTTTTGTGGTGGGTAACATCAGAAATAGCAGTCCAACATGTCTACCAGCATGAGGAAGTGGTTAATGGATCAATAAAGAGATGATCAAGTGACCAGGGCAGGGATATCAAGAGGATGCTGAGATCGTGCCTGTAAGGCTCATCTGAAGCCCAGAGCCCCCTGTCATAACTGCTCATATCTGTCAGTGGGTGGGGAATGAATACCAAGCATGAATAATAGATTATCACTGATATTTTTAGGTGAGCCGAGGCCTCCAATCTTGCAGCTCATCTCTGGATTCTTGATTTTACTTATTTATGGCTGCATCTTCTTGTGAGAGAGACAAGAGTATTAGTCAACCCTCTACGCCTCTTCCTCTGTCCAGTGAAGAACTGCAAAATGTTGAGTGGTTCTTGAAAGCCAGAAAAAATGTCAATGAGGGAAAATGTCACAAAGTATGTTACAAGTGCTTTTCTCGAGTACTGGCAGACACTGCCACAAGTTCAAAAACAGGCAGCGTTTTATGACAGGTGATGTAGATCATATGGTTTTATTCGTCTCTAACTGCAAACCAAGGGCCTACTGATGTCTGATCATATGCAGGTAACTACGAAAGGAAAAAAAGAGCAACATGCTGAATAAGGTGTAGAGATAGACAATGTAGAGAAGATGTTTAACTGCAAACGATGAGGTAAGATCTAATACCGTCCTCATAAGGTTAGCAAACTGCACATTATTTGCACATCTCAACAAACACGCAATACTAAGATGTGTTGTGTTGCAAATTATGCTAAAGGAAATGATCCGGCTTCAGAACACTTTTGAAATCGATTTTCCTTTCAAGAACAAAGCAACAGCTCTGCAGGACTAAAAATAGGGATGCCTGAAACCACAACCCTCTGCCATCATTAAAAAAAAAAAAAACAAGTAAAAAAGCCTCAAATACCAACTTTCAACTAAAAAACAATGAATTTGTTTGATTTGTTAGCCGTTTTTTGACACTTTAATTTAACAAAAATTAGAAATTAGAAATATTCTCAGCTCATTTCATTCTTCATTTATTTTGTTTTTATTATTGTCTTGTTGGTTCACAGGAGTATAGAACGCCGAGATGAGAGAGATCCACAAGCAAGTGGGATGCAAATAAGGTGACACAGCTTCACAAGCGATTAAAGATGAAAAGAGAAGGAGACAAAGGAAACGAGAGGCAGGGGAATCTTATGGGACTTTGACAGCCATCCTGCCTGATATGAAAGCATCTCAGATTCCATGGCTGGGGTGTCGTAAGCTCTGCCTCTGGGAGTGGGCCTCAGATGGATTACAGTAAAAGTAATCACAATACATGAATATGAGATGCCTTTCGTGCCAGGGAATGCTCCTTGCTTTTTGCCACATTCTATGTTCGTCCATCATCATCTGTCTATCATCCTTCTAGCTCTGCACACCACCAGTCCCTGCCCATTTCAGCCTCCATTGCCTATAGCTGTCTCCCCTCCCTCACACAGACATTTTGCTCTGGGTTTAAAGAAGCAAACGATTCACATTTGCCAAGATCTGTCAGTGCAATAACCATAGCATTGTAATTGCACTGGCCTACATTAATAATGTAAAACAGAAAAGCCACTGATTGATTTGTGCTTGCCCCTGGAATGTCATTACTTGAATAACATATAAAGTCACGTTAGCTTTAATGCAAATTCAGACTAGATCACTGTTAAATCCAATGGTATTGAGCAGAGCCATTGTAGACAGTGAAAGTCAAGTATCTCGAGTAGCTGAATTTAATTGTAAAACACATTCAATCCAGCAATTACTAATTTAACTGACTCAGCTGAACAAGTATGGTCCTCCAAGAAACTGATGCATGAAAACAAATGATGATGCAGAAAAAAGAGAATTCAATTTAATATTGATGTCAGAAATCCCTTGGAGAATAATAGCTTTTGTCCTTTTAAAGAACGTTGCTCTGGGTGGTGTTCTGTGGGAGTAATGGAAGTCACTTACTTTCCATCGAAGGGGTTAGCACCAGGGATGATGTGGGTGCTGTCCCTGCCCACCAGGAAGTGCACCCGGTCATAGAAAGTCTGCAGGTTGCTCTGTGCAGAGGACATCTGTGTCTCTTGGATGATGTCCAGGGGGTCCGGTGAGCCCACACAGAGAGAGGTGGTGTGACAGGTTGCCTGCAGACAGCAGTCTGGATCCATGCAGTCCACCAGGCCATCTGACAAGGTCAAACAAGTCACACACACCCTCTCATTAAACAACAGCCTGGACACACACCTGGCAAAAGAAACTAAGCATATACATTGAGTCATTGGGGCATTATTTGTTCTGACTGTTGTTTTACTACATGTTTGGAGCCATGTTATGCACGTGGAGAGCATTTCATCACCTTCAGCATGGTTCGTGGTTCTCTATCTGCAATTTAGATGAAATAAAACAAGACAGAAAGAGCTGCTGTGCAATGCACTTTACTTTGCTGAAGTGGGTCATTGGACTCCCTACCCTTTCACGGGCCTATCTGGCCAGATGGGTGATAAAAATAAACCCTGCTGTCAGGAGTCAGTCAAATCCCCAGCAGCTCCCCGTCTTTGCCAGTGAGAGCCCTATGGTCCCTGCACAGTGATGGGGAGACAAACAGCCCCTGCATAAATAAGGGATGCTAGTGCATAGCTCAAGCCGAGAATGAGGTCTGGAAGAAAGGAAGTCACGTTTTCCACTTGGCCTCAAGAGTGGTGCAGCCCCCTGGCTGGCTCTGTGTGTGTGCCTGGCTCTGCTCGGGGCTAGTTAGAGGGCAGAGCAGGGACTTCCTCCTGGGGCCAGCGCATGCTTGGGGCCTCAGGCCAGCTACTCTGCTCTTTAATAAAAACCTGTTGTCCAGGTGACTGACAGAAAACCATTCCTCATTCTCACCGGTATAAGAGTACCACTGAGCCTGGAAAGCATTAATCAGGTACAGTATATTCTCAAGAAGAAAAGGTGGTTAATTCTATAGTCAAATTATGTCTAGTTAAGAGTCCCTGTTGATGCTTGGCCAGTGTCAGAAGGCATTGCTTTGTGTTGTTTGTGATGTTACCTCCATCGTTGTCCTTGACATCACTGCAGGCAGTTTCCATAGAGGTGTCACAGCCAGTGCCCCTCCAGCCCAGCTGGCACACACAGTACCAGCCATTGTTACCCAGTGTGCACCTACCATTTCCATTGCACAAACCAGGACAGCCCTCTGTGCAACAAAAAGGACAAAGACAGAGGTCGGCACAGAATATCAAATAAAACATGTTTAACTTGTAGCAGATAAATATTGTAGATTGTTTGTGAACAAACACCAACAAATAAAACAGCCAACAATGTGGGATTTTTGATGACGATGGTTTATTGCTAGTAGTTATCTGATAGCAATAGACTAAAGTCATTTTAAGATTTCAAATGAGTGAGGGTGGCTATAATGACCCTCATCTGAAGTTCATTAATTTGATACACCTTTTGTGAACCTTCTAATATCCCTCTGCAGTAAAATCAGATAAGAGGGATCTTCTAAATCAATATTCGCTCATTACTACAGTATACTGGCCTCCTGTATCTATATAACTACGGCCTGGTAATGAGAGCAGCAGTGTATATGCTGGCATTCCTGCACATAATTGCGGCGTTTTATGTGATTTTCGAATGTGACCATCATTATGATAATAGCATTACAGCTACTGCCCTCTGCAGAAAGGAATAAGCTGCATTAATTATTGAATAAAGGTCTATATCATTACTTGCTCTCTTTTCTGATAAATTGTCTCCAGCCTCTTCTTACCAATCAATAAGATTATACCTTCAGGTAGTGTGTGTGTTCTGTCATTAAGAGTAGGAAGGGGACAAGGCTGAGCTCGATAACATTATGCAGGGGACTTTGCTTGCTACTAACTGTGTTCCTGGGCATGTGACCCCAGGGAAGCTAAAAGCAGAATGACAGGTGAAACATTCTTCTGTCTCTCTCTCTGGATAGGTCTTCACAAGGGCATAGATCAGAGGATTATCTCGCCCATTTTTCTAGGGCTGTTTGGAATTTATCTGGTACCTCGTGATTCGTATCCCCTCGCTGAGGCAGAGGCAGAGGCAGAGGCAGAGGGTAACATCTCGAGATATCAAACGCACAAAGTCTGTCACAGTTTGTTGTTAGCAAGCTGCCTTGATAGAGAGAATGTTAAGCTGACCCATTTTATCAACTAAAAAGACTGGGGCAGCTGTCTCAATG
The DNA here is from genome assembly GCA_036365135.1 of Miichthys miiuy. Lineage (NCBI taxonomy): Eukaryota > Metazoa > Chordata > Actinopteri > Sciaenidae > Miichthys > Miichthys miiuy. The sequence goes on along the minus strand of CM071607.1, from coordinate 4,175,999 downwards.
TCTCTTACATCACACAGGGAGAATAAGGAGAGTGAGAGACCAAGAAAGGAAGAGAGAGGTGCAGGGAATGGTGTACGTGACGTGTACTGAAGATCAGCTGAAGGGAAAAACTGCGATAAGAAACAGAGATAAGTATTTAGGGAGATAAAAGGTAGAAACAGCACCAAGAATAGATTTGTGTTGCAGATCACATGGTTAGCAGGGTTGATTCTGGTTGTTGCAATACAGATAAATTACAGTATCATGACATGAGTCATAATGCAGCCATGGATCGATGAACAATCCACATTTATACATATTATTGCACATGTATGCTTTATAAATGATAAAATAAAAAGAATTCAACAGAAAACAGGAACTAAATATCACTTTATTAGAACAACAATAGATTTTTTCTGTTCTCTGTCATCTCCTGTTGATATAGAGAGCCAAATTTAATATTAAAATGAAAATTATAGCCATGTTGAAAGTCCTTTTCATAACAAATCATGAAACACGGCAAGAGCGACCTGGAACTGTGAATTCTCAGTTGCAGCTGTTTTTATACTTAATTATATTCTTATTTATTCTCCACGCATACTGTAGAGGAGAAACATGGGTTTTTGATGAATTGTGAAGGGCCACTTAGAATCTATGTTTAACTGTTTTATAATGGGGATAAATTATGGTGGCTTAAAAAATGTAAGAAAAATAAATTATTCCATCTCTTCTTGTGTCCCTGAAGAAATGGACTCACAGTTGAAGTCTAATGCCATTAGAGAGTGTCTTGCCTCCTAGACACGTCTGGGCATTAGCCGTCCTTTTATTGAGCAAATGGACAAAACAACTCTGGTTAGACCAGTGGAGACAGATGATTAGTAAGCTCTGAATGTTTATTACAAGGATAAATAAAGATCCGCTCTCTTTTGGCACCAGTTCAACTTAATTGGCAGGCCTTTCAGAGAGGAGCCCCTGCTGAGCCCTGCCCAAGCCTGCCTGAAACAGCTCCAAACGTGAGGCTGCAAGTGTTCGAAGGACTCCTCTGGCAGCCGCTCTCATGCCAGGTGGTCCATTACCAAGGACACAGTGAGAGTGAGAGAGGGTGCTGGAGGCAGAGAGGCAGGGTTGCTGCAGAGCCTCCACCCCCTGTTTGCCCTGCACCAACCAGACCATGAACTCTTTTAATTAGAGAGGATGCGGCCTCAGCACCTATCAGGCCCTGCTCACAGCTGCACACTCATCCATAATGCATGGGACAGGTTATGAAGCCCCTTTCCCAATATCCCCCTATTGAGAAAGCAAGGCCACACACAAACCAAATATTCAACATGTAAAGAAAGCTGCACAACTTCACTCACCAGGTGCGAAAGTGCTAAGTGGAGATTGCTGTGTGACAATATGGTAAAAAGTTGATGGGAGGTGGGGATCTTTAGAATGAGTTGTTGGGGACAACAAGAGGTGCATAGTGTTTGCATATGTCAATGTAGGGGAAGAGCATGGTGTGTGTGCATGATTTGTTAATGCTGGCTGGAGTTACAATGGGAGGAGGGCAAAATAGAAGGAAGGAGGTATGCCATACCTTTCACTACCTTATCCAGATAGTGAGCTTGGGAGATAAAAGACAGGACATATAAGGGAGGTTTGAACAGTGCCACTTCCATGACAAGACAGCAAGGCAATGTGTTAGTTTACATTACAAAAGGTAAATAAAAAAAAAAAAGGAAAAGTGCAGTCATGAAGCAAAGTCATGCATTACAAGCAACACAACAAATACAATCCAACAGAGGGAGAGGGATGGAGACGGAAAAAAGACAGGGGGGGGGATGTGGAACACAGAGAAAGAGAAAGAAGAGAGAGAGAGAGAGAGAGAAGAGTGAGAGAGAGGGTAAAAAAGTGATATGTTCAGAAAGAACATTTCAATCTGTCCCCATTTATCAAATTCCGGGATCGGCAGAATATCTCAGGGGAGTATTTTAAAAGCAACGTGATTGATGCACATATTACCACCCTTAAATCTCTCTAGCAATATCGTGCAGGTCAGGATGTTCAACAAAAAGCGCTTTTAATCTCGAAACACCTCTGTAGACGATGAGGTCACCAGAGGCTTCAGCAATGGCGAGGCCACAGGACCTGCTGTGCTCCGCAGCATGGGGCTTAGGGCCAAAGCAGAGCTCTCAATAATGAAAATTGATTTAAATTGAGATCTTTGGCTTCTTAATGGATGACACTGAGGAATATTCTTGTCGAGGGAGTGGGGATCTCAATATGGCACTTATAAAAGGCCCATCAATAATGTAAGGCCAGCATATAAAACATTCACAGACTGAGTCAATGCTCTGTACTCAGGCAGCTCTGCTCCCAGATATGCATGAGAATACTGTGAGAAAAAAATCATCTAGTTGAAGATGGAATACAGCTTTCACCTATAAGACTAGCATTCTCAACCTTTGTCCCATCTCCCTATTGACTCAAATGAGTGGGAGTTGCAAATTTCTGTTCACTGAAATGCCGTGGCAGAGGGGGAAGAGATGGCCATTGTGTCCCCACATCCTCTCTGATGCTTGAGTGGTTGGATCACTGAATGGTAATGAGTAAGCTACCATGTTAGATGTCAACTGTCAACAATGCAGTGGTGGACCTTTTTGCTATTACAAACACAATACTGTTCTGTTTGGTAGTTTGGCCTATAAGAATGCATCATATTTTATATAACTGCCACATATTAATCAATAACTACACACCACGACATTCAAGTGAATGCATAGAAAAAATATTTCCCTCTGGAATATTAAAGGCTAGAAGTATAAAAAAGAAATGTATTGAAAAGAGAAAGAGAAGACAAGTAAAGAGAATAAAGAGAAAGAGAGGCGAAGAAAACTGATGCATCACATGAACAGAATGGTAAAGTTGCAATCTTGCAAAGCAGGCATCATATAGCATGTCCTCTGGATGATCTCCTCTGATGTCTAAAGGAGGTTTGACTTTTCTGACATCATATATCATGAAGCTTACTACATTAAAACCACTGTCTTACAAAACTGTCAAGCCTCAGAACATCCATCATCATAACTGAAAAATATCTTCATACCATCTTTCTGGCAGTGGTCACTGCAAACGGCATTTACAGATTACTGCAGTCAGTCGTCCCTTATGACAAACAAAAGCTCCAGAAGTACTATAAAATACATACTATACAATAATACAACATACTGAAACATTTAAAAGTACAAGTTTACACTCCTTCTACCTCTTACGTAGCCTCTCTTCTTTATCAGAATAAAAGGAGCCAACATTATCACCCATGAACCACTGCTGGCATATTCTTCAAAAGAAATATGAATTATACTAACAACCACACAGCGCTTAAAGTAAAATGGTGTAAACAGATTTTAAATCATTTTGAAGCTACACTGACGTGTATCAGTGTCTCATAATTACCACTCTGTGCCCTGTGCGTCTGTTCTCGCACTATATAACTTTGTGGCCTGGGTATGACCTCCCACAAGAAATACGTAAATCTTTACGTCACACACCAAACTGAAAAATAGTTTTCCCTCTGATGTCCTTCAGCTGCACCGCATCAACTCTGTGATTCACGCAGTTTCCTGATGGACAGCAAAGTGAACTGCTGCGTACTAGCTGCTGTAAGCTAAGCTAATGTTAGGGGCGCCGGGGAATGCTGGGCAAGCGGGCAATGTAGTCGGGCTCAACGGCCTCAATGGACATGATGGGATAGGCGAGAAGGACGACAGAGGACGCTAAGAAGAGAAAAGGAGAGAGTTGCTGTCTCGCTTTGTGAAATACGTGGCTGAAAGACAGACACCGAGCTGGGCTTCTTGCTGTTGGACTAGTAAGTAATATTAGCTGGCTGCTATGTCTTGTGTTGTTGGACTTGCTTGATGTTTGGCTGTCAGCAAAGACTCGCTAGTTGTTGATCACAGGTAATGTAATTATAACAAATGCATGTGTACAACTGTCCATATTTAATACAGTGGTACTGCACTCCAAAAACTAAAACATTGTTGAATTGAAAAGAATTCCAATGTTTATGTTGCTGTAACAACTCCTCTTTCTGGCAACACAATGAAAACTTTTTTTTAGGTTTAGGTGAACCAAGGTTTTTAAAAATGCTCTTCTCTCTTGACATTCAGTCAAGGTCTTGAAAACTTATCTTTTGCTAGTGTGTATTGAGGAACAACTGTCAGTATCAACATAGAGCTAAAAGTGGTGGTTGACCTGCTCACAATGACTCACATGCCAGCATTTGAAATTAATAGTAAATGAAAAGGGAGCAAAGAAAGAGATGAGGGAAAGGATGAGTAAAATGAAAGGACACCTTAGCACATTCCCACATTAAAATGCATGAAGGCAAGCCTCAGATCCTTGAGTAAACCTGTTCATGCTTTACCGAGTTGCACAAATTCAATTAAGCATGCTTTTCCTTCTCTTCTCCAACTGGACCCTTCCCCTCACACCCAGCGCTTCACACACACGCAGGCAGACGGACGGCCTACGCCTTTGTTGGCCCCCCAAAACCATCCCAAACACACACACACAGACATACACACACAGAGTCCCCCACCCAAACCCAAACCTCTTCCCACCCTACCAATAGTGCAGTGTTCTCCGTTCCAACCCGGACTGCATTCACATTTGCCGTCCTTGCAAGTGCCATGTTCGTTGCAGCGAGGGTGACACGCCCTCTGGTCACACCCAGTGCCCATCCAGCCGTCGTCACAGCGGCAGCTGCCCGACACACAAATGCCATGGCCACCACAGTCCGCTGCACAAATCTCTGTGGGAGACAGGGACATAGAAAGAGACAAAAAAGAGAGTGGGGGAATACAGACAGAAAGGAAGGAAGGGGGGTGGAGGTTGGATGGAAAGGGAAGACAAGGCAGTGACGGGACAAGGAAACAAGGGTGAAGAAAAGACAAATCCAGGAGTTATTGTCAAGAAAAGGCGGCCACGCTCCACTACCTTGTCTGATGGCAGCTGAAAAGAAATTCCTGCACCTCATAAGGGGCAATCCTTTTTGACAATACAAAATCTAATAAGTCCATTACAAAGAAAAGACATGGATTGTGGCAGCCCTAAGAAGACTTATTCTTCTCCTTGCCTCTTCTCCTCTTTGTAAATTCACCTCTTTCTGCCACAAAGGGGGTAAATAAAATACACAGCTGGAACTTCTTGTAGGAATGGAAACATCAGCACTACAATTTTGATCAAACTGTAAATGTTTCCTTTGTGGTACATGCATGGTTCATAGTTTTGCCACGTTTCACCATGGGCTCCAGGCAGGAGATGAGACTCCACAGAATGATTCAAGGCACATGATGTCAATAAGCTGTTTTTATTCTACCTGAGTGCAGTGTACCAGTGGAAGAAGTACATTCATGGAATGAAGAAGACTGAGAGACAGCCACAGTAAAGCTTGGCTGACACTATTGTGTGGCAGCTGAAAGACCTCCCTGACAGGCTGTGATAGAGCCCGGGACATTACCCCCGTCTCATGAACTCGGAGGAGAGTATGACAAGATGAAGGCTCAAAGAAATTAAACACTGACAGATTTATTACGAATCTCATTGAAATGTTAACCTCTTCATTAACCATTCTGTTAAAAAAGAGGCTTAGCAGTACAGGCGGCGAGGAACAATAGCCATATTGGCTTATTAGCCAAGCCAATTCAAATATGACCACAGGGGACCAAACTGTAGGTAAAATCTTTTAATAAGTCAATTACTGCCTTTACACTGCCTATTTTGTCATTGCTACAAATTAAATTTGAGTGGTATTTCCAGCCACAAACCATAACATGACATTACCAGCTTAAAAAGCTTTTAACAAAATCACTCTTCCCTGCTAATTACAGCTCAACACTTTGTTAAACTATGAAAATGCTAATTTTACATCTGACTTTTGATTTTGAGGTAGAGTATGTTAGCAGCATGAGAATCAGTGGCCCTTATGACTTACGACTTAGGTCTGCCCATCATTTGCATCATTTTTCTAACTATCCATGACTGACAGTTAAATAGGAGGTGATAATAAACATAACGAACATCTTGAGTGATCTCATCAGCACATATGTTGAAAGAAAAACGCAAAAACTGACCGTAACCTTTCCTTTTTGAGAATTATTAGAATACATACCGGTCAGAGAAAACAGACTCAAACTGACTGTGAGACAACTGTTCACTTGGAACACAGGAGAAAGCTTTAACGTGATAAAGATGCAATTACAGCCTGCAGGCAAACTCTCATTATCCGTGGCCAGGAGTCCACAGTGAGAAATACCCCCATCCCCATGATGGCCGTTACCATTTGCACTAAAGGACCGTGTAAACAAACTTTCCTCTGGGTGGGAGAATAGCAAAAATGGCATAAAAACACACATATTAAAGGACATAAAACCTTAGGCATTGTTTTATGGCTTGTAACAGTATTACTACCAACTGTGCACCCAGGTTGTACTGTTCCAAAGTCACATGAGAAAATGAGTTTGTGACCTAAAAGTATTGGGGAGGGGGGGATTAAAGAATCCTGAAAGATAAATTGAAAGCTTTCCATCTTTTTCTTCCCCCCGTCTGCAACGTTATAGGCTGGTAGCTGTGCTACACCCCACTACTGAGCTTATTGTTGTATTAGACCACAGAAAGCTCTACAATGAGCAGGATAAAGGCAGATAAAGAGCCAACTCATCATCATTTACAGAGCTTTTTCTCTGTGAGGCCAACTCAGACTAACTGCCCATTTCCCTCAAAATCCCTGGGATTACCTAATAGGTCATTCTGTCTGCTTGGAATATAAAAAGGATTCGTGGATCCAAGTGACGCTCATTTTAGAAATATTTTGTGTGAATACAAATGATGTCATCTAAATGAAAGCAGCTGAAGATTGCAACTGTATCAGCCTTTAAAAAAAACAGAGCCGATGTCCTGATTATCAACACATCAGAGGCCTGTTCAGACCAAGCTATCTGAAGCTTTTATCTGCCAGGGAATAAGCATAAACCATAAATACAGTCTCACATGAGCATTTGTGTGGAAAATTGTGAATTTCTTCAGCTGGCTTCAAAGTAAAAAGAACAAAAAACTGGAACTTTTGCATCTGCCAACACCACATGTCATTGACATTAGATACATACATTTAACAATGTGCCACTGAGTTCACTGAGGTTTTTTTTTAGTAAAATAAGACTTTGGTATGTTTGAGCAGTCAGGCTGCTGTCAGAGCTAAACCTAAATTGTGCAGGACTTTTTTTTAGAGCACCAAGAAGGTATATTCCAGCTGTAGAACTGTATCTTATGCTCAGACTATTCTTGACTACCAAGAGAGAACATTCCCCGTGGACAAAATGAACACAATGGGAACAATCCTCCAGAGCAGAAAAAGCTATCATCAGCTGTGAGCCTTGTGCCAACGTGAAGAAAGCCCGAACTCAAGAAAGAGCATTAACTGGCATTAGATCATGTCGCTGACAATATCCCTGTTATGCATATTTCCCTCTTTTCTGTGGTTTCCAGCTAACCATGTGGAGATTGAAGATGAAACCATTCGTGAAAGAAATACATTTAGAGCAAAATCAACCAGAGTTTGATTGCTAGCTGTGGACCTCCAACTGATCGTTGATGTGAATAATTGAGGCTTTTACACAAACCACTTTCTTTTAACATAATCAGAAATGTTTACTTCTGCGAGGAGCCTTGCAATTATCGAAATTATATTGAATCAAGCAGTGAAATAAATTCCAACAAAAAGGCAAGGATTATTATCGGAGATACACTGACAGAGATGTCAAGGTTATTACATGTTGCTGCTGTTATTGAGAGGTTTTCGCAGACTTACCAATTGTGATTAGTATTTGTGAGGAGTTGAGGATCAATATGTGCAAAAGATTACATAACTGAGAGGTGTATAACTACAAATATGACTGAGGTTTCATCTGGACTGAGCTGTGTAAAACTGTGAAATCTATTTGTTATTTCTTATTTCTGTGCAATTTCTCTCACTTCATAGTTAAATTAGGTTTTATTTTTATATAATGCTTTATTTGAATGTCTACCCGTCAACAAGTGCAATGATCAATCACCTTTAATCAACTTTTATTTTCTAGCCTAAAAGCCTAAAAAAAATTGGCTAATGTAATTTAGGCTATGCAATATTTTCTGTGAATATACTGATATTTTTTCTACTAGGCAATCCGAGCTAAATCAGTATTGGACTGTGAGAGGGAATTCTGCCAATGTTTACCCTCATCTGAGGGAAGCACTCACCTGTAGAGCAGTCATGGCCTGTCCAGTTGGGATCACAGCTGCAGGTTCCGGTGTCTGCCAGGAAAGCTCCGTGTCCAGAGCACTGGTCCATGCAGGAGGCCCTTGGGCTCTCACATCCTGGCCCGCCCCACCCCACAAAGCAGTGGCACTCTCCCTGGACACATACCCCACGGCCTGAGCATGTTGGGTCCAGGCAATCCACTAAAAGGGTTCCAAAGAGACAGTGTCAGACACACCAGTCACCTGCTGTTCCCTTCTTACAGAGGCAACCTGGCGTTTCTATTTGAGCCTGTCAAGTGCAGTAGACTGCAGCTCAGCTGCAACTGGCTTTGCACGTGTTCAGTGAATGTACAGAGAGAACACAGAGGAAATAGTGTGAGGAGGCACACTTTTTATAAAACCTGAGACATGAGTTACAAACAAAAGAATTAAATAGATGAATTCACACTGAGCCTTATGGCACCAACCTACAGGTACTGCCCACGCTCCTGCTGGCACTATCCCATGATCTCAATGAAAATACATCACAAAGAGGCAAGGTGCCTTAATAAAAGCAAGTTTTTTTCTGAAAAGAAAGCCACGACGATGAGTCATTCAAAGCTGCAAAAGCCAAAACTCACATTAACAGAATGTAAAGGAGAAAATGGAGTAAAGTAAGGAAAAGCCTGGGGCAAAAGTAAGGCTTCCTCTGCAAGAAAGCTGCTCGATTTTATTTTACAGAAGCCTTCCACCGGCTTCCCTCTGCTACATCTTTTTTGTACACTGCATGAGTTACATTGTATCAGTTCAATTAGTATGCAAATATCAAATTAATGCCTGTTCTTATAGCATCCTTTCCCTTGACATGATGTCAAATGACTGCTCACTTTGTAAGGCACAAGAGTTGTGGGAGCAAACAATCACAATAATAACATTCTTTCCACCAGACGATGTCTGCATGGCACACACAGATGGCAAATGGGCGGCAAGTCAGAGCAATGTCTAGCCACAGAGAGCAGCAGGCCGCGCCATAGCGGTTCCCCTTTACCATGACATAAATGGGTATAAAGGCCGTTATAGTAAGACAAACAGGATCTCTCGCCTCTTAGCAGATGGTTTGGGCACAAGGCACAAAGATCAGAGGCTAACTGACAAGAAACTCTCTCCTGGCAATTAATCATTGTGCCTGAAGGTCGCACGGAAGAAAGGTAAAAATGTTAAAGGGCCCTCGTCCACATTCTCCTCCACTCCTTATGGCTAGCACTCCACCCAAAATAGAATAGGGGCCTATGGATGTCACAAACCCCCATTTATCAAACTCCCAGGGTCCATTTTTCATCTTGAAATGAGAGCCTTCAAGAGCTGACAAACACAATGGCACCTTCAATCTTATCTGGTCAAGCCTTATCCAGCATCATGAATGTGGAGTTCCTAATGGATTAACATCGGACTCTGTGTCTGAGATTCAGACAATAAATGGACTGTTTCGATTAACGTAATGCCGTATATTCATGATTTATACAGGTCACAAGTCACCTGGGATGCATAGTGTGAAGTGTTATGGCTGTAACGCTCTTCATGGAGGATGTCCTCTCTTTACTACTAGATAGACTGTTAAAAAAGCCATACCAACTTAATAGCCATTCACATTATGCGTATTCTTTTAAAATGTCAGGCACTAACAAGCTAAAATGGTGGTTAGAGCAGCCATAGTATATAGGATTTTATAAGTTTAGGATACATTACCATAACATATTAAAAGAATCACCTTCTTCGCAGTTTTCCCCTTTGTAGCCTGGGTTGCAGATACAGGTTCCCACGATGCACGTCCCATGGCTACTGCATGTGATGTCAATGCACTGGTTGGTGGGAACGTCACACTCGGAGCCCTTCCAGCCGCTGTGACACATGCAGCGACCTTTAAGGTATTGACCATTCCCACTGCATAGCACTGGACAGGCAGCTTTGAAAAGAGCAGACAGCATACATCCATTTGAATGGACCCCTCCAACCATAGCTTCAAAGAATAGCGAGTGTGTGCTAAAGCCTCGATCCGACAATGAGCTTCTGACCAAAATGTTAAAAGGTTTCCTTTCCTCCGCACAATATGCGGCACAAATTACTGCACTTTGGCATCCAGGGCAGATGCGACACGAATTCTAACAAAACCAGTATCTACTACCTGCACAATGACTGTTGTGTGGGTGATAAAAGAGTTGATTAAAAGTGTGAAATATGGTGCTGATCAACATATGAAAACAGATGGCAGTGTATGGAAGGATGCAGCCAAAACAAAACACTACCATTCTAACACACTGCCTAACGTTGTTTTTTTATGTTATTTTAATTTGGTGAGAAATGAATGAAGGCTTGGTTTCATTAATTGAAAAAAAATTCAGCCCTATAATCTTAAGCTCTCTTCTCTGTACAGTTATTCAGTAAGTTCTTTTGTATGCCACACAATAACACAATCTCTGTCAGGAGAGACAGAGGTAAAAAAAATAATCATCAGGAGTACAACTGCCTAATTTAATAAGAAAGGTCTGAAGTATAATAAAAAGTAATTGCATGATTGAAATTGCTTTGTTCTGGCAGTGAGTATAATTTGGTCAGACCCTAAAACGTTTAGTATCAAAATGATGTCGATCAATAAAGACATTATGACTGAGGGTGTGACTCACCTCGCCCACAGTCAGGTCCTTTGAATCCTAAAAAGCAGTGGCATGTTCCAGCAACACAGTCACCGTTCCCAAAGCAGTTACTTGGACAGTCATCAATAGAATCTGCAAGAGAGCAATCATGAGCTTTTCTGAGTAATGTGGTTTGAAAAACAATTTCCCTCCCACTCATTTTCTCTTGGTTGATTATTATCCTGTTGCTAATGACAGTGATAAGCACAGGCTGCAATCCTGTCAACATTTCTATTCCACTGCAAAACATTTTTAAGTGTTACTAATATTTCACCCAAGAATTCACCAAAACGGTAAACAAGTTCTGATCATCTGGGCTTCAACCAAAAGTTACAAAGCAAATTCTCACACATGCTGAATGCACTGGACATGAAGTGACATGCATCATTTGACAAACCTAATTTGACACTTTTATGGCACACTGCAACCAAGCAATTTGAAGCATCAGCAACACTGGAACCTGCATTTCCCCACTGCCATGGGTAATGTTACTGTATCATATTTTCTTTTATGGACTGATTTTCAGTCGGCTTTATGTATCTGCAGAAACAATGAGTAGGCCAGGCAGACTACTTTGTATTCCTGTTTTGTCTATTCATCACAATGCTACAAGCTGAAAAACCTGCAGTCTAGTAAGGTTTGCACACACATATACACAGTGTGTGTATATGATTTATAGAGCTAAATGTCATTGGTTACAGCTGTGCTTTAATGTGTTCTTTAAATTGTTCCGCTGTCTTCAACGTTATCTTTGAAAACAAATTGTACACCAAAAAAATGAAACAAACTAAATGAAAAACAAAAACAATGAAAATTGCACTGGGATATTCAAAATGAATCTTGGCACTTTGTCTAAATCTAGTTGGACTTATCACAGACCCACAAACACTTTCTACACAGGCACTGGTGTTAATAGATGCCTCACCATGTGCACAGACTTTATACAATGCTGCGTTGTCATTGAAAAAAAAAAAAATTAAAAGAGTAGCTTGTGAGACATTTGCAACCTTTACAAAGAAAACAAACAAACACAATCAATTCTAAACTGGAGAACATTCAAATTAAAATCTGATATTTTAGAAATGAATATGCTGTGATGACGATGTCCTGGCAAAAATATGTGACTTAATGTGACTGCTCTGTGTACCTGCTTGTAACACTACAGTAAATGTGTTGTAATACTTAAACATTGCCTTCAATCCCCTCCTTCCTTTTCATGTTCTGAGAATATCATATGCTAATGGCCTTGTCTGGTGTAATTACTGTATCTTCCTTTGTTTCCTAACAATCTGAGAGCTTGTTTGTGTGACGCAAGCAATCGGCACACTCTCATCATGTCCTCTATTGATCCCTCTAACTAAATCAAATAAATTGGCAAAATAATTATTTCTACTACCATGCTCTGACACTTGCTTTTATTAGAAATAAGAGTGACCGCTGATCTCTGAGCGCTCGACAGCAGCAGAATTCTGAAACAAGATGCTCACTGAATTAAGTCTGAAATGGTGCTGAAAAATATTCAATCTTGTCCATTGCCTTCAGGCAGCAGAAGCTCTGAGGCAAAACTTACTGAACAAAGAATCTCTTGTGCTCCACAAAGGGCTAGAAATGTGAGCCATGGATTCAGCTTCCCTTTACTCTGGAGAGTCAATCATCACTGAGGATGCAACGCAAGACAGAGAAAAAAGACAAAGAGAGAAAAGGAGAGAGAGATAGAGGCACACTAGAGATAGAATGAAAAGAGAGAGCGGTAGACAGTGAGCAGAGAAACGCTGCTGATGTTTTCAGTGCTGCAGGCTTTTGCCATGTTGGGTAAGTGAGGAGATTCAGGGGAGCCTATCCTCTGGGGTAGTAGAGGCAAATCAGCATTTTGGTGGGGTTTGATGGCTTCCAACCAGAACATCTACCTACAGCAGGAAGCCTGAGCTTTTTTACTCAAAGCTAATGAAACCAGCAGTGTGTGTGTGTGTGTGTGTGTGTGGGTGGGTGGGTGGCCATTAGAAATTCCTCCCAGAAGTACAATTATGCAGAAGATTCCTGGCGTGAATCTTGTAGCTCGTGTATATTGGGACAAAAAAAACTGAGCAGGATTGTAATTTATCGTTCACAAAGTAAGGATCCAAACTGACAAATTAAGTAGGGAGGTATTCGACATTAATGTGCCTTAAAGTTATCTTATCTTTATCTATCATGGGTATTTCTTTGGTGAACAACAAAACTATAAACTCAAACTTATTTAATTGAGTAATCATGAACTGCAGTGCTCCCATTCTGAATGCTAACGCAGTTTAGTAGACTACGCACTCCCCATGTCTATTGCCTCTGTTTCCTCTGAGAGCCGGCAGGGGAGGCCATGAATATCTCTTAGCCACACACTCGACATAGGCCAACGCATAAATCATGGATTCAAGCAGAGCTTCATTGAAATTCATTACCCTTCATATCAGGGGAGCTAACTATTGTGCGGGTCTCTCTGGTCGGTGAGGACAGACTAGCGTGCAGTAGGCAGGTTTAATCAGCACCTTGCCATGCTCTCAGAAGATGCTCAGCACCTTTGAATGATGGGCGGCTGTGTACAGAGAAAGCCTCCGCTGTAGGGTGAGACAGGATATAGAGTAAGACATTGGTGCTGGGTCTTTGCTTTGCTCCCCTGTATAGGACGCCGTGTCTGGGTTGAAGCATGTCTGGCACCAGGCAGCAGGGACAAATGGCTTCATGCTCCAGAGGGCTGTGATACAAAACATTCAGTAGGACCCATTTCACATTGCCATGGAGCCACAGCCAAGTAATGAGGAGCAGCACAGATTAAAGACAGGGACGCTCTATCCGCCCAGATGTATTGTGGCATGGCTATGTTCAACAAGCAAACCTTTCATTTAATAGATGTGAAGAGCATAAGGTGCCTCACCGATGGTAATATTAGGCATCTTTTTTCCGACCACTGTCACTAAAATAATTTTACTGTTAGTGTCGTATAAACAATGCCGCGTGTGTCTCTCGATGTGCCTGTTCTGGATATTGTTCACATATATTTCTATGCCTGGGCTGCTCTATTTGAAGGTCAACCCTATCCCTGCACGGCTCAATACAATTCAGGCAGTTGGTGAGATTCAATTTCTGCTGAAGGGCACTTAACTGGTGACCCATTTTAGAAAGGGCCCCTATGCCTCCCTCTGAGCTCCTGTGGGCAGATCAGCTCTGATACAAATGAACAGAGGCAGGATTCTAAGCTCTGACTAACTCTGCCCCACCCCATCCTATCCCCATTCCTATTCGTTGCACAGAATACCATATCTAGTTGTGTTTTCTCTGATGCAAACCGCAGGATGCCTTCATGCACACCCAGTGAAGAAGAAATAAGCAGAAGTAAACATGCTCCCCCTCCTTGTGTCATATTATATATTAAGCATTGAATTACAGCTGTTGTTGGCACAGCAAGGGGGGCATCTATTGCCTGTCTCCACTTGGTGTTACATTGGTGTTGAGGACAGCTTCTCATCGATCTGCTGCCTGGCACAGCCCCTGTCACAGATGGACTCTGGCCCAGGAGCTTTTAATTAAAGAGCATGTGAGAACAGCTCCCAGCTGCCATCCCCGTGAAAGTCGACACCTCGGGCCCTCTCACACCTTGCTTGATACAGCAGTGCTAATCAAAGGCGCTTTAGGAAGAACAAAGAGGAGTGTACAAAACGAAATCACCTCCGTAAAGAAGGACGTATGTCTGAAACACAGCCGCGTGCCATAAAGAGTTAGTCAGAGGAGAGAAACATCTTCCCTACTTTGATATATGGAAAGTAGATGGAAATTGGAGCAAATCATGATCAAAAATGGCACTAGCAGGAGGGTACAATCATACTTTGAATTGTATGCAAATGGTTCCCAGAAGCTGGACCCCTGATTCGCTCAGAAGACACTCTGGGTAATGAGGATATTATGATCTCTCAATGCCCTACTCAGGGGCATGGCAGGATAGCACTGATGTCCTGATTTTTGTAATATTCAACTTCACCTTGATTAACCTGCACTTTGCTGGGCTACTGAAATCTGCCAAAAACTGCCTCTGACTCATGCCCCCAGTCTGGGCTGTTTGCTGTGGAGTGCTGCTAGTTGGTATTATAGGGATTATGTAGATTGCTATTACAGGTTTCAGCAGCGGGTCATGCCCAGGGCACTCACCTATGGCAGTGGTAAGGAAGGAGACAGTTTCAGTTTCTTTTCCGTCGTTGTAAATGGCCAAGTGCCAGATGCCAGAGTCCATGTACTGGATAAAACCTGTGTCATGTGTGGTGATGGGTACCAGGCTCCGCTGCATAGCCACAGGCCCCTCCAGACCATGGATGTCCTGGGCCAGGAGCCGCCGCCCATCCAGAAGCTCCACAAAGTCAAACTGCAGACAGACACACAAAAAGTGAGAAAGACTGATAGATGGACCGCAGACACGCCATTAGAGTGACACATGAGACTTGAGTGCTTTCAGCCCTCTTTATAGCAGAGCATCATTTGGTCTGCATGAATAACTCATCATTCGAGGGGAGCTCGAGTAAGTCTTGGCACATCGTGGCTGGATGGGCTGTGATAATTTCATAGTCCACATATCTTATATGAAAGCCTTGTTTAAAACTATTAAAGTGAAAAAAGGGAAGCTGTGGAATAAAATTTAAAGCCAGTGTTTACCAAATAACATCTGCAACGATTTGCTTCATACAGTATTAGTAGTGACTCAATGAATACCAATGAGACAACATTTCATTTTCATCTCCATAAGGAAGGGAATCTTGATTCATCTGCAACTCTATGTGTAATCAGTCACAGTTCAAAAAACCCACTTCAGACCATTTCTTCTGAAGTTAGAGGAAAGACACAAAAATTATCTTTGACTGGAAAATAAATCATTTTGCAATAATGCAAACAAAAATCATGCTAGGAACAATCTGTTAAACTACAGTTCCATTTACAGCACAAATCTAAAGTCTGTGAACCAGAGTCAGATATGATTAATAACATGATATATCCGATTCTATGCTGCACATAGATGGGAAATTAGTGTAAAGAAAAATCTCCCTTTCTTGGCCCCTGAGCCTCATATCTTTGTGTGATTCATTGATGATACTGAACCTGAAAGAAATTTGCCATAAATCCTTTCTGCAACCAAGAAAGTGATTCATAATACAATAGAGAGATTTATGAATGGGTTTGTATTCCTGACACGCTCCTACATGGTTAGATAGATTTTTTAAAACAATATCCCAATTTATATTCTGTGGCAGAGGAAGAATGGAAGAAGAAGCTGGATCCTTACACTATGCAGAGATGATTGTAAACTGTCTCACGTTTACAATTGTTCCAAACTCTCCTTTCATACAAATAATAAGCACGGCAGAATACAATAGATAAACTGTAAAAGCAAATTAACGGGTGTCAGTGACATTCAAATATTCCCCACCTGTGTGTGTGACGGAGGTAGGCCTCTCCTTCCGTAGATTCCCACTAAGGCATCTTTACTCAGGGATACATTAAACTTCAGGTACATGGGATGATCAATGAAGACCTGGGACCTCCAGAAGATACCAGGAGGAATCTGCTGCGCGACCTTGCGCCCCACGTCAATCTCTCCCATATCTATATAGCTGTCATCTGGGAACAAGCTGTCCAATTTGCCTGCATTGCACACAAAGTAAATCGGTCAAAGAGATCACACCATTAATCCAGCATGTGGAGGGCAGAGGGAGTCAGTCTGCTGAAGCATGATAGTCTGACCATATCACAGATATTCAATCACATCCCTGACAGCCAGAAGAAAAAAAAGGTTATGAATGACCACTGCCAGCGATCCAGTCCCAATTCTAGTGGAAGAGAGAATATAAAAGTAAGAATAATCCGACTGAACATCAGTCTGTTCCTCAAACAAAATTCTACTTATATCCTGAAGTATTTTGCGTTGATTCTTCTGTAACTGCATATAAAAAAACCCTGTTGAAAATGAAATGATGAAATACGCTCCAATACCTGGTAGAAACGATATCCTATTATTAAATAGAGGACCAAATTCTGCTTATTTTGCTCAGGTTGCTGGCTGTGTTGTTGTTTTTTTTATTATCTGTGCACATTTCATAAATCTTGTTCGTCAAAGTAAAAAGAAAGGTTCTAAAAACATGATTTAAAAGGTTGAACATATGGAGCAGCAATGGCATATAAAACACTGAACAAAATATAACTGCTTCAATACTGTGATAAAATAAAGTCATAATTAAAGTAAAAGTAATAATGTGAAAATTGCAATTATAGTAGAGAGGCATCTCTAATGCTAGTACCCACTCAGGTACTAGCTCATCCGCTGCCAAAAATTGTCCATATGCTCCATAATACACCTTATATTGGACTCCATGGAAATGGCAACATCTGTTTGCCCATGTAGATGAGCTAATTTCAGCAGCGACGTCTACTAAAGCAGACGTCCATACAAACTACCCCCAGGACTTGGTGGCAGACACGGCTTTAGGTTACACGTGGCACGGCAGATGGCTGTCTTCTCAAAAGTCCATCAGTGGCAATGGGTTTTATCAGAGTAGACAGGACACACTCCCGTCTCCCAGATCTGGGCTTTACATAATGCTACAACACACAGTCTCATTTTCCACATGTTGGGGTGTGTTTGTATTTATGCAGCACATTAATGGTGTACTCATCAGGCTGTTTAAATAAATCATAAGCTGAGACCAGTGATAATAGGCCTCATGGTTAAATAAATGGCTGTTGTACTGCAAGCTAAAGTACAACATAATGCTCTGATGGAAAGACTACGCTACACTACATTTTAGCACAGTACACATCTGCATTACCTTGATAAAACATTAGATAGCTCATCATTGTTTCTGGTGACAGCACTGCAGAATGAGACTTATTTAGAAAACTATGGCTATTGATCTCCTATCAGCAACGCCTGCCATGCAGGGTCCAAGCTCAGCTGTAGTCATGCTTGTTGTTAGCTAAACACACGTTCTGCTGTCTGGTAAATGAAAAAGACAACTCCTGGATTCATCTATATGGTAATGACCCCATCTTCTACCTATTGTAGTCTGCCAGTGGCAAATCACATGGTTAAATCTGGGCCCATTTGTTCGAGAATGGAACAGAGCAAACTTTCCTCGAGTCGAGCAGTTGGTACCGTGGGGTGAGCACATGCTTTCTTTGGCTGCCAGGAAAGGCAGCCCAGACTAGGAGATGAAAGGATCACATCCGTTCTGAAGAGGACAGAGTGGCTAATCCCCCTCCAGCCCCTGGATACTCCGTCCCTTAAACTGCCCGTTTTCTCCCTCCAGGAACAAATAACGCTTTCCCACTTACAACAACTTTCATAGGATTACAATGCAGATCTCTTTGCATACCATGGAGACATGTGAGCACAATGTGAAACTGGATGACAAAATAATAACAAAGTTGCTTGAGCTCCAAAATGTCATCCGTAAACTTCAAGATTTGACAAACTTTTTTCCTTGTGCGATGCTGTTCTTTTCTGATGTGGGCGCAACACTCAGTTGAGAGTAACACAAATCATCAGCGTCATTTAGATTAGTCATTTTTTAAATTAATATTTAATAAAAATTGCACTTACTGTCGTCTTTTCCCTTGCGGTCAGGTATTTCCAAGCCTGTGTTGCCAAGTGGTGGCAAGCTCAGATCAGTAGGAAAGGGTAGGCCACTTGTATTGTCCTCTGACAGCTGGTACATCTGTCTCTGCATGGGTTGCAGGTGCCAGTTTAATCCAAAAAGGTGCATGGCTGAAATATTAAACATAAGACAACCTCAGAACTGATGATGAAGACTACTTGAAAGCATTCTATTGAAAAAAAAAAAAGATTTCTATATAAAATAAATATGAAGTAACCCCCAAAACACTCAAGGAAACAATCTTGTCGGTAATTATCCACCTCACAGCTGTGACGCACAGGAAGTAAATTCCACAGGATAAAGAACAATACATGGTTTAATGGTTAATGGCATTTCTTCAAAAGTGCTGAGCAGTAAGACCAGAAGATGAATGCTATCCTGACCTCGTGGGACAACATCTGTCTCAACACACCAACAACGGCATGGTCCATCCCCAGTGCCCTGTCATTTTTCCAACCCCATTACCTTTCTATTCCCCTGCAAAACTAGGGGACAAAAGGAAAAAAAAACACATCAGCAGGGAGACACTAGGGGTGTTTCAATGTGAACACAGCGGATGAAGCTTGCTGATATTTTACAAGGTCGACAAAAGAAATGTCCTTTGGAACAATGGCAGCAGAGTGCAGGATAGAGGAGGAGGGGCTGACCATGACAGATCACCAATAAGAGAATGGACAAGACGAGCTTAGCAAGGCAAAAGCCACCTTGGAAGTCAACAGTCAGCAGAAAAGGCCCAGAAACTCAATATAGCTATTTTATTGGTTTGCTGGTTCTTTTAAGCTCCTCAAGTAAATAACCATGCAATCCAATTATAAAGAGTGAAATTATCTGACAGTTTTAGACCAAAGCTGGGATTAAGACCTCTCCAGTCATCTCAATGTTGTTTTCTTCAAATGTGTTGCCATGTTTTTATTTTTCTAAGAGCATAAACTACTTCATGTCACCAATAAGCCTTTCAGTGACTTATAATAACTGTCCATTTATTTTCTTTGATTTAAAAACATAGTTGTTGCCCATTTGCATTTGGTTTATTTAGGTACATTTTGTCAAACAACTAAACAAAAGTCAAGAGGTTAGAGAATGTGGTGAGTACACAGTCTAGTTTGTCCATCAACAGATTTATATAAAATAACTTGATGTAAGCACATCATCTAATATCACCTCACTTAAGTCCTACTCCTCTTTATGCAGTCTCATGTCTACTTTAATTCCTTCAAAGCCGGAGTGAAAAGACACAGGAACTGTCTTCAGTGTAGTAGCAGACTAGGAAGACTGACAGGCCAGTCTCTAAATCCTTCGCTCAATAGAGACAGGACGAAACTGGGTGGGGGAAAAATTAGAGAGTTTAAAAACACTGCATTGGAGAACCAGTACAAAATCTTTCAGGCAATGACGTGGAGCGTTGATTCAGCTAAGTCATGTACATTAAGTAAGGGGAATACGTTTGTTAGCGGCCATTCTTGCTGTTGTTTGAGCACCTGCGTTGCAATTAGAAATCCCCAGAGATTAGAGATCTCTTATTGGTACTGCAAGACTACAGACTAGACTAACTAACTAATTATAGTTTGTTTTTGTTTTTTCCTTGTCATCTTAAGTATGATTGCATTATTGTTGTTATTACTGGAATATGTTGCACACAATTTCTGAGCCACTTCTCCATGGAAACACTTGAAAAGGTGTCGACAAAAAATGGATTTTCTGTGCATCTATCTTACAGCAACGTGTGGCAGAACCAGGTGCTTCTAAGAGCAAAGACAGCAAACTCCAGATAATAAAAGAACAGGAGCATACTGATTGATTTGCAGCCTTTAATAGTGCAAACAGACCAATGTTTCAACGCTACTGTCTCTTCAATAGGGTAAAAACAAGTGCTTTATCAATAGTTAAATACCAAACTGGAAACCCTACGTTGTTTCATCAAACAATAGATATATTGAATCACTTCAGTTCAAAATCATAAGTGATGCCCAGGAGTAGGAGCAGGGCTTACTTGTCTAGGCCCAGGCTCAGCTATTAACCTTAAATTCACTGAAACCACCATATGAACGTGACAAATGGGAGTACAAACTATAGTGTCTGATGAATGGAATACATTGGGTTGCTCCCAAAGGAAACTCCATCAAGTACAGACATTTTAGAAAACACCACCCTGCCTGGTTCCTTCATTTAGCTCTCTAAGTAGTTGGTTCCAAGATTATAAATAAAACAAATATGAATAATAAATGCAAATACGCCGTAAGGTAATGAAAGTTCGACTATAATACCAGCATCTGTTCTGTGTCCGGTGATTGTGTCAGTGGAGGACAACCAATGAAGAGACAGATGGCTTTGTTTGTCATTTTGTGAGCTCCAGAAAGACATTCCTTTTGATTTGTAGCTCTACATTGACTGGCTAAATGGAAAAAGAGTGAGCACATGTAGCTGGCAGAACCGTTGCAAAGTCACCAGGCAGGGTGTCATTCCAAGCGTCCTAGTAATCACGTCTTCGTGAGCCCCGTTTTTTTTTATCCCATCCATCCCTAAGGTCCTTAATGGAAAATGGTTGAAGAGGCCTCCCATCTATAAAGATTTACTTTAATGCCATCTTTGTATCTATGATATGCAGAGCATTGGATCTGAGCCAGTGGAGAGCCTCCTGATTTTGTTTTGCTCACTTTTCAAACATTGCAAACACTGCGCAATGACACACAGAAGGCTGCTGCAATTGGCTGCAAAATGAAGACAGGTTGTAGAAATAACAAGGTACTTCTAATGAGATGGCTACAGGCAGAGACAAGCTGTGTCTGTGTTCCAGCGATGCCACTGACCTGTCAAGAGTACTGAACTTCGTAGCATCGCCCATTTTTTCCTGAGCACATGTTGTGCCCTCCTTTCGCTTATCTCTTGGCAGGAAGTTGGGTCACGCCATGTGCCAATTAGGGAACAGAGGTACTGTAGTACTGTACTGTAGGGAAGACTTCTCAGCCAATCTGAGGAAGTCAGCGCTTATTGCTGTGGGTCATCTGCCAGCATTCCTGTGCCTCTATCCTCTGATCTGAAGAACACTTTCTAACTAGTGCACACATCAAGAGAAGTTATCATGCACAGAACTCTTTTTTCTCATCTTCCTGGTCAAAATCATCACACACTGTGAGCCTCTAAAAAGGCTAACTATCTAGAGGTTTCTAAAGAAAAGTCAGCATATAATGCAGTCTCTTATATACCCTGGACTGAAAAATGTTGTAACCATATGGTTATATAATCCATTAAAAAAAAAAACTCAATAAAGGTGTGAAAGATGGTAGCCATCAGTTGCTCTTTTCTCATCTAACTGCATTCACAAACAGTTACCCTGAGACATAGCACCACTTCCATGTTACATTGCTCTCTAAAGAAAGAAACAAATAATCATAAGCAGAGCTATTTTTTTTAATTTGCTTTGATATGTGTTGTACAGCTTCAGTGTTGAGTTTAGTATAGCTAGTATAACTTAAAGATTATTAAGAATATTCCATTGTATTTCAACCCTACAACAATGCCTTAAATAATCGTCAATATGTGGTGACATTTAACAACTCTGTCTACTGGAGCCAATTCAGAACCACATTAGATCCATATTTCCAAATCTGTGTTGCAGAGTTGGACGATCATCCAGAGCCCAACCTTTTTGTCCTTGGCCAGATACCAGGGTGAATGTAAGGGAACACAGGAGGATACCGATGACCTTAAAAATGAGGAACATGAGGAACAAATGTGCTAATGAGTGGCCGACCACAGAGAAAATAGTGCCATCTTGAACCCTCAACCTTTTTGCACTTGCAAAATGTGCCGATTTACAAAGATGTGACAAATAAAAACCATGCTGCAAGTCAAAACATCTGTCATGAGCCATAATTGGGTTCATTAGAAATCTCACCCGGAGTTCCCAATTACAGGCCTCAAAAATTAATTGCACTTGAAATTAAATATATTTTCTCATCAGCCTTTAATTAAACATGGCCCTCGTTCTTGATTGGAAATTCCGATCTTAGGGTGAGGTTTGGTCTCCAACATGTTTACTTGTGGTGCATCGGGAGATGGTATGAGTTTTGCAGGGTATAATTACACAGTCTGATTAAGCACTATCAGGATGATGGGGCTCTCTGGCTTTTGGCCAAGTCACAAACAGTAAACTGTAGACACATACTGTATCTCTACATCTACAGCCAAACCACACTGCTGATGCCAACAACAAGCCACACCAGAACTTCCACTCCTCTTCCTCCACTGACATTGATTTCAAATTGCTAGATACGTAGATAGTCACAATGAGCAGCAACCAGCTGATTCTTTATTTCAAATCCAGCACTGTCCTGCATTTCGGATGAAAATTTAAATGGCTATGGTGACAAAAAATGAATAATCAGATTTTAGTTCTTCTGGCCTCAAGGAGAAGCAGAAACGATAGCTTTTGTGATTGTTACGGCATAATGCATATCTATAACAAATGCCCTCAATGAAGAATCCATTCATTTCACTGATGAAGGCCATGCAGAAGGATCTGGCTGTTCTTTCATTGACTTCATGCATATGAACTACAATCTTCTCACCATCCTTCTTTTTCTAAAAAAACTGTTTCTTTTTCTGCGTGGGACTGAATGAAAAAAACAGTGTAACCATTTACATGTTAAGCAGGTATTCACAGTTACGCAATTTGTAACAACAGACCAAGCAAAACAGTGATTACTTTAACAAAAAGGTACTGCTAGCTGTTTCATGTATGCTGAAACAGATCTTTGGAACTTGGCACTGCCACATGAGGCAACTAATATTTAACAAAATCTAAATCCAGACATCGAACATGCATGTTTGACTTAATCTTGACCAGCCTTCTCTCCCCTCACTGCTCGACAGGAACCGTATATCCTAAATCCTGTCACTCATCCTTTAAAACATTCTTCATGTTATCCTTCCTCCCAACTCTGGTCTTGTTCACCATATCCTTACCCCCAACAGTGGCCAAGTTAATAGCATTAATTCAATCTATACCCGACAAACTGATTGCTACGTGACCCTAAAATTCCCCAAATCTTTCCCCTAGACGAAACCACCTGCACATTTTCACTGAACCTTTGACCTACAGCCAAAATCCTTGCTGCTGACTGGACTGTTAATGTGGATGATACTAGTATTGTTGGATGCTGCAAACGTGCAAACTCCCTTATATCCCTCTTTGTTAGCAATTATAGTGAATATTCTCTTATAACCATACATATATTTTGCTATGCTATCAGTGATTGATTTAACAATAGTGATTAATCTTTAGCTATTTGCCTTAAACACCAGAATTAAAGAAGAAATAAAAAAAAATAAATAAAAATGAGGAACTGGGTAGCTAGCACGGACAGCTGAGCAGACCAAGAAGAAAAATCAACATAAAATTACATTTAAAATTTTTTTAACTTCAGGCACAATACTTTACATTTCTGAGTGAAATATTATGTATACAGTCTAAATAAATAAGAGACTGTATCATCGGAGATAAATATAATTCCCTTTGGGAATGACAGCAGTCAGAAAGAGCAGAACTGACTTAATAGCATAACTCAGATATCACAGCTGGTAGTCCTCACCCAGCTGGGACCTGGTATGGTGGTCATTTTAAATCAAATAAGATTAATATTGATGAATATTCTAAATGCTCAGTCGTCTCTTGTGTGATGGCTGATGTCTTTTTAATTCATTCCCTATCTGACCTATTCACAAGAGCTAGAAACCGGACTGCCCATCTCTGCAGATTCAGTCAACCCAATCTATGAATGATAATGTTATTTCGGACAAAGTGCGTGGGCGAGGAGTCAATCTGTGAGTCCCTATATAACTATGCCATATAAGGCGGAGAGTGCAGATTCAACACTATTAAAGCGGCTGATAGAGGGAGCACAATAGAGCATGGATTCATTCTATGACTGCAGTTAAGTGGGGGGTGGAGCTGGGGGTGGATAAGTAGAGGCGCCCACCCTAGTGGCTAGAAGCATCAGAGGTGACTTACCAATGAAGTAGGCCAACAGGAACAGGAGTGTTACTGAGATGAGGATGGCACTGAGAGCAGCACATTTCCAGTTGCAATGCTTGTAGGGTTTCTTCAGGCTGAAGGCAGGTCGAGAGAAGGTGTTTCGAGGCAGAGGGCGTGGGGGAGGTGAGTACACTGTGCTGGAGGTCAGAGGGTATCCTGGTGATGTTGTGCAATACATTGGTGATGTTCCACCTGGTTTGAACAGGAAGTGCCTGGAAAAAACACATTCTCTTGTTAGTCTTAACAGGAACACACATTTTTTTAAGGGATGTCTATCATCATAATACTGTAGGCTGTTGTCTATTCAAGTGCAAGCCCATCCACAGGTAAGTAATTCTGTTCCCAGGCACATTCAGTACTGTTACCATAGTCACGCTTCTGATAGATTAGTGAGGATACTAAAGCATAGTGGGTTGTGCTCAGTCAAAATTGTGAATCAATATTAAATCTAATTTACAGGACTAGAGACCACAGCTGGCTCTTGTTTACATATTCAAGCCAGCGTGGTGAAGAGTAATTCCCAGTTACTGTGTCGAGGCTTTTCAGACAAGAGATACAGAATATAAGGATGGAGCATGGAGTTGAGCAGATTTATTCATCCTTGAAGAACATGGCTGGCTATCTCAGAAAACGTGTAGAGCTGCATGTCCAAGAGCCGTACGAGCAGCTCATCAGAGAGTCAGTGGCAGCGACACTGTTGTCAAGGCCATTTTAGTGACAAGTTTACAAGAAGCTCCCGAGCGACAGTGACATGAACGTGATTGAATGTCGCATTACAATGTATGATGTGGAAAGTCACTGAGACCGTATTTTATTTATAAATATCAGGACAAATCTCTGACATATCCTGTTCTAGCAATAGGAGATAAATCGGGCAACTGTGTTTCATAAAGCGGTCATGCTTAACATTAATCAAAAGCAATACAACCCAACAATGTGACTGCAAATTGTTAGTTGTATTAAACAGGGAAGGGACAAACACGGCAAATATTCCTGCACTGCAGGAGACACACACTGATGATTGACAGCATTTCAAAACAGAGGATGTCTGATGGAAAAATAGCACAGGCATCACTATTGTTTTTATGGCAAAGCAGATTCTGACAGTAGTGTGAGCCAGATAGCAAACATGCAACATACCCGTCGTTGTACGAGGCATCATGGTGTGCTGATGCCAGAATGTCCATCTCAATGAGGTTGTCCTGTAAAGTCTCTAGGAATGTCTGCTTTGCTATGTTTCTACACACAGGTGGAAAGATGGATATGAAGCTAGTGTGAGATGTGCGTGCAAGAAACACAGAAATGCCAATACAATATGTGATCAAGCAACATCAACAACAACAACAATGACAACAACAACTGACAAATGGAGATCAAGACAGACGGCGTGGGACAAAGAAACCAAGGCCCTTATGGAACTACTTCTACAAAGGTGTGAGACAAATAACATCTATCTCTCTCGTTCCCCTTATTTGGGCTCTGCCATACCTTGTTTTGTACGAGCCCTGCCCTTCTCTGCAAGCGTCTTGCTCCTCTCTGATAAACATTAGAGTATTCTGGCTCCTTTAAGGTTGTGATTGGAAGAAAACAATGCATCACTTACAAATAAAAACCTTAAGGTTTCTAACACTTATTTCAAACAAAACACTTTTTACTATTGTCATTTAATTTTACTCAGAAATAAACTTCACTAGAGCTTCATAGTTTTCACACTGGGTAGTATCTTCAGGTACAGTGGGTTTTCATTTACTGGTTGCAACACTTCAAATACACATTCTCAGTTCATTCTATATTAAATAATATGTTTCTATAGGCGCATGTCTCATTTCTCCCACAAAGCACTCCCCCCTATGAGAGCTGTGTTCCATAAGGAAATACTGCAGCAATGCAATGGAGAAATGAACTGTCCACATGCAATGGGCAGGCTGAACACGTTCAGTAGTACAAGAGAAAAGCCTTGTTTTTGATCCCTGGTCTGTTCATGGTCTCTCAAGTTTGTGTTTTGGGGAAGGATGCAACTTTTAATGAAGAGAAAGAGATGTTTGGCAGAAACTCAGAAAATGGTGAGGCTGGAAAGGGCCAAACCAACTGCTGGCATCTCTCCAGTGGCAGAGCAGGATGAGACCTACCAGTGCAGAATTTATCAGGGTCATTACATTTCACAAAAGTGACGAGAGAGGGCCGGTGTAATACTATTAACTAAGTAAAAGTGACATTTTTTTAATTCTGTGTCTGTGTGGGTATTACTAATTCTTTCAATTTCATTATTGGAACTTTAGAGTTTGAACTTTTTTCAAGGCAATAGGTCATAAAGACTACATATGCCGTTTGAGCAGCACTCTTGCCTGTTGCAGATTCATTCTCCACACCATCTGTTTTCTGCTCCACGGGGAATACCTGTGCGGGATTAACTTTGGAGCTGGATGATGTGTAATCATTCATTATACCACTAACTGTCCTTCTACCAGCTGAAATTGATGCTCATTTTCCTGTTGACTGAACCGTCTCGCAAAACCTGAAGGAAGAGACAGTAATTCTGTTCATGGCTGGTTGTTTAGCTATGCCAAATTAGCTATTAGCTATTCTCATGTCAACAACTGTTTCATTTATGGCAGCATGTTTACTATAAATGCTATAGACAATAGTGTGGTTTTTAATTGGATTGCTCTAAATACGGTCTCATAATTAAATCATCTAAATGAAAATAACTTTTTTTAATAAATAACAACTTCCTTAAAAATCAAAGCCACACAATGCCTTTTTATTTGAATTTGCTCAGCGGGTGACCTGGTCACAGTGAGAAGCCTGGGTTTGTTTGGGGAGTTGTTCTATTGCTAGCGGAGTAATGTGATCATTACGAGGGTTGAGATAATTTGACTTGCTGTTTGTGATTTCATACTGCCTTGCAATAAGACCAGGCAAAGAAATACCAACAGATATTCCCTTTTTTACAATAACACTTGACAGATCTACTTCACACGAGGGCCTCCTATTGAGAAATGTGCTAGAGAGGTGAATACTGATTAATATAATAAATAAATAAAATTCAGGGCTGAAGTGGAGGAGCTATGAAATCTGCTCACGGGAGCCTGAATGTAATTTTGCAAGAACTGCTTCATATCCACCGCGATTATAATTACTCTGCTGTTTAAACTCAATAGCTTCCACTGTTAGGATTACTAACATTAGACGAAGACCTGAAAACCTGACTTTTCTCTTGTTTGCCAGAAAATCATGTTCATCACAAATGTAGGCCTTTGCCCCTAGCAGGATAGTTTCCATTTTATTGCTTTGCTCCTTGTTAGCACTGTGGTAATTTAATATGGAGCAGACAGCATGAAAACCTGTGTTCAATGGCACCAGCTCAAGCTCACTCTTACTGATGCCAACAACTCTATACACTGTCAGAGAGACAAGTTACACAGTACCTCGTTTCCAGGGGGATGTTGCTGTTGAGTAACCAGTTGTCCTGTGCGCTGCCGGAGTCTTGACCACTGGCTGGACCCTCAGGGGGAACAGAGCTGTCTGTGGGCGCGGGACTTGGGTTGCTCCGCGGTGTGTAGTTGCCTCTGTTCAAGGAGTTAATGGAGGCTGCATGGTGCTGATGATTGGGCGAGTGGGAGTGGGAGAGTGGTAGAGGAGGCGTTCGCAGCCGAGAGTGGTTTTGAAAGGCTCCGTCTGAAAGAAAAAGATGAAAGAAATAAAATACGTTACAGACATTTTAGAAGAAGAACAATTCCACTAATTTAATGTTTGTTTTTAGGCAATTTGAGAACTTTGTTACATTTGGAGGCACAATCAAAGACACTCAGATTCACAGTTTGTTCGCCACACAGAGTTTTAAAACTACTGCAGACACAAAAGGTTTGTGAAGGCGTGTGTGTGTGTGTGTGTGTTTGTGCTAGCACCAAGAAGAGCCTCATGGCATTGTTTTAACTCCCTGAGCCTCAAAATTCTGATTGACGAATTACTTGCCATAATTTCAACAGTAGCTCATAAATTAAAACCTAAACTTAACACTAGTTTCACCGAAGTGCTGCAAAGCCCTTATGAGAACCACTTTTATAAAAAGCTCCTGTTCTGCTTATTATTTCTCCCAACTGGTCTCTATCAGAGTGCTCTCTGCCTCCCGCAGAGAGCAGAGACTGTTTATTCAGCTCAGACACTGGCTCCTGTGTAAATAGACGAGCTGGCCTCTTCTTAAAACTGACCAATTCTTCGGGTTACTTTTGTTTTTTTACATCTATTTAACCACAAAAGGAAGTCTCAGCATGTGTAGTCTTTTTTTTTTTTTTTAAATAAACAATAGCCTGATTCACTCTGTGCAAAATATTCTACTACTGCCACAGCTCAACGGAAGCAAATGTAAGATTTAAAACAGATTTCAAAAAGTAACATCAGCTTTCTATTTTATGACAATCTGCCATTATCAGATGCATGTTCTTATCAGAGTGCAGCGCCTTCTTAGTGATTGTTCTGTTCCAGAACATTTCGCAGCCAAAACTAGTTTCTTTGAGTATTTTACCAGCTCTGTTGTCACTTTATATCAAAGGATTTGAAACTATTACATACAAAATAAAAAAACAAAACAGATTGCATCCAGTGGTCCCACTGTATATGCTCTATTTTATATCCTCTCCACTTCACAAGACAGAAGACCTATGTCCTTGTGTATCCATTTATTTCCACATCTGCTGAGCCATTCATCAATCAATGAACTCATGGCTTTACACAGAGTGAAGGAGAGGCTTTTCTTTATAGCAGCGAGTCTCCTTTATTTCACAGATATCCACAACACTAAATTGCCAATTTACAACAGACAGAGTGGAATATAGACACGCAGAAGGCTTATTTTGTATAATCAGCTCCTTCATTAAAGCGGCACCGATTCGCGCCCGTCAAAAAGAGTCATTTCAGATTTTTTTTTAGGGGTCGAGAACATGAGGCTGCTGCAGCAACATGTGTCAATCGAGGCAGACTGATAGACAAACTGTTGAGGTACAAAACTGGCTGCCCTGAGAACAAAGTGACATTAAGCTTCAGTGCTTGAGGCATTTTAGGAAAGCGGAAAGAGAGCCCATTGTGTTCACAGGTGATGTGCTAATGAATGGCTCAGCAGGGAAGAACAAGACGAAAATGTAGTGTGCTGCATTTAATCCTTAAGTCTCTCCCTTTAAAACACATGGCATTGCATGTGCACACATTATAGTAAAAAAAAAAATCTATATTTTTATATTTATTTACATTCTGTGTGTTTCATTAGCCATCACAACATGGAGAGAATGCAGATTTTCACCTTCAGACTTGATTTTAAAACCTGGCTCACTGCCACATATTTTACAGGATGAACCACTGACAGAAATCGTTTTATTTCTTCTTCATTTTGGAGAGAGTGCTATATCATGCATCTGTCGCGCTGACAGATGGTTCCGTACTGAACACACTTTTGCACAATGCTGCCCTCGTAATTAGCTGAGCCACTGAGAGAGAGGCACGCCGCAGTCCTGATGAACAATATAGTGGTGTGAGGTAAAACCACACAGTTGTTGATGACCTCCCTCGTGCTCAGTAATGTACCTGATCCCCAAAGCCATTAATAAGGTTATGCTAATTCGATACGGGGACAGCGCAGACATACGCAGAGAAATATATCACAAGGACAAATGCATCACTGCTCTGGAATGCATTTACTGCTCGGTAAACAAATACTTTACTTCCTCTGACGATCAAGCAAATGTGGGGCAACAAGAAATT
This sequence comes from Miichthys miiuy, assembly GCA_036365135.1. Classification (NCBI taxonomy): domain Eukaryota; kingdom Metazoa; phylum Chordata; class Actinopteri; family Sciaenidae; genus Miichthys; species Miichthys miiuy. Next base: position 4,145,619 of record CM071607.1, on the reverse strand, counting down.
AATTTTTCTAACACTTGGTAACTTTTTTTTCCTGAGGACCATACTTGCAATACATTTTAAGAGTCATGCTACTGTCTCTAGAATTAACACAAAAATGAATCAATGTGTATCATTATATATCACAAGTTATTTATTGCAAGTATAAAGTGTAGGATAGCAACTCTTTGTTAGGTATTCCTGTGATTTTGTTCACTCCCTGCATGTAAAGGCACGATAACTGGGATTAGTTGTCTGAAGACCAGTCACTTTCATACACTTTATAAATGAATACACAGTGTGTAATTGGGAAATACATTTGTGAAAATCTAGTCTGATATTCACATATTTAAATTTCATTTGAGCATTTATCAAAGAATTTGTTAATTAATTCTAAATTAAACTTACGCAACTGGACTTATCAACAGTTTAAAGAAGCTCTATAATGTACAAAGAATTATGAAAAATATATATATTATATATATATTATATAATATAACATATATAATATTTGTTGTGTGCTATGTCATAACATTTAGATTACAATATTATCCACATATAAATTTAAATTCCCAGTGTACCTGGATTAAGTCAAGCTTTAATACTTCATGTAGCGTTTGCTAGAAGTTCAAATGTTTATTTATATATATATATATATATATATATATATTTTAAATTTTATTCTTATTTTATTTATTGAAGTAAACATCACAGTACTGATGCGTTATAATTTGTCAATCCCTGTGCAGCACTGTGAAGTATTTAAACTTGTATCAAGTGTTGCCCTCTAAATGCTTTACATTCCACTCAGAAGTGTTGCTAAACTCTCCTACTTGACTTGCCTACTTATTTGCATAAAAGCCATCACCATTTTCATGCATTGTAGAGCTACTTTTCTTTCTACAGAAAGAGAACTAGATAAGCACTGCATCACGATTAAAATTCACTACCTGACTGCACGCATGTTTGTCCTTGTCCAACCAATAACCCTTCAACAGCCAGGTAAGTAGTCACTGTTATTTTTGTGGAAATAAACAGAAACACGGAAAACAAGACAAGTTTATGAGACAAAGCGCAGAGCAACACGACCCCCACAGATGTGGTGATTCAGCAAGAATTATTCACTACTATCCAAGGGACAGAAAAAATAAATGGTTTTCTATTGACCTGCTTTGCACAACGAAATTGGCAAGAAAGGGGGATTCATTTGTTATCAGAGACAGAAAAGGGGGACTTTGTTACAATAGCCAAACTTTCACATGGCATTCAAAGGAGAAGCCTAAAGATATCCTTTCAGTCGGGGAATGTCGGTTCTCCATTTTTCTTTCTAATAAATGGATACACTGGTTAAGGCCTCCTGATGCTATTCTCGACAAGTAATTAAGGCGACTTCACTTCATTAGCTAAGACCTCGTCCCCCACCCTGAGAGATAACAGGGACGTCTGTCTCATGGTAAGATGTTATAATTGCTGGGAGGCAACTGTCCAACTTGTGAGGTGTCAAATAGCTTCACTATAGAATTACAGCTAAAAAGACTTCCCACAGTTTTCATTAAAATAAAGATATTTAACTCTTTAAAATATATAAACAGATTAAAACCAGGTAATAGATTTTTTTTTTTTTAAGTTGTTATTTATCGGTAAAGTTGTGTAGCGCTCTACTTTTTAATGCAAAACAGCCATATCAATTTTCTTGTCAGTGATTTCAGTGAACACAAACTGTCAGAGTTATATTAACTTATCCTGCACAAGAGATATAGAAAGTTATAATTAATGACTTAGTGAAAAAATCCTGTTTCCTAGACTGCATTGCAACATAGCACACTGACATCGACTTGTCAGTAATGATGCCACTCTGCAACTGATAGGTACTCCTGTAAATCTTACCCTCCACATCAGCTTGTATATGTCCAGTCTGACTAAAATCAGCAACAGTAGCCATGGAAACAATTCAATACACTGCACTACAGCAATAAATCTATATGTAAAAGACCAGCCTTTATTTTATTGGATCCATATTTCAGCGGATATGTAGCTACCAGATGGGAGCTATTGTAAGTACACAGCATTTCAGTTGTTAGGAGCAATCAGTGTAAGCTATGTCTAATAACCTGTATGCAGTGCTACGTGCTGCACAAACAGTAAACTACGCGATACATATTTATAAACCTCAGTAACTGTAAACATGCACTCTTGGAATGATTTTCCACCAATCAATGTTAAATCAAATCTGTCAATAAAAAAAATGCATGAAGTTTGATAGGCAGCACCTTCTAAATACTTACATCGGTTCATACGTGTGAAAAATGTGTCAGTGGCATCATTTGTGCCACATTTGGTTACATGGAGGAACACTGGGTTCTGACTTAATTTGCCAGTCTGTGCAGTGTCCAGGGAGAAGGTCTATTTCTGAACAAGGACAGTGGATAAAACCCACAGCACTAATGGTCACACCTGATGAAATAAAGTGATATGACATGCCCCGGACACCCGATCAACGCACTGAGCTGTGAGCTATTCGATACAGAATTAATCATAAGCTATCCAGCGCCCAGATAAATCATTAAATCTTGCTTACTGCTAAAGCCCCCATGGCTAATCACAGGAGCAAAATTTCCAGTTGAGTAGCATTTGTCTATAAAAATACAAATAGAATTTATCATGAAGGCAGTGAAGCTGCACTCTCTCTGGCTCCCTGAAGCTGGTTCTCTCTGCTGGCCCTGCTGTTTCCTGCACCATTAGAAAAGTCTGAAGGGAAGAGCCATGCGGGAATACTAGCTGTCTTTCCTGGACTCATTTGAGAGGTAACAGGTACCACAAACAACACATGGTGGGTATAACGCTCAGCTCTCCACTGGCTCTCTCTATGGGAATAAGGGGAAAAAGACCTTCTGGAATCCGAACATAAGCTCACCTTCATTACTAACTGGAGGAGAAAAATCCTGCAATTGTATCAGTATATAACATCCTGTCAACAGCTTTCACTGAGAGCACCAAATGAGGTATCCAACTAGAAAAAACAAGTTACATATGATATATTTGATGCACACGTGAATAGGAATGGTAATGCAAGCCCTTGCAAGAGTAAATTCTAACGTAGAAACGTAAACATATAACAATGAATAAGAACTTAAAAAAATAAGACAAAGCCATTTAAATTAAATACTTTTTTTTTTTCAAAGTGAGGTTTACCACATTTTGCAACCTAATCCATTAGGACTGGTCCTGGCATATGTTTCTCTCTCCCTTTCTAAGATCAAATGGATTTTCTGTCATTCTTTGAGCTGCCTCAGAAAGAACAAGACAAGTGGTTATGTATGCTCTGTTCTGTATGTCACTCTGCTGCATATCCATCAAGATGTTGAAGATTTTGTTAGAGGGCACAGATGGTCTGCAATTATCATGGAATGAAAGTAATGCATCTCAATTTATGTCAATGAAAAGAAGATATGTAGGTATGCAAAATGCATTATCCATGGTCCCGGTGCGCTGACAAACAGCGAGTTGAATGGAACTGGACAAATTGTCTGTTGGCTCCAGTTCATTGATAACTCAAAATCAACGTCAAGAGAAAGCGATTCCTTTTGATATGTCAACTCAAAACTGGAATCTCATATTTTCAGAAAAAAACAGGGGCATGGCATGCAAGTACCATGTGCTTCTCATTAAATTATTATTTAGCCTCAGATATCTTTATTCCTCATGGTGTCTGCGGATGAATTACTTTCTTGGATGACCTCTTTTAACCACATTTCCCCCATCCTAGCAGACACAAGGGAATGATTAAGCAGTTCAAATGAATACTTATTTGAATGCACACACAATCACGTCCCCAAGCCTTCTACTCGGCTCAGCATTCCTGCTTGGTCAGCTGTGAGGTGGTGGTGTGCTGGCCCTTTCACCAGGGAGCCCGGCTGCACTGAAGCCAACACTGCCCGACCCCATGCTGTTTTGCATTAAGAGATGCTAATACTCTGAGGTTGCATGCTCTCAGATCTTGCAGCTCAGTGTGGCAGCGGGCTCCCACTGGCAGTCTCCCCAGGAAGAAGCCCCTCAGAGAAAGCCCAGGGCCACAGTGAAACACATGCTTCACAAAAGGACTGCGGGCTTCAGTGAGCAGCCTCGTCAGTCTTACAGAAACCCTGGCTCAGTGTTCTTCCAAATGAAAACAGAAAAAAAAAATAAACACTGCAGCCTTGGAGGCTACTAATGTGAATAACGATATGCTGCTGAGAGCATTTACTTGTTCAAAATCCAGCAGAACATTTTAAGTCCTGTATGTAGGCTCAAAGATGACCTTGAGCAAATGCAACCTGAAGTGATAAAAAGCCACCTGTTTTCCAGTGCAACAGATACACTGTGAGCCAATTATTTTAGACATACATAGTTTTCTGTGGTTGTTTACCGACAGTAAAAAACGAAATATATCCTGCACCATGTCAACTGTGAATTTGAATATTTCTTCAATAACTGACCTGTGTGTCAAAGAGATCTGATTTGATATTCCAGTCATTTTTACCATGGTGGCTTTTAAATTACCTTTTTTGCTCATGTAATTCCCACTGAAAAACCTGAGATGCATACTTAATTCCAGATTAAATTGCATTTCGCAACATGAAGTCTTTTTTTTCAGAATTCAAACCTCTGCGTGAAACAGAAAACATTAGAATTCCTTTTCCATAAATTTCATTAGACAATTCAGGCAATTTGTGATCTTTGATTTAATCATATCGGCTATGCTGTTGTGTGCCTATAGCCCTGTTCTGTATGCCACTCTCTACACAACCTGTTTGGCTCACTCTCATTTTGTCACCTTGAGAAGATGAGGTTTATGTAGCTGAAGGGAACAGTGTCACTACACATTGAACAAGTTTTAATGAAGTCATTTCATTCCCTGAAATGGTGAAACCTGCCTGAATTGATAGAGTTATTTAGTTACATACATTATTTGCCATGAAACCTTTCAGGGCTGGAAATATTATATAGAGACCCATCAGATATCACACACAAAACTGAGCAAGGCAGGTACTAAGAACACAGACCATATCTAACTTTAATCAGGATTAAACATGCAGATGATTTTATTTTTTTTACTAAATCAACTTCAATAAAAATCACTGCCAATAGTCAATGATGATGATGATGCACTGTGTTGCTCACTGGAGTGAAAAAAGTAAAATAAATTTTAATTTAAAATTTAAAATTAAATTTTAACTAAAGATTTCAGATTTTATTGAACAAAATCTGCAAGCTTATAAAGTAATGAGAAGTGATGTGGGAAATGCACGAGAAAGCACAGAGCGGGCTTACACGACTTGCTGAGAGGTTTAAGTGAACAAACAGTAGGTACTCGTTTCTGCTCACTTTCTGATTGTAATTGGGTTCTTACTGTCAAACATTATCTGAAATTAAACAATGAGGAATGTCAAAGGAGAATCTTGATACTTTATTACTTATTCATATGAAACTACAGCAAGGTGAGAGGACCTCAGCATGAACAAGAGCATCAAGATCGAGAGAAAACTGGTTTTATGTTTTTGAGTTTAAAAAAAAAAAGTGGGAAAAGGTTTTGCACCCACTAGCAAGAGAAACACAGAAACATGCTGCACTTTGCAACTTAAAAGGAATCTTACAACGCCTCTGGATGACTAAGGTAGAAACTCGAGCTGAGGATATTCCTCCTCGGTCCTTCCCTACCCCTTACTGACAGCCCGAGGCCAAACCTAAATGCTGCACCTATGCAAATCAGTGTCATTGTTATGAGACAAATCTGCCACGGTAAAGGCCATTCCCCCCACCCATGTCCCCTTAAGCACAGTCATGTCACTGCTGGATGACCAGCGTGTTGCTACTGTGGAATTAGAGGAGAGATTTGCGACGGGATTAATAACTCATTCACTCGGCTTTCTGAGCAGGCAGCTGGGGCACTTTGGAGTTTGATGTAATTCAACCCTTTGGGTAGTTAACTTGGAAGCTTGATCAATTATTTAGACCATTTTATTTTGTTTTGTGTTTGCCATGCCAGTGGGATAAGCAAGTAGCTGCTGTAGTTGAAAGGCATCAACATTCACATATCAAAAAATACCCTATTCAGCATGCAAATTGTTGAGTTATGAGAGATATGCGGCATAAATCGCTGAGTTTGAATGACAACATTTTATATTTTCACGTTGATGGATTACAAACAAGAATATATAACCCTCTACACTTCAAAGTGTGATATTTTGCGACCACAATAATTAATCTGGTGTCGAGAGGTTTGAAAAAAAAGTGTTTTCAAGTCAGTAATGAATCCATAAATAATAAATAAATAAATAAATAAATCTATAGCGGTTATATAGCAACACACACATAATATGATATCAAACTCAACAAAGCAATTTTACCCCATAGACCATTCAAACTATATTCTCTGCCACACATAGTGTCAACAGTGACACGCCAGATAAACTCTTCACAATGATTAAATGAGCAAGTTAACTGTTGATTCAACGCGTAAAACACTTTGACTGCTGCTTAGTAAAACTACTGTACATGTTTTACAGTCGCTGAATTTCTGTCAGCTGTCAACACCATGTTTGCAGTTGTGAGTGCAAATGTCATTCTGTCAGTCTGAATAAGTGTTTAGTCAAACGCGGGAAAACGCTGAGTGTTTCAAAAAGAATAAGAAGCTGGCATTTATTAATGAGAAACCACATTCAAACCTAATCTAACTCAAGAACACTGTCTGAGCTTATCAACATACAAACCAGCAGGATGTCTGTAAGGCCGTTTTTAATGTAACTTCAAAAGCAGTCGGTCCTCGCGGTGATACAGCAGGGACTACATTACACCTGGTCTTTATTTTTTACTTATTTCCTATCTGAGGTGAGGAGGAGGCATGCAGGCTGATGTCTCTGAAAATTCTATAGAGGGATTTTAGATGGTTACTCCCACCAGCATGCATTGGAACTGAAGAGAATGATCTGTGACAAATTTATCCTACTGAACAAAAATCGTCCATCTGTTTGAGTGAGACTCTGAACTTTGCAGACCTTGCTTCACAGAGTTCTGCGCATTTCCTGAGGCTGCATATCGACTCAAAGTTTCAACTTTCTCTCATGGTGCTCGGGAAAAAAAGGGACATATTTTTGCCCATAGCCATCTGCATGACCTATAACACAACATATTCAGGAGCAGGGGAAGGCTAACCTCCAGAAAGCAACAGTAGTTTGAAAACCAACTCACCATCGGCAGATGCAGTGGCAGGAGCATACAGGTTCCCTGAGCCAGTTTTAACTAAGAATGAATTGGGGCCAAACTCATCCTCAGAGTCAGAGTCCTGGGCTGGCTGAGCCGCACAGTTACCTAGCAACCCTCCCTGGCTCTCATTGGCTGCAATGGAAGGGGGAGGGTATGGGTGCTGCTCAACGGGGGAGGAGGAGGCGGATGAACAATGCAGCGGAGGACCTGTGGACCACAAACAGAGACAACACATGGGGGGGAAATGAAACACACCCAAACACAGGCAACATCACATAGGAGCAAAACACACACACACACACACACACACACACATAAGCAAGACTTAACTCTGACACTTCAAAAACAAACAGGGACACATCTGCCTTTGTCTCCACCACCTCACCCCAGCTGGGAAGAACAATACAAACAACTGAAATGACTTTGAGATAGAACAGAAAAGGCAAAAAAAAAAAATAATAATAAAAAACTGGCACTGCTTTAGAGAAATAAAAACAACAGAACACCTTTTTGGGATGTTGAATGCAAAAAGGGAGAATTCGTCTATAATTAAAAAAATAACCCAAACAAAACAGCTGATTTGTTTGTATTTATGCACGCATCAAAGCAGAGCGGCTATATAGTTTGAAAGCACGTCAGAAACATTTACTAAAATACAACAAAACAACACTTTAAATTCTCAACACTCAGTTCTGGATTTCTTTCAAAATAACACTATCTAACCTAACTGCACTTCTCCAAACTACAAAAACTACACAAGCAGCTTGTTTTGTGTACTGTGCACGAGGCACATGAATAATGTGCTCCCTGATATGTCGGGGTTGTTAATACCCCCTCCTGTGGAAACACATATAACCCCTGCCAGCCAAGAAATGAATCCAACCTGAACAATCCTTCCTTCTGTACTCTGTGTCCATCTCAGCTTTCCTACTTGTCAGTAATATAAAATACCACAGGGATTAGACTGGTCACTCACCTTAACAGCAGAATATAAATAATTTACCGTTATGCTTATTTATAGCCCCTTGTATGCAGCCCCAATTCTTGCACATGGAACATCATACAAATTCTCCTTTCAAGGCTTATTGGCTCCAATCCTCATGCTGTCATGGAATGTTAAATCTCCACAGTGCTCCTATTAATGTGTGATTAACTTTTGATGCAGCTCTGCGCCACGCTGAAAATGGACTACTTAAGTAACGTGACTGCAGCGAACAAAGCCATCAGTTTGGTGCTCTCCCCATCTTCCCGTCAGTCCGTCGGTCCTGATGTTGAAAATCCTGCTGACTCTACTGTCATCCATCAGGAGAGATAAATTTCCTCTTGCTCTGTAATGATCCCTGAAGAGTATTAAAATACGACTCACTGACTCGCATCTAATTAGGAAACAATTAGTGCTACGAACATATCAGCCACAGCCCTACACAAGCAGCAAATGTCCACTGCCCCTGAGAGTCACAGTTTGTGCTTTAGATATACAGTGCTTTACAGCACACACTTCATTTCTCTCTCAATTCTCTAATGCCGGTGCACGTAACGGGTGCAGAGGTACACAGTGGCCATGCTGTGGGTTAATGACCGCTACACTGTTGTGCTTATATACAGCAATGCACAGCCAGGAGAGGAAGAGCTGCTGAAAAGAGCATTGTTACAAGTCATTCCCAGAATCCGTCGGATACATCGAGACACTACAGCTTGTGTCAAAACAACAACAACAACACTTCGCTGCTGAACAGTGTAGTGTTCATTGAACTAATATCTACTGGTATGAAAGACTAGAGGCAGGACTGAAAATCTGACATGAAAGACAAAAATGAGCTGCAGCAGGTTTTGGGCTGAAAATTACAGCATTTTCCTCAAAGAAACAATTAATCAATGAGACAAGAAAAGATTAAAGTCCTCTAAAAATGATCAAAGTCATAACCTAAATGAGGTCAAGGTAGTCATGCTCAGCAGCCATTAGTCTTGTGCACAGAAGTTTTACTGTCTCACTGTGTTTAATTAATGCCGGCTAGTGCCGTTCATGCCCAAGACACATGCACCTAAAGTCAGACAGGGCTTCTGCAGGCGAGAAGCCGTAGCTTGAGATGACCAGTGAAGTTTTTCAGGCTGCCAGACTTGATTGCCTTTGCCTTCACTCACTATATTACAGCAGCAAAAGGGGAACCTTTACTTAGAAGGCCCTGGACCATGTGCTACTGCTTTAGTTCCTGACAGTTTCAGGAAATGCCATTTACTCTTTGGTTTGGTCACACTGCAAAAACAGACCACCAAGAACTGCACTAAAGGTTGCGATAAACTAATTAGCAATCCAATTAAAAGAACGGACAAATAAATTGGTAACTGTGATCTGTAGGTCAGGATAACAGATACTGATGTTTAGTGAAACGCCTTCTCCAAGGACAAAATACTGAAAATGTTTTACATTTTGATCTTAATTAAGGTGTAACAAATACTTACAATTTAATATTTAATTAGATACAATTTGTAAGGTTCATTAAAAAAATAGTTACAGTGTGACAGTTCAAGTTGTAAAACACAACAAAAGTGGTTCAGGCAACAATCATCAAAGCTCTGGTTCAAAGAACGACATTTATTTTCAAGGGAAAACGCTAACAGTATGTGGTACTAGGATGAGAGACAGGAGCTGAAACACGCGAACGTGGGCGGATATGCATCAATATTTTTTTTACAACCTTACAATAAATAAGCAAGTACTGTAGGTGTTCTGTGTTGTGCTCAAAAACTTTGAGGTGACACGAGAATATTAATGGGCACTCGCTGACTGCAGCAGAGGTAGTACGTGAGATCATTTCACTGCAGGATAATTATTTCCACCATGGGAGACATGAAAAATACACACTATACATCATTTTATATCAACTAGTTAAATCTTCTGTACCTCACACATTAAAGCTACAGTTATAGCTACTATACATTAATCCAGATTAAACCAATTTAATTCATTAGGTCTGTCTAACAGTCCAGAAATCAAAGATTTTCAATTTACAATTATAGAAAAACTGACAATCCTGACAGTCAAAGAGCTGGAGCCAACTTCATTAACGACCTTAATAATTAATTCATTCTTTAAATTGTTTTTTATTTATTTTCTGTCAATCAGCTAATCAGTTAAGCGTTAAAAACAATAAATTATTACAAACTCAAAAAGGATTTGCTTATTTGTCCAACTATCTGACAACCTGTGATCACTGTGTTTATGCATGGTTGTGTATATGTGTTGACTGATTTGTGGAGGAGGAGATCAGGAGACCTTAGCACAATCGTTCAAGGTGTACACACCCACTGCAGTCATTAATTTAAGGGCCGTTATGCAGAGTCATGGAGTGGAAACTATGAGCCTAATGACAATGATCAAGTTTGTGCATGAGAAGGAGGCAGAATCAGTCATTATCAACGTACGCGTATACACATGAAAATTTATGTTAAAAAATGTCGTTATTTGAGAAGACTTCTTTGGCTTAGGGAGAGAGAATTAAATCAGGTAAATAGAGAATGTAATTTAGAGGCAGAAAGTAATCGAGTGAAAAGAAAATCGAGTAAGAAGAGTCAACATCTTTCATCTGGAGAGTCCTGATCTTTAGTTCTCTCTCTCTCTCTCTCTGTAAACCTGATTTTTCCTCTGTCTAACTTATCCGATATTTTCAACAAGATAAAAAATTGTCATACCTCCAATGCACAACATGGTAAATAAGATCTATGAATACCTTAGCTAAATGTACTGCACACCCACAATACTGAGCAAGGTGAAGCAGATGTATGACTCCGCGGTGACAACCGTAATTATCTGTTTGCTCAAGGACTAGCCTACAGCTGCGGGCAGCATCTATAAAAAATGCAGTGTATTTGCAGATGAACAGTGAAGGAAAAAAAAACAAACATTTCTGCGCCTGTCCTGCGCCATCAACTGATGCCATGTGGCACACAAAGCACACAGGACGCAGAGGAATGACTCACGAGTCTCAGCGGGGACCGAGTGACGTCACTGCACTGCTACTCTTGTAGTAAAATGCAGACTGCATTGAGGCTCTATTTAACCATTAAGTGGGATGATCTACGTGTCAACATTTTTATTCAACACTAATGTTAAATTCACGTGTTAATATTCTACAATATGTGTAATCCTGTGTGTTACCACATTGACTTGGACAGCTGCGTAGTAACGTTCCTACATGGGTGTGTGAAAGGTTGTTTTTAGCAGATCACTAAAATGTTGCGTAATCTGCTCCTGACACCAGTTCTGTCATGCAGTGTAGGTGGAGTAGGATCCTCTCCAAGATGTGTTAGCAGGTTTAACACTTTTGTAATATTTTCTGCTGTTGACTTTGTACTGACTGCTACCGTCACCATCAAGGGCCGCACTCTGAACATCTATTCTGCCCTGTTCTTCTAACCGGTCTTACTGTATTTGCATGTGGAGGTCATATCTTTATCTTTGCGTGGGTACATTCATGGCACAGTGGGGTTTTGTTCGTTGCCTGTGATGCCGGTGTGCCTGTGTTCTCACACCAAGCCACATAGCACACTACATTTACTGCACACGAGTTCTGTGCTATTTGCATGACTAATTAGTGGAGGCGCACCTTTGCAACGCTCTCCAAAATCAGGCAGAGCTCTTTATGTAGGTTTTGCTTGTCTGCTTCACTTTCAATGTGCATTCTTCAATCAGCAGACATCTAATTGCACAGATTTAAAAATAAAAATGGATTATAGGAGCGATGTCAGGAAGGCATACTAAAGATTAATGTCTGATTCTCACCAGCATCTGTCAGCCACAACAGCTTTCATGTGTGAAGGCCTTTCCTTTTAGCTGATTAACTCTCTTTGGAGCCATCTGAAGGCAGCAGGTATGTAATTATGTACACCAGAACCACCGGTAACCTTGATTAAATCTTGTGCAACCAGCATCAGGCTGCTGTAAAATCCACACACAAACTTCTGCGTTCTTGTGCATATTAAACCGGTCAGTTATATCTCAGTGTTCTTGACACTTTGATGTAGTTTATAGAATAAAAATCAGTGCTGGAGACAGGGACATCCTCAGGGCCTTATTATAAATGCATGACTATTGTTAATGTTAATCCTACATGCAATCCTTAAGTAAGTGCTTGGGCAAAACAACATTTTTACAAGGCAGATAATCAGAATGAATCATGAGCACTCTGCACTCTGTAGTTCTTTAGACTATAACACAGTGGTAATAACTAAATCTAATTATTTCTATCAAGCACTAAGGATGCATTTTAAGTCTGTTCAAGGCTGAAAAAGGGGTTCATAAATAAGCTTATTGTGCCAAACCTAAAACAAATAATGGTCTATTAATGGAGTTATATTTGCCTACAAGGTACCTTAATTGGATATTTAATAGCTTTTGAATTGCCTGAACATCATCAATTCCCTTTTCGGCATTCCTAATGATGTCCTTTTGCTTAGCTATAGTGGCCATGTGTACAGTGTGCAACACAAATGTTAACCAGCCAGGCTCAAGTTGTCCTGGAAATGTTGTGTGATACAAAGGTTTTAGAGCTGCTTAACCCACGAAAGAAGGTCTGATTCCCCTTTTGATTCTTTCTAACTGTCTGGCAGTATTTGAGCTTTGCCATGACTGATTAAATGTGCCCTCTTGCTTACGATATCACTGCTCTTGGTTTGGACTGAACTTCAAAGACTGTGAAAAGGCAGCGTTAGTCTTGCCTTTGTGTCAGTGACAGTCTTAGAAATCCAACGTCTTAGTCACTGAAGGAAATAAAGCCCTGTAGTGCTGTTTTTGCAATGTAACATGATGAAATACGGAGTGAATATTGGCTAACAGACCAACAACTAGGGCTGCGTGACATGATTATACATGGGTGACATATACAGCACAGTATATTGTGAAATGTGAAAATCTGTCAAACGTCAGAGATTTTTCTGTTATGTAGCTATATTAGGACACTGTGAATCAGTAAGCAGGATTATTATTTGGTGATGAAGTTTAAGGTATTTGATTTACTGTTATCAAACTAAAGGATTAATGAATTTAAAAAAAGGCAAATAAAAGTGAAGTTAAGATTATAAGCTGTTTTCTAAACACTTCTTATCTTAATACGATGGATTTTCACATTTTTGTGGTGTAAACAACTGAGGATGCTATAAAAGAAGCTAAATTCATAAGAGTGTCTGATAATTTATCAGATGAATTCAAGTTTGGTATTTACTTTGACGTTTGGGTAAAACACGTGCTTCTAAGTTATTGGTGTATGTGCTCAGGTAATAATTACACTTATCAGATCTCTCCACACAATATAAACATGACGGATTAATTCTGTTTTTTTGCATTATTAGGATTCACAAATTGACATAATTGTTTTCTATTGCACAGCTGGAAGCCATAACTAGCCTTTTTATGAAATGAATACTTGCCGGGTGATCTCATCACAGAAAAAATACAAACAAACAAATGAGACAGCGAGGAGCTCAAAGGGATGGTTTTGAGTCATAAGTCTAATGCAGCAAACGCAAGTGATAAACTGCGCCTTAAACATGTGTTTCATCTCAAAAATGATTAGTCGATTTTACACCATCTATCCAAGGTTATGCTAAACATATGCCTGCTGGAGGATTATGAGAATTTCCCCAGTTGATAGGGTTCAATTTCATAAATGTGCCAGGCAAACTAATTCTGCGGGATACTGCTCGTAGTTCAACACCCTACCACATATTACACAACAAAAGACACCAACAGACACACGGACACATTTGCAGAGGAAGTGGGAAATGAGCTTTTATGAATCAACATTGGAAAAATGATAAAACTTTCACTGACGGTGCCGTTTACCTGCTAAGAATCAATATCATAATAACAGAGAGTGAGCATAATGTATGATAAGGATGAAAACAAATTGTAAATACCCATAAAAGTTTTTTTTATAGACATGACCATTACCGAGAAAATGGAAATTATATTTGTGTAATAAAAAAGCATTACCACAGAAGGTACAATTCCATTTAAGGCTGACCCACAACGCTTCTATCAGCACTTTAAACCCAGGATCCATTACTTACAACTACTGTACGCCCCTTACAGAGAAGATGAATTCCCAATTATAAATGGACGGTTAAAATAAATCCAGAAAACAAGTAAAACATTTCTGCCCATTAATACTAATACTGTGGGGGCTGCAGAACAGTTTGTGCACTAGAAATAGTTTGAAATCGGCGATTTAGATCAAATTAGCAGCTGTCACAATATCCATAAACATGTTCACAGGCTCCAGGTAGATCAAACCTCTGCCTCTACCCTCACTCCTCTTTAAATTATACCAATTTTAAGGATGCAATCAATCAGTGTTAATATATTCGTCTGCATGGAGGAGAAGGGAAATATCCAACTAAGATAAAACAATTTTAAAAAGCCTTAGCACACAGCAGAGTACTGATGCCAGTGGCTTTCCAGAGTATCACCCAGGAAGATGAAAAAGAGACCAGAGTGGCTGAGCCTAGAGTATTTCCTCTTTGGGCGACTGTAAGCACAGACTCCTTCCCCAGTCATCCTTTACCCACATCCCTGCCTGGCTTCTGCCACTCTTATCCATCCAGTCCACTCTATTTCTCAGAGACAGTGTGCCCTGCAATTCAACTGAAAGACTCCATCTGTTTCAAATTCTCTGCGACAAACAGAGGAATGAATCAGACTGCAAAAGTGAAATTGAAATCCTCAACAAACTGAATGGAAAATTCTTCTGTTTGAGGAGAAACCTTTACTACTGCTGCACTGCCAGGACGAACAGGAGGAGCAGCTTTGTAAGTGTTACCAATATAATAAAAGGTGAATGTGGAAGCCGGCTGAACCATGATAAAGACTGTGGCTGATGCTAAACAATTAAGATTTAATTCAGTGACTCCTTAGTCTTCAAGACCCAAGATATATATTTTTTTCTCTTTACTTCACGATTTTTTAGAATCAATATTAGTTCTGACGAGTTATGACATTGCTAAATCCCTCCATGCAGCCACAGTCAAACATCCCTGGGGCTTTCTTTGTTCTAGGATAAAAAGTAAAGGTTCCAATCTCACCTCTCACTGTTAACAACATCCTGCAGGCATGTGATGGCTGTTTTTAAGGATCTCTTGGTCAACACGCTTGTGTTTAACTGACGTGGTGACAGGATATCTTCTCCGACGGCACAGAAAAGTGGTGTAAAAACAGGCTTATATCCACACCCATTCGCCGAGTCCTCTGCAGAGGATTCTGGACTTCAAAGACGCGCACATGGTAATCTGCTTTAAATGGATGTTTCTGGGCCTCTATCATAGCTCGATCATCAACTGAGCCGACTTAAACCATGGCTGAAAAAAACAATGCTAATAGTGGATAATTATCAGCTTTTACTCCGTCTGCACTAGCTGCTCTATTCCCTCTCCCATCACACACAGAGGCTGGCGAATAAACACAATGGCATGAATAAATAATGACCCCACAATCCTCTTAAGGTCCCCGAATAGTGAGGGGAAAAAAGACAAAAGTTTACTTTTGGTGTTTGAGAGCAAGCGGAGCCTGAAATTGTAAGCGACTCATTAGGGCTACATGTGGCTTGCCTGGGGCCTTGCTGAACAAAGATGGCACCATCCCCATCCTGTCATTCCTCAGCGCACTCTAGGCCTGGCCTAATAAAATTCTAAAGTATACCCTTAAGAAACATCTACATCCCCAATAAAAGACAGTAAAGAGCTTAAGCACTGTCTTAAAAAAAAAAGAAAAGCTTCTCATCTTCCAAACTTTCTTCTGGAATCAAAATTTTACTAGACTGAGCGGGAATTCTGCTGAGTGCTGAGGCCACCTTTGCTTGATTTTTGCACACTTGCTATGGTGTGTATAAACATCATAGTAATATATGTGTTCATGCTAAAGGGGTTTACCTCTGTCAAAACATTATTTCCGTCCCTCATCATGATCTCCAGATAGCTTGATAAAAGCCCGTTTTCATTTCAGACACTCTGTCAGTGTTAAAGAATTGATTTGTGTGTGGCTCCCAGCTCACACTGAGTGCATGGCAGTTCAAAAGGCTATCTAAAATACATGCTGCCAAGAGGCTTGTGTTTCTAAGTGCTTATATAATTTATATCAGGGTAAAACCTAAGAGAGTTTGCAACATGGCAAATATGGCTTGTTTATACCAGAAGTAGTTACAAGAATTTAAGGGAAACATAATGCTGGCTGTATCGCTTGGGCAGAAATTAAAAAGAGAGTTACTGGGTGATAGAGGAATCTGATTGTGGATAAAGAAACTAAATTCAGAGGAATAATGTACAACCATTTGCCCAGCCTGCATAATACGGGTGTACATGCATCGCCATGGGTCCTGCAGGTTAAGCAGATACTGAGTCTTATCTCTGGGTCACACAAAAGTGTAACAACACCAGCTGGTGAAAACTAACTGTTGAACAGAGGCTGAAAAGAAAGTGTCAAAGTGAGCTCAGAAGTATGAAGTCGTGATATTTCTGTAGAATTTAAACAAGCTTAAATGGAAAACATATTTGTTGTATGAAACCAGAAGCCAGACTATCTGCAAACAACAGCAGAATTCTTAAGCTAATTGGTGCAATTTAAAGGTCTGGAGAGAAACTAGAGGATATGCGCCCTTTATAATTACAACTGTTTGGACATGAGTATCATATTTTGTTTTAATGTAAGAAATCATGAATTAAAAAGTGAATTGTAGAAAAGGGTATTTTCCAAAGTATTATTTAAAACAACCGGCTATGAGTTAATTAGTCGTGTTTTTTGTAAACTAGGAATGTCCTTACTTTGTTTAAGTAACGTATTATACCATAGCCAAGCTGTGCGCTATAATTTTATTATTACTGTAGATTCTGCTTGTGCTAGTATCAGCATTTTGCAACAGTTTAGGTACATCTCTTAATTATATTTCTTGAAAGAAATCCAAGTATGCGTTCAACACAATGGTAGTGAGAAGAATGTAATAATAATAATAAAAAAAGCTCACTTATGCAGACAGGAAACACCTTTTTCCAGAACGTAATTGTAGAGACTTTGGTCAGAACTAGGTAAGCCAATTTTAATTCCAAATTTCCACTGAGGCAATGAATAGAAATGAAGTTGCCTGGGGTTGATGCAGTCCTAGCAGCTGCATATAGGCAACGACATGAATTATCCTTTAACACTCTAACTAGTCGTGAAATGCAAATTTCAAATATGTTTTTCCACCGCTGGATACTGAACATTAACTCTTCAACGTGATCATTTTAAAATGGTTACTGGAGCACCAATATGCTGCAATATGTTTTTATTGTAACGTGTTTACTCATTGAACTTATCACTCCTTACCTCAGTCAACCCAGTTCTTACATTTCTGTTTTTGTCCTTTCTGAACATGAATTTTATTGTTATTTTGTTGCCCTGAGCTGATCTGCAGGATCAGGATTGAAGCCAATCAATTGAAATTGATCAATAGCAGCTATGAGAATCCTGATCCTTTTTCAGCCCTTTGTTTATTGCATTCTGGCTATGAGTTGTATTGTTACCGGTTATACACTGTGTTGTCATTGTTTTAGAATCAAATGTATCTTTGGTAAATAGATTTTACCTGAATGCAGACTGGCTATCAGAGAGGAATTAAAGTTGGTATCATGTCATGAAAAATATACATACTATATCTCTTGGATGTGTATTCTGTGAGCAAATATTTATCATATTTAATTCTAATTACGCCTTTTATGTTGTAATACCCGTTTTTTTTATCTCTTATAAATGCAACATGTAATACCTCTGCTTTATTGTCTTGTGTACACAGAGTGCCCATACAACAACTCTCACTGGACTGCCGTGTTTAAATAAAGGTTCACCGGATGAATGAAAAACATCCTGGCCTAGCAGCATGTTGTGACCCTTAATCAAATCACGTTTTATAGCTGTGCACTGGTGACTACAGAAATGTTAGCTAAAAATATATCATCACAGACTGAGTCCAAGGTTGCATTAGGGTAAGAAGCCCTTCCTCTTTTTTGCTTTTTTTCAGCGCGGCATCTTCACTGTCTTTCAAGTAATATCGACATCAAAAGGACGATGCAATCTATCACAAAGTGGCAACAGAAAACAATTAAAAAACCACAACAATTAAAGTCTGACCCAGGATCGAAAGTGCCAAGCATCCAATTAGTGATGTACACTAACAAGCTGTAACCTGCAGCTTCTTGCTCGGTGAAATATACAGAGATAATTCTTTCAAACTTCCACAAAGTCCAAATTACTTCCAGACTTTAGGGAAATCAGGGTCATCATTTTAATGCCATTT
Organism: Miichthys miiuy; assembly: GCA_036365135.1. Classification (NCBI taxonomy): domain Eukaryota; kingdom Metazoa; phylum Chordata; class Actinopteri; family Sciaenidae; genus Miichthys; species Miichthys miiuy. The sequence goes on along the minus strand of CM071607.1, from coordinate 4,127,086 downwards.
ACCAATATAAACAAGGTCAGGAAAAATTATCTCTTGTACTCACTTTCCAGGTTAATCTCTGCAAAAGCCTTGTTGCCACAGCCATGCACCAGTTGTATTCTCAGGTCATACAAGCAATGTATGTTTTTTTGTTGTTTTTTTAATAACTGTTTATCAGGCAGCTGACTGACAGACGTAAATGGATTTTCTGTTTCCTGAATTAAGCTGTCCGACTTGACATTTTAAAAACAACTGTCATCCGTTCCTAAACTAAGTGTGGGAATATGTCTGGCTGTCCTGGACTACATTTCTCATTAGCACTTAATTAAATGCTAAAACTGTCACACCTACTGTAAACCATTATTAGTGCTCAGCTAGTATTTTTCAATAAGTTTAAATCATCTAAATAGCTCAAAGCATGCCTCTGCAAAAAAAAAAAAAAAAAAAGGTAATTCACACAGTGCAAACATCGAGGTTTGAAGACAGAGAGAATGCAGCTCCGGTGTGACCTGCTGCAGAAGCCGGCAATTCATACAGCTGAGATAAGACTAGTGCTTCCAGTGTGACAGCAGTACTTTAGGGGAACCACTGAAAGCCGAAGGAAAAAAAATCTAAAGCTTATGTCCTGAGCTATTTTCTTCAACATGCACCGGCTGTGAAATTTTACTGTGCCTAGCTACTTTCACTGGGAGAGAAATAATCCAGGAAGAACCTGAGCTGTCCAGCACAACACGATTTTGGAGTTGCAGGGTCTTTATGTGTGTGGAAAATCTTACGTGTGCACTAACCCTATATTTAATAGTGCCAAAGCGGGAATGTTGCAGATAATTAATCACACAGACGATCATCTGAGTTATCACACAGACGATTGTATTCCACATGGATCAAAATAAAAAGAAGCACAAATGTTCTGCAGTTACTGTCATAGATGTCTATCATCTGCGTCTGAAGATGTAAGATGTGTTTTTTAATCTTGATGTTAGATAATATAATTATAGTTTTTCAGTTGAAATATTCTGCACGAGGATGCAGTGAAGATAACGTGAACACAAGCATGTGAATCACGAGCATTTATCCATGTTTTAACCTCACAACATGGACCAACGAGTATTATCAAAGTATTTGTATGATTAAGTGACAAAGGTCACTTGAAGTTGAAACATTTACATCACCGGAGCTGGTGTTTGCTGCTCTGAAAGTTTTGCACCTGGATTTGTAGAGACTTCCTTTATACATATCAGAGGTGACCACTAATGAGAGGAATCTCAGCATGGAAGTTTAATTATTTCTATCTCATACTAGGGCAACAGCACGTTACGATCTCTGCTTCCTGAGCATCAATAACAACTGCTAATTGCTTACACTAGAGATAACTGGTCATTCAGAGCTATCTGTAATTTTATTTCAACACACTGATCCCAGAGCTTTTTTCCTTCTAAATTAAAAAAATATGTTTAATTAAATTAAAAATATGTTTAATTTAGAACCTAACTATACAGCACTATATACCTATAGGTGGTGAGATCAGTGGCATGCTTAGTATATTCGCTGATATAGATCCAGAATATTAAATATCTGCGTGACTATTTGTTTTCCATTTTAATCAGTGAGAGTATTTCCTAAAGCTAACATGAATATAACATGAGCATAGATGACTGAATGTATGTTAAAACGGATATTGCTAAGAGAAGGACAGAAGTTGTGTGACTTAGTTAGGATGATCCTCCATGGAGGAGGGCTCATCCTGCTCCATGTCGTGCTTTGAGCTGCACTGAGGCCCCTGAGCCTTGGTGGTAAGATGGGCCCTGATGGGCTGTTGGTTTAGACTGTCAGAGGCACTGGCAGGGAGCGGGTATGCAAGTCCACAGATAACAGACCAAAACTGTCCACATGGGCCTCTAAAACCCAGCAAATTAGCCTGCAAATGAGCCAGAGAATATCTCTACTAATCCATGATCTGAGCAGAGACTCTGCCAAAAAAGTAAACAAATAAATAACTTCATAAGAAATACTGGGGGTGGAAATAACCACGGCTGTGAGCTGGGAAACCACTAGTGATTTCTTTGAAGCATCATTTCGTCTGATACTCTGCTGCTGCGATGCCTGTGACCATTTCAGAACAAGCTTCATGTTGTGGTCGATGTGGATACAGTGAAATTACAGATCGCAATATTACAGAAAACATTGTCCCCTACAGCAAATGATCACAGTCTCTGTGTCTCTATTACAGATGCCAAAAGGCAACGATGCATCAAAATACCACTCTTTTACAAAAGTGATTATATTTGTGTCTACAGTAAAACAGATCCTGACTGTATAAATGTTATAATTGTTCTCTAAAACACAGCCGGTTATACTCAACTTAGCAAATACCACAGATGTCTGTATTAATAGCTCTTAATGTTTTACTTACTTTGATTCTTTAAACAATTATTTGAAGCAGCATCCTCAGATTTTGATTAATAGAATGAACTATCACAAAAAAAACAGTTACAATAAGATTTTCTAACAATTAGCAGGTAAAGATATTCATTCTGATGTTACTTATGTTGTTATAAAAAGATTGTGGTTGTGTGAGTGTTTTGTTTAAATTCTGAATTCAAGCCTTTCATGTTTCTTGTTAACTTTGCTACCTGCAACGTGACATTAATATAAAAAATAATAAAGTTTTAGGTTACTGTAAGTGGGCATGAAATATGACTAATCTTATTCTGTAGCACACAGAGAATTACAAGCCAGATCTGTAATTAGTCATAAAAACCTTGCAGGGCAGTGGTGCAAGGTAAAGAGAATCACTTCATATAATCTGTTAAAACATTTAAAGTAAGCCAACACACTCGAAATATGTCCTTTAATTTTATAATTACTCGGTTTCAATGTGCACACAGTTACAGTCCAGCAGAATGCACAGTACTTTTAATGCCATACTTTTATAAATGTGTGCTTTTTTCATTTACTAAAATAAGACCATCACATAAAACAGTTTTATGTTAATCATAAAACGCTTCTGTATAAAAACAATGACCATTAAAACAAGAAAGGCTTTATTGACTATATTAAATACATCATTAAAATAAAAAGCACGGATTTAGATTTTTTTTTAATCAATTTCATTTTAAACAAAAAACAAGCAGACAAATCTGCTCTCATGTATGAATTGATTTTCCTGTCCACATATTCACGTAAAAAACATCTTCTCCCTTGTCGTGTGTGTGTGTGTGTGTGCGTGTGCCTGTATGTGTGTGCATGTGCGCAAATATGCTACTGCTACTCCAAGGTCACAATAAGAAACCCCATCTCTGTGGTCCTACCACACTGCTGTAAAACATGCCCTAATGAATCCAGGCCTGTTCTACAGGAAACATTTTGTCTAATTGGACGTCTGATTTCACTTCACCCCACAGGCTCCTAATATGGTAGCAAAGCTCCGGGGAATCAGTTCAAAGATTAAACAAATCTGAAATGTGGAGCGTGCATCAAAGATATTTACTTATTCATCTCAGGAGGGCGTGGCCATCAGCATTTCAGCATGCATATTCTATGAGGTCAAAGGTTAAGAGGCCTGTATCAAAGTGTGAAAATGCTGCTTGTTCTGTGGTTACTATCAGAAAACCGGCATTATGCAGAGGGCATGTTTGTAATGTGACTCCTTATTTTCATTCCTCTGATATAGTCCAGTGAAAAATGATCACAAAAATCCCAACTAACAAATTATTGTGTTAGTCATGCTGGATTGGAGTGTACAAAACAATGTTCATTTAGATATTTCAGCACAATGATTCTTTGACTTGTGCAAACTCTGGTTGTCACTTTGCCTGACGCTATGTGAAAAATGCCACACTACATTCAACAGAAGAAAATGGACCATTAATAGAATTAAATTCCTGACAATAAATACTCTCACTAGAAGCTTTTCTGTGCAAGGGAAGTGTCGCTTGGGCCAAAAATAACAAGAGTGAATAGAACTGAACAAACATCCTTTCAGCCACTATCAACATGGTGAGGGGACAGGCTGATGTACTACCCGCTCAAGTTTAAATCTGCGAGAGGTTTGCTTTTCAAAGCCCATCAGCCTTTTGGGGCTGTGACATGTTTCCACGAGGAACACCTGTCCCTCATAGACAGTCATGCTCTGTTCAAAGATTCAGTAACTGAGCACCACCCTGGAGCTCTTAACCTCAATCTTTCAACAGTTCAAAGTTTCTTCAGAGTCTTGATCCCACCAAAAAGTATCTGATACAGGTGGCAAAGGAATAAATCGTCATCACTGTGGAGTTTGCACTTACTGCAAGAAGTTTGTATTATAGTCTTATAACTTGTTTTATAAGCAATTCAAATTATTATTCTGGTATTACATTTTTTTTTTTACCAGTTCTAGCGCTATTAGTAGTAGTAATTATAACTTGGAAGATGAATATATGGAGTGGAGTATTGCTACATAGTTATTATTAGTAAATTTATGATTTGTGTTATTGTGTGCAAAGCAGATCAGCTTCATTATAATAATATAACACGAATAATAGTACGGCACTTCATATCTCAGTATGAAAATTTAAGGTTATCAGCAGCAATGAAGGCAGAAAAGAAAAAAAATTCTTATTTCAACAGCTGCGCACAAATCTGTATGAAAATGCAGAAAGTGGCTGTGCATAGTGAATCCACATGAAAAGAGTTTTCATCTGAAAACATCAATGAATATTGCTCCTTCTCCGGCTAAAAGCGTGATCACATCAGCACATTAGCCACTATGTGCTTTGAAGGTAAAAATGCTGATTGATGACTCGTATTTAATCATGCAGAACAAAAAACAGAATTGAATTAAGAAACCCGACCATCATTCATCTCGAAGTCCCGCTTTCTGCAACTTCAACTCATTAGTCAGTGCAGGAGCTGCAAAAGTGTGTTATTCCCATGCTTGCTTGGTGTGATAAAGACATGGCTATGTGAAATTCAATAAAAAAAAGCATGGACAAACAGAATATTTTAAGCTTTTCATGAAGTCTACAGTCGACAAGCTTATGAAAAAGACAGTACCAATATATTTTTGATAATAATCATACCATTTTCTACAAACATGCTTCTTTCAGTTTTTCAGAATTTCCAAGATCAAACTGGTTCTGTCGTCAAAATAAAACTGGAAATTATCATTTCTCTGTTAAATACGTTTTGTATAATGCAATTCTCTTTACACAAGATCATAATGCTCACTCCAGAGAATCAACTGGCACAATAAACAAGTCTGCATCACACCAATCTGTGCATCATTTCTCTGGATACCTGAGAGAGTTTCTGAATCAGGCTTAAGATGTTATTGAGTACCTTTAAAGCACAGATGGATCCAGGTCCACCCGTCAATACTGTGTTCACTTATACAACACTTTTGTTACAAAGATAACATTTGCCATCTGGGCTGCTAATTTTGTATCACTGGCTGTTTTTATATGACATTCTGTTTTAAAAGCCACATCAGGACACTATTACAACTAATAGTACTGCTACTAATTACTATTAATATTATTATTCGTAGTAGTAGTACTAGAAGTAGTATACAACCAACCAACAGCCAAGGCTGTTTTAATGAATTCAAATGAATCTGATGAAAATCAGGGTTGATTTAGTGATTTTGAAGTGCGGAGGTCTTAACAGATACCACTCTTTGCTTGTGTGCTGTAGAGAATCAAAATGCAGATTTCACTGGTGTTCCTAGAGGCTTCACCCTGAAGCAATGCCTACAGCTACGAGAATTTGAGTAATGAGCAATAATAAAAAATAATCCAACTCAAAAACTAAATATCACACAAATGAGTCCCACTGTATGATTTTCTGCCATTGACTTGTATAAAAAAATCATACTTAAAGAACAGTATTTAAATCAAACATACAACGTGAATAATACTACATTGTAAACGGACAAACTGCATTGCTATATTGCCCTTAAGAGCAAGATCAAAGCTCGGCTATATATTTACAGTATATATATCCTTAATCAATATAGAACAGATCTCCCAGGAGAATAGAGTCGGGGGAAGCCGAATCAGTATACAACTAACCACCCACTGGAACTAATTACATTTTGTCCATAGAAAAATACCAGTGTCAGTCACACAGGCATTTTTATACAACAACAGGAAGTGTGTAGGCCTTAGCTGAATTATTTTTCTCTGCAGGTTATGGAACACATGAATAACAACAGTTCCTCAGCAGGCTTTCCTGGCCACTGCCGATTCTCATGGTTACAGAAATGTAATAGTCTAACCATGACAGTGGGGGAAAGTTGGGATTAGAGAACACATCTGGATAAGCTGTGATGGGGTAAAACCCAAAGAACAGCAGCCCTCTCCCAAACCCAGCAGGTTGGGCTGGCCTCCTTGCTGTTCAGCCTCTGTTGGATGTGCAATGACTCAGCAGTCGCTGGCTGCTGGAAGTGTCCTCAAGGGGCTGCCTTGGGATGAGAGGCATGCTGGGTAGGAGACACACACACACATACCTGTACACGCCGCATGAATGCACTCTGAATGCTAAACAAACTATACACATGCACAGGGCACACATGTAGTCACCCATCTATAAGTGTCACCACAACACTCAAATTCACGCAGGACCTAACAACGAAATCCAGTCCTCAAGTATAAAATGTCAGTGATTGAAAATCTATGTGGTGATACACATGCTTTGCAACTTGTGTTTTCAATTGTCACCCATCACATACTAGGCAAGAATGATAATTTTAGCATTATGTTGCATGAATCTTAGCAGCGTAGCACATCAGCAAGGGTTTTATTCACAGTATATATGAAATGCTTCTGAATCACTTGAGCATCGAGAACATTGTTCCAAAATCGCTGATTTGTATGCATTAAAACCAGGGTCAAGTAAGTCACATGTGAAGAGGGGGAGAACTACCCAGCAGCTTGAATACATTAAAGCAGAGTAAATGGTTTGTTGATTTAAAGAGATTAAAGCACACACAAGCAGGCCTGCTCGATGGATTTTAATTAACTTGCCATATATAAATTGTATGTTATCAGGCATTACTGAATTAAATGGTGAATACAAGTGCTCTTTCTGCTTGGGTGCTTTGAATAAAAGGCTACTTAGAATCTCGATTGGGTCTCCCAGATGTATGTAGCACATGATGCTGCAGTTACGGGTGCTCTGAATATGTTCCAGCATACCAACCCCTGCAGCCATCCAAGGAGATTCTCTTTAATTATGTACAATACAGCCAATTCAAGTCCCCTGGCATCTGAGATGATCAAGCAGAGGGATGCCACGTTCTCTCCTTGAGTCATTCGGGCAAATGGATTCCACTTCCAAGAGTCATTTCTGTCAGTTATAATAAGAAGCTAATACATAATGTGACACACTCTGAAATGCAAAACTATTCACAAGGTTCTCTGCAAGGCTGTGCAGGGGCAATTAGAATTTTGCCACTAGGCCTTTGATGAGTTCCTCAATCTCCAAAGTATCCTGGGAACAGTATCATAAATCTGCCAGTTAATATGCATGATTTAGGTTTGTGTTTAACTTTGCATAATGTGAAACAGAACTTAAATTTTTACCACACTGCACTTCTGTGTACAAGAAATGGAGAAGAATCCATTTTGGCAGAAAATCAGGTAAACAAATGCAGAAAGACGTAGGCAGTGTAGACACAAAAGGGCTACGTGAGTAAAGGAAACCTGTCTGTCAGGTACTGCCTCCACGCTGCACTGACTTTAGCCTACTCCAAGAGCTTTTTCTCTCGGTGTATACACTATGCAAGCAATTACTTCGGTGTAACTGAGTTTACCAACAAATAAGCGCTGGGGGGGACTGAGCTGAGATTCCAAATGGCATTTCTGCTTCCAAACAGAATTCTGTAATCTCATGACTTTACAGCACACTAATCTACAATTTGAATAAGAGTATCTTCACCAGAACTGCTATTATCTTCTTGCATTTTCCGGCACTTGACATGGCTCATAGTTACATATTCCCTGAGCTCAAGTGACCTTCTGAACAAGCACGCGGGCTCATCTGGCCCTTGGGGGAAAACACCAAGCCACAGAAAGATGAATTCAATAATACATATGGCTTCCCACTTCCTGGCACTAATTTCAGTAAGAAACCAGCCAGTCCACACATGATTCACACACTGCGCAAAAAAAAAAAAGATGAAGCGCAAGAATAAAATGATCTGGGAACGAAGAACAGCAGAGGTATGCCAAACGTCTGGCTGTACTGGAACACTGGTAATTGTCTTTTCTTCAAGAGGTCAAATCCTAAATATGTTGGTCTTTAGCCAAACAGAGATTTAAAGAGCTTAATAAAAATGTTCAGTTTGCTCAGACTGAAAGCGTGCGTACCAAAACATTTACAAAGACAGAAAAAAATGCAACATATCTTGTATGTATTCCAGTTGAACATTGTCAAAAACTTATTTGGTCTTAGATTGTACCATGCACAACAGAGTAGCGTGTTTTTGGTTGTTTGTCTCAGAGAAATGTCATTCTGCTTCCGTGTACAGAAACATGCTCAAAAAAAAAAAAATAACACTAATCTGTTCCATTTCAACAGCCAAGTCAAATCCACACGGAAAGAGGTGTAAAATCAGGCTGCCTGATAAGGGCTTACAGAGAAAAGCGAAAGAGAAAAGTTCCCTACCGTTTTCTGTGTTCTCGTGTTCAGTGTCGGTGAGAGTAAGATTGGAGTTCGCCCTGCTGGAGAGGCACGAGCTGCGGCCTGACTTGGTGTTGCTGCGGCCCCATAATCTGACCGCATGCTCTGGTGACATGATGCCGTCTGTCTCTGTGTCTGCATCTGAGCCCACACTGACTGAGTAGTCACGGTGTGACAGCCCCAGGTCAGTCCTGTATGTGGCTACGTGGGATGGCAGGGCCTCTCCAAAGCCAAGGTTTCGAAGGGAAAAGTCTGCTCCTGCAGCAAGCCAATAAATACAAAGCACTGGTAATTAAATGTGTCACTAACTGCATCACTTAACATAATGAACTGAATTCATTGCAGAAAAAGATGACAGTAATATCTTGGCCTTCTCAAGCAATAGTTGTGGAGTTATATGAAGATACAGGTACAGTTAGTATTTAAAGCCCCTATTGTTATGTGATTATAGCGTCTTTAATGCATTACTCTCACTAAATTCAACTCAGTGTCCTCAGATTTATGTCTTGTTCCGACCATGAGGAGTCGCCAAAGTCGAAGACATTTTCAGATCCGATACATTCTTTGAAACAAATACAATTGATGTTTTGATGTCTTTTGTTCATAAGAAAGCAATAGTTTTCAAATGACAACAGCTTTTATATCTTTAAATGTCATATTTGAAAAATGAGACATCCTTCTCAATTTTCTCTCTCCTAAATTCTCCACCAAGGTAATTAGAATTACCACCGTGAGTCAGGAGGAGACTTGTAAAGCAGTCCTTGATGATTTGAGAATCTGTTACTGCTGAAAATTTTTTTTTAAAAAGGTTGTTTATTTCCTTCGGTGCACCACCTAGAGGACGTGTCCTTGGTGATTAAAAATATAACTGTTTGAGGGAAATGGCAGACCTAAGCCTCAGCTGGATTTAAGGCTACCTCGACGGTGCCATCACATCTGATCTGAACTTTGAAGATCAATAATAAATCTGAATGAGCACGTAAAGTTATGCATGTATGCAGGTATGCATGTCCTCCATGCAGTTTTAACTCTAGCATGGTGGGTTAAATCCCTGGCCACTGCTGGTTATAGTCAAACAATGCAGAATGACCTCCACAGCGACTGAATGTGAATCACCAGGAGACTCCTCATTAAAAAGCAATGCTGCATATGTGGAGACCAGGCAATCATGTGCCCTTAACATAATGTTCATGTCATTGTGCACTGCTAACTTACTACACTCTGTAGATAAACCATACTGATATCAATGACAATCCCTGTTAACATAATGCGGTACTTTTAATATTAGCACAGCTAAAGGCTAACCTTGCCGGCTGAACTCGTCCACTTCGTGATGAACCATTTCTTTGACGCGGGTCCCGTAGGCCATCCTTGAGTCATGGTCAAAGGCCTTGAGTGTTTCACTGGAGCTGTAGGATTTGGTGTTTGGTTTGCCATCCTCACTGTCTGCTGAGGAGCTGGTGTAACGGCGCTCGGTGTCCTGCCGGGCAGTGAGTGAGCGGTAAGGTCTACGTTCCTTCACTTCCATGGCTGCGTCCACACTATTTTCAACATCAAATGTGGGTTACAATGCCAGTTTAGTTTGAGTGATTCTGTAAAAGAAGAACACAAACAAAAAACATATCATCACTTGCAACCATGATCACCAAAAGGTATAATCTGAAATGGTACAGACATCATGATAATTTTAGTCAAAATCACTGATTCTGTCTACACACACACACACACAAATGCAAAAGCAAGCAACTGTGGAAATAAATAAAATGCAAATGCACGTGTCCAAATATCAGCGTTTGCATGGCTCAGCACACACAGGCAGAGCATGAAGAACCACCAGGATTAGATTTAATAAAATATGGCACAACAAATCTTGCACCTATAAAGTTTACAGCGCAAGTCTCCCACAAATATTCTATTTTATGTGCCATATAGAAACGCTGGGCCTCCAGCATCTGTAAAAGTGGCAGGTGTCCTTCCATGAATTGTGTTGTTTATATGTTACAAATCATCACCAGTTGAAAACTGAGGAGCCAAACAAATCTAGGACTACACTGAACCAGCAGAGATGATTAAAATCTGAAACATAAAACCCCAACTGTCAAGTAGCACACCGAGCATAAGATCAATAGAGAGAGGATTTTAGCATCCAGCTATGTGCCACGTTTTGTTTTCATGCCTTAAAGCTCAAAATGTTGAAGCAAAACAAAGAAACCTGCTTTGAAAGTATTTTAATAGGTTCAAACATAATTTCTTATGAGAAAGACTTTGCTGTTTTAGTGCAAAAGTACACAACTTAATGTGTAATATTACAGCACTTAGCTGACGCTTTGCGAACAGTTCATTCAAAGCGACTACATGGTTTAAAGATATTGAGTTGGATTAACAAATGTCAATGTGGATACAAACTTGATTAAAGGCTTGGTCACTGTTTACTTGAGACTCAATTACTGAACACGGAGAATTAGTGAGCCATACATTGGAGTGATATAATGTGTTTTCAGGCTTCTTCCAACTGCAATGACATGATGATATATCACTAATTATATAGCATGAGCTGAAATCCATATCATTAATGCTGCAGGATTCTATTTCGATACCATTCACTCATACACTTGTACTTATTTTACTATAAGAATGAGATGCAAGCGACTGGATAAGCGAGCGCAGCTCTTTTAAAAAGAGATAAAAACTACTCCTGGCAAATCTGGGACTTTTTAGTGACAATATGCCTGTGTTGTTCAGACAAGGATTTTCCACAAGATAAGCTCTTTATGAATACTGTATGAGATTTGCACCGGACAGAACAGTAAACAATAATCCTTAGTGAACTATATTTGCCCCTGCCTCAAAAAAAATCCTTTTTTTTGAAGACGCTCTTGTTGGGTTTGGGGGTTTCTTTTTGTATGTATTGACAGCTGAAAAGATCCTAGTGATTAATGACTTGGGGCCTCAATACCACGACCTCCGCCACATGGGGGGGGAGAAAATGCTCCCACTCTGCAGCCGCAAGAGCACTTCAGCTGCTCCCAAGATTTCAGATGCTGCTTGTATGGGTTGCTAATTTTTACCTTTTTGCTCAAGATCCTTGACGCTATGCAAATGTGAGAGCGCATAGAACAAGCAGCTTTCTAAAGTTTCAAGAATGTTCTTTAAAAAGCATTGTTTTTGTTTCCAAAGAGCTGGGCTCATTGCTCCGACCATCTCTCTTCTGTACAGCCCTTGCTCCTCATTATTAATCGGCTGGTATGCAATGAGATGTACCTTTGAGGCCATGGGAAACCCAGAAGAGTTTTTCAAAGAAGCAACAGGCCATAGACGATGACAGATGATATAGAACGCAAATCTGGGTCCTAGAAATGTGTCCACCTTGACTACAACCGTCAGAATTTTCACACAAAGCATATTGTGAAAAGTAAACAAGCACTCTTCTTCATAAATAGGCTACATCTGGCATTATCATTGTGCTTCAGCGCCAAAGAGCAAAGCTGTTGTTCGTGTTCATCTGTCTACATCTAAATCCTGGGAGAAGAAGCCAAAACAAAGAAAATGCCACTGTTGTATTATTTTATTGCACTGGTACGTGAAGATAGAGAACAGAAGGTTTTATTTAACCAAGATGATTTAGAAACGCTAAAAAACAGTCGTATGAAGTGATAAGAGGACTATTTTTAAGTAATATCATCATCTCATGCTAAGACACAGGGGGCTTAAAGTGGAAGCTTGAAACTCTGAAGGAGAAGGTTAATGAGGGTACATTCACAAAGACACACTTAGAAAAGTTATTTGCAAAGACCAGTGAAAAATTACTGCCATGGATTGAAATCTCTGAAACAAAGATAACAATCACATGCTTTTATTTCAAAGACACAGTTCCTCTAAAGCTCGAGCTGCGGTGCCAAAAAGAAGCTAACTGCATATCTATGCAATGATCCAAAATCAATTGAGGTCTCTCTGGACGGACAAAAGAAACAGTGGATGGTCTGTTTTTCCCTTTGAAATAATTGCACACGCTACATTTTTCAATTGCATTGTCCACAATTGCTCATGGTAGAGTCAGGTGCATGTGTAGGTCCAAAGCAAATGTATAGCAGTAGCACTAATGTGTTTCTGCAGAGGAAGTGTTGCATGAACTATGAATGTGTAAACTGAAGTTATCGCATACAGTGATGTTGTATGAGTTTTGTATCGTGTGTGTCGAGGGAGTGACTGCAGACTCGAACATTATGAACAACGTGATCGACAAAAAGATCCTTTTCCTGAAGAGCTCAACAAGCTTGGTAGCACAGCTTACTGTACGTGTGATGGTGTGAACGGTTTTCACCTAAGAAAAGTTGGTTGTTCTATTCTGCGCAGCCAATGTTCTGTTCACGAACAATTTGAGCTGCTCAAGAAAAAGTCTAATAACACTTGAGGAAAGTGGATGTACAGTATACAGACTACAACAACACATCACACGAGTCAAACTGCTACAGACAGCATATGTACAGTATATGTAGATATACTGTAGAGGCACAGGCGTATCGTCTGTCTGGTATTGACAGTTCATCTTGTGCTGTGTGTCTGATTTCACAGCCTATGATCAAAGATTAAAACCGGTTTAATATACCGGACAGAAGGCAGAGCTTATGCTGCTGCAGTGAAAACCTTAAAGTGCTGCCAGTGTCAGAAGATAAATAACCACATCAGCCATCATCCACATACACACTTTGGATGAATTTTTTTAAACACACAGGCTGGCCAGCTATGTCCGTCTGTTAAAGGGTTCTGATTATTTTCAACCAAGGCCATTATTTCCCTGAATTTTACCTTTTACAATTTTGTGTTAAAACTATCATCAACCAGTGGTACTGCTCTTAAACATGTCCTCAAGGGAACACCCAAGATGTGACATTTTTTAGTGCTGCAACAAAGGATTATTTTCATTGTCCTTGTCACAGTTAAAAATACCCATCACAAGCTCTCCGAGGCCAAGGTGACATCTACACAGATAGACGCTTTAGTTAAATAGTAAGATTCTTTTTGTTTAATCAAAAACAGCCGTCCTACAGTAGCTCAGTTTAAAGCCACCAGACTCCACTGCAAAAAAAAACTGTAATTTTACGCCGCAGAACAAAGTGCTAGTCTACAGCTGCTTTAATTAGTTAGTGTTATTTGAACAATCTAATGTCTTTAAACATCCTTTCCATGATCCTGTCAGACACTAATAATAACTATTTAGGCCTGTCGGTGGCAAAGCATGCACTTTTAGTGGACGTGTATTAGCGGTGCCCCGATGGATTACACATTGCAGCTGCCGGCTGCAGCACTCTCGCTCAATACTGGACCAGTTTCAAAAATTGTTGTTCCCGTGAGTCATTTTAACTTTAACTCCTCAAAACCAAGTAATGCTTAAGCCATAAAATTGAGCAGGCTGAAAACTTTGTATCTTCAGCAGAGCTGCTTGATGCAATGGTAGCCTCTTGCACCACACAAAATCTGTCAAACCAACCCATAAAACATACCACCCGCAGTGTGAATAACCAGTTGCAGAAGCCCCCTGTTAAAACACTCGTTGAGGTTTTTGCTGGGTAGATCGTTGTGACCATTGCTCCAGTGTCAGGAGTTGGTTAAATATGGGATCTAAATACGTGGGGGGCGTTTGGGGTACAATATAAATGCAAATGGCTCTGTACTATCCATCAAACAATTAGCAGTGTGCTGAGAATTGCTATTCAGTGCTGCTGCATATAAATCTAGCCTTCACTCTGCACACAGCCCTGTTTTCCATGATAATTAACCGCTTGCTGCTCTTTACATGTCGTAGGTTTCACATGCAGAATCCAAGACTGAATCCTGAACATTTTCAGGCAACAGACAAAGTAACACACATGCACAATGTTTGACAAATCCCTTGGAGTATAATATAAAATAATTACAGATTACTTGTCTGTGAAATCACTTAATTACTTACTATTATTACTAATTACCACCACTAAGATTGAGACATAATGTGTTACTGATTCGTGATGTCATTTTTAGACAAATGACTGCAGATATAGAGCATGAGCCAAAAAAAATGTTGGAGCTTTTCTTAGTACAAGACTAAAACTAACATTTGGACTCATTTAATGTTAATAATAATATCTTTTAACAAATCCAACCCAAATCACAAACAATTTTAAAATGTATTTTTTGTGTATTTCTGGGTTTTTTTTTGTGTTTTTTTTTTTCTTAACGAACCTGGTCAAGTAGTCAAAGGATTAGTGATAGTTAGCTCACAACACTGCAGACAAACCTGTACACACAAAAGCAGCCTGTAGTGCAACAGAGAGGAAATTTGGGCAGATATCAAGAGCATTGTCTACAAGGTCCATTGAGAGCAAGGAAAGCTCCATACAGGCACCACTTACTTCTATTCTGGAAATCTTTCACATGCCTGGGCTCTATAGAAAACCCTCCTCGGTCAACAGAAAGGTGTGTTTTCAATAGAGGAAAAAAGATCTGCGTATATGGGGTGGGGACTGAATGGCTTGCCAAACAGACATGAATTCTGTAGTGCTAATGCAAGCTGGGGAGGGGAGAGGGCATGGAGGGTGGGGGGGCATCTCAGCAGCCGCCTCCTTCCGGGATCAAAAGCAACCCCACCAGCGAATAAAACAGAATGCGTAAAAGCCTTAACATAAACAAAAGTAGCCTGGGACTGCTGCTGCAGCACACTCCCTGCTGCTAATCACTCTAAGCAATTCAAGGTTTAGTCCTGACAGAGGGAGCAGGCAATGGAATAATGCCTTTAAACCAGCCTAGTAAATAACAGGGTGAAGCAGTCTATTTACAGTCACTTTCTGCATTGATGTATGCCCTGACCTTGGCCAAATACAGCAAAATGTTAGCAGTGCTATGTCAGGCTGAGATGCTCACTTATCCATTATCAATATTTCTGCTGAACCACAACAAAATACATTGTGTGTTTTGCTGGCTTGCCACTACAGTATAGGTGAACATGAAGGCTAATATGTGAGGAATGATCCAGTTACACATCCTAAACTGAAATATAAGAAAATAAGAAGGTTCACTATATAGTCCTGAGGAAACAATGAGATAAATTTGAAATTCTTGCAGTTTTAGCAGGAGGACCTCTCCACCAGGCTGAAGTGCTTCTATTCCCAAGCACGGCTGGTGAGTGCGTAGGTCACCCTGGTTGTGACCTGTCGCTCATTAGTCTGCGATTAATGCTCATTATCCTGCAAAGGCTAGACCTGAGTTTGATTTATAGTTTGGCCCGAGGTGAAACTAAACCTAATACCAGCTAAGCAATAATCAACTTACTGTAAACTTGCTACTGTCAAAGTTACTGTTACAAATGTTTGAGGTTTGCAGCTGTAGCCTGAGGAAGGTCTATGGGACCCAAATGCTGCAAATAAATTATGCTCTGAACAAAAATATTGTATGTGCTGTTCCCTAGCCTTAAGGGTTGGCTCAGTGGAAAAAACAAGTCAAAAACACATTTTCTTACTGCATGTAAATTGTGTCTACTTCATATGCCAGGTGAGATTTCAGCCACAACCCCAAATACAATGGAGGTGAATGGAATTTAAGTTCTGGTGCCCACAGCATTAAGAAATTACATTTTGAAAAATGAACAGTAATATCTTTCCAGAAGCAAAGGTGCACTCTTTTGAATAATCGACAGACGATGCCTTCTTCCTTACATAAGATACTCTCTTTGAAAAACTATTGACAGCGATGTCTGTCACACAAAAAGGTCAACAAACAAAAATCTATTTACTTCCACTGTCTGCAAAGAGACACATAGCAGATAAAAAACAAAGCTGTAACACTCACCCACCCCAAAATTTAGAGAGGTAAGGAAGAGAATCAGAAAAAGCTATTATTATTCTGAGCCTATGCTGTGACGGCATGTAGATGTGTTTCACCACTTTTTCACATACATCATCTCGACCTCTGTTCTAAGTTCTTCAGCCGAGTTCGTTCAGGTTACATTATAAGCTTTAATGAAGGTCCTCTGCGATTTAGAAACAGTCTTGGAACAGATGATTAAATTTCTAAATGTATGACTCACTCACCTGAACACATTTTAGCAGATCATTAATTAATAACTTTTTTTGTGTGTAACACCAGGAGGTGAGCTAAAACTTTGACTTTACTTCCTCTAAAAAAATATTTCTGAATGGATCTGAACACAGATACCTCATTGTAGCTTACAATTTAATCATAACTTTGAACAAATACCTCTCAAATACGTCGCAATAGTTCATTGTATTTAAATGTAATACTAGCTCTTCCATTCGGCTTGGCATCTCAAAAAAGTCCTTACCTTGGTAGTGCTTAATATACCAACAGCTTTATCAAATGTCACTTGCCTTGGTCTCATTATACAATAACTGGTTCCACTGTACAGACCTGTTTTGTATTGGCCTCACAAGTATTCATGCAATTGATGTCGCCACTTAACAGGATGCAAAATAAGGTGAGAGCTATTGTTTATTGTTTTTTCTCCTGCATTTTATTAGTTTTCCATTCAACCCTGAGAGTATGCTGCCTGGGTAATTTAAAAGACCCTGAAGAGTACTGAAGGTACAGAAATGAAAGCAGGTGACTCGCGTGCTATTGACATTGTATTCAGACACTGAAATTAAATGTCTGCAGTTTCTTAGAAAATACAATATTTACAAAATGAGTCAGTGATGTTATCACACCTTAATGCCACTAATGATCATGCAGTTTACTTGATGGTGCATGAATTGTGCTTAGTGGTGTAACAGAAATATAAGCGTAAAATTCCACTTATTCTGTTCAAATAAATAAATGTGTTTTGTTTTGTTTTGTAACCGACATCGATGCAAACATAGACAGAAATAAATCATGAACAAATCTGAATAGGGACGGCTGTCAATCAATGTCCTACACACATGCAATAAAGTAGGAAACAAAGAAGCGGAAGAAAAAAAACCCAAAAAAGCTTCATCAAATCAAACAGATACAGTACAGTCAACTCTGACTGTGTCTATAGTGACAAATTTCAGTTGACTCATGGCGTCAGAATTTGTCTCAAATGTGTCTCAAGTGACCACTTGTGTTTGGATTTCACTTCCCGGCCCAATATGCAAATAACCATGTAAATTACTTCCATTTCTGTAGGCCAGAAAGAAGTGACTACAGATGAAGCCTGTATTCAAAGTACTCAACATACAGCATGCTGTCATGCATTCCTAAAGTCCTCCTGAAGTGGCTCCAGCATATTGGATATGAATGTGATTTAGAGCTGTCCACTTGTAATCAGACCACCTGACACGTTTTTTTCTCCAAAGTGTGATCATAGTCACAGGTCCCGTTAATGCCTGGCATTGACATGGGTGATATGATCACAAGTGGACAGCTCTAAGCATGTCACTTCACACCTGGCATTAGAATGCTTCTCCACATGCATCTCGAGTGACCACTTGAGATCAGATCTCACTTTCCCACTCTGCATGCAAATGTGCATCATTTCCATTTTCAGAGACCCAATGTGCTGTTTTTAATCTTTAACGGCAGTAGTGAACACACGGGGGCCAAAAAAACACAATGATTTTCACAAAAAGAAATGACTTAATGAAATACATTTGCTGATTTTATTTATTTATTTTTTGGAGTTTTGCAAAGCTGAGAAATCTTCTCCTAACTCAACGACTAACACATAGTGTGACTTCTGAAGGGAGTCTGGGGACTTTCTCAATAGGCAACAAATAAAAATAGCCTTTATTGGATTAGTTTGCTATGTTTGTTAAATTGGGCACATTTAATGGCACTCATTCAAACACCTAGTTGCTAAATACTGGCAGATGAGGTATGCTTCAGACACAGAGTGGCCATCAACAAACTGAATCAATGCTTTTCAGAAGGAGGGAGAAACTTACTGTACTGAATTTTATGCCAAATCTACAAGAAAGCACAAATGATTAAAAATGATCTTAGTTTATTAAGTTTCTCCTCACTCAACAACTCTCAAAATTGTGCAATTTTTTAAAGGGAATCTGAGGATATTCAATTACTAGTTACCTCTGCCAAGTAGATTATTATCTCTGTCAAGGAATTTATGCTTTTGGTGCTATTTGTTTGTCTGTCAGCAGGATTTACGGATCTTCATGAGACTTGGTGGAAAGGTGTAGCATTAAATTTTGGCAGACATCCAAATTACAGTGCAGGCACACAAATTAACACCGGCTTCTATGGCAAAATGAATCTATAACGCGTACATAAACCTGACATAATTAAAATGAATGGTGTGTTATGACTACGTACAACAATAAATAACAACCACCTCAAACATCACTGCACAAAACAAAACACCTTGGCGGAGGTCTGCACTCTTCCAGTACCCTTCCAGTCAATGGTGAAATCAACTGAAACAGACAGTGTGCTCACAAACATCTGCTGCTTATCTTGGCAGAACATTGAACCAAATGGAAATCAGACAGCGTGTTTCGAGTGTACTACTTACAGGACATCAGTTGAGTACACGGTCCTTCAGTGTGGCTCAGGACACATTTGCATACACACTGCCAAATGAGATCTGAACGATCAGATCCCGATGCGTCCTCGATGTGTCTTACTTAGAGCTGTCTACTTGTGATCAGATCACCCAAGACGCAAAATGCCAGGTGTAAACAGGGCCACAGGCTTTCATGGATACCACCATCAAGCTGCCTGGTGGAAACCCCTCACTCTGCTTCTTTCTTTTTGTGCCATGTTAAAAGACGAGGCCAATGAATGACTACTGTGTTGTTCTTAAGGAACAGCCTGAGTAGAAGAACTCCCCTCAAACAGACTGTGAGAGAGTACTGTCATACTGCTGGATACCAATTACAATCCATTCACCATGGGGGTCCTGATATTTCCTCATGACACGTAACTCGTGTATGCCCACAGTAAGGAAGTAAGCGCACTGCAAAGATCACAGACTTCAGGTCTTCCAATCACCTATCACCACTGTCATCATCACGAGCTCCTACCTCAGGAGAGAACTAGTCATTTCCTTTAAACTTTCCTTTTCTTATATATCCTATATATCCAATTCCATGTGAAATATCACATCATATATAGTATCTTCGCTGTTGAGTTTATAATGAAATATAATTTCTGCCAGGAAATGAAAATATGTATTGGTTTGACTGTCCATCAGACGCACAATGATACAGCACAGGACAATGATTTGTATACAATATATATACTGTAATCAAAGTGAACTAGGTAACAGCGGGAAGCGCTGTATTCATTTAAAATAAAAGCATCAATCAAATAAACTGGACTAATTAGGTTTCCTCACAACAGCAATAATATGGATCTTAGCTGGGCTTTGCAAAATGAATCAGCTAACATGGCAGACTTGAGAAGATATGAACATGAGAAGCATGTGATAACCCAATGCACAACAAGCAGCAGGCACAACTGTGTTGTTAGAGACAATAAAACCAGCGGCTGTTCAATATCAACAGTAAAAAATCTGCACGCACAGCAAAGCTAAGCAGAGGGTTCCTGCATGGTAATGATCTTAGTCTAAGTGCCTAACTGAGTCATCTCCGCAAGCCCTGCTTTGACAACCACACACCTCCCACATCTCCCATCTCAGCAGCCTCTGGGTGGGGCTAATCACTCTGTAGCTTCATCATCGACTGGATGACAGAACCGGTTGTAAAGATGTAATGTCTAGAAGGCGTGGCTGCTGCAGTGTCCTACTGTAAACACACACTTGTTTTCCGGAGCTAAAATAATCACAATCATAACATCACATTAAAAAAAGCCCTTTCACAGAGTAAATAGAGAAATTCATTTTGCCATCTTTTCCGTGCAAGAGTCCAGAGAGGATTTTCCTGAGGCTCTGAGAGTTGGAGTATGTTGATTTGCCCCTAACTGATTATGACATGAAATGGCTGACGGTTAGCTTGGCAGTGCTGTGTTGACCTGCACAATCCCCCTTCCTCTGCCTCTAAGGCACCAGGGGCTGCTCTCTCTGATCCCGATGGCTGAACATTAGACAGTGCTGAGGCTTGTAAAAACCCTTATGCCATGCCTGTGCAATTTCTTTTTTCAGCTTATCTACTAACAGCTTTTATTCCCCAGTGAAGGTCCCGTGTTACATGTTATGAAAACACAAAACAAAATCAAGATCGAGATATGTGTTATGTCTTTTTTTTTTTCTGTCATCTTGATTGTTGATGCATATGAGGGAAATGCCCTTTCATCTATCAGGGCAGGGCACAGCATCCTCCTATATATAAATTTAATTCTCCAAGTAAATTAGGATTGATCACCACAGCTCTAGGCCACAATCAGCATCCATGATCTAATCAAGGCCCGGCCCTAGACAGAAAAGGATACTTCCATAAATAAAAACCATATGAGAGCCAGCAAGTGCCCATAACACTGGGGGGAAATTTGATTACCCTCTCTCTCTCCACAGGTGTGCTTTTAGCCTCCTACCTTCAAAGACTGCCAGTCTGATATAATGCCACACTATGTGCATCCTCACTGTTGTTTTCCTGCACTAAGGGTTTTACATCATACTTGCATCAGCGGATGTGAGTACCGCATGCTGGAGTCACTGCTAAGCAAGCGATGCCCGTGGAAGCCTGGCTGAGGACGATCCCAGTGAGACAGGATCTGTCAGGAGCTCCTTGCCCAGCGACACCCAGGGTAATAAATTACCCAGAATTAACACGTCATCCTGCGCTCCACACAGCAGCCGCACTCCACTCACGCCATGCTCCTTAATGGATCTATTAACCAAATGGATACGGGGTAAACTGCTTTCAGAGCTGAAATTCTTGTTTAGTATATGCTAACAACATAGGCAGAGAGAAAGTTTCTCTTCCATCTGATGTTAAATTAATGCAAAGGAACAAAATCGGTAGGTAGGTTTTCTTTTTGTTTAATGATAAAATACACATTCTTAATTATTTAGTGTTCATGGATCTGTGAGAGGTTTGTGCCCGCTGACTTACACATTTTTTAACACATCATCTATGTTGGAGTAGTTATGACGCCCTGTGCTTCAGAGAGAAAATCTGTGCAAACAGAAAGCACTATGAAATGACAGAATGCTGAAAAGCCACCCGCAGCGCTCCCTGTGTCACCTGTTTGGGAATTCCACTGAGATGTGTCTCTGCGGCCATTAAAGCCTACTCTCCTGTTGATACCTGTCACTGATAGCAGGGGATATTTAGTAGAGAATTCAAAATGCCAGTTCTGCAGCCTTTATCTGCTTGGCATCTTTGGCATCGAACCAGCACTGTGACATGCTGACAGCGTGGCACACAGCACCAAGCAATTTTTGACCAGTGCTCACTCATCACAAAAGGTAAATACAGATAAGAGAGAGCCTGATAGTTTCTCTCATTTCTCTCGGACCAAGCTGAGATGCTTTGAGTGTGGCGCAGGTGATAGACACTGTTCAAATGTACACTCATCCTCTGCAAAACATACAAAAAAAAATACAATAAAATCTGTATGGCTTGTGACACTGCATCAGGTATGGGCTAAAACTAGTATGGACTACACTACCAATAATCCCCTCTACGTTATCTCCCTGCCATTAGCATAGCAGCAACATTTCTTCCCCCTAAGCTTCATCTTTCCTTTTTTTTTTCTCCACTTTTTGCATATTTTGCCTTCATCAAGAAGAAACCAGACCTCTGGAGCCACAATGAAATTTTTATGAGAGTGAGTGAGAGTGAGAAAGCATGAAACCTGAAAAGCATAAAACTATGAAATCTGAATGATAAAACCTTAGTGAAAAGTTATGCATAATGTTGGTGCTTGCTGTAATGTAAAAATTCTAATTTATGACATCGCTTCGTGCACAAAATGGAAAAGATCTGTTACCAGTCAACCAAGGCTGCTGTTACATTAGGTGCAGTTTAGTGTCTTCTACAAACACATTTCTTCTTGATTCTCTCTGAATTCAAGAATGCACCATGTAAGTCCTGACTGAAAGATTTCTATAGTGATTAACTGATTTAAAAACTCACAAGTTTAGTTTGTCATAATTATCTATTACTCACTTTTCTTTCATCCAGTTTGTTTTATGAAAGTTTTGATATTTCAGATAGCACCTAGATTGATCATTTAGGTAACAAAACTATAGAACAAAGAGTGACGAAAACAGGAGGAGTGTGGGTATCCGTCACTGTAAATGTAGACTACTGAACTTAAAATAGAAATACAATCCAAACAGGTGTTTCCTGTTTTTTCTTTCCTTAGTCCTATTTTTTTTCAGGATGTTTCATGACATGGCATCTTTCTAACACAATTCTAACACAGCTACACCTGTCTTACATTTTTTTTTTTTTTTAGAATAAATCCCCTCACACTGAAAATTCGATTATAGACCCTAAATAAGACATAATGCTGTCAATCCTATCCAAATTATCAAAGGATGAAATCTGCTGGATGGAAGGATTCCCGTGGGCCTGCATCTTAAACTGCTGCAAACCTCAGCCTAGCTTGTAAGGAATCCAACCATTACTGAAAGAAGAACAACACAAGACCACATCCAATTTGTGAGGAGTTAAGTGGGAAGGAACCGCCATTAAAATTGACTTTTTTGAAAGTGTAATAACTGCAGGCTTAATGTAGCCACTGAGACCAATTCAAAGTTTGAGTACCCTGGACAATGTTTTAAATTCATATCAGATCAGGGACCAACTTTGCTTTAGTCCCAAGTTATGTTTCAAAACACAAAAAACGACTTTACACGTAGTCAAATCCACAACGCATTCTGGTTTGATTGAACCAAATCAAGTCCGAATAAATGACAGTCCAGTACCAATTTAATTTATAAAATAAAACAACATCTTTTTCCATCAAATACAAATTGTTAAAAAAAAATCAGTTTCTTTCTTTAACTTTCATTTTGAAATATATTTTGCATTCAATCAGTGAGAAAATCTTTCAATTTAAGTCCAACCAGTCATTTGGAAAAAAGTTAATATAGTGCGACCTGAGGAATGAAAAAGATAAATGAGCACTTCATAAAATGGAACGGGAAGTTGATCTTTAAATTAATCGAGTCTACATCTACCAAGTTTCTTACCCGCTGTTCAGAGGACGCTAGCTGTTCCCAGAAACATTCTCATAGCACACTGATGATGAATAGCGTAGTAAAATCGTCCCTTACGAGTGAAGAAAGTGTAGAGCATCAAGGTTCAAAGGAGGAAAGACCTGCTCACGTGCGCTCATTGTATCCTGTTTAAGTGGGGTCAAGAAAGACATTGAGTCATAAGCATGAAGCCTCACCAAAAAAACACCCACTCTTAACCCGGCATACCACACGGCATCTCTCTAGCACAAAGACAAGCTTTATCCCCCTGCACTTAAGGTGGTCTCTCCTGAAACCTCTTATGAGGTGGACTTGTTTAAAGTTTAATGGGAAAGCTCAAACAGAGCAGAGGACCTGGTAAAAACCTAAATTCTAGCCATTGCTTTGGATCTGACACGGTGCGTTAGGGCATACATTACTACACGAGACAGGGAGATCTGGAGGCAAAGGAAGAAGTGAATAAAAATACTGAACAAATAACACTTAATTGAGGTCAGTGTGATTGAACGCTGCAAGGCTAGGATGGCTTTAACATAGGTTCCAGATGGCAGGCTGTTATTTCACTGTGCCCTGCTAATACTGCAGGATTCGATGCTGGTAACCTGAGTGTCCCTTGGGCCCCCTGGCTCCTCCACTGCACTGAAATCAGGGCCAAGTTCCCTCCACTGCTCCTCTGCAGGTTTACTCAACTTCCAAAGGGTGGGGGGTGTTTGGGTATGGTAGTGGAGGAGGGGTGTGTGTGTCTGTGTGGAAGGTGGGGGTTGTGCAGTAGTGCTGGAACAAAGCATGTTAACACCATCTCTATGTTTAACAAGTTTGGAAACAAGCAGGGGTTTCCTTCAAATCCTCATTGGAGGCTGTTTCACCTCTCCTTGACAGCAGGAGAGAATCCCAGAGTTTACGCCTCATCTTTCTCCCCAGTGCTGCTTCACGTTAAACTGAAACACACTCATTCTGTCATCTAAATGTCTGAGATATGCTACACATCAATATCCTCATTACTAATTCCTCTAGAAAATAGGGAAGAAACGCACTGATCGATGATGCATCTTTGAAAACGTCTTTTAAGCCATTACATTCATGGAGTGTCTTCAGTGTTGTGTTTAAATAAAAGTACATTTGAGAGTTGAGGCCACAGCTGAGAATTCGAGTAACATTAGTTTTGGGTCATGTCCCAGTGTAAGCTTGTTGTTTCCCCTACCTCTGTTGGTTCCTTCAAAATTAGCCAACCACTTTAATTACACTCTAATTTACATTTAGAAGTAAACCTTCCTGTGGAAGCATGCAGGTATTAGGGTCCAGCCCTATGTGGTCTGAAACGTGAATATAGAGCTACAACGAAGGCTTGAAAACAAACATTTTATTTCTTAGACTACAGACAGAAATAGAAACAATTTCAGCCAGACAGAACACCTGGCACCGCCTTAATTTAAAGAGCACAGGATAAAAGAAGCAGCGTGGCAAAATACCTTTACATAAACCTGCATACATTATGTAGCCTGTTTGTATTGATTTAGTTCAGACAAGACTAGTAGTCAATTATGCTTTAAAGTCAAGTATTTATGAATTGCTAAGTTTTGTCTGGCTATAATAGACAGGTGTTAGGTAAAGGAGCCTCAGAGAAGAACTTGGCTGGATAATTGAATTTAAACTGCACGCAAACATGCATTTTAATGACCCGGCAGAGTTTAACCTTTTCTAGATCATCTTTGTTACTCATGCACTAACAATGACCACCACAACACATGTAGCAGTCATTCGACATCCTCTCTGCAACCTTAATGAAGTTGAACAATGTTAATAATATTTTATTTTGCCGGCTCATTTGGTCTTTGACCTTCATCACAAGAAAACAGAATGAAAATTATGTTCGCTGATCCAGGCTTTATGAGTCCAAAGAGATCTGTCATTATACAGCATTGAAAATTACAAGATGAACTAAGGCCAGACCACGGTTTCAGAGATCAATAGCCTGTTTGAATGGAGCTGTTGTCAAATCCTCAACACACACACACACACACACTATACACACATCAACTACTCATGATTTAAGACCAACATTTCCTACAGCTGATTATTAATGAATGTTTTTTTGTGGAATACTTATCTTGCTCTGTCATTAGGCGACATTAACATAAATCAGAGTGGATGAGACACTATAGCTGCCATAGTGTAAAAATCCAATTTTATGGGAAATCACAAGCTTGAGAAAAATCTAAATCCTCATAATGGAGCATGATGTATTGCTCTAAATCTTAAGTATACTCTATATGTAATATATAATATGCAATACATGTGTTGGCTTGTCAGTACATACTTTGCTTACAAAATGATTTATTGTCACTTAATATGACCACAAATCTTCTTTAGTCCCACAAACTGCTAAACCAGACTCACATGATCCAGATTCAGTTTTTAAGCATTTCCAGGGCAACGTGATAGAATGAAAGGCCAATGTTAATGTGTTTTTGGGGAAGATAGCTATCTTAAGCATGTTTTAAGTACTGCCGTTGATTTATAATGTATAATACTCTCCGAGTACGAAAAAGATGAGCAATCTCTCTGAGATGATTGATTTGATTTTATAAGCGGGAGATTTTATAGCCTTCTGCTTATTAAAGCTACTTCTTTTATAAGTAGGAGTTCCTATGAGAACAGATCACATCAAGCCTGGCTGGCAGAAAGAGGTCAGGTCCCCGCATAAAATTTAACTTCCTTTTGTTTCTCTCTCTCGTTTTATTTGGTTTTGTTTAGTTGTCGTCTTTATTATTTGGCCTATCTGGTCACAGTGTCACATCTGTAAAACAACAACAACAACTAAGTGATTCATCTAAGATATAGATATAGAGACAACCATGAATATATGAATGAATTTCGTTGCAATCGGGCCTCATCTGATCAGATTACATGTTGACATGGAACAGACATAGCTGTGGATCAGTAGAAATAAAACCTTATTTTTTTAATACTCAGAATAAAACAAAGTTTGGCCATGCATTGCATTATACTGAAAAACTCTCATAGACATAAATTGTTATAAGCCCACAGAACAACACAGAGTCCTTGACCTGATGTTAACAAATAAAAATAAATAACTAAAACAGGAGTTATGAGTTTTTCAGCTGACAGCAATAAATAATTCCTGGTATGGGTCAAGCTGTGTACTATACACAGCAGTTTCCTTTACTATGATATTCTTCTAACTCAGCACAACAGCAGCCTTCCCAGTCATGATCTAAATCACGTAAGCTCCTTCAGTGTTTCTGCTTGTGTTCAGGCGCATACAAAAACACATCCAGAGCTCCACTTACAGCAATAAAAGAGCTGGCCTGAATACTAAAGGCTTGGAAAGAAAATACAGGCGATACATGCCGTTGAGTCATAGCAGCATACAGTCTGCACAGAAATTCCTCCCTGTGTTAGCTGACGCTTTTCATGCCATCTCCTGTCTCACACGCAGTTCAGTTTGTACACTTTTATTAACAGGCTTTAACACTAAAGTCATGGCCATCGTACCTATATAGCGCTGTGAACGACTTGAAAATGTACACGTCTTAGCACCATCTGGTCTTTATTGTTTCTGGATGTATGCCACATATTCAAGTTTTTCAGAATACATTAACCTTGGGTTATTTCAGTCAAGAAAGTGATGCAAAAAAATGAATGTGAATAACGAATAATGAATAACCCCAACAATTAATATATCCATTTCAAGAGAACTTAAAAATTAAAATACAATACTGTATGTGCACTCATGACTAGATCATAATTGAGAACGCCTACATCTTCCAGATCAGGTCACAATGATATATTGAAATAAGACTATATGGTGATATCAAGCATTAAATGCATCATTGGTTGACTCGTGAAACATTATATTATTTGACAACTGTTTTACATTTAAAGTGAAAAACCTACTTGCAGGTGATGAAATGGAATAATTCATTATTTGTGTAACATGTCATCACAAAATGATTACTATGACACTTTTTGCCTTGATGATTATTTGCATATATCAGAGCCATCGCTATTGATTACCATCACTATTCAGATGAAATCTGAGAGCATTCATTCTTTTTTTTTTCTGGTATAGCAAATTTGCCATGCTTCCAGCCCAGTTGGCCCATGCATAATAACTAATAAGTTCCATGTTTGCTTCTAATTACTGTACAATCCAAACGGAGCCAGGAAAAACCAGAGGAATGCAAAATCCCTGTGTTCAAATGAGCCCAAAAAGCAAAGAAGCATTTCCACCAAGTTGTTCATTTTACACAACACTGCATTGAACAATGAGAAGCTGAGCAATAGAGACATGAAGCAGTGTGTGGGTGGCACAGTGGGCAAGCGGGAAAGACAGAGATGTGCCAGAACTCTTTTCCTCCTGATTAAAACAGTTCATTTTATCTTATACTCAAAAATTAGGGGACAAAAAAGAGAAAACATTGAACTGCTTTACTTAGTTAACCTTAAACCGACCCTAAAGAAGCACTCTAGGAAAGGAGCTGCATGAACTGCTGGCTAATGTTTACACATCTACCTCCAATGTGACATTTTGACAACAGACTTCTCAAATCAGCTTCTATTGGACATGTTATGTGAGGAGACGGTCTCTGTTCTGCTGGAAAACCCTCCATCCAGCAGCGGCTGAATATGGAGTGACTTTAACAACAGATTCAATATAAAGACCTATAGAGACCTCATCGTACAGTAGCCACCATTTTACATTACAGCATATGAATAACTGGCATCACCAGTGAAGCATTATAATGAGCAGGTCGGACAGCTAGATTACTAAAATCTAAAAAAACGTAGTTATAAGCTGCACTGAATGGTTTTGTGGGTTGGTGGGACTTAAAGGCAGCGAAAACTGATAATATTTGTACCTGTGCATCCATACACGCTCCATACAGATCATTCATATTTACCAGTCCCTTGGTATACCAGTGTACGAGGGGGCTGGGGGCTCTTCTATTTTGCAGTGCCACTTTATGATTTAGGCTGATTGGTTGCATGTATGTATGTTTTACACAAAAATACTTTGCGCAGCTTTAAAACAGATGCTCCGAACTGGAAAAGGCTGTTAAGGGCACTCGAGAGAGTCAGTGGTTCTGAAGTGCAGTGAGCATCTCTGATCCACACTGTTGGTGCATGTGTACTGTGGCAACCCCATTACTTATTCAACAGTGCACATGTACCACATATCAAACAAAATACTTGAACATGCAAGTAGGATATCTGAAAATGCAAGCTGGCTATGAAATTAAGAATATGCTCTCTGATCCAAGAATACATTGCATTATTGAGTAAAAGGTCACACGCCTGTGCAGAGGACCATCAAACGGTTTCTATGCTCAGTAACTTTCTTCAGCAGCAACGCTCAGCTTATTAGTGTTTTCTGCCCAAAGGTCATTCAATTAATCAAAACATTAAAAAATACTGTTTGCATGATTTTATCAAAAATAAATGATGCCAGATTAAATGTGAAATATTCAGGACCTGATGTCCACTAAAGCCAAACGCTTCCATTCATATGGCACGGATATTAACATTTTTAAAATGGTATGCAACAAATGGTGGTGAAATTCTCTATCAGTTATATCTCTAAGCATGATTTAGCTTCATATTTAAACAGGACCTTCGCACTGAATATGAAATGAAACGTTTAACTCTGCTGGACATCCAACCACTCCCATCATCACAGGTGGATATATTCTGTTCAATCTCTGACAACACCCAACTGTACTGTAGCACTATATTACAACGTGAAGTACTGTGCTGCACATGGTTCAATTTATATATACATAAAACAATATAAATATTCAGGTCTATGCTATCTTTATTTTATCTAAGTCCAAATGAATATGTGAGAATAATAAAAAAAAAAAGCATGTAAGCCTTCAGTCCAAGCGTCATTTTACTGCCTATCACCTCATGCATTGTAACACCTGGGTGCTCAGTGAGAAACAACACACTGTGAAATCATTTCAGCAGAGACAACAGACGGAGATGTCAGCACAACTCTCAAAATGTCGACTTCTTTAAATGTGTTTTCTTAATATTTTCTAGATCACTACGCTACAAGTTGCCACTGAATACTGTGGTGCACAATATTTTAAGGCTGTTGAAAATGCTGCAGTACCAAAAGAAGTAAATAATGTGCCGGCCCTCTGAGCTTTCCAAATCTGGCCATTGAGATGCATTTACTGAAAAAAGGGGGGGGGAACACTGATTGTCAGTAACAGTGTTTTCATTCAATTTCACCAAATAAAAAATGCTGGTTAAGACCCTTAGGCCTGTTTGAATTGCCTCCTGCTCCAGCTCTGTCATGTCGTCGTCAAGACTGAGGTACAAATTAGACACAAACAGTTTATAAGCTGCCCTTTCTCCGTCTCTCTCGCTCTTGCTCCTCATCGCTTATTTTTACTCAGTTGCGCACACACACACACACACAGACAGACCAACACATACAGAAAAGCACTGTGATGTGCAAACATTGCACCAAGGCTGTTGTTGTGAACAGCTGGTTGTATTTCAAAATATGCAACTATGTTGTTTGAACAGGACTGAATGTCTATTTTTAACCGTAAACTGACACCAACTAATGACAATTTGGATCTGGAAAACTAAGCAACAGTGCCGGTAGCTAATAGATGTTTGTTAACATGTCACAAGAAAAGCATCCAAAGCTAGCATTAAAAAAAAACAACAGGTCTGGACACATTTTCTTGTATTATTCGTATTTTAAGGAACAGGCAAGTCTCCCAATTTTTTCCGTCTGGCTCTGCTACTGCTGCTTCTCGCTATTGCTCCCTTCGCATGTGCAACCCAGATCAGAACTTGGCAGCTGAAAGTCTGAAAGTGGCTGATGATATGCAACTGTAATGTTGTTTTTCCACTGGCATGATATTGTACGCTTCGGCTGCAGTTCAGCTTCTATTTGCACTCTATCCTAGCACAGGCGGTGACGCACAACACAACGCTTGGGAGAAGAGCCAAGCCATGATGTGTTCCTGCCATCAAAAGAACTCTGTGAATGTCGTAGATAACTTTGCACAATGTATTGACAACATGTGTGGTAAAAGAACTCATAGCTTTGTTTTGTTTTGTTTTTCTCCAACATGATGTGGGAGTCAAGTTTTGTTTTACTCCTACATTTCCAGTTCTTACTTTTGTAGCATCTTTCTTGTTATTTTCTGAGTTGCTCCGAGCTATTTGAGCTACTATGAGATGTTCTGTAAGTCTAAACGTTTTAATATAAAAGCCCTAAACTGCAGAAATCACTGGAAAGCTTTTAATATGATGATCTGTTGTAGGTTATGTTATATATATGCAATATATTTGGATACATATGTGTCGGTGGATAAATAAATAATGCAAAGAATGAATGAATCAATACGACTACACTCACAGCAGTTACAGAAAGAAGTGCGGGGAATTATTGTAGTTTGAACAAGCGTAATCTTCATCACATCACCAAGTAAGCAGCCTCCTGCCTTTTTAGTGGAAACAACGGCAGTGCTGTGTCCGCATTGTGATCACGGCTGCTCATTGCCTGACACAGTACGGGAGCCAGCCTGATGAATATCTGCCATTAGAGGATCCACAAGAATTTTTAGAAGGGAGAGAGGGTACACTAGAAAATGGGTTTCACATTCAATGTGGCCATATTTTCAAGCTGCTTTGCTTCACATATATAAATGTGTCCTATGTATTTACAGTGTGTCCAGGGACTGCAATGATATCTTACCAAGTATTGTCTCTATATACTGTAAAATAACATTTACATCTCTATCTGGAGAGAATGATGGAACACTGTATTACATGACGCTATAACTGACATACAAGCCTTTCTTTTCAATCTAAAAGTCGGGCCTGGCATACTTACATGGATCCAATCAGAAACTGTTCTCCCCTTCTATTTAGGTGCGGTATGTACTGTATGTACTCCTGTAGAGCACATTTGGAATTGCTTGTCTAGACAACCTGTCAAGGTAAATATTCCCTGAGCTCTTAAATATCACAGCTCGACCTTCTGTGTATTTAGCTGTCATGATTCACTGAGGTTTTTCACCATCCACAAAAGGACCACAAATAGTTGGTCTGCACAAATTGTACCACTCACAGTGCTTCCTTGATGACTGCATAGAGGTATATATTGTACTACAGTTTTTTAGTATGCTAGACTTTTGACAGTGAATGCCTTCGTGAAAAATGTCTTACTCCAGGAACTTATTCTCCTCAACCTAGTTACAAAGAGCCATGTGAGCAATTTTCTTTTACATGCAAGTCACATCAGGAAATTAATTTCTTTATGAATATAGTAAAAATAATGTATTTATGATTTTATTATTAAAAAAACATACACATGTGTTAACTATATTGTGATTATTATCTGTTTTCTTTGAACTCAAATGTAGCAACCTGATGTCAGGCCAGAGGGATTAAGGAAAAATAAATTAAAAAATAAAACCAAAAAGATTTTTGTCAACTAATTAACACCCTCATCTTGAATCTTAAATAGACCGCTTAACATCAAAGCTGCTCAATTTTACACCTTACCACACAGGAATTATCTCCTCACTGGTGTGAAATACCATTAAGACAAATTCTTTGGGTACCATAAGCTGGGAGAACAAGGCTTTTGCATAATGGTTGCCACATTGAAGCCATGTTCGGAAATGCAGCTATTTAATCTCTGGATAAGGGGCGACTAAACGATGAGTGCATGCAATTTATAGTGGTAACGCTCTGGGAATAAGTGACCAGGCTGTTATAGACCATTAAAGATCATCAGCATTAATGTAAGAAAGGAATGTGAAAAGAAATTTGATTTTGAAAGTTGATTTTAGGGAGCATTATATTATAATATCCTTAAGTGTGGCTTTGTTAAATTTGCATTCATTGTTGATTGGTGAGAAGTATTTCAAGAAACTGTTTTTTTTAGAGCTGGGCTCCGTATACTCCACAGATCCGCTCAGTCTGGAAGTGTACTGAAGTTTTCTCAGAGCTGAAGCCTAATGAACTGATGTAATGATCCACTGGTAAATCAAAAAATGTAAGTAATTAATTAATGCAGCTTGTGATGTCTGTCGTCTTTTCTTTTTTTAATAAATGTGGTATGTTATTAAGAAGTCAATTTCAGGCACCCCAAGTAGATTTATTTTGGTCTTTAAAATGTATAATTATATGTCATATGATCGAACGTTTGAAGAAAACACTAATAAGCCAGCCGTCAACAGTTAGACTGATACTTTTTAATATGAATGTCCTTAGCAAAATAACAATAACTAAATAAGGTATATTATGTAGTGAGTCTGTGACTTTTTGCTTTAAATTGGCATGCCAAAGATGTTTGGGACTTTTCAGACTAAACCATGTGCAGTGGCTACATGTGAGCCGGGCGGCTGATGGGGAAGTCGACAAATGGACAGCTTGTCAAAATGAATGACATGAGCTGAGGAACCTGGCCAACGAAAGATGAGAAATGAAGAACAACACACATGCTTAGGGCCCTCAAAAGTTGCATTTAGCACCTTTGAGGTACTGTAATACAATGATGTGCTAGTTTTTCTGACCATTTTGTGGCTCTGATTATGGCCCTGATACGTCTCACTCACTTCAGCAGGTTAGATGTAATGCCTGCACGGTGGTCTAACTGGAGCCCAAACAGGACTATCAGCTTTCATGGATGGTTTTGAATTTGTTGTTGTCAGTTCTCACAGAAACGATATCTTTGCATGGATCATGAAAGAATTGCAACAAAGCAAATGCTCTACATCTATCAGCATGGTAAAGCGCTGCAATGCTGCGTAGTCTTGGCTGCATGCAACAAGTGCATCTTTGCAGAGCAGAGCATCCAAAACCTTCTACCTCTGTCTACACTGCTGATTGGCATTAGTTTCAGGACCACATGAAAGTATCAAAAATTAACCAGCATAGCCATCTTGAATATAATCTTACATTTCTTTAGAGCTGCCATCAGCTGTCAGTTTTTAGCGACATGTTCTAATAATTCACGTGAATGTATTTGTTAAGATGGTGACTGAGGAATAAATAAATAGGTAAATAAACAAGACATAAAACTCACTGGAGGTATTATTTGCGATGTCACAATTTTGTGAGGGAGAGGTCAGCAGACCCATCTTCCATTTTCAGTGATGGCATTTCATATTTGAAAAATGAGGCCTGTCACTAAATGTCATCTTACCTCCTCTTTGTCATCTCATCACTCTTTTCAGAACTTGTCACAGTGAAGCCCAGTCTGTGACACGAGCAAACTGTTACCTTCCTTCCAGGCAGGCTATTGGGCTTTATTAATATTTATAGAATAACAGCTTAAGGCCAGCCCTCTTGAGAGCTATCACTCCACTTTGCTGCCGAACACTCGCAAAATATATTGACAACTCCTTTTCAGCGCTCCCCTTCCCCTGTAAACCTGCAGATGCACAGCAGGTCTAAAAAAATATGACAGTTTTCTGCAGGAACACTGGATTTAATAACTTGCACAAGTGAGGAAGCCCAGTTAGTTTTAAAAGAATTGAGAAGAACATGTTAGAGAATTGGAACTGACAGCGACAAAAATAAAAGAGGCCCAATCATGACGTCATGTCATGGATGTCACCCTGGTGTCTGGTTGGAAGAAAAAAACAGGCCCTGTTGGCAGCACTCTGATGTCTGCAAGCACAGCCAGCCAGTTTGAGCCAGTTTTCAGTCAAAACTTTGGCCCAGGACCTTCCAGTACGAAAATAATCTCTTCATGTCACTTTTTCTTATAAAGCTGTCCTTTGAGGTGAAGTGATGTGCACATGGACATAATCAAAGTGATCACCCATTGATTACGTCCACGTGCATGTCACTTCAGTTTCCTTTGCAAAGACATTATCTGATTGCTTGGATTAGTGAGACAGACACGAACCGCACAATTATTTCATCACTCTTTTACCCAAATAAACGTTTCCAGAGTCATCCTCAGGACTACGGGCTACAGAGTACACCGTCCTATGATGTTGACGTTGCAGCGTTACTTTGGCTGATTGTTAGTGGCGCTGGCTGGAGTAGGGGGGGAACTTTTACTCATTTTCTTTCTCACTAAGCTTGTATGTCAATTCCTTAAATGTCTAAGTATTCAGGCAGGGACAAGCAGCAAACCCCCAGGATGGGAGAAGGCATGTTTCCTTACCTTTGAGAATAGCTGCTACTTTAGCTCATAGACATCCATGAGCTGAATTAACTTACAGTACCTTCAAGCTGCACACTCAGATAAAAAAAATCTGTAATTGTTTAACTTGGTAAGAGGGAGAGAGCTACCAACTACCCAAAAATGTTCCACTGAATCATGAGTAAATACATATAGTAGATCCTGTGAAATTGCTCTATTACTTATTAACTTTCACTACAGTTTTTAGAAGCATATGAAATACAAATTACTTTCATGCCATTTGGAAAGCAAGGTGCTAACAGACGATGACAGGAAATTGGTTCCAACCAACTCAAAAAAAAAACAACTCTGATCTGAAAATGTTTGAATGTCTTAGGGGGCTTAATCAGTGGGGACTATGATAAGCTTCTAATGTCCTGCACCTTCCCTTTAATGTGGCCCTAATTTGTATCCTTTAGAAATGCTTCTGTCATAGCAATCACAGCTTAAACTCACAGCAACAAATTAGCATGAGATCTGACAGGAATTCTGCACTGAAGTCAAGAACTGTGAAGTTAAACCTTACAAATGGTCTGTAATACCACAGTAGTAAAATTTTAGCAGTCGTGTCTTCAATACACACAGGAATGTTTTCATGATGTCTGATTCGACCTACTGAAAGCCTTATCCAGTATACAATTGTTTGATTTGCAGTGCAAAGAACGTATTATGATTGTATAAACATTGCACGTTGTTTGTACATCTATTGTAAACACTTTTACAATCAATAAATGACCTACAAATTAAATGAGGGCAGTTAAATTGCAGAATATTACAAAGATTTAAATAACCAGAGTATATGACATGGTGATTATTCAAACATACATAAGTTTCTTTTGTTAATCAAACAAAACTAAGCCTACAGCAAAAAGAACACTAAGTAGTTAATCAATCAAACAACTTTATTTTGTTAGGGTTACCTACTAAATTTAAAAAAACAGATCAGATTTCAGCCATGTTCATCCCATGTTCCTGTGACGCTGTTGGGAGAAGTCTGCCTTCGGGGCTTTCTGCCAGAAACTATTTATGTCTCATGTGAAACCATCAGCCAACGTTAATTTATTATTTTGACTTTAGTTTATTATTTTTATTTTTCAGTTTTCAGTTGCTGTTCTGTTTGATTGGCACCATAACTACTTGTTTAGGTTTAGGAAGAGATCGTGGTTTGGGTTAAAATAAACCTTTTCACTGTAAACACGTGTTAGAAAGGCCTTCTGCACTGAAGCAAGCAAACTTCTCCCTTGTGCACATGTGATGAGAACAGTATTCACAGTACTGCCGAAAACAAGAAATTATGGCAATTTATAAAACCCACCACTCACTGCTGTGATATAAATAAATTCCACATGCACAACTGCCACATTAAAAATTCAAATCCTAACAACTGTATAAAATTGCACTGTCATACATTAATTGAAAACAATGAAAAG
The DNA here is from genome assembly GCA_036365135.1 of Miichthys miiuy. NCBI lineage: Eukaryota > Metazoa > Chordata > Actinopteri > Sciaenidae > Miichthys > Miichthys miiuy. The sequence continues at coordinate 4,090,743 of CM071607.1, read as the reverse complement.
TCCTGATAGGGCTGTAGTAATATTATCATTCAAAACATTACACAGCCATACTGACATGGCATCCTTACTGTACAGTATGTTGCTTTTCCAACTGTAAATCACTAGGGTTTAATTACCTGCAAATTAACTGCCGTTTCACTATCTTGCATAAGATTATCCTGGTCATGATGAAATGCCACTGGGGAGCCTGTTCTGATGAGGATTCCAAGATGCAAAAAATATAACATGCCACTTTGTTAGTCTGATCGCTGCAAGGACTGTGAAGCCTGTCAGCTAAATCGGCATCATAATGTGACCATCAAACGCTGTAAGGACGTCTTATTATTCCCGTCACTTTTTCAAGTTTAACACGAGCTGAAATTCAGCCATCGAATTACTGCCTTTTTTCATCTGTTGTCCATAGTTGCAGCAGGCCACAGTATACATACAACAACTTGAGTAGGCCAATTTGCTGCAGTGCATTTAACCCTAGTGGTGTAACACATTGACCCGACAGTTGGGCAGAGTCAGTCTGAGAGCAGTATTTGGGAGCAGTTTGATGCCTCAGCCTCAATTTCTCCCCATCACTGGAGAGTTTTTAGTGCGTGATGGGCAATCAAACATAAAGGTTTGTAAGGCCAGCAACGCCAAATCAGCTCTATTTGAGAAAATTGTTTGATGACGCTTACTTTGACATATAATTTCTGAAGCATTATTTGTGGATTTTGGACTTTGAGTCCTAAGTTGATTTGATGCCACAGGTCTCTTGCACATTTACCAACCATTTAAGCAAAATCTGCCAAAGACCAAGAAGATGTTTTCATTATTCACAGTAGCAGGATTAGAACTCACTAGCCTTATCAACATCAACATTTGATTTATGTCTTTGTAGTGCATGTAAAACACGGGTGAATCTGCTCTCCCTCCTGTGATGCCTCTTCATTGATGTACATTGTGCAAGCAAACACAGATTAGACCAAGCCCACTGTGTAATGTAGGCTAACTGGGATCATACCATCACAGCAACAGGCTAGAACTGATATGATATATGATATATATGTTTTAACAGACATCTTCCTTTGCATATAAATATGTATATTTGTATACAAAGAAAGCTTTTTAGGTGCAACCACATTTTATGTCGTGCTAGAGGTAGTAAATGACAAAGACAACACTGCTACCATTTTTTGATTGTCAAGCTTTACATCTTCTGTTATGAATATCTGGATTCCAGAATTCTGTCAAGAAAACTATCCGACTGCATCTTAGTGTTAAGGAGACACTCTTGAATGTGCTTGGCTGGATCATTATAATCTGAGAATATGGGTATCCACTAGGAGAAGAGTGTTGGCACCACTAAGTGCACCTGGTCCTGTGAAATGGTCTCATATTATTTGGCTGTTAACAAGCGTGCAAGGCAACCATCAGATCTAATGACCCTCTCGAGATGGCTGCCCATCCCATTACTGGTCCAGAACCATGTTTAAAAGTGGGAACGAGACACAGTCAGTGGAAGGCACCATTATGCTTTCTACCTCCAAACCTCCTCTAATATACGAAAAGCATTCAAAAACAACTAAACAGACCATAGGACTTGTTTTGGGTGCTTAGATGTAAAGGTCTTTCTGTACACCAGCAATGCACTGTGTGTTTGTGTTTTTTGCACCAGCTTTGTGAGTTTTTCTCAGACTGTGGAGAAGGGACTTTGATTTAATTCTGGAGTTATTTCAAGGTTCTGGAGTAACTATCTTGTTATGTGTATCTACAGCTTCTTTAAGCACTGTTCAATGTTTATTTTCACTACTGACCCTCTTGCCACTCGTATCTGAAATTCAGACCAATGTGTTCCAACTAATTTGCCTTCTTCGGAACGCTGCTAGTTATATTGAAGAACAGTGAAGCAAACATGGAAGTGTCTGTAATGGCCAGCAGGGGCAGCTCCATACTCAAGCTTTCAATATTAGGCAGTGCTGATCAAATATGAATAGAGATTATGTTACTGCATTGCTGATATCTCGCTTCAAATGTTTTTAAAAATATGTTTTAAAGTACTGTTTAGCTGTAATACAAGAACATTTGTGAGCAGGCACACTGCCAGTTTTTCCTACTCGGTAATAGAGGCTCAAGAAACTAAAACCTAGTAAAACTAGGCAATCCAGATCAATTCTGTTACTGCATTGCTGCTTTCTTGGCTCAAATGTTTTCAGAAACATATTTTCGTGTAATATGAGTACAAAAAACTAGGCTGCCATTTTTTCCTGCTTGAAGTACGTCACCAGCTCCACATATCATCTAAATATGGTCATTTCTCGATCCACGAAGCCAAGACGACAACATCCATAATGCCAAACTCCAGACTTCCAAACGGTTGTCCGCAAAAGTAACATTACAGGAGGTTTACACCTGCACCTAGAGAAGCAGGCAATAGAGCTACAAGTAGCCAGTGGCAAGAGCTGTAGCCAATGAAGTTACATTTCTTTAACAACTTCTGACTTTTTTTTTTGTCTTTCACAAATGAAATCAAGTGTTTGAAGATGTTGTTTGAAGGTGTTGTGAGAAAAAAAAAAAAAACATATTTCTGTTCCTCAGGCACAGTACGCAGGTCTGGCAACTGGTAGAAAACGTTACTTAAAAAATGAAACAAAACTGTCTGTTCTGTATAACCTATAACAGGGTCTGTTTACATAATTAATGTAAGAGATGCAGGATTAATACTTGATGGAGGACTTCCAACAATGGCCTTCATTGTAGACATGCTCTCACGTCTGCTATTCTCCAGTCTACTCCGAGTTAAATATTCTAAAATGATCAAAAATGATCTAATGTGATACGGACAGGACAACAGACTTTAGGAAAAACGTGAATAGGATGTTCTCTGCCGTGGCAGACACGAATATATCAAAGTGGAGTATGTAAGGATAATGAGTACCACACCTGCGGATTGTCATTAGCTTCCTCGGCAAGGAGAGTCATCTTAAAAATTGCTACATGCATACTATGAAATGTCGGACACAAAGGGGAGTCTGTTGTGGGGTGCCCAGGAGGAGAAATACTACCCTGTGCCTGGAAGCTCAAGTGCATAATTTCAACCCCAACCTCACTCCTAAAGTACTTTGTTTGAGTGATTCTGACTTTCAGAGCACCAAACAGGTGTATGATTCCAGCTCTTAGAAAAAATGGATGGAGAAAGAGTGAATCTCCAGGATAATAGACATCCAGCCAAATGGATATATAATGTTATCCAACATCAAAAAGCAAAAAGCGAGTCTTGGGTGTTTTGGGCGGTTTCAGCACACATACGTGTGTGACATTAAATGTATATTTGCTCCATTCATATTTCTTATCTAAAACTGCTAATCTGCAGTTTTATTAAATGAGGCAAAATATTAAATAAAAACATTTCCTTTGATATGTAATGATATATGTACCAATGCACAGAGTTCCAGATTTATGTTTATTTTGGAGCAAACAACACAAAGGTGAAATTTACAGGGCAGTGTTCAGTTCAGCATTATAATTTTCAGACTCTGTAGCTGTTTAAAAAGTCCTTTGTGTAAAATTTCTTTAAAAAATAGGTGCCTGTCACTTTAAATTGATTCACCGTCTCACAAGGAACCCACGAAGCTTTCTAAAAATGCCAAAATACACAAAAAAAACACACACACACAGTGCCACAAACAAACAACTGAATGGAGGTCAGGTTGACAATGGCCACAAAAAAACACTTCAATTCTCTGCTTGTCCAATTAGAGTGACGCAACATACAGAGCACAAAATAGAGATTTGATATAATGTTTCTGGTACAAATCTGAGGTTGTTGCCTACATTTGTCTATATGGACTATCAGAGGCAGCTGTATTAAGGAGGAAAATTGTGATTATTCACATAGAAAAAGTGCTTTGCAACAGTCAGTTGCTCACTTGGTAACGCCACATGCTTTTGATTTCAGCAGTGTCCTCAACTTATCACACAAAGTCTGGAGCTGTCCTGTCAACATTTGGAAAAATGAGTGTGTGTGTGTGTGTGTGAGAGAGAGAGGGGAGAGAGAGAGAAGAAAGAGAGGGTGGTGCAGCACCCAGCTTTCATGTCCAATAAAGTGGTGTAATTGTGACAGCTACCCATTAGTTCTATGTGTGATAAATCACACGATGACAGACTGCAGCTTCAACTAAACATAATGCTTCAGGCTAGAAAATGCAGCTCTGCTTTTGTTACACTCAGTGCTGATAAGTTGTAAAGCAGGTATGTAAGAGTGAGTGACAAATATACAGTGTACAAATTAACAGGAAAAATGATGTATAACTTACATGTAAATATCGAATTTAGTGACACAGAGTTCAATTTAATTGAAATGTTTTCTGCAGTTCAAAGCAGATACATGTTGCTTTGACGATTACCGCTTATTTTTAACGAACGAGACATCATTTCTATTGTCATAATCTTTCCACTGTGCCACGCATGGTCATGTAGAACACGCTCTTCGCCATTCATAGTATCAACTTCTTTCAAATGCAATGCATCCCTAGATGACCGTACAGTTCTCGCAACAATTATTACTTGAAATACACAATATCCCCTTGGAAAACTCCAGAGGGACAGAGGCATTTCATTGTTTCCTCTCTGTCATCGTTCTGCCCCCGAATGCTGCCAACGTTAGTTCAAACACAACAATCGTTTATGGAATATAACAAGGTCCAACTGCAACTTACATGTCATCTTTCTTTCGGCAATCTGTCGTTTGGAGAATAGCAGTGCGTTCAGTTCACAATGAAACCACAACAAAAGGCGAAAAGACAAGCAACAGATTTTTCATTTGTGATCACAAAGGGAGGGTTGTTTCTCCTCTTATCATGCACAGAACTAGTGCTGAGGCGGCTTCTCACAGCTCATCAGCACGACAAAGACAACTGGGAGAATACAGCCTTGTTCTACAAAGGTTAACCTCGGCGGGACCTAACAACTTCAGACTTCTCATTTGATGCCTCCACGAAACACTTGCCATGGAGGACGGCGGGCCCCTGGATTCTCTTGGATTTAACCTCTAATATCTGAGGTCACGCATCCAGCTACGGCCAATGGTGACACTTGTGAGCTCTATTATGTGCAAAAAATCCCCCACACACACAGAGAGAGAGAGTGGTTTCTTAATCTTCTTGATGTCTGCAGCACATCCTAGGAAAAGTTTGACTACTAACAGAGACTGAAAGTGCTCCAGTATTTTGTTTCCTAAATTTGAAATCAATCTTTAAAAACATAAAAATGGACCAGTTGACTTTTTTGATAGCAGCTAACAGACATTTCTGTTGAATTTACTTTGCTTTAATGTTTCATTTTTTTCCTATAACTCTTGAAAAATTCTCTATGAATTTATAACACTGAAAATCTATATTAGTGTGCATAAAGCATATGGTCAAAATCTTCTACCAGCACAAGTACTACTACATCACTACACTCAAAGAGGTGTGTGCGTGTTAAAGGTTGCCCAATCAGAGTGCAGAGCTGATCTGAGCTTTGTGTAGGGCCCCAACAATGACTCCCAGGGGTCCAACTTACACTTTCACTCCTCCAGTCCCGAGATGTTTGTGAACTGGAGAACGGTCAAATGAAGAGCTTTCTTAATTTACCACCTCACCTTTTGTTGGTTTGATGATGACCTCATGTGATGATGCAGATTTCTGCCTCATAAATTTAATATGACAAAAATGTAAACAAGCCTAATTAATCTAATCTGTAAAATGAAAATGTAATTTGATATCACTTTAATAATAAGACTATGATTAGTTAACGACTTATTATTAGATTTACATTTCTTGGCCAAATTTTATTCATATTCTTAATTAGAAATATATGTGTGTGTGTGTGTGTGTGTGTGTGTATATACACACACACACACATATATGTCAGGTATGTGTTTTCCCCTAAACCTCTTCAAGCCTTGCTCCATTTAAAAAAGGACCACCAGACACAGACACAATCCAGTGGGTTGGTACTGCTATCACTGTGACATAGAGGCTACTACAAAGTTGAATATGGACTCACCTGTTTAAAAAGAAAAGGTGCTATAGTCCAAATCCATCCATAACAAATGCACATTTCCTTTTTTTTTCCTACAGCAGCGTTTACTCTAATGTAACTCGCAGCCTATTCTAGTCACAGAAGACAAGGTTAGTGCATATATTTAGTCCTCACACAGCAGAGCACTTTAACCCACCTCTAAATTCAGAGAGCAAGTCCTTCTCTTCGTCTTCATGCGTTATTTATGTGCCTATTTCACATCATTTGGGGCACGCTGCAGCCATTCCTGCTCCCGAGCCTGCTGTGAAACGCAATTGTGGACTTTTTGATCCTTTCCTAACGATCACACTCACACAGTGCGATGTACAACCCCTTTAGGCTGCTAAAAAACCGAGGAGCAGGTAGCCTACCGTGCTGCAGCGTCCAACGGAGCGCCGTTAATCTCTCCCCGTCCGAGGAATAACATGCGGCTGAGCGGGCAGATTGATTTAAAAGACAGCGTAAACAAACGGTGGGAAAAGGCACAAAATAACCCGGGCTGTAGTGAAACGGATCGCGGATACCTACATTAGTTCTCCGCATTTGCTCCGCTACTGCATGAACCCTGTGTGCAGCTGTCTGTTTTTCTGCAACACTGGCAAAAAAAAAAAAAAATCACACTAAAATTATCCTTACCATTCTGAAGACACATCCAATGTAGCAGGCCTGTCCCGTTGACAATTCACCAAAATAGTCTGGGGTGCCCCCAAAAAGCCCTTATGCTTCTACTTCGTCTCCGTCTTCTTCTTCCCTCCCTTTCGTTTTGATAGTACCCAGAGCAGGCGAGTGTATTTCCACTGCACGACACGGTACAGCAGGAAAAAATCCTCTTCCTCCTCCTCCTCCTTCTGCTCTTCCAAGGTGCTGCTGCTGCTGCTGCTGCTGCTTACAGCGCTCTCACAGAGGCACACATGGACGAGAGAGGCAGCCGTCCAAGATGCCCATTAACATGCACACAGTACTAATTGAACGCCGTGAAAATCCTTCGGGAGAAATATGTGAAATAGTCCCCGGACACACAGTGAGAGATAAGGTGACACGCCAGCCGATATGCTCGGGGAATGACAGGCTGCGTGGTCCCTCACGATTTACAATTACGAGTTTGGAGCAGGGATGAGTGTGCGACTGTGCGTGGTCGCCCCCTTCGGTACTACGCTATAGTCCCTGCACATATCTGCCTGTCTTCAAGCAGCCTTTCCGTTTGTTCTCCTCGGGAAGAAGAAATCGCCAGTCACCGCATGCTTTTGTGTTTAGTTTCCTTCATATGTGGAAGTCAGTTCCATCTAGGAAATTATACAACTACATTAACAAAGTGGAGGAGCAAAATATTTAACCGGTGGGGCTCCCAAACACAACTGCCTTACTGTAGTAGGTCTAAACTATGACTGATGCCCTCCTATTAAATTTATGACTTACTATTGCATAATTATTACCAGCTATAAGGTCATAATCAGTCACAATTAGGACTTCCCTCATTAAGTCATAATCAGTCAATATATAATATATTGTTATAATATTAAGTCTGCTGTAATGCATTCTGTTGTTGTATTGTTAATGCGTACATGGAAATGACTTTCTGTAATCTGCTTCTGACTTATTCCGTAATATTACTAATTATTAAGTCATCATCAATCAAAATTAAGTTAGTGTCGTTTACTGTAATTGTGTCCTACCCCACATGATGATGCACTGGGTGCCTTATTAACTCAAGTGTTACTGAAACTGACCATGTGAAATCACTTTCTCTAATCTGTTTTATGAATATTCTGAACTGTTTTAATTGACTACTGAGAATTAGAGACAATAAAGAAGCATTTAAACTATCTATCTATAATAACAATAATGATAATCATGCTCAAGTCTTTGAAATTTTAAGAAATAATTGGGAAGGTTTTTGGCATTTGTACATTTTTAATTATTTACCTGGCAGTAATTTGTTTAAGTTACAAGTTTAAGTGTTCAGGGTAAATAGTAGTAGCAGTATAATCAGCTCTAAGTGTTTAACTTGTCTGTGAGTTCTTGATAAATATTTAAGAAGGAACAGCAGCTTCTGCTTTATATTAACTGTGAGGTTTTTCTATTTAAACTTTAGTCACACAGTGAGATATTAACAGGTTTCCTTTCTGTCCTCATAGATAACTTAAGTGTGCCAGTACACAACTAAATATTTCAGCATTTGACAATATGCCCAAGTCTTTTCCTCAGACTATGCTGAAACCTCTGACACAAGGTTAGCAAGAAAAAAGACCATCTGTCTTGTTCCTTCTGACAACACTTTTGTCTTGCCAGGTTCTGATCCTAAAATCCATCGCCATATACTTATCTCCAAATTCTAGTTTCTCCTTGTGGGTTAAAAAGACCGGTCAAGAGTTCCTGGCCCTGGAAGTGTGTTTGGTCACCCAGTGAACAAGAGAGGGGCCATGTGTGGCCTTTAATTCACTGCATTGTCTGCCAAAAGCTAATCTTGGCCAGGCTCACCGTCTTACTGCTCACGGGCTGTGAATGGATGAGTGAAAAGTTAAATATGCTTTCAAATGTAAAACTGAAGTCTGGCGTGGTATTGTGGCCGTGTCATTGTGGGAATGTGAGATTTGCCGTTGACCCAGGCAACAGGAGGAGAGGGGCCAGTTTCAGTTTAAGAAGCTGCATTCAGGCTCATGTTTGCAGGTGCTAGGCAGTAATTCACTGGTCATGCACCACTTTTTATGTGGCCCCATGTGTGAAAAATAAATGGATGCAGGTTACATCTTGTAGTTCACTGTGGTAGTCTGTATTCAGCCATTAAACATAATTGGTGGCATATCAGATATCAAGCCCACATATTTTAAATCGTTCTATAATCTTAATTATATAACGACGTACCAATTGTGCTGTTTTAATCCAGCCAGCCAAACTCCAATTAGGTAATTTAGTGTGATCAAAATCACATTTTCAGGACCTTTGCTATTTAAACTAATTCAAAAACTATCTCTAGTCAGCCTGTCATTAATCTTTATTTTTATCATATCAATGTGTGAACAATCTGACACTGTGAAAGAGGTTCTTCTTAGTGATGAACCTTCAAATAATTATTACCCACATTGCACAGTTCATTACTGTTTCACTGTGTTGGTTAACTCTCACTGCTCAAATAGTGTTGTTTCGACCGCAGCAGGAAGGATGAGGATGTTTTCAGTAAAGAACCTCTAAAACTCAACTTACACTGCCCAGATCCATAAACGGCAGACGGACACGTATACTAGCTGGTAAACATAGTGAAACATCTAGCAGCTAAATGGACAGATATTTCCTGAAGGAGTTGACAAGACTAAAAGAGTTAATATTGGAAATATTGGGCAGTCTCCACATGAATGACAATGTTGCCGGATGGATAAACAACCAACGGTTTGCGAACAAGTATGAACTTAAGATGGAGCTTTAATGATCTCTGTGGTGAAACTGGGTCACTGTAGCAGCAAAGATTAATAAGAAAAAGCACAGAAAATAAAATATAAATAAAAATACAGAATAAAATGATCATTTGAGCGTACACATACAGTAACACCATTGTCAGAGAGATGTTAAGCAGTACTGCATTTAAGGAGTATAAAATGTCCACACTAGAAACTGGAAAGCACTTAGCGATCAAACCTCTGCCAACACTGAACATTATTCCTGTCACTTAATTTTTAATTGATTTCTTGGCCATCCCCTTAGGATCTTGAATTAAGTCTGTATCTCCATTAGTTTCAGCAGTTCAGTAGTTATGGCTACAAAATATACTGTCTATTGGAAGTCCTACACCTGGATCTGAGGACGTCCTGTTGGCAGTCAGAACTACAGTCCTAACAAACAAAGTGGACACTTAAGACTACAATGAATTCATATACTAAAAATATTAAATTGTTGCTCTCAGCTTCAAAATCATACAAAAAAGAGAGTGAGGATATATTCAACAACAAACGTATTCATATCACAGCTGTACAGCTGTTCTCCTCATCAAAACTCCAGATGGAGATATAGTACCTGTTCAAAGAAGTGACAGTTATGTAATGTAAATGTGCATGGTCGTCTGCTCTCATAATTACTGTTGTAATTACAACATGCTGCGTATATGGAGACAGTATACACAAAAATATTTTAACTGTGGCACTGAGCCATCTCTTTGTCATTAGATAGTGGACGTATCAAATATCAGATCAATGCCATTCAAACGGTTGACAAAATGATCTGATCTGTGGTAGCAGTATAACTTATGAACTATTTAAAGCAATATTGTTGTTAAAACAATAGCATATAATACATTTATGTAGTCTTCGGTCTTCAACGCTGTGTTCTTGTAATATTCAAAGAAAAAAAGTGTTTGCTTTTGAATGAAGGCTTAGTGCTATAACTCAAATTATACGCCCCATAAAACTCCTAATTAGGGAATGCTTGGCTATGCTGTACTCCCACTCCTTGTCTTCTTTTTTCCTTTCACTTTCCTGTTTCTTTGTTAATAAACAAAAAAAGGAAATGATTAGAAAACACAAAAATTCTCTGTGTGGGGTCCTCTATTCTTGATATTGGTAATACTATGAAGCATGGGAGATACTGACGGACATGAACTTTCGCTCCGCTGCACTTCAAGCTACATTGGAGATATTTTTGCACAAAAATTTGCACATAGCTAACAAATGCTTCATCTGACTAAATCAAAATGACAGGTGTGTAGGTGTATAGAGAAAAGTCTCTAATTACCCATAATTGAGTCTGTGCAGATTCAAAAATAGTAATTTATGCGCCACAGCAAGTGCTGAATCAAAACAGCAAAATATAAACTATGGACTAAAAAACATCAGCTCTGTGCCAAGATGATTTAGATATTTTGTCTCTCTTGTCCTTTCAGTCGTATTTGAGGACAAAGTGTGGCAGCTCATACCATTAGCTAAGCTTGAATGAACTCAAATCACCTTTGCTCTTTTCTGAACGCTCAAACCAAACCATTTTGAAATATTTACATCTCGTTGGAGACACTGATGTTCGGTGCATACATTAGCTTCGATGTTGACATCCAAACGCTTAAGTACTATGTGCATGTGCAGCTTAATGCTGCTTCAGCTTGATGACTAAAGCCCTGAATCACTTAGTACCTATAGTCTCTTCTTGATGAGCCAGATTCAGTATTAGTGTATTAGTACTAGTGTCAAAACTGTGATGGCTGCTTTACTGTTTGTGAGCAAGAATTCCAATAACAGTATCAGATTAGCAAAATAAGCTCAATATGCTGTTCCTGCTGCAAATAAACTTTCAATTCATTTTTTAAAATTTTACATCAGATTGTGCACAGAGACCAAAATAATGTGTCAGAAACACAACTGTGCTTAATGGCTATAAGAAAGGAAACAAAGAACACTCGTTATGAGGAGACTGATGATACAGATGCACACAACTGCACAGAAAATCCAGTATTAAAGAGGTTTCCTGGAAGAAATATTGTATCACACAGGACGCTTAAAATAAATAAATAAGCAGGTCGTTCCCAGCTGTTATTCCAGCTTTGAAACTTAAAACTGTTCAGTTTCTTTTTTTTTTTTTTTGTTAAAAACAGCAACCCAGTTTCCATCAGACTGAGACACGACCACATGTGCTGCTCAAAGAAAGGACAAAAGTGTGCAACCATTAAGCATCTAAGAATAGTGGCAAATTATAGTTTGACATGTTTGACATTTACAATTGCCACTTATTACTGGTTAGATTTAGAACTCATATTTATGGTTCAATATCAGAAACTAATAAAAGATTTCTAAGAACCACCATTATCTCAATTACATTGTGCTATACAAACCTGAAGCAACAAGGGCGTGATGTAGTGCTCACTGCAGCACAGCAACACCATCCCTGTGATAAGAACAGCCCCATTTACTCTAAATCACCTTTCCAGTTCATTGGTCTTGATTTGGGAGCGCATTTGGTCCTAAAATGTTTGGTAAATTACTATTAGAAAAACTTTGAGCTGTGATACCCATTAATCTTCAGCTTTATTTCTAAATTGGCCACTTAAAAGCAACTTGGCCTAAGCAGACTTTGTAAATTCAAACCAAGTTCAGGGTTTGGATTCATTTAGCCCTGCTGCCTCTGTGATTGCCACTTTCAGTGCAGCTGGAAAAAACAATTTTTAGAACATTCAGTTTCTTTTTTTTTGTGATATTCTCTCAAGATCCTTGTGTTGACAGCAAGTGAAATCCCACTTCCAATTGTTTGTTTGTTTGCTTTCAATTTTTGCAAACCAGTTTCAGGATTCTCTCGTCAAATTGCCAAGCCAGCTTCCATCACAACTTTCTTGCATGGCAAACTTTCACTGCAGTTCCTATGCTTGTCAATTCTAAACTATTCCCCTCAAACTGTAATAGGATCAGGGCTCCAAGCTGCTTCCACATGATTGATGAAAGATTAAAAGGATTGTTGAGATTGAAGGCACATTTAGCTCCCTGCTGAGGTCCAATTTCTTGTCCTTGTGCTGGCAGTAGGGCTGCCACCATGCAGATGAGAGGATCACTGCAGTGAATGACGATAATGTGAAATGGTTGTGAGAAAGTCTTAGAGACATGGCAATAGGGACAAGCAGGCAATCATTTCTAATCGGACCATTCTCTTTCCTCAGGAGAACTCGTGTTAGCGATGGTCATGGAGGTGAGGGAAAAATAGCAGTGCGAGGAGAAGAGCGGAAAAAAATGTGAGCTTTCAAACGGCTGTGAAATTATGTGATAATAATGCTGATTTCTGCTGTTGTGATCATATACTTTAACCCCTCGGGAAACGTATGACAGTTTCTTGATTGAAGACAAATGGCCTTACACAAACCCAATTATCAACTTTTTCGTCTAGAAGCTGTAACAGTCAAGAGCATTCCCACATGCCCTAGCTTTTGTCCTTCATGCATAAGTACATATAGGGTTGCTTTAATTTAAACATTGACAGCAGAATCTAGAACAACTGCTCTTTCAATCGCAATCACATTCTTCATCTGAATCTTTGCTACAGATTTTTTAAGATGAAGGTTGAAGAATTGATGAATGAAGGAGTTTTCTCTCAAACATGTAAAACACATATGGTCAACTGTCAGTTCTATTGCCCCGCAGGGTGTCCATGTCAAGATTAATGTGTAGGAATCCTGTAATTAGAGGTCATACAGCTAAATAAAGATAATAATAAAGTGAAATGAGGTGCTAACGTATGATTTCCACAGGGTAAGATGTAGCCTCATGTAATTATGTGGAGCGTAACATATACGTTTAAGCACCTTGGAGTGTCAACTAGTCATTAACATTGGATAGATTCACTTCATCGAAGCACTTTATTAATGTATTTATTGACTTTAGAAAGTTGCAGCATATTACGACTTGTGTCACTGTGCGCACACTATGCTTTGTGTGAAGGCGCACGGGCTGACTTATTCTTATGAAACACAAATGCTGGGTTTTGTCCTTGAAATTCTGTCATCCCTGTGACCCGAGCCATTACTCTACGGAGGCAACATATGATTAGTGGCGACCAACAGAGATAACGACTGCATGTCCGTCAAAATCAAGTTGCAGCTCAGCGCCCTGACTGTGTTGTCTTAATATGAGCTGAAGTGTGGTGTCAGGGTCTAAGGTCAATTTACAGATTCAGCAGTGCATTAAGTCAATGCCTAAACCAGCTCACCGCTACTGACATTTATTAAATATGTGGCCCTAAGCAGAAAATAGCTGAACATGTCACCAGAGACACCTTCAGAAACGGGCTATTTGAACAGTACAGCAGCTTATGCACTGATGCATGCAAATATGCTGGATGCTACACAAAGATGAATTAAAAAGCAGGCTTAGCTTGCAATAAATTACATATACTCAGGGGTGGACACTTACACATACGTCATCATAAAGTGTAAGGAGTGAAACAATTTTTTTTCTTCCTTGTCGAAGAAAGACTAGATCCTTGTTGAGTCAATTGAAAGAGACAATCTCCAGGCAGAGTGCTGCCTAATTCAGAGCTAGAGAAAAAGCCCTTGATCAGTTCATGGTGTATGGTCTGAATATGAATGTAATCAGGATTTTTTTGCTTGGATCCCACTCTAAAGACCACTCAAAGCCATCAGCTATTATCAGCCAGTGAGCAGCGTCTGTGGTCTGACCTCATCCACTGCACCGTCCCTCACAAAATGGCTGAGTTATGACTGGCATAGAGGGGAGCTGAGCTCCTCGCTTGTAAATGAGTGCGGTGCATAACAGAGTCTTCATGCGTGTCACGAACCGCCCATCATTACTTTTACAGGGGTTGATTTGAGTCGCAGCCTAACATATGGGTTACGGTGCCTCAGACCGTAGACACGGCATGCATTATACGAACAGATAAATTCCAAAAACACAATACTGAGGCCAGTTTGTGCAATGTAAGGAAGACATAACTTACACTACATCTTAGAAAAGTTTATACTAGAGCAGCAACACAACAAAGATTATTTATTTTTCTTGTGACATACCCAATCATGCATAACATATATAATGTCATGTTCCTAGTCTTTGCTTGAAGGACTAATATGCAACTCTTCACCTCACCTTTTCCTTCCTAACATGAAGGAGAAACGACAGTGGAAAAAAATGCAGTCTAGAGCCAATGCTTAGTTTGAAAATGTAAGATAAAAATGAAACATAGTTATGTATATAATATTCCATTTCTACCCTTTTATGTGAATGGGGCCGCCCTACGAGCATGATTCATTCACTGCAGCCACACATTATTTGTCACATCACATTTTTTTTAACAATGATGGAAAAATCTGAAGACCATCCGTCATTTTGACAGCTCAACTGTAATGTTGAGTGATTCACATGCAACGCTGTCAATAACCACATGTAGACCACCTGTGGCAGACTCCCCTGTCCAGTTGGTGGCAAGTCTTGTCCTTGATCTCACTGCAAGACCCCGTTGTCTGTCTGGTTTCAGCGTCACATCAGCAGCCTGAACTGCTACAAAGACTAGCTATCGCAGATTTTCACAGCAGCTGTGCATCCGAAGTTTCTTTGGAGAGCCCAGTATTTGTGATGTGTTTGATAAACAAGGTGAAAAAAAAAAGGGATTGATGTGGCAGAGGATGCAGCAGCTAATGTCATGGGACAGGCCTGTCTCCTAGAAATTGTGTTTATATACAACTAATTTGCAAGAGCAAATACATTTTGAGGGATTATGTCTGTCAACACCATGTAATTATGAAAACAACTTAGTAATATACATATTTATATTCTCGGAGACTGGGTTGTATGGACGAAGCAAGTGACAGCAAGGAGGCAAAAATCATTCTACTATGGTGTGATGTTGACATGAAATATTACTGCATGGTCAGTGTATCTTTTGTCTCCATGTCCTAATAAATGCATAACCTGTAAGTTCTGTATTCTGTTATTGTGGCCGAGTTGTTTTTGAAAATAAAATGGCATTAAATAAGCTGTATGGCTCATAATCATTACAAAAAAATAATAAAAATTACATTTAGACATTTACATTTAGTCATTTAGCTGATGCTTTTATCCAAAGCGACTTACAGAAAAGACAGAAAATGACTAATTTCTATGACCCTGTCTGTCAAAACACTGGACAAGAAGAAAATCCAATGCAACTTCTGTACTATTCAAATTTTCAGTTCGCATATCATCACAGTTTTCACTGTTTTCAAGCAACGTTGCTTTCAGGGAGCATTCAATATTAATTGTAAACATTCATGTCTGTTTATAGTTGAATCACCAGCTTCTATTCTTAGATTTCAGTCTTTTCACGTTAAAATTAGCAACAGCAGCAATTACTCTTTCTTTGACTGTTATCACCTAGACTACAGTCTCCATAGACACCAACTTCAAACTCCAGTTGGTGTCTTAAAAGTTACTGTGTCAGTTTAATTTAAAAAAACAAAAAAAACAACATGTATGTTTCAGACTTTACCGAGGTTCTGTAAGGACTTACAGCTGATTTTATTGACCTCCAGCAACACAGCAGGAAAAAGTAATTTCAAGACATGGATAAGTTCACATTTAAGTCTTGCCTAAAGCAGCATGAACATCGTATAACAGCAGATTATGTCTTGTAAGTTCAGTTATTCTCATGAAGTATTAGCCTACACAACAGAGAATCACAAACTGAGAGTCGGGTAGCAGCTACAGCCAGTCCAATCAGCAAGCTGGGTAGTTGTTTGATGATGTTGACATTTACAAGAATTGCATCTTGAAGTAAAACTCAACACCATCTCTTCAATTTCAAACTCCTTTCAAAAACCTGAATTATAACCCAAAGACAGCCAGGACACGTCTGGTGCAGGAGGCATTAAAGGTTAGAATTTCTGAATCATTATTTCAGTAGTTAGAAACTGATCCAGTCACCTGCATGTAATTTTAATAAATGGCCTTTGAGAATGCTTTGAAACCAAGCAAGGTATTTCATCCTTGCCCTGTTAATCTAGCTTTTATATATTTTGGGTAATTCATTTAGTACTACCCCAGATCAGTGTTGATTTCACAGACAGAGCATTGGGCACCGTGAGGAAGGGGTGTAGTGGAATTTCAAGCTTGCCCCATTATGTTCATTGTTAGCATTCAGTGGAGTAATTAAGCTATTTTATAAATGGTTTGGCTAAGAGACTCTTGTCTTTGCTGCACTCAAGACCAAGTGCCTCACAAAGTGTTTTTCACTGTGTGAATCAGTTAATATACAGTGTCACCAAGAAAAACCTAAACATCACGAGGCAGCCAGCAGCAGATATAGTAAAAGGATTTGAATACAGTTTTCTTAGTATGATTAACTACCATTTTCACTTTTTATATCTTGATGCTTTTAAACTGTGAGGGGGTCACTGCTAATTATCATTCATGTCAGTGATTTCTTGCAGCCAAAAATACCCATTACGGAGCTCTGTCCTCTATTGTCTGAGCTTAATAAAGAGTTTGACATTAGCAGATGATGTACAAATTCAAAGACTTCTATTGATGTCTTAGTTTAAGATGATACAATGAAGGCGAAATGCTTGAAACATTTTTCAAAAGGATCGCCGTTTAGAAGCATTCAGTAAAATTGGCTATGATTTGACTGGTTCTGTTTAAACATACATGAAATCTTATGTTGAATTTTAATGAAATAAAGGTCAGCAAGATAACATTAAATGTTATGCTCACTTGTTTATTTAAGTCATATTCATTCAATGTAGTATCACTCCATATTTTTCCCCTGGTCATCCATGTACCACCTCCAGTGGCTCGATGTTACACCAGTGCTGCTCTTCCCACAGTGTTAAATGTCTGATTACATTTATATACAGCATTCTAAAAAGAGTACTGGATGACCTGGATGGCCCATTTAAGAAATAGTGTTGTATGAATGATGAAGATTACTTCAAACTATCGATTGGATATTAGATATCTATTGAAGGATCTGATTTTTGTATGCTGTGGTGCTGATTTCAATAGCTCTTAAGTGTTTTACTGTATTCATATGAATCTATACTAAATTTGTAACTCAAGAAAAACAAAACGGTCAATATTCATCGACAGGAATCACTGTACTTTAGTTTAACCTTTAATTATCCAGGAAGAAGCACATTCCAGCATACTATGAACAGATATAATATATGATCAATATTATGGATGGTATGCAGAGATATCCAATGCTCAGCCATTCTCACTACTACAAACCTGCATAATACATATTCTGTGATGCACTTTGGTCGGACACATTCATTTAAGAAATAGTATAAAATGCTCAGTCAGCAGGCAGGCTGTAGATGCAGTTTTTTTTGAGTATTTTATATAAGATTACATACAAACTGAAACAATATCCTTTCTGTGACAAACTGACTGTTGTTCCTTCATTGCCTGCAGTTTACTAAATTTGTCCTGGCAGTATGTTCTTCTGTGGCTTTATCTTTTACATGTGACTTTCAAAGCAAACTCTGCTGTCATAATATGTATTTGCAGACAAGCTGTAAGGTCAGGAGTTTATAAGTTCAAATGTTTGAACAATTGAAAGCTCCTTTTATTGACGACTCCTAAAAGAAACCACTTTTTTCATCCACATAGAAGAGCAGCTCCCATCATATTGGTTTTGTACCAAATTAGCACCGATGCAGAAGAGCTCTATTCTATTACGTATTGACCAGTGAAGACTGTGTTTCCACCCACTCACTCACTGCCTCCAGCAAAGATCATGTGAGATGACCCGACGTGTCATATGACCCCATCCGGGGCAGCACCTGTGAGTTTCCTCAGAGAGCTGCGCGCCTGATAAATGAGTCTGCGTTGACGAGCAGCTGATGGAGTGGCTAGCAAAGGTCATGATGCTAGAGGAAGTTCCATTCTGCTCTCTCATTTCAATTTGGACCAACACTGCCTTTTGCAAATGCTTGATAACCTCTGTCAAAGGTCAGCCTGGTGGAACCAAAATCCATCATTTGGTTCAGACCTTTTCCATTACCTTGAGTTCAAATGCAACTTGTTGGTTCAAGCAACACTGGTTTAAAAAATAAGGGAGGCATCTAATTTAGTGCACTGTGTGTCTACCAAATTAGGTTGCATGCCGCTTTCACTTAGGTGTAGCTACTGACTAACAAGGCCCCACAGGGTGGTTAGTAGCAATAGATGCTGGAAGCATGCAGATGACTTGTGTATTTTTTTCCTTGACATAGCCTATATTTCTTTTTCTCTTTCATGCACCCATTGAGTCGAAACACCACCTCACACATGGGTATTCTTTAAGATTGCTTCCAACAACATAAAGAACGTCTCATTTTTGAGACAACTCTTTAGCACAGAGTTGGATTGTTTAATGGTTGAAAAGAGGACCTCTGGCGATACCTGCACACTGCTTCTGGGCTGTAATGTTTCTTGTTTATGCTATATTTTTTTCTCTATGTATACAGCTTTTGTGAGCATGTGTATTCATGAGAGAGCCACAGAGAGAGCTACAGTATACAGGAAGAGGGAGAGTGCAATTTGTATGGCAGTGCAGACACCTTGCAGCACATATGGACACAGGGGACAATTGACCTGAACGCTGTCTCCACTCACCCATACTCACAACTGAAGATGGCCTTGATAAAATGTCATCTTTCAAATGGTCATATGGCAAGCTATGGCCCCGTAGCCAGTCTGCGCCCTAGACTAGTTCCATAGATGGAGGAGGCAGGTGTGAATACTTTGAAAATAATGCCCTTTGCCATCTCCTACAGTTAAAATTTGCATCACAGAGAACAACTGCAAAATGTCAGTGGTCAATCAGTTCACAAATAATCGTAGCCACAAAATGTAAGCACAGCATATCCATGGTGTTGATAGAAAATGTAATGAAATGACCCCTAGTCCCCAAGAAAAAGAGTGAAAACTCATTTGCTTCAGTGAGTCATTTTTAAGAAGGGAAAATGTGAGGGGCAATTCATTCATGGAAATTAAACATATCCCTGGGGTAACATATCTAAATATGCAGGGGAAATTGTTGTTTTTTCTTTTCTTTCAGTGTTTTCTAGCGTTGCAAGTGGAACAACATGTAGTTAGGGGGGCCTGTTCTATTTTCATTTGTTTGCATTTAAAAATAAAATCCAACTTGGGGCAGTTGAACATTATTCACAGGATTTACAAAAGCACCATGAGCTATACATGATAACAGCACAAAGCTGTTGAACAAAGCCATTTTACAACGGCCTATTGAATTCTGCCCAAGTTCAGATCCTCAGGTCATTAGGGAGTCCCGCGTGTGGCTGGCTGCGCATTCCAAAGCTAGCTGGGTACGATTGTTTGGCTCGGTTCTTTACTTCATTAATGCACATGAACTGCTCCCAGGCACCCTTGTCAATGCTAATGAGCATATTAGTTTGCTCCGAGGCCAGTCACTGTCTTTTGATCAAGTGAATATTGGTCGAAGATGCAGGGAACCTAGCACCAAAAGGACAGAGGGGAGAGGAAGATTTTGCATCCGTGGTGTCTTTAAGTCAAAGGGTTAGGTTCCTCTGCTTTCTTTTCACTACATCTGCCTAACTAGACCAGGTGATTAAAAACCAGGCAGCTCCAGTGTTTTTCTTTGTGCTCTAAAGCAAGATTTTGGATAATTGCTCCTGCAAGTGAATTAAACAAAAAGAGCTTTTTCTAAATGCCCTTTGGTGAAAAAGAAGCAATCTGTTCTCTGTCTTTAATGGTGCCAGTTCATTAGCATTTGATTTTGAGCTGTGCTTCTGCATTCATATCCCAATGCATGACTTCTCTGCCTCACGTGTTACATTCAAGCACTAAAATAACAGTCCAGCCAAAATGTATGTTTCGAGAACAAAACTGCTGTCCAATGGAAGACCAGTGAATCACCATGAACCCTGATGATTGAGAGAAAAGGTACATTAAGACATGTTTGGCAAAAGTATGACAATTTGGAACATTAGATCATATGAGTGAATGATGAATAAGTGGATCACAGTGAGGGAGTAGTCTCATTTCTTGTCACTAATGGAATCCATTTTCTGCATGTATCAGCCTTTGGTAACCACTGTGAAATCAAGCTGACCACAGCCTGCATTATCTGTGAAGTACAGTAGCAAACTAATAATTATTTAGTGTACAGATAATGTGTTTGATAAATGTTGGGTGGAATAAGGCTGCTTTGTCGGTGTGGCAAACTTGAACAAGATGTAAATGAAACATAAAAAAATGCTGCATTTGATAAATGTGAGTAAACTGTAAATACGTGGACATTATAGAAATTGCTGTCTTATTTGTGTGGCTTTGTGTATTTTCTTTACACAGATTGATTACAACTATGGAAAAAGTCCTTTCGGAGGGTGTGAAACACTCAATTCTTTACAATCAGCCCACACACTGTGAGTCTCAAAAGAGCAATATTGCCATAGGTGGGAGAAAAAAAATGCACCCTGAACACTGCACAGTGCTGAGCCAGAAAATGACAGATCCATCTCAGCTACTTAAAAACACATCTCATTAATAAACGCAAAAATTACTGATTACTCATATTGTACTTGATTCATTTTACACCCACTCGCATTCACAGTTTCACACACACGAGTGCACCCACACACACACACACCATAAGTGTGCTTATAGTGATGACCACAAAGCAAAACAGACGGTCTCCATCATACTAGGGAGTTCAGAGAATACTTGGCTTATATACTTTGGCAGTTCTCTCAGATTCTGACAATCTTTCTCCCACACAGCTTCACAGTGAAACGGGTGAAGGCAGCAAAATATAGTGTTATTATATTGTGGTATAATATTGTGAGAAGCCTCAAAGTTAGATACCATAACCTATCTCTGAAAATTCTTGTGTTCATTACTTCATGGGCCAAAACCAGTGGTGATCAAATCATGTCCAGAGAGTAAACAGTCCATAACAGAAATGAAATGGTGAAGGAGGGAGCTTGAGACAAAAGGAGCTGTGGGTGATGATAGATGGGGGTGAAAAAGAGTATGAATCCGGCCAAGATCACAGGCATCCATCCCCACCTGTCAGAGTGACTAATTTCCAAGTGGGAGCTGGGCACTGGCAAGCCGAGTGCCTCAGGTCAAAAGAGCCGCTTGGGTTACAGCGAGGTCTTCTGTACTGGCTGGGAGATAATGGCTGGGAGCTTACATGACAGACCATGCACACCACCTTGTTACAGAGGCTGTTCCAGCAATGGAACCACACATCTGATCAATCACACCAGGAGTCATCACTGCTGGTAATACAGCAAGGCCATTGTATGTTTAATGTGGGGTGCACGATCTCCCGTACGGGGCTGAAGTAACTCAGTAACTCCATCTGTAAGAGAGGCCAGTATGCAATTAATGTTCCTGGCAGAAACCTCTGAGAAGATGACATGTAAGAAATGTGTTGTTCATATACTGTAGTCTTTCAGGGATGTTATATTAACATCCTTCAGCCTATGTCGATTACAGCAATAATGTTGTAGTGCCTAATGAATGCCGAGTCATGCTGAGTATGACCACAACAAAGGTACATTTTGCTGAACTGTGTTTCTCCTCCTCTGCATTCTCTATTAGCAAACCCCGACAGGATAAAATCTATTAGTACTATTGCCATAACTCTTACCACCAACATTTCCAGGAGTGTCATTAGTACTACTATGTTCTTCTAAAGCCATTGCTGCTGCTAATACTGAAAGTGTTACTATTGGTGAGTGTGTTACTGCTACTGCAGCCACATCAATTACTGCTACACTATTACATGCTGCTATTACTACCTGTGCAGCACATACTCCTCATACTAATACTACAGTTACTATTGCTACTACTTGTACTCCTACAACTATCATGCAGATAGAAGTGTGACAGTCCTTGCTTAGTCTGCTTGTGTGTGTGTGTGTGTGTGTGTGTGTGCGTGTGCTGTGTCAGTTACCGGGTCTACCCATGATGCCTTTGAGGTGCCAGACAAGCTGACTGCAATATCCAACCAAATCTACAGTATATAAAAGTCCCAGCTTCCAGCATGGCTCGCTCTTTTCCCTGCCAACACCTGCAGCCTTTTTGCTTTGCTTAGCCTTTGTTTGACTTTTAACTCCACAACACCTTACCTACCCTATACACACACACATCCACACGAACGCTACTGATGTCCCTGACTAACACACCTCACATCCGAAGTTGCCTTTTAGTTTATCTTCTTTATTACAATAAATAGCTTCTATTTATTGGCATTTTGTGTTTTGTCATGGCCTATGGGCTGGATTATGACAGTTTAATTGCCATATTTGAAAATGTTGCATTGTCCCCCATCAACAATAAACACCAAGCACAGACATTTAAAACAGAATGAGTGAATTATATAGTAGTAAAACTAAAAGAATGCAGTGAAATAAAACAGCATTACAAGTAAAATAATATACAAGAATAAAAATTCAGGTCAAGCCAGATGATTCTGAAGTTATGAAAAATAAGCTAGTCTGCATAAACAAAAAATACTTTAAGAAAGATATTAATTTGCCCAGTGAGATCTTTTTCAGCAGGCTGTTCCAAAGCCACAGGGACCTCATGGAAAAAGACCCGATTACATTGTTTGTAGTCTAGACGGTGGAAATACTAATGCAGAGCCCAAATAATAGCATAATGAAGTGTCTCCCAATAGCTCTACTATCTTTCGTGACTCAGGCCTCTAGAGCGAAACAAAAATAATTATCATTGCTACCAGAATAACACAGGGTAATGATCCCTTATTGTAGGGTCCTTCGACCACCATAGTAATAAACTTGAGCGCTGGATTATAGGATAGGTTGCTCTCTGAACTGCACTGAAATTACATCCTCCTCTTCACCTCTTCAATACCTTCCTCTGTTCCTTGCTGTAATAAAAAAAAAAATGTCTCTGACCTCTAATCTCATTATGACAGTTGCTAATAATCATGGTCTCTGAGCTAAAATCTGGATTTTTGAGTGAACTAATTGTTAAAAATATAAATGTAATATAATAAATACAGTAATCTGCTTGGTAGTTTACATCTATTAATTTTGAAACATATTAATTACTTGGGTTGAGTCTCCTGTTCTAATAGAGGGTTTCTGCTGCATCTCATACTTTATCCAATGCTTATATCATTGATGTCTGAATTGACCCACATTGAAAAGGCTGCAATAAAAGTCTAATATAGAAAGGTGAATGACAAGGGTCTTGCTGTATTGTAAGCAAAGCGACTTGTTAAATGAAGTATGTGAGCCACTGTGCCATGATTATTAATATTCAGATTTACAAGTACAGGTGATTGTACGTATTCATAAAAGAGACTCTGTTCCATTATTTAAAGGCAAAAAATCTTGATTTCAAAGGCAACTCATCATCTAGACTTCTCCCGTCTCTCCTTCAACACCTCACAAAAGTGTCAAAGATTGAACACGGAAAGAGGTAAAAAAAAAAAAGTAAAAAGGCTATCTTGTCTGAACAAACTGTCTAAACAGACGAAAATCTCTTACTTCTCTCCACACTGAAAATATGATTTTGTCCTTCACATATCTTGTTTTTGCATTCAAAGTGGTTTTTGAACATAATTATTTATCTTTCATTTGCTGTACGAGTCCCAATTTTGGTGCCCTGAATAGGACTTTCTCAAACATCAACATAATGCATGTCTTGTATCAAAAATTCATTTCAGTAACACCACACTGAATGTGAGTTAAGGAAGATTCCCTAGAGATGCATTCTGAAGGAAAATGAAATATTAAATAGAGCTTTAAAAAAAATGTTTGTTAGTTCAGTTATTATCAGTGCTTTTAAATATTTTACGGAAGTGAGCATTGTACATTTTTTCACTGATGCAAGAGCATGTCGACCCTTAAATCAGGTTAAAACAGTGATATCACCAAAAGTGTGCACCTACACCACTGCCCTGTGCTGATATTATCAATATGTTTCATAGAAAGTTGTGTGCAGAAATATATTTTATACTCCATGCTGAAATTTTTAATCTGCATCAAGACTGAGTGATTCTTTTACATTTTTTTTTTTATGTGCGAATGTGCTAAACACTATTACAATCCCTCTCCTCTGACAACAGCCTACAAGGTTGATGGTCGTGCCATCCTCTTACAAACAGGGTGTATTCCTGTGTAGTGGAGTGATTGCAGCTGTTCCCAAGGTGTCTCTACATCACCAGCATTCATTGGTCTCCAGGAAATTGTTTTCAAACCTTTTCTGCCGGTTTCAGAAAACATAAATGTTCTGTGATATTGATGAAGGCATTACACAATCATTTGGAAGGACAGTCACGTATTTTTTTAAGGTGTAAATTACTTGCCCATAAAATGGACTGCAAATATAACTTTCAAAAACGTGTGCAAGCTGTAACCAATTAAGGTACTGAAATAGTCTTTATATGATAAGAGCATTTTTAAGCGCTGATAAGTTGAATGAAGCATTGTGACCACCACTGACTGCAAAACTAAATATACTCTATAAAACAGGAATATTATCAGATATGGATGATATTTCCTTTCACAGTGATCCAAAATATCTCTTCCATTGGACAGCTAATGGACAGGCAATTCTGGCACTAGGGTAATATGTGCACAGATGCAGCACTGCTACTGATAACTGGGTATTGCCATAAGTTTAACCCACAGCTTAAAGCAACATTGTGTAACATTTCTACTATAAAAAAAAAATCATTTTAGATCATTTTGAAGCTACACTGAGGTGTAATCAGGCGAATATCGTTCCCACACTCATGGGTACATAAGTATATAACGCTTTACATCAATAAGTCACACACCACCAACTATTTCGCTGATTTTGGTGAAACTGGATCATATTTTATGGAGAAAATGTTTTCTGGTTTTCCCTCTGATGTCCTCCGACTGCTCCGCCTCAACTTTACAGCGTTTCCTGATGGACAGTAAAGTAAACTGCTGCCAACTGTAGCTGCTGATATCTAATGTTAGCTCAGTTTGTTAGCCAAGCCGTCCAGACTGTGAGCTCAGAGAACCAGGGGAGTGTTAGTGTTTGTACCACAGGCATTTGGGGCCACCGGGAGGAGGTTTTCAGGCCTGGGTAGCAGAGCCAGTGTTGTGCCAGAACTACAGCTGGGCAAGCAGACAATGTAACTGCACTCAGCAGCCTCGATGGACATAACAGCAGTGGCAAAAAGTGTGAAGAACAGAGGAAGCTGAGAAGAGTAAAAGAGTGAGTGACCAAACGAGGCTGCAGGACAACAGTAAATCTGGGACTGACTTTTAGTCATTGGCGAGAGCTTTGTGAAATACATGGCTGAAAGACAGACGCCGAGCTGGGCTTCTTGCTGTTGGACTAGTCAGTAATATTATCTGGCTGCTATGTCTTGTGTTGTTGCACTTGCTTGATGTTTGGCTGCTATTTGGCTGCAGTTTCCGATCATAAATAATGTAATCATAACAAATACATGCGCACAATGGCCCATATCTACGACAGTGGTATTGCAACTTGGGGTGTTACAAAAACTAAAATTTTCAATTTGTATGCAGTGTTGCTTTAAAGAATATGGAGGAAAACAAAAATATAACCAATTCACAAGTGCGTTCCCTGGAGAGGTTATCCCTTCTCAGAAAAATCCTATAGTGTTACAAATACATTTCCACCCTCAAGAAGAAGAAGAAGAAGGAGAAGAAGAAGGGGGAAAAAAGGCATGATATGGTCAAACTATCAAGAGGAGGGTGCATGCCCAACAAACTGTGTCAGTTGTGAGGTTACCAAACTCACAAGGAGAGTGCAAGGCTATTTTAGCCTCAGACAGAAAATACAACATCCTTTAAACCAGTTGAATAAGCCTCCTGAATCCAAGTGGTTCCCGCGGGTGGAAACTGGGGGCTCGTCCTGACAGAGAGGGTGGGGGGTAGGTCCTGCTTCTTGTCCACTGCCTGGGGAGGTGTGTGTAATGCAGAGAGAGCAGCTGAGAAAACATTGCAGTGGAGACAGACAGTCCAAACCTGCTCTTTCCCAACAGCTGGAATAATAAATGCTCTGATTTAAGACGGTTTAAATCTACCTCTGAGGAACACAATCTTAAATTATGGGGAAAATATCAGAGGAGTAAAGGCTGTGACTCTTTAAATCATGCAACATCAGAGGCAGTTTTATGTTTAATATATTAAAACAGGAAGAACACAATATAACCCAAAGTGGAAATATATAAAAAATCTGCTTTTGTAGTCTGGCTGTCATCTTGTCTTGTATTTTTTAAACTTGAGCTTTTTTTGGTGAGGGGTGGAGTGAGCGAGGCTGTTTCTGTTTTCTTTTCAGCTAGGGTTGCTATCACGTCTCATGCTAACTACCCTGTTCTTTATTCATCCCTATATTTATTCAGAACAAGAAAAGCAAACAGCTGTCAAAAAAGATTTTTTTACAGGGTGTATGTTACTTAAATGTCCTTTTAAATTAAACAAATAAATTGGAAACTTTGGAGTTACAAACTGAAATGTCAGACATTATTCCCCAAAACGCTTTCTGTTGCAAGTACAACTGTATCACTGTGTATGCATGCTCTTTATTTGCTACTGCTTTACTGAAACTACACTGGTGGAACAATAATATTAATGTACTGCAGTATTGGGTAGTATTTTGACTGGCAGCCTGTCATCAGTATATTCCCACCCTCCCATGTCACGTTGAAATAAGGTCCAAGTTCACTGTCCCATCAGATGAGCAGTCCAAACATTAGTGCACTTGAAACACTCTCTTTGATCAAGTGAACATCAGAAATATGAACAGACGATATAACCATAATGTTATTTCAGAAGCCAAGCCACATTAAACTTTACTATTCCAACAGGGGGAATTTGGTTGCAGCCAGGTATCCAAACACATTTGAGATGAGCAACACCTGCTGCTGTCATGACTGATATTTAAATTAGTCACAGAGAGCGGTGTGACACTTTTTTCTGACACATTTTAAGCATTATTCATAACAAGCACTAAAATGCACATAACACTAGGCACACAGTCACAAAATAACTCACTGGTGTTAGCTAGCAACTGGCCTATTAACCTAATTTGCACTTGGTCTATGGTGCATTGCATTTTTGCCTTTTTCTATATCACCTGTAAGCTACATTATATTAAATATGGTAAGCTCTCAGTCTATCAGATTGCTGTCAGTGGACTATTTCTGCATCCATAAATTAAAAGACTACATTAACCAACTAGAAAATGGACATGGAAAGGAGACTGAATGGAAAACTGTGACTGGGTCCCTTGTCCCAGAAAATTACTCACACATCAAGTTCATCTTCATTGAGATGCTCATAGCTAGTACTACAAACCTTTTAATTCTCCACTGATTGACGGAGATGATAAAATACTACAGCATGCACTTGTCTATGTAAATCATAGAATTAAGTGCTCTTTTCGGTAAGTGCATTGCAACTTACAACTCTTCGGGGAGTTAAAAGGCACATTAAATTTGAAAAAAAGAGTGAGCTTGTTTTTAATTATTTTCTATGCAAAATAGATCATTGTGAATACTACTAGTACTTTGTGCTCTTGTAGGTCATGGAGAGTCCATGGTTTATTAGACTGACCAAACAGACATGCACAGAACAAAGAATGAGAAATAAATATAAGAGAGCAGATGCAAAATGTAATTAAGGGACAGAAAATGGATTTTTCAACCTTTGTCTTGATGATCTACTGTTGGCCCATATTTAAGAATTTCTATTTATATATCACATTAAAGGGCCAGGAGCAAAAGGGACATCCATGAAGAGACATGACTGAATGTCAGGACCATGGTGTCAAATGTGGTTGTAAGTTTTTTGAAATGCCGTGATCACATTAAAGGCTATTCTCGTTTGGGAGTGTAAGCTTTAGACGATGGCAACAAAAAGGCTATTATAGGCTAACGTCTGTATTTTTCAACCTGTCCTTTATTGTCCGATGTTTTTGTGACTATAGGGACATCAATTTTTTTAATTTGGTCCAGTGTTGAGCGAGGGTGATGCAGTCTGCAGCCGTGAAACAGGCTACAGTGTAATCCTTATGGGCATTTTTGCACCATCAAAATACATCCACTTAAGTGCCTGTTTATGCCACTGACCAGCTCAGATTGTTATTTTAAGTGTCTGACAACAAAAATACAGAGAAATCAAACATTTTCTGTTCCTTTCACCTGATCTGACCAAGTCTCACTCAAGGAGGAGGTCTTGTTAATCTCGTGAGAGCTTGGGTTACTTATTGCAGGAAGAGTGAGTGTAGTAATGTTGTGTTTGAGTGCAAAAAGCGTAGCTTAGTGTTATAGAAATAACTTCCATGGTTAATATTTAGCTGATTTCGGCAATGTGGATGACTGCCCGTATTTATTTGAGCCAGGCTATTTATTTGAGCACACAGATGAAGAGCTCCTACAAGAGTGGACGAGGAGGAGAGGGCCAACAGGCAGAGGAGGGTGAACCAGCTGCTGCAAGGCTGCAAAGCTTGGGAGACTGGTGGTGTTCCTGTGGGTGCTGTGACCCTGTGCTGTGATCTTATTCCCACAGTGCTCTTTTAAGATGAAATAACAAGTGGATTCGCCATATGGTTTCAATCAGCAACAGAGGAATAACAAAAAAACTGGATGGATTTTAGTGTAAAACTTGTGTGTCACCCATTGGTTTGTGGACAACAATTTAGGAAGTTTTAGACCCAAGAAAACCTCTACTGTGCACAACTGCTCACAAAGATTGTGTTGTGGTCCATTTTGTGGATTTAAAACGTGTCCCCATTAGTCACTCTGACACAAAAAACATGGGATAATAATGCCCAGGTTAAAAATACATAAGTTACGCTGTAAGAAAAAAAATGGTTGGTAAAGGCTCAGATGTGTCAAATTTATACTTCTACTTGAGTATAACTGCATTAGAAACTTTGGTGTGTGCCCACCTTCCCATCTCAGCATTCAGCTCTATCCCCTCTGCCTACACATTCTGCTCTGTCTTCATTTCAGCAGCACAACAGAGGGCATTTGCATATTATTATGTGCTTATAATTGTGTGTATCTGAGGGTCACTTTTCTGCCGCGTCACATCTGAATACTGAGTACGATTTTCTTAGACTCGGCCACATCTATACCTTAATCTTAAGTGAAACAAAAATCCATCTCAAGATTTTCTGTTTCCAGTGGTTTAGAACAATCACCAGCAGTGTCTTTGGTTGGTTGCAGACACATCAGTGACTTCCAAAGCACAAATACGAGATGGAAAGGGGGTGGAGAGAGAGGGAGATGGAGAGAAAACACAACCTGAGGGGGGAAGAGGACTTGTGGAGATATTGACAGTGTTAGAGGCTTAGAAATTGATGGCGGGCAAAACCTTACAGCTTTCAGGAAAACAGAGGAGGTATCTTCAATCGGGTGGTGAAATTGCTTGAATAAAGGTAGAGACAGGTCTGGCTTTCAATTGAGGGCCCTCACCTCTGAAACTTTGTTCAGTCCTGATGGAGCTGCTGTCATTGTGTGAGACTCAGAGGCCAGTGGAAAACCTTAGTGTTGTACATAACACAAACACGACGGCAAGCAGTTCCTTATACTTAGGACGAGTTTAAAACGACTGTCTCTATAGACATCAGTGCAAAATAGCATTAGCGTTAGTTTCCAGTGATGGTCATTCCCTGTCACTTGAACGGAGATGCATACTCTATCTTCTTATTATTTTAGACAGTTCTGGTGTTACGTCATAAATCTAAAGGACTCTGTATGGTGAGATTTATCAGTGGTTGTGCTAATGCTTTCGATTCACAGCTCAAAGCCACCAAATAAACAAATCAATCAAAGAACTGCCATATACCCTAAATTATAATGTAGCCGAGGATGTTCTAATTCTTAATTCAGACAGCGTTGCCTCCAGCATATCTTGTTTTGCATGAATAGTCAAAGTTATTTAGTGTCTGTGCATGTGGCATATTTCAGCTCCGCAGGCAGGTGATCTTAAGGTATTGTGAGAAGTTAAATTCATTGAGAAAATCATCAGAGTTCATACTACATTTGCAATCTTTGCTGCCACTCTCACGGGAATAATCTCCAAGTAATTGCATATTTTAAATGTATGCACACATTACCGTCTGTTCGGACAGGCTGTCAGTGGGCTTCCTCCTTCCACGGAAGGTTAAAACCTGTCAAGACTTGGGCCAGGCCAACTGTCCCCCCATTCTGTACACTGATCTAGCCAATGAGCTGTCCTTGTTACGTTTGTTCTGTTAGTGTGACAGCACCTTTCAGCAGAGTACAGTCCTTCCTGAAAAATGATGCCACACAGCTATATATTAGGAAAATGGTAAACACTGTTGGTCCACCTCAGAGTCCATAATGCAGTGATATTTTTGTTTATATTGGGTTTACAAAGTATCTTGCAAATCATTTGACTGGGCCACCTTGACAAAAATGCCTATACAGTTTGGCGTTTTTCACCCAAAAATATTGTAATTATTAAGTTATAATAATCTAATTAAGATATTCATCTAGGGCAAGATTTTCTTAAAAATATGATTCAATGTTAATGGATTCTGCTGCACAAATGTAATGGTGCGGTTAGTCTGTTTACAGTCTCAGCCTCACACTGTGCAGCCACTGCAATGAAGTAGTGCACGGTTGGCGTGAGTGTGAAAGACAGATCAGTGTAGTAGTATTAATGGGAGTTCCTCTGCCAGGGAGCCTTGCTGACCTTGGTCTTATCTCTGCAACCTCATGCATGATTGATAAATAAAAATGAAACTCAAGATGTCTTCCAAAGCCGAGGTTTCTAATCTCATTATGAGCTGGTCTTTTTGGCAAAAATGAGAACAGACCTGGTTGGTTTTGGCTGGCAAGGCATTTAATTTTGCAGCACTTCTACTGTTTACGCTCTGTCAAACGGGGACTGGAGATACAAAACAATATCTCTGCGACTTCTCTACACCTGAAAGACAATTGAATTCACTGATGGGTCAATAAATATTCCATCTCCCTGGCAATAAAACACATGTATTAGCTAGCAGTTCTCTCTACTATGCAAAGTAAAAAATTTACTTCATGTGGGGATTTAAACATGCGTCACCACTTTGCCTTGAGCAATTTGTTTACAGTTAGGCTTATGAATTATTAAAATAGAAAATACAGTGTTTACCCATATCACAAGGCCATCTGATGCTGCAAATCAGCATTGAATGTTGTCAACATCAGTGTCATAGATGTGCCACCACTGAATTGTGGTTTTCAGCTGCGCTTTTGTATTTGGATGCTGCAGAATAAAAACAACTGAAGACTTTATTGAAGCTGACTGGTTAGACTGGCTCTACAGAAAAAACAACCACTGCTGCACATTTTTGTCTCAGTCATATGCAGCCACAACATGTAAGATTATAATAGCTGTGTAATAATTTCTCTCATAATGGGGAATATTGTTTTGAACTGTTAATCAATAATTCTCCCAGCCAATGAGACTGTCTGGAAATGTTTATTCATAGATTCTCATATTCCTTACAAGGCTAACTCAGATTGCTGATAACTTCAAGATGAATTACTCTGCAACAGTGTATATGGCTATTAGTAGACTATTCATATGTCCTACCAGAGGGTTTTACCGGGCAGTGTAACATAAAACTGGGGAATTGTTTTCATGTCTCTGCCTATGGTCTGCCTGTGAGTGATGATTACCCATGTAATTACTTCCATGAACATATCCACTAACATAAAACCATGTGGAGTGTATTATTTCACAATAGCACACTAAGGTAAACTTTTTGGTATGACTATGAAAAGTCTGTTCTAAATGCTTTACTGCTGGTACTGTGGTACTTCAGAAGTAGAAGTACCATACAAGATTGCCGCATGTTTTCCTTCAAACTAAACAAAGTATGTGTGAAATGGTATTTGAACTCCTACCTATACACCAACAAGTCTTCCAAGTAGACTGGGGGAGTCGGGAATTAAAATATAAATCAGTCCAGAAAGAACATTTTAATGGGATTGGGGAAGAGATATTTCTTAATTCTACAAATGTTTGGTGTTTGCAGTAGGCAAGGCGCATTACAGTAAAAAATGCAGACAAATCCATCATGCTTGGCTAAAGTTACAGGAACTGGAATCTGCCACAAGCAAAGTATCTTATTTCACAGGTTTATAGGTTAGCAAAACTCCTATGTGTTTACAACCAATAATGTCATGCATAGGCTCAAATATCACAGCAGATTTTTTGGTCTTTTGTTATCCAAACACAAATCTAGACGAGAAAGGAGAATAAATTTGATCTTTATCTGAGCTTTGCTGTGCCCCCGAGTAAACTCTGTGCTGTTTTCCCCATCAGAGGACCAGAGGGAAATACATTAATGTTGGCGTGTTCTGTCTTGCTCACTATATTTACACATGCTATACACATGCTATTTTTTTTTAAAGTTGTTAAATTTAAAAATTTCCTCCCTTGATCCTTCACATTCTGTTCATCCTTTTCTTCATACTGTATGAATACACTAATTCATCTATTATAAAACTACTAGTGCGCTAGAGAAATGATGGCAATCTGAACATGCTGCTGTTTGTTACTTCTTATTAATGATGTAACAATGCCTATAAAACTGCCACTAATAAATTCAGCTAGATATTAAATATTATACTTATTTTAATTAACAAACTGTCTTCCATTCTTTTGGCTGGAAACCTTGCACAAGTATGAGAGCCAGCCTTTCTACCAATGAAAATAATTCAATACTTCAATACTGAATTTGTCAAAAGCTGTTATTGCTCTTAGGTAAACATTTGAGTTTGATGCCAAGTAATTTCATTTATTCCTGCAGTATTATGCCAAGTCAAATAAAGCATGTCTGTGGTGAAGTAGACACATACACCTTGGCATAAGAAAACAAAAGTGATAAAATTACATATTTATGGAAGACAGGAATCTTCATATTTTTTCTATTCTCACAGCTTCCAGCAGCTGTTAAGAGCGAGTGTACCAGCATGGCAGGAAATGGTTCAGCAGCACTGGCGTGTATATATGATGGATGACGAGGAAGTTCCCCTCTATACTTGTGGCTATGACCTTGTTGGTGCTAATGTTACATCTAGGCTCATCCTGACCCATTACAGATAAAGAGGCCGAACTCATCAACGTATCCTCTCCATCAGTCAGCCTTTTCCACCAGAACATCAGCAGCAAAGGATCTACTAAGTTGAAGGACATTCAAGGCTCCAACAATACAAAAAGGATATGTGTCCAAAAATACATTATCCCGGAGGTGCCAAATGAACAGAGCCTGGATTTAGAGTATTCACAAGCACAGTATTCTACATGCAGAGGTACGTGTGCATTCAGTGCACTATTCTGAGTATAACGAATACAGATTTAGTTTGTAATAATGGAATAATGACTTCACAAGTGAACAATCTAGTCCATCAGTGGCTTCATTCACTTCATAATCCCATATTCCCCAAGTGGTCACTGAACTGTTAAATTGAACTTATACTTATTCATGATCTGCCAACTGCAAAGGTTATCCATGCAAGTGCCAGGGGAGAGCAGACATGTGACCTGGACGCAAAAAGAATTTTTTGATATCCTGTAATGATGGCAGAGTAATAACATCACCATGATGGTGGCTGTCACAGACTTTAAAGTGTTACTAAAAAGACAAAAAAAAAAAAAAAAAGATGTACAACTTCTTATCTCCTGGATCCTTGCAAGGTAGGATCCAGAATGGAACGCTGAAACACAAGCACTGATCCCAGTTCCCAATTGATAAATATTTTATGAGTTGAAATACTAACTTATCATATCATTAATCTTTTTGCAGATCTAATATAGTGAACCCCCTGCAAATGTTGCATTCACAGTGTGCTGGCACCACAAAGCTCTTTTGAATAACTAGTGTTGCAGAGAATTTTATACAGTAGATATAATTAAGTGGCCAAAACTTTACAGAGAGTTTACATAAATCTTAGTTCTGCACTTTTATATAACAACCTCTAATATTACAACAGATTAATATCTAAAATATGATTGTTTACGTGACAACTGTGGTGTCAGGTCTCGTTCAGACTGAAGTTTTAATTAAAACAGTAATGTACAACAGTTTTTCTTATTGGCATCTCACATTTCTGTATTTAAATGAATACATCATGTTACTGCAAGGACTGCAAGACCTCTCATATACTGAACTACACAAATGTCTTGCAAGATATATACAGTATGCTAGGGAGGTACAGTCAAATCATTCCATAATTATACATTCAATATTCAATCACCAAGTGCATCCAGGCAGCATGACATACTACATCTCGTCTACAGATGCAATCATGGTATGACTGTCCAGTGGTGCACTCGATCAGCACATCATGAGGTAGTTATACTGAATAAAAAGTGACACATGAAATAGATTATGAGCATTGTAGAGTATGGATATAATTCTTGGGGCTAGGAAATGGCATTGTGTGGGAGGATTGAAGTCTCACAGGGTTGGAGATGATGTGAATAGTGACAGATTGTGCACATGAAGCTTTGTTAATAATACCCCAGTGGATCTTGTAGTCTTAGACGAAAAGGATGCTAACCACCTCAGATTTGATTCCTCTATAATTCTGGAGATTATACAACAAATGTCATGTGACGCAATTATAATGAATAATCAACTACAGTGAGAACTATAGTTCATCTGTTATGTATCTGAGAGGAACATGACTTCATGGACTGCATCTAAGAACCTTTTTGACATTATTTTACCAAACATGAGTCTCAATGCGAACAGATATCTACTTTAAAACAAGAAGGGACTAAATGAATGATCGTTTTTTAAAACCAAAGGGAATCGTTACAACCAAAGTAGGAACTGGAATTAGCCCTGAAAGGTGAAGTCATGTCACCTTTAACAATTCCAAATAATAGTTGTAGCTTATGATAGACACACAAACAATGTTTGCAACAGCTTGCATTATCCAACAATAATTTCCATCTTGACTTTCCTAAAATGACAAATTGTCTGTTTCACACTACAACAACTGCCAACCAAAGATACAAACATTTCTGATGATAATCAGGTTGTCCCAAACAATGCCAGGAACCAGGGGGCACCAACCCTCTTACAGGAGGAGGCAATGAGGCTCCATAATGATCCTTCCAATGTGCCAATCCTGAACACTCCCATGTGACAGCCAAATTGGTTGCCCCATCATCTAATAAGTCCCTGGCCTTACAATTTGGCCAGTTGTCTTTTACTAGTGAGCCAAAATGATTACTTTTAATTGGACCAGCGTTTTTTTTTTTTTGTCTTTTAGAGCGAGCTGTACAGAATCTGATGCTGTATGTCAAAAAGCAGAGCCACTAAATGTGCTGCAAACGCAAAACGGTAGAATTGACTGCCCTCACATTTGATGCCATAGTGTTTTCTAATTAGTGCGAACAGCAAAAAAACTACACTGAGACGCATTTTTTCAACTCTTATATGGATGGTTACAGAATCAGATCAGAGGCATACGACCTACTTGCAACTTGTGTTTAAGCTTACGTGGCAACTTGTCAACATTGTCATGTCAAGAATTATATCTCACTCACAACCTGAGATAATACAGTACATTTGGTGTGCACGCAGCTTGGCTGAGGCAGCAGGAGACAACAGAGCAAAATGAAAAGAAATTGAAATGCATTCCAAACCTTGCAGCAAAGGAGCTAAAGGCAATGTGCTTTTTGTCACGATTCTGCCATTTTACACTGGAATTGGGCCGTAGCCTTGAAAAGCTATGGACTGTACGCCAAACAAAATAAAGCGAGGACCAATTCAGAGCTGAGCATTTAATTTGGTGGTACACAGCCAAAGTTTTCACACGCTCTTCAAACCTGGACATTATTTAATTACAGCAGATTCAAACAGATCTCATATAAACATACTAAATCAGAACAAAGTCCTGCATTACATCTGAATGACACAAATAATATAAATATTGTATTCCCACACCATCAACTTGATTATACGACGATGCCACAACTTAGAGTAATTAACCCGGTATGTAAAATATGAAAGACCGTCTACAGTGTGGTTTGGAATAACAAAAACATCATAAAAATCATCAACATGAGTCATGAACCTCGCCTGTATTGGCAGGCTGTCAAAAGTATTAGTTAACTGTTTAATAAGATACACTATGTAAATTTGATCAAATTCAGTATACTTGAATAAATCGATTGAAATCTTAAAACTCTAACCACCTGTATGCTTGCTATTGTGAGCTGCAGTTCACAGCAACTGAACACTTGGCACATCTCTGCGTGCAGTAACCAGTAATCAATGGATGTGCCGAAGACTCTCCTCACGACTCCCATCTCTCTTATGACATTTCAATCTTCCTTCCATCAACACTAAAAAAACAGTACTCATCTTTCAGCTTACACTAAAAACACGTCTCTCCAGTGCACATCTCAGGCCTGTTGTATTACTAACACACAACAACTAACACCTGATCCTGTACTGCCTTGCTTTTTTAAAACAGCTCAAATGTTTTGGTGTATATTTTCACATACATACTGTTGATATGTTTAACTCTATTACATTTTTAATCATCTAAACTTTCAATAAAATGTAGTAAAATTATTAATTTCCTGTGAATACAATTTTATCAACATCAATACACTTTATTGACCTTGACGTGGCTCTCCTTTGCAGCTAAGAGATGTACATTAGCAGTTAGGTTACAGTATTCCTGCTGGTCTGATTAGCGAGCGACTTATTTTGATTTACAGCTACTGACTAAATATCATAAAATGTATCATTTTTATCCTAAATCACTGGAGAAACACATTTTAATTTTGTCTTTTGTTGTACTTGCTGTTTGCTTGCCTTTCTTGATAAAAAACTTTCTTTTTTTTTATACTTTTAATAGATTTTTGGCACTTGAGTCACTGTGAACCAGGTCAAACATTTTAACATTTTACTGAAAACAGCTGCCTGCTGCAGCCATAAACAACATTATGCCAGTGGTGATAATGAACCAAAACAGAGTTTCATAGAAATGAATTTCTATTCGTTCATCATGAGGCCATTTGTAAAAGCCAGTTTACTTTTAATGCTAATCAGGGAACTTCATTAGTAACTGGGCATAAAACATCCATCATCCATCATCCACTAGGACTACCTGCATACGGTTTTGAGTGGTGTTGGTGTTGTTGAATTGCTGAAGTCAAAGGTCAATGGTGAGGTCAGGAAGGAAGAAAGTGTTCGGGAGCCTCTGATGTCTTATGCTGTATTATTTATTGACGCTTGATCAAGGAGAATTAGAGACACTCAAAGTACATCAGAAGTGCCTGAGTCGGTCTCACATTTTCAGTTGCAAATGTAAGCATTAATTAGAAATTGGATGCGACAGAGTCGAGGACACTTTTGGATAAGTACTAAAAATGTAATTTCCCAAAAGTTACCCAAAAGTTATTTTGATAACATCGTCACACATGAACGACAATGCTATGGTCTCTTAAATAATGTGCTGTTAAGTGTCAGAGGAGTTCTACCTTTTCCGAAAAGGTCAATTTGTTTTGAAACTCTGATTTGCCACCGTGGACTCAACAACACATTAAAGTCAATTATCTGGCCACTCTGGGAGGAACTCACCTCACTGTCATGCCCAATTTAAGATTCACCTGTTGGAATTAAAGAGTTTGTGCTCTTACCAGCATTTGGACCGATCCAAGTACTGAATCTTCAACCGCAATTTTATTGTAGGCGGACTGAGGGACCACATTTATTCAAAAAAATGTGTAATAAGTGAGGAGATCTTGTAATGAAATCAAGATTATTATTATCTGCTGTTACATTAATAGTTACTTTCCATTACTAATATAGTAAGGGTAAAGACAACAAATCATATCGGGAAGAATCAGTGTTTTTGGCTTGGTGGGTTGGTTAAAATAAATCACTACCTATAAACATACTGACTCTACTGTACTGTGTAACATTATAAAGCTGCCATTGGACAATCAGGACGGGTACTAACAGTGTTACTAGTTTCATGCATTGCCAAAAGTATGTCAGCAAAGCTTTTCATTCTCACCTCAGATAAGGGAATGTACCAGTTTTAAAAGGGCATTCTTGAATGCATGCATCTTAATTAAGACTGAAGCATGCAATTTACACTTGAAGTGTCTATTTGCCTGTGAAGTCCTCAACTTGACTCTTGCACTTTTAGCTGGAGCAACAGAATTTAAAAAAATATAGTGTAATAACTGTATTCACATTTCAAGCAATATGATCAATAAGTCATACATTTCCAACAGAAGTGCAGTGGAACTTTGACAATTTGATTGACAAGACTTTTGAGAAAATTCAGCCACAACTGAACATTTTGCTGTCAAGAAGTCATTCAGGTTTCAGCAGTTAATGGTTTACCCACAGTTAGGAGGATTCAAAGAAACACTCTTATTTTATTTGAAAGATAAATGTTGGAATCAATGAAAGGTTATTCTCTTCTCTCTCTTTAATACAGTGAACATGTATGTATGTAATGGCTATAGCAAACTGACACAACTACAGTGAATAGCTAAAGAAAGCAGAAAGCAACACAGAATATACCTCTGCATAATCTATTGACAATAAAAAACAATGTTGAGAGAGAAGCCAAGAATGTCCAAATGAAAATCTAAAGACAGCGGAGCACCGGACTTCAAAAAACCTTAGTAGTTCTGAAATGTAGGTACTGCTATAGGAAGTAAACAGCAAATCAGACAATACGCTGTCATGTTCAGTAGTCAGTCTAAAAGGTAGGTGACTATTTTTGTGAATCAGTGTTGTCTTTGTTGTCAGCATTTGCTTTGCAGTACAGATCAAATGTTTCATAATTGAAACCCCTGAAAAATAAGAAGGTCCTTACAATGGTTTGATTTTTATCATTTATTTAAAGATGGACTCCTGCCCTCTGAGGTGAAACCTATAACCTCACAGCCAATGCCTTCCTGCAGCAGTACCTC
The DNA here is from genome assembly GCA_036365135.1 of Miichthys miiuy. Lineage (NCBI taxonomy): Eukaryota > Metazoa > Chordata > Actinopteri > Sciaenidae > Miichthys > Miichthys miiuy. The sequence goes on along the minus strand of CM071607.1, from coordinate 4,051,328 downwards.
CATTCAACATAAACCACAGACCTCACTGTCGACAGCGGTCATAGTTTCTAATGAAAACTGTGGACTACAGCACATTTCAAATTCTGCACTCACTCTTACCTATTGTTACCTAATTGGCACTTGCTTGCTTAGCAATGTTAGCTCATCATGATGTAACCTTAAAAAAGACTGGTAAAGATTTTGTATTTGCAGACCACTATAAGCATCATACTGCAAACATGGTGGGAAGAGTGCAACATAAACCTGTTAAAAAAAAACAGGTCACTGCAATATACACTAAAACCCAAGAATAAATACTCTGAATTAATATGTTTATGTGCAAAAATATAAATTGAGTTTAGACAGAAGCCCTGTCTGTCTGTCTGTGTTGAGTTTTTGGTGTAAATCACAGAGCTTTGCTACATGAGATCATGATGACGAGTATTACTATTTAATATTGTGGCCAAACCTTTTATTCCAAAGGTTCTGACGCTTGCTTTGTCTGCCTTCCTATAAATATGTTTATATGCATAGTAATGTCATGAGGAAAGGGAAACAGTAGGCTATCGGCTAGGCCAATTTCTTATGTGTATATTACATAATATATGATTAGTCTTAATTAATCCCCTGTTGTCAGTTTTCTCTCCCATCTGTTGCATGTGCCACACAGTAAGGAGTCCACTGGGGAAACACTGCAACAATAATTATCACTCACATGCAGACAATTCACTGTTGGTTACTTTCCCTTGTGATACTCATCCTTATTATTTATTGCTTTCAGATATTTGTCTCATTAGAGGAGATAACGATGATTGTACAATTACATTATTAACGCTCACATTTGTTTGTCATCTTACATACGTCCATAGTGTGCTTGACCTATCATGGTGCAAGTCAAGCAAGCAAAATGGCTCAGCTTGTATAAGCCAATAATGAAGCTGATATTAAATGTGAGAAAATGTGTCTAAATTTACATGCTTTACCTTATTAGCAAGAAAGCTAGACATCCACATCCACTGTGTTTGGTCAGAGATACTAAAGTGTGAAAATGTGAACACATCACTGACAGGTCGTGACTGTATGCAGTCACTGCACCGAGCTGTTAGAAATGCATTGCATCAATTTGTAAGATACTCATACATCCACAATGCCTCGATTTCTGTTTCTACGTGTGTTAAATATAAAAAGAGCGCTCCTGCTTCCATTTACAGGAGGTACTGGTACTGTACCAGAAGTGTTGTTCCGACCTCTAATGATGTAAACTCTTATTGTACAGACCTGTGTCTTAGTCACAAGGACTTTGTGGAACATCTGTGACTAACATCTGCGTCATTCTGAAAGAAGTACATAAGATCAGAGGACAACTTGTAGGCGGCAGGTCAGAACTGTATGGGTATATGAGGAGACCACAGCTTAAATCAAATGAACTGTCTTGTTTGAAAGGCTAAATGTGATTGGTGTTTGTTTGGACCTACTGATGGCCAGGTGACATGGCACACATGACTTCTGAGTGCTACTTGATGTGATGCTTATGTTGCAAATGAAATGCCAAAATGTGACCGTGCTATGATCCCAGCAGTAAAGATTCGTAATGTGTTGTTGGTTAGTCATCTCTAGCATGGTACAGGACTAAATGGCAAAGCACAGATGACTGCTTACAGACAGTGATCCATTACAACATCCTCTATTCAAGGTTGTTTTCTGCACACTTCACTTCAGTGTTTTGATATCTTTCTGCATGACCTATAATGGATGCTCTTTGATGTTTTGTATTGCATTATCCTCATCTAGTTTAAACCCGAGGCCATAGCTTCCAAGGTTCTAGTCTGACAACTTGTGTTTTCTGATTTGTTGTTGGAGTTTTGGGAGATTTGTGACCTCTTGAGATGTCACTAACAAGAAATGCTAATTAAATGACAAATATCTGCCAGTGCTGTTTGTTTCTGCAGAACATTAGGTTCTTTTCACTTGAAATGAATGTGACTAGTAATTAAAATGGAAACAAAATAAATATTTAAAAACGCCACAAAAGGTATAAAAATAAGCTTTTTGTCTCATCAATGAATGACATTTATATTATTTAAGCCTATTAAGTGTTGAAAAATAACTAATTTTCGTAGCCTTACTTCACATCTGCAGCACAGTTTACATGCAAAAGGCTTTGGAGCCCTCTTGGCATGCGTTAGAATATTGATCCTTTCTTCTTGATGACAACCAAGAGTCAGCTGTAACTGATCCAAACCAATTAGAGCACCAAGTTTCTTGATAGCCATCAGGAAACTTGTGAAAGCCAATAGTATCTGAGAATGCACTCGTTTACTTGTGTGCACACAGACACAACTCTCTTAGCTGATGCGAAAAGCACTTCCATTGATAAATTATCTATAAGGAGGGCTCAGGTCTGAGCACACAGGGCGAAAGAATTGCAGGAGATCAGAGATTACAGGAGCACATGAGCATGCACTTCAATATCATGATGGATAAGATTACTGTATCATATATGGAAGAATTGTCCTATCTTTATTCAAGAGTGTAGATTTTCAGTTTGAGAGCATGATTTCTCCTTCTCGTGCTCAGATTTATTCTCCTACACAGCAGGCGGTGTAGAGCAGAGTGACAGAGGGCCCAAAGTGATTTCATAAATACTATTTTTATTGAATGACAGGTTCCCCTCAACTCTCTGGAGGGTCTTTGCTTTGCTAAGTGGCATGCCTGTGGACAATGAGGCAAAAATCATCATAGCTTATTTTTCATTAGGCTATACCTTTTTAATCACGTAGCCTAGCCTATTCACCCATCATCTCTTGTTAAACGTTTCAAATAAAAGAATCAGCTGGTTACACGGATTCTATTACTGTAACAGTAATTTATTCATTTAAATTTAAAATCATAATATGACACGCAGCAAGAGTGCGGCGGCCGGGATGCGAACCGGCGTCCGATAGTTCAAAATGCAATAGATAGCAGTGTACTTGTGTCCATTCAACTGTCATAACACTGCTGTGCTGCTAAGAGTATTTATAGTATATAAAATATATCCCGCTAATATAAAATTAGAAAAAATCTAAACTACAATAACTCTTTTCAGGATTACTTAACATTAATTATACATAAATAAATTCAAGTAGCTGGCTAGTATAGTAAATTGGTGTATTTTAAGAGAGAAGCAGTTTTACAAACAGACCTTATACCCGCCCCTACGGAGCGCTCAAAAACTGCGAAGGAACGCACCCAAGATTGGGCCACACTCTAGCTGTCTCCCTGTTGGCTGGTGAAACACACTAATTTAAGCGCAGGGAGGGACATCCTTCAGTCTGAGCAGACGCCTCAACCTGAGAGGACGTGCTTGTTCTGAGTGCGAGCACATTAGATTTGAGCACGCAGACTTTAGATCTGAGCATGCACAGGACATATTTGAGTGCGGGCGAAATGTTTGTGTCCAAGAAGAAGAAATGTGAGCACAAGCATGTGATTTCTGAGTTCAAGCACACATTTTGAAAGAAAGCAGCAGAAATCACAAAATGTGAGCACGAGAAGGAGAAATCATGCTCTCAGACTGAAAATCTACACTCTCGAATAAAGATAGGATCATTCTTCCATAATTTAAATGTAATGTTTTATGAATACAGTAAGAAAAAAGGATAGTAAATTGGGAAACCCACCACCCACAGCATTATCTGACATGTGTAACCACCTACAAACAACATATGCCTTAAGAGACAATAAAAGAGGAGATACAGAGAGAAAACAAATATAATCAACATAAACATAAACTGAGTTGAATTAACACAGAACACAATACATTATTCCAAATATGATACATAACATGTATGGTCACTCTAGACTCTGAAACAGTGTTTCTGCTGATGCTCAAAAATGTACCCAACCAAAAGTCTGACAGTTCCACGTGCTCCTGAAAAATATCACCTCCAATAACAGTTTATTTCAGTAGATTACATCCATTCCAGGCCTTGTGTCTGTCTTTTATGGATAAAGGGTTTGAGGGTACTGATATACCATGATCCAATTAGGCCAACATTATTTGATATGAAATCATTCTTTTTTATTAGAATCTAATCTAATTCCTTGAAGCAGGCCTTTTAGATGGTTAGATCGGCAGTCATGTACTCTGTATGCTACAATATTATAAACACAAACAGCATTTTCTAATTTTTAAAAGCACAAAACAAAAACTAGTGATTCGCAGCCAAAACAGACTCACTCTATCGTTGCCAAACACATAAACTGTTTTTGATACCTCATTCGTCCTTCCCATATGTTATGAAGGTCTGCTTTCACAAACGTCTTCACACTTACTAATATTATTACTCTTATAATAAACTCTCTCAGACGATTGGCTATGATTTTTGCCACAATAATACATTTAACTAAGAAAAAACATTCTTGTGCGATCAGTTGAGAACAAGCAACAACTGTGTCACACAAGCACAGATCATTCCAGTGCAGCATAAGCATCCAAGACAGAGGCAGACCACTACAAGCCGTCCATTATCATTGTTTTTGGCTGGCTTCACACGTCTTCAGGCACAAAATATGTTTACAGGGTCAATCACCTGCCACCTACTCAGTCTGAGTAATTGGAAATGACAACTGTTACATATTGCATTTCCAGTGGAGTGCAAATTTGGTTAGTGGTTCTGTGCTTCAGTAAATACTTATTGCATCAGCAGGGTCATTTGCACTTTACATAAGCAGCTGCTCAAATGACCTCGAGGTGCTGTTGCAATAAATTTACATAAAAAAAATGCGTCTGGCCCATGAAAAAGCACAGAGGAAATCTTGACTGCATGACATTTGGCTGACAGAATGCCCTCTTTAGAAAAATACTATACTACTAAGCATGCTACATGTTCAAACCAGTGAGTGACCAAACAAAAGAAACAATGAAACACTTGATACAGTATGATGCAGAAATATGGTCTTACATTAAGAGAAAAAATATACATTAGAAGAGCAGCCAGTCATACCTGTCATATTCCACTGTTGCTGTTGCTGTCTCTGTTGTTGAACTCTAAAAAGTCTGTCACTTGAATCTGTAAAATGTAAATGATAAATATAGATAAATATTTGCAGGAGCTGGAGTGTTTCATAAATTAAAAATGAAGGATTAACAAAATGCAAAATTACAGAGCCATTTGCCTAACATTAAAAAAATGACGCATTCACGTAACTTTGGTACCTGCTTGTTCAGCTTTTAAAATAATGAACACTAATCACAGAGATTGTGTGTGTCCTTCACTCTGCTCCGCTCAAATAACATTAACAGCCCTGCATAAAGTGAACAGCAGTACTACTTGTTTCAATTAGTACTGAAGTGCCATTAACAAAAGTAATGAGAAGTACTCAATTTTGGTCCATATGTACGGTAGGGTAAGAATGAAAACATTACTATATGAATAAGAGAATTTATTCAGAGAGTTATCACTGTGTGAGCTGATACATGAGCAAAAGCATAGAGGTAAACAAGACGTTCATATTCATTGTTCACAGAAATGATGATGTCCAAAATTAATTTTATTACATATGCATTTTCAATTCTCGTGTGAGAGCTTTGCAGAGAAGCTCCTGCCAGCAGAAGTGGGCATGTTTAAGACGGTTAAGCATGCATGGATTAAACCGTGTCAATCATTTGATGCAAGTAAACAAGCTGAGACGCTGTAATAACACCAGTGTTGTATGAGGCTATCTTTACGCTGCAGGTTATTTCATAAAATAGAACTGAAAATTATGAAAATTGACTGTAAAATCACTAAATGTGGGAGCAAACAAGGGATCCAACTTTACAGAACTTATTGGATCATAAGATGTCACAGGCTATTTTTATACTAGCTCCTCTGCACTGAACTGCAGTATGTGTCAGTGTTGTGAAATAGAGGACATAATTTCCCCGCTGCCTAATAGATAGTAAAGTCCTGCCACATAATATAATTTGCTGCTGAAACGAAAGCATAACAGAGACATCTGGGTGGCCTGGTTGTCAAAGGAACATGTCATGTAACCACCATGTCATGTCTTGTGATGTGAATTAAGACAGGGACCTTTATTGCATGTCATCCTCATCCCGCTCTACACACATCTCCTTTTTTTGTCCACTGTCATCTATCCAATTAAACAAAAAAAAAAAAAAAAAAAAAGAGTATATCACCTACACTTCTAAAGACAAGTACAGCCAAAACAGATGATAAGATGATGTTGATATGGACACGGGTCGCTAAACTGCCCTAACAGATGCCTGCAGTCTAGAGGAATGTGACCTGAATACAATTTCTTTTTCAGTTCATTCATACCGCAGGATGAAAAATGCAAGATCAAATAAGGAATTTCTGAAGTGGAAGAATATATTACTGCCACTCGTAGTGAGCAGAACTCAACATAAAGTATATACTGGTATATTCTCTTATTACAGGTCTTTGATTTCTGTCATACATAAAGATCTGAATGTGCCGCATGTTTCACCTTTCCCTTCACTTATAACTGTTTAAAATAAAAATGACCTTTATTACGACAAAAAGGACCTTCATAGGATAATAACTATCATGGAATGACCACTCACAATATTACAATACTCACTAGAAGAAGAGTTAAATAAGTATTTTGCTTTTCAAGTTTCTACGTGAAAACGGGGAAAAGCACAATATGATTTGAAGTTATGGTATTCAAGAATGGTTTGAAGAAGAAATATGAGATTATGAAATATTTAAAACTATAAAATGAACCACTGAGAAGAGTGCAGACTTTTAGATTGGACTTGTTAAATAGAACATATGGATATACTGTAGTTATTGAAAGATACATATCTTATCTAATAATTGAATAGCAGCACAAGATTAATGTTAACAGTATAATAGGATGAACTATATCTGAGGGTGGACAAGGTCATGGCAACCTTTCAGCTGAATCCATGCATGTCAAGATTTTACATCTAGAGCCGAGCTGAGTCAAAGAGCGGTGTGAAATCTTAACCAGCTGCGTCAAGGGCCAAGCTCCCCTGGTAAAATTCACTGTTTTGTACGAACAGGAAATTTCATGAGGCATGTAGCATCAATGTGTTAACTTTGAGCACGGCTGATTTCAAGTTTAAAAATATAAACAGTATGCAAAAAAGTTTTTACAAGGATTTATTATTTTATGCTTTTTTTTTTTCTCATCATCGACAATTGTTCCACCTCTCTCCAAAAATTAGTTTCATTTCCATCACGTGTTGTGTACCCAGTTGTGGAACAGCAGTGCTCCTGAACGCCACACCAGCATTCAAAATAGTTCATTCATAACAACTGTTAGAAAGATTGTAATAAACTGTGGAAACTAATTTGTCATCTTCAAATACTGAGAATGACACCACAGCCTATCTATGAAGTATGCCTTGCATATTATGGCCCTTTTGTACTGCTTTAAGTCTTTATACCTAAGAACAGTTAGCCTCAGCTCATGCAACACACCCTAAAAAAGCAAATGCAAATGTTTCTTTCTGCTGTGCTTTTGCATTCACACAGGCACTGCTGGTCAAACATAGATGAAAAAAAAAGCCCCAACTAATTTATGCAAATTTTTACGTTGTTAGCAGTCTAATGAATTTTAATGCAGGTTATCAATTCCAGAGCAAGCAATTCACAAGAAAATAAGAGGCTTTGCCTTACTAAGCTGTTGTCTCCTGTGCAAGCTATCAGTCAAAGAGGATATTAACAGAGCATGGGAAACCTCTTTCATCAAATTGTGTCTGAATAAACACAACTAAGGTCATCTGCTGTCTTTCTTTGAGACTGTCATACTCTCTTTGAACCAGTTAATGACTTTGTGCATTATGTCATTTGACAACTGCGTTTTTAAAACAATTAATGGATTGTAATTATCGATAACATGAAAATATACAATCTTTTCATATGAATTAGCTGACAATCACGATACTTTGATGTAATGGGTATAAGGGGGAAAAAACAAAACAAAACAAAACATCACATACTGGAGCTATTTTAGCTCTGATCTCTCTGTAGATACAGAACTCTGTAGAAAGGACTCCCTGAAGCGTGTAAACAAGCAAACAGTAAGTCATTTTCCAAACAGAAAGTACTGACTACTTACTTTAATTAACTTCATTTTTTCATCTACTCATAAAGGCCACAAGGGAAGTCAAAGTCTTTCTTGTTTACCTAGTAAAGATCAAATTCATGTAAAAACGGAAAATGTGTGTTATGGCGCAGTGGTCCAGAATATTCAATGTAAATAAAGCTGCCAACCACTTAATCCCTGAGGAAAATGAAAAGTGACTTAACTGCTGTGGGGGAGAGAAAATGGACTCTCAAGTTGTGACTACGCATGATTATCAAGTGTGATTGAGGAAACGTATTATTGGCCTAGGGATAGGCTCCATTATTTATGTGGATTAATTATCAGGTTTGTAATGGGAACGATCACTTAATGTTAGTGTAATAAATTGGAAAATCACTTACTTAAATCTTTAGCTTGGGAGTTTGTTTTATACAAATACTGGTTTATCAGGGAGTGAGGGTAAACTTCTTAACGGAGAGGTTTTGTAGACAAAATAAACTCATGACAACGTCCTCACCACCGTGCTGTTGATAAAATAGGTAGACTTTATATAAGGGTATAGTCACAGCACAAGCAAATCTTATTAAAATGTCATCTGAGGTAAAGGAATTTGGTCCATTTGTTATTAGTCTCCTGGCCTCCATTCTTTAATCCAACCACTCTTCCAAATAAAAGACTAAAGCTGGATGGACAACAGAACATGAAGCATAAACGCATCAGGTCAAAAAAAAATCTGCTTTTCTCTATGATTTTACAAGCTCAGCAAATTAAGTTTATATGACTATATTTGAATTACTTCGTACTATTTACTGCGAAATGCTTTCTATAACAGCAGGCATGACCATACATGTGGCGCACTGATTGGTTTGACTATTTAGCATAATGCAAGACAGCAACACCCTTGGGTGAAATCATTTCTGAGTGTGGTCAGACATATCTCATGCTGTGATCTAATGGTGGAGCTACAACGCCAATGAGTCACATGTTCTCTGAGATTTATCACTCTCCTTTTGTTTGGAGGTTATCCCGCTGACGCACAGCCTGATAAAAAGAATGTGAGGAGTGATTGAGACACAAATGCTTCTTCTCCTCCTGACACAGTGCTCATCATCACAATCTAGTCTCTCCTACTCTTCTCTGCAGACATCGTGTCAGTTTTATGTCTCTTGGATTAAGCAGTGACGTTGGGTACAACATCGTTGTCATGCACTCTAAATAATGAAGCCAGGACAGCTGATTGTGCTGATATAAAAATTAAAACATAATCTACCTACCTATTAATACTGTATGGGACATAGTATTAATCGATGAGGAATGCCTACAGTGTGTTCATTCCTCATCTTGACAATGTCGACAAAGATTTCTTCCTTCATTTGTTTAGTGTGGCTATGCAAATAATTGTATTTGTTCTTTCTGAAAGTGCAGTTTCGCCTAGTCCTGTCCCATCCTTTCTCAGAGAAGATGACCTTTTGGTGTATGCAAAGTCATTCATCTGTAGCGCCCTGCTCTGACACGAGAGCCGAATGATAATGCATTGATGCTGTCAAGCAGAACCATTTGTAATAAAGTTGAGCCACAGTGCAGCTATGATTCAAGGGTCCAAGTTATTTTAAGTTGCATTCAACTTGTATGTAACTATAACACCGCTTAATTTGATATTCCCAAATTATGTCCGCTAAATGTGATGTTAGCAGCAAGCGGCTACTTCCAATCTCAGGCTAAAGCCAGGCCAAAACAGTTAGGAAGTACTGTGAAGTGCACTGCCACTGATGGCTACCAAAAACTATAGAAAAACTGTATATTTAAGTGTTTAGGCAAGTCATGCCAAAAATTATTAAATATTCACTTTAGCATGTTGACAAAAGCCCAAAAGTCCCCATGAAAGTTGTTTGAAATGCACTATTATTATTATTATTATTATTATGGAGCTGTTGACCATTCTTTTCAGTCAGCTAGGCTTCGCTTTGGCCTGAGGCATGTTTCTAGATCATGAAAGGAAACACCCCCACAGTCTTTATTTGGAAAGTCATTGCTCTTAACGGAAAAGATGCCACTGACCACAAGCCGCAAACCAGCTACAGTGCAGACTAATGGGTGAAGTCACACCCTGCTACGTCCGTTTCTATACACACAGTCCATGGTCAACAGTAGCCACACTTAAAAAACAATGTTCACATTGTCTTTCATTTGACACAGATTTTACAGACACACATGTCATGCAGTGCTGAACCTTTTGATACACTGTTGTTGTTCACACAAAGTCAAGTCCTCTGTGCCTTATGAAAACTGTTCTTAATAAGGACACAGAAGGTGCCATTATTGCTCAATCTGATGGATGAGCTGTTGGCTGGAATGTGAAACTGCCCTGGCCCCGCTTTGGTTCAAGAAAGTGCTATTCCTCGAGGGGGGACATGCTTTGATTGAAGTATTTACGACAAGACAGAAATGTGATGGCACAGAGAATGTGGGTGACAGTGACGCATGACTGAACAGATTACTGTGTACAGACTCTAGAGCGGCCCTTTGAATTGCGATGCCTCCCTTTATTGTGTTGAGGTTAAAAGGCTCACCTATCAGGGAGCTGCATTATTCTACACCCTGCTCTTTTTGATATAGCAGTCCACTGAACAAAGACTATGTCAGCAAAGCCAGAGGATCCCCAACAGACACTTTGGTAAAACTAAAAATGCACTATGACAGGACATTGACCAAGACTGATAGAAAGATAGTTTCTCTAACATCTAGATGTCTTCTGGTGCATGATAAAATATGCCTGCCTCAAGCACTCATTATTTTGCACAACCACCAAAAGTCTGTTCATTTAATATCCTGTAGCCAGCGCAGAGGAGTGCTCTCCTCCGTACAAAAACCCCCTTTTAAAAGCAGGAGATACCGCTTAATGCAATACAGCACTTTTAGCCAATGCAGATGACTACTTGAATAAGTGCAGTTTCTCCATCTCCGTGGTTAATATTAATCATGATGAGTAGCTTTGCTGTTCTTGGTAAAAGCAAACAGAAAAAAAAAAAACAGATGGAAAATCTTACTGCATTAGTTCCTTCAACTCAAAATGCAGCATATTCATCTTACCTTGAGCTTTTAGAATGATTTAATGAAGAATAATGTTTCAGTGATATCAATGAAAGCTAAAAAAAATTAACCAAGTGCAGGAGCTGATTAAAGGGACACTGGTTGCATTTCATGGCTTCATATTCCTCAACTGTAACTGCAGAGATCTGTAACCAATGTGCACTAAGTCCTACCAAGACATGTTCTATGCAGTTTGCACATTGTATAGCAAATAAGCCGTATGGTCAGCAAAGATTTATGACCCGCACATATTTTGCTAAACATGATAAATCCCTTTTATTATATTCGAAACATAGAAAGCAAACTGTGTACATCTTCCAAATTCAGACTTGAGACTCAGTTCTGTGCAGAGGAAAAGGAGAAAAAGCACAAGAATACGAAAGGCACAAAAGGCCTGTCCTTTGACTGCAACATTCAATACTACACTGTCACGCCTCCTTGCCTTGAGTTCACGCACTCGCTTCATGTTAACAGGTGTAATTCCATCCAGCAGATTTTCTGTGAAATCTGACCTGGTGACACAGTGTAAAATCACAAGGAGAGGAAGCTGGTCCTCTCACTGCTGGTCAGTTTATATTGTTGTTTTCTATTTCTTAAACTGAATATAGTAATTATTTATTAGTGCTAAATTACATCTGGCTCCTTTAACAATTGCTTTTATTATTGCATACGTATAGTAACACAGTCAAGACAGATGGCAGATTTATGAAAACACCTGTTAGTCCCTTTCCCTCTCTGACAGGACGCAGATATCTAACATTTGAGGTTCAAGCACAGCCCATCCTCATTAACACACACGCAGTAACAATACAAGACAAGAGACTAAGTACTTTCTGACATTACATTAGTTTCATCATTACAATGACACTGGGTCATTACTGACTGATTGGCTGTCCTGTCCATTAGTGACAAGATAAATGGACTCAGTGTTTTCATTTCAACATCTCAACGTCTCATTTATGAGACCCCTATCTGCTTCATTTCAAGTGTCATGAAGATGTGTACAAATATACGGCTGTTGAAAAAAAGAGTGCTTCCCTGTCTTTAGGAATACAAGTGTACCTCTTGTGGATTTCACACAGCTGCAGACACATGTCCGTCTATTCCGTTTCAAGGGAAGTTGATACAGAATGATGTACATATCAGTGTCAGGGTATAAATCCTGTTGTCAGTCTCAGCTGTTGCTATCAGTTTATGTCCTGTGAAAATGAAATGGTTACCTGAGCAGATCACCACTACTTACATTGATTGTACACACTGTTAGGCAGCTGTGAAGTCATCTCTTTCTCTTACTGCAGGGCATAATTTAAATACACTGACAGTAATAAAAGGGGGCCTGCGGGAGTAGCAAGCATTTTCAGTATTCGCCAAGGCCACACAGACTCTTGACTTTATAGCTTTTATTTGCAGTTCAGCATGAGCCCGTTACTGACATTGCTTTTTGGTGTAGCAATGGCTCCTGTATTAATATTTTGTAAAATAGAACAAAATAAATTATTGGGTTTAAGTCAGACTCAGCAGGATGAATTTATAGGCGCCATGGCAACGGATTTATCAAATGGACAACCAAGTCTGGCTGACCTGTTTCCTTTGCTAGCCCTCTAAAAAAATAATACCATGTGCAGCTACTCTTACACAGTTATATACCATCAATCTGTGATGTCCAGTGCATTTCAGCACTTATTTTGTGATAAACTGTTGTAATTTACTTTCAGTTAGTGATCTCGTACATTTTCCAGACTGCTGACGACTTCCAGCGAACTTGTTGCTTTCAGCCGTGGGTGTTATGTGTAGGCGGGGATAGTGATGGCAGTAGCGACAGTGACAGTGAGAGCAAGAGATCAAAATTTTCCAGTGGAGAAAAAGTAAGAGTCAAATCCCTTACTCAAACTGTATCATGTCTGCATTATGGTCTACTGAAGCTACTGTCAGCAGAGAAATGGTATGTCTGCCTCTACTGCCAAGGACTTCCTTCCTGAATGATAGCTGGACATCAGTGCAAAACAGTGAAACTAAAGAGAGGAACTCACTATTAGATTCAATCTGACATGTATTATTAGTGTAAAATGTTATACACTTTCTGCTATCACGGTAATTGTAACCTGATGATGTTTGGTCAGTTATTTCTCAGTCTAAAAATCGTGTTTCTAACCATTAAAGAGGCTATAATCAATATTTCTACGTTAACAAAGGATCATATGATTGTGTATATGTGAAAGAATTTGCTCGCAGTGATGGACCCATGGAGAATTATCACCTGGCTCCAGAGTGTAATTCAATATCTTTTAGCTCGTTGTTTTGGTTGTAGCTGCTACAGGCAGCTGTTCTCAGCTCTTAAAACTCATTGTATCCTAAGCACAAAACAGCAGACAGAAAAACAAGACTACCTGCTGAACACAGTGGAACATTTAGTAACAAAGGAGTCAGTTATTCCTCTCAGGAGTGACTGGAGGCAAAACTGGAGCTAACAGGAGAGTTAATATCGGACTTACTATTACCTGAAATATTCCAAATCAATACTATACTGCTCAATATTTGCTGGGTGCGTATATAAGTAACTGTTTGCTAAGTCAGCTTAGAACGTGATAAAACATCATTGTTGTGTTTAGAACTTCTTTCTGGTGCTCCAAAGTGACCAAAATGTGAATTACTGTTACTACCATTATGTGCTGTGAGTAGCCATGATAACGTGGTGTTAAGAGAGTCAAGTACCTTGGTTTAATTTCACCCCATTGCCAAGCATCCGCGCTGCCGTAGTAGATGCATCTTATCTAAATCACCTTTTCCAGGGAAGTGACGGACCTGAACAGAAAGTAACAAACATTCATTGATCAATAGGTTTTCACAGAAGTTTGAAGTGATGTTACAGTATAGTACATATATACTGTGCTTATGGCTCCTGTCGGTTCCATCAGATCTGGGGAGGAAACTAAAAGATAATACAATCTGTCATGTTACCTTACGACTTGTCACAATTCTCTTTTTTTCTCCATTTCTCACAATGTGACAAGCTGACAGTGATATTTTTGGCCCAGAGACATATCTGCAGGTAATTGGTTCCTCACCTCTCACCTAATGGGAGGTGTGAGCTGTTCTGCTACCACATGCTCACAAGTTTAAGGTGAGATACTGTGGGTCAGAAGCACTTAATGTCCTCAGATTTAAAGCACGGGTCCAGCTGCTTATTATCTGTTGGCAGGACAACAATGTGAGTGACAGACAATGATTGGATTGGAATTTACTTCATTATAAAATTGAAACCTCTGATCGAGTCCTGTGTTTAGGTTCAGTATTAGTCATACTGATATAAATGATTACACAAATAAGCCTGTATATAAAGAAGAAATATAGTATATAACAGAAAATACAGTTTATATTTTACATACGTTCAAACTGCAGCTTCACTTTTAATCCAATTATAAGTTCAGTCTTATCTAGCAATAGCTGGGATTGGTTTTGATTCAGAGGCAGGGAAATTCAGCAGATGTTTTCTCCTTTCCTTTTTCATTAGACTGCCTTCTTGCAAGCACAGAGACAGGCAGAGAGACAGGGGAAATGCATTACCACTGCAAGATGAGTCTTCAAAATATATCCAGTTAGGGTTTCCTGGGTGGGATACCTAGTCACGTTCTGTCTGCAGAATTAGTTCTGAAAATTCAGAGTAGGGACCAAGATCTGATCAGACCTTAGGCGAATGGATGTGAATGGGTGTTCTACTCTTATTCCTACTCTCAAGGATTGAATAATGCATTAGCTCTCAACAGGATGATATCCACAGTATGCCAAAGTCATGTCTGGTGGGCTACAAGCCTGATTCAGCCTGGGTGAATGTCACTGGTTGCTAATACACTTATTGGAGTGATAGCTACATTTAATGTCCATTTTTATGTGTAGTGAGGTGCAGATTAAGATTTAGAGTTTAAGATTTATCTTTGTTTTTTCTGAGTTCATTTACATTTCAGTATGTTTAGTAAAAAAATATTTCAACTGACAGGTTGTAACCCAACAACAAACCAAACCTCTTGAATTTGTAACTTGTATTGACAAACTTTTCAATGAATACTAGAAATAGACAGAAATAAAATGATTATCTTAATTTTTAAAATCTAGTTTTAACCTATAGTTAGATAACAGTCTGCAGCCTCACCACTAGATGCAACAAAATCCTACAAACTCAACCTTAATTTAAGTTTTTGTTCATCACCAGAGGTCACAATGTACTGCACTGCCCACTGTGCTTCAGAGAAATACGACAGAACGGACAGCAATCTGCATCTCATCCCTTTACAACTGCTGTCCTGTAAGGACAAATGACCCTGCTCTCCTCTCCTGACACAAAACTTTACTTTTAAATTCATGAAATAATACAAATTTACACCTATTTGGCCTATATGGAAGTGTTTTAATTCACATTATGATGACGTTTTAAATCATAGTTTTGCTGAGTTTATTATCTTTAACCCTGATTTTCCCCTTTAAAGTCTCTTTTAAAGCCCTTTTCATTCACTCTTATTATAAACCGGATATGTTCTCTTTTCTGCCAATTGCAAAACACATTTTTGAAGCTGCTTACAATTAATAAAATATTCAGACTCGAGATGCAATGTTTACTTATGAATGCTTCATTACATACATCAAAACTGACTTAAATAAATAATGAATTGAAATAAATGTAAGCTTGTAAAAGCAAGAACAGCAGTGTATCCTGTAGAATATACATTTTTAAGTGTACTGGAGTCCACATTTTCTTAACACATCTTACAAATACTTTACAATGACCAGACACAATAACAGCACAGTGGATAAATATTTGCTAGAGGTGTGCTTGACACAGAAACCATTGCCAGCAAAACGATTATAGTATCAGTAAATTCAGGAATTTTAACTAGCTGTTGTCCACATGTGATAACAAATAGAAAAAAAAACTCTGGCTGAAGGCATTTTGTCTTCCCTAGCATCCTGCCAGTTTTGTTCCACTGCCCATTTGTCAACAGTGATGTCCAATCGCTCAGTGCCAGGCGGGCAAATCAGCACCTTGTCACTTTCGAAATGACAATTTGAGTCTCAGTCAAGTCTGCAACCAGTTTGTGCCTTACAGCCACTCGCTAGCTCAAAACAAGCACTAAAAATAAAGCCGGCCAATCTGAAGGCACGGGCTTGCATGCAATCTACAAAACTGACCATATTAGACCTCAAAGGTGACTTTGAGACTGAAGACATTTCTTTTCATTTATCAGAAGCTGTAATGCAAAGTTAAATCGGAAGACTGACAAACCTCTGTGGGAGCTTATTGGACAGCGTGACAAAATGTCAGTTTCATCTCATAGTGAAATAATCTAAAAGCTAGAGGACCTGTCATGGTCAATCAGGCATGTAATATAAGTAATCTAAAATGAATATGGAGCCCCAGTGGTGTTAATGCACAAGTTCAACACATACACTATTTTACATGATGCAAACCCAGCCACAAAGCAGAGCTCATAGTGGCAATTAATGTTAAAGCAATCCTTTGATTACCATATCAGTCATCCTTCAAAGTATTTTTGTCACTTTTAGGTTGCCAAGCCCTGCGATTGTGATCATAACTTGTAAATATTCAACACGCTGATGTAAACACATTCAGTTAAGTCAGAATTAATAGACAGTTTCATAGATTCAAACATAGATGCTAAAGTCTGTTATCTTGAAGACTGAAAATGTGCAATTACCTGGTGGCACAGTTTCTGATCGTCTGACAGCTATCTCATTAAAAAGCCTTTGGATGTTCTGTATAACTGCTATGCTCTCTTATTTTTCATCAGTAGAGTATAAATAAAAAGAAGATCTATCTGTTGGCAGGCTTTTCTGTCGTCTTTCTTCAGACTGAAATTCAGATGTATAGCTTTTCCTCCACCTCCTATGTATTCATGTATACATGTATTCATTGTAATATTTCTTTAGCAGCTGGGTGTCCATACTGCACTCTGTGATGCAATGAAAATACAGTGGGTGTCGTTTTTACCACCTACAGCCCGCTCTTACTTTCATGAGTGGTCTCATTTTTGTTAACAGAACATACTTAAGCTCCCACTCCACATCAGGTCTGACTCTCTCTTGACCGCTTTCTAGTTTTACGTTTTCTCCTCTTCTAACTGAAAGTTAGAAATAATCTATTCACAACTCAAAGCGGTACATAAATCTAGTCTACCAATTTCAAATGTCAGAAGTTTAACAATATCCTCATATGGTGTGGTAATTTAGTCGATCAAATCAAAAATTTGCAGTTAAACAAATGGCGACCATTCTTTCTAGCCAATTTGTAGCCATCTGACAAATATGCATAATCATAGCACTGTCACAAAAATGACTTGAAAACTACCACTTATCTTAGGAAATCATGCAAATCGCTGCAAACTCAGAAATGTCTCAGATTTTGTTCACTGTAGTTTTGTAACTTTCCTTGCTGATAAGCAATTAAGGTAACACTGTATGTGAGAAGTCAAATAAAGCCTGCCAACCCCCTGTCGTCCGCTTTGCTAAGCACTCAGTGGAGATGGTTGATCCAGTCACAACACAAGAACTGAAGGCTGTCTTGGGGTAAAGGTGAGCTTTGAATATTTCACCTGAAATTAGATTTATGTAAATGCAAAATTGGTGCCAAACACTCTGCCGGGCTGTTTATTCATCAAGTGAATTGGCTGAAAATGAATGATGACTTGTGTTCTGGCACTAAACGTGGTCCTTCAAACAGACCAGATGATTGATATGCTCACTCCCACTTTACTTGATTACTTTTGTTTAGAGAGATCTCCCCAAATTTACAAAAAAAAGGAAAACATTCGATTCATTCTGTGAGGCACTGAAACGCCCACCAGCGTTTTCCACACGTTCAGGATGTACTTGTGATGGTGGGTGGTGCAGCATGTGACGGTGCGGTATGGGTGGGTGATATGGTTACAGTTTTATATCATGATACTACAAAAATATAACAGGGATCCTGCACTCAGAACATGATTCTACCCCTTTACAATGTAAAGGAACTTATTTTAAGTAAAAAACTGGATATGTTTATGTCCTCCAAATAGAAGCCTACATGTGTTTTAGTAGTGTAACATAATGTGGGTTATAAAAAGATATCTGCATATTAAATCAGAATCTGTACATGAAGGACTAAGATGTTGGCATCTCAAAGCTTTGGTGCAACAGTCCGTGTGGAGAGCAAAAGAGGCCGAACAAATTGGCTCAAATGCAATGTCAGAACGTATCAGCTATCACCTCGCAACAATTTAGTTTTTTTTATCTGCATTCATATGCAGTTATCTCTTTATAGAGATGATCAGAAATGCGTCTTTTCTCATACAAGTTGCTAATCAGACTGCAGAGGAAGTCTTGGCCTGGATAGATCAGAAGTTTGTTGTTACACCCATAGGCAACAAAAGCTGATGGGAGATGAGATTAATCAGTTCATGTAATGAAATGTGGCATTTATTTGGCAAAGAACTAATTTTGTCTGAGAGAGTACATTAGCATATTTCAAGGAATTAAGAATTTCATAAAAATTAGTTTACTACAACTTACTAGAACTTAAAAAAATATCTGGCCATGTCCTGATCACCTTTTCTCATTTATGATACATCATATAAAGTAGTTTATTTTAGTTTTAGTTAGTTATTTAGTGGTTTCACATTGCTAAATCATAAAGTAGCTGTATCATAACACAAACTATCTTTCATTAGTCTAACACTTTTCTCCTCAACATAATGTGGTGACAGATAAATTCATATTTATACCATACTCCCATCATCTAGATTTTGCTGACTTTGTCAAAAAGACAAGGGAATCTTATTAAAAAGAAAATGATGTGATCTGATGTGATACTGCTACCTAAAATATAGTTTATAATGAAAGGAAATTATTTTTGGGAAGAAGAGTGACAGTCGTGAGTAACTCTACTCTCGGAGTGAAACGATCCATCAACGTGGATCACTGATGCAAAGCGAAAACATCGCTGTCATCGCATGTCTCTGTCACTGAATCCGTACAAATGCACCTCCTTCTTAACACCGGAACAGTACCAGTGCCAGGCAGATAACGGCAAGCAGCCAAGAGAAAGATGTTGAGGATATTTAGTCAATCAGCAGTATGGACATATTGCAGAGAAAACATGGGTCAACGGGTAAAGCACATCTGCAAACAATGCCGTTACAAGATAAAACACTGAAAAAGAAACACAGCTTTGACCCTCGTGTTAGCGTTAACAGGTCAGACGCCGCCTGCTCACCAGCTTTAACATCAAAAACTAAACCACAACTCTAAATGAGCACTGAGTATCACAGCTGCCATTTCATATTTAATCTGCAAATACACGAAGGATTGGAGGAGATGATTAGATTGTTTCTCATTTAAACTTCCAGAAGAGTTGAGTAATACGATTGTCAGATCATATTTTAGTTACTTTGTGAGTTGATATGGATGAACCTGATTGTGATAAATGGGAATATGGTATCATCTCAAATCACAGACACCTGACATGAATCAAATTCATTGGGATGTCAGTCAATATCATATTATTGTCCAGAGAATCAATATAATATCATATTGTGATGAAACTTGTGATTTTAAGCAATGTAATTAGGAGGATGATCACAGCTGAGCGTAATCTATGCTGAGAACTGACATCGCCTTTCATATATGTCAATTAAATCCCACCTATGATCGTCAAATTAATACAATTTAACAATTGATTATTGTTTTAAACACAGTTATATTATGCAAACTCATTTACAGAGGTATACCAACATCATGCAGGAAAACAAGTGTGAGATGAGCACAAGAACATGTGGTAAAGTAATCTGATTACAGAGGGCATGTAGGGTATCAGATATGTATTTGCATGTCAGAAACTCACCTCACCAAGTGGACAGGATGTTATTCATCAAACACAAAATGTCACATCCTCTGAAATCAGGCCTGACCTGCAGTGAAGGCACCGAAAACACACACACACACACACACACACACACGTATATTAGAATAGAGGCCAAATGAAAGAAGCTAATGTGAGCAGAGTGAAGTTAATACTGCTTTTTTGCTTCAATAAGTTGGCAGTCACACATTACCTGCTGCCGCTGTTCGTGTCTTATCATGCAGTTGTCAGCTAACTTAGCTCGCTCCGTCTAAATCAAATCAAATCAAATTTTATTTGTATAGCCCAAAGTCACAAAATACATTTGCCTCGGAGGGCTTTACAATCTGTACAGAGTGACACCCTCTGTCCTTAGACCCTCGGTTAGTGAGGAAAAATTGCCCACAAAAACCCTTTTAACAGGGAAAAAGGTGGAAGAAACCTCAGGAAGAGCCCAGAGGAGGATCCTCCAGGACGGACAGACGTGCAATAGATGTCACATGTACAGAACAAGTCAACACAAACATATTGTACAATTACAATGACCGTTAAATCGTTAACGCTGCACCTGTTGTTAATCCACAACGATGTTTCACGAGCCCAGGAGGCCGTGTAACGACACTTACTGACGTCATAAAGGTATTTCAAATTTTTTTTTACCACTTTTGCACTGATGCCTGATTCTTAATAGAACAAAGATGGCAGATAGAAGTAGATACCTGATAGATAACCCATAAATAAATTAACTTAAATCTTAATCTGTAATATTATATTATTATATTATATTTCACTTCAACATACATGGATTAAGTTGTGGAAAAACAAAAATCTGTGTCAAAATGATTCATCATTAAGTTACTGATTTAATTACATTCTTTCTCTATTTCGATTTCTACATTTAGAGCAAGAGACACACCTTCAGTAACCCAAAAGATATCAAAGTTTGAAAATTGGCCAAAAGATATTTGTCTCTTTACGATAAATGATTTGATCTTATAGCTACTTTATGATGGTACCTTGGGTCAGTGTCTTCATCATAGCACAGAGAATATCTTTGATGTTTACAGTGTCGTGCTTGGCTCCAGCAAATGTGATTCAGAGGAGGATTCATAGACCCTTTGTGGCATGGATAAAGTCTCCAAACTAGAACTTTCTGGCCTTAATGAGGCCGGTCTCAAAGTGTATGAGCAAGAGCATACTTGATCTCCATCACATCACACTTGTGTGTGATCATGCACATCAGAGTGGAGAGATACTCTAAAAGCACTGGAGCCAAGTCGCCTGCTTGATATGCCTGTTATGGCTGTGGTAAGGAGGTAATCCTTATCACCCAGACTGAGAGGGATGGTAGCTCGATGTTTTCATTGCAATTAATTATGCTTCATGATGTCATTACATCAATATTCAATTTACAATTCTTATTTTGTTTACAAACTGAACTGCAATGCTACCATCATTGTGTTTAATGTAACTGTTTGCTTGATTTAGTTGTGACAAACTGTGAGGGATAACAGGATGATTTTCTCTGTCAGCAGGCTATAGTATGTAGTTATGTCATCACCATGCATTTATTCAGTACCAGGTGTTTCAGGGCTTTTTTTTTTTTCAGCGAGGAGCTCAAATGAGAATAGCATTTCTGTCCCTTGGAGCCAGGCTCATTAAAACATCACTGTTAAATTGGAGAGCCACCAGACAGGCCCACAGCCCCGGTGAAGGCCTGTGTGGCCTGCCATGTGTAGGCTGTTTGCCTCAGATAGCTTGTTGATGTGCCTTATATCCTTTTGAAACTCAGCTCTAATTCTCATCTCCATGGCATAGTGATGCAGCCTAACACCCGAAGAAGGACACTGAGTATTTATCTACGAAAGCTAAAAACTCATTTTGGATGAATCTGTTATTACACCAATCAGGGTCAAAACTGATAGTGTTCATTTAACGGAAATTACTGTCTTAATACATTTTACAATAAGTACCCGCAAGCTTTTTCTTATTAGGTTTTATAAAACACCATGGGAAAATGTGGACCTCAATATAAGATATTACTGATACGCTTTATCTGGAAATAATATTGACTTGATAGAACAACCCAATGTTAATTACATTTCTTGACTTAGCTTTTTCCCCGCAACGATTCTCACAATAATTTTGTACATTTAACAAATGAAATCCCAGAAAAGAGGATTGAATTGACAATCAGCACATGCTGCATGCTATAAAAAAAAGGCATGTATATAACTATGTTTAACTTGCTCAGATGGAATGACAGGGCAGAAAATAGGCTTGTCAAGGTGAATGACACCTCATATTTCGATGTATAATTCACAGCAAATAAGCACCTGATGCTTCACTGGAAATGAAGACAAAGTGCCTCAGTCCCTGTCATTTCAACATTTACATTTTCTTCTTTTTCCACATCATATCACAGAAACATTCAAGTGTCTGCCATCTAATTACATCATATTAGAACATCACATGTTCTCTCTTAAAGACTAAGCACACAGGTAAAAGAGCACAAATGTTTTATTTGTGTGATAGCTTTCCAGCATTAATTGTTTAACAGCAAATGTAGCATCACAGCTTTTCAGCAAATGCACAGATGTGGAGTGACACCACAATCTGTGCTCCATGACTGGCACATCAGCATGCTGTCAGTCAGCCTGTCAGCAGTGCAACAGTGCCATCTATGGTGGCATAGCAAATGAGTCTTGTCATCCATGACATAGTGATGACTTGATTGGGCTGCACTCAGTTCCCTAATCATTACCTTGCCAATGAAGAATGGTTTGTCCATATTAGTAAAATGAGTGTTTTTATGCCTGACAAAACCTAATGACATAGAGAGGTGTATGTAATGTGCTGGAACCCCATTATGTCTTGGCAACACATCTTAATAATCTCTGGACACTGACCCTCTCTTTGCAAAAAGGACGTTCACCCTCACCACCCTTTATAAAAGGCTGCTATTAACCCTAAGATTACAGTTACCTCGACATAGTATCGGAAATGTGAAATGCTGTAAGGAGATTGGAGTCAACCACAAACAGTAATGGAGCATACAATTTTGCAATTTGCATGCTGTGATAGGTAGAGACCCAAGACCATCATTGTCATTCACTTATTTTCAAGGTCATGGAGTACTTTGTGAAATCTATGTTGGTGAACTTTAGAATAATCAAGCTTGTGTAGGGGAAGAAATTGCTTTTACACCCTAGCACGCAAAAGCCAGTCAAACTATGCTCCCATTGGGGACGGGTATTTTTAATTAAAACAAAGTTACGTAGTTATGTAATTAAAGTCATAATAATAATACATTCTTTAATTATGAAGTTCACTCAGTAAGGTCTCACTGATTAGATGCCCAAATACAGATGAGATTAACAAGATATGACATAGAAAAATAGGCACTGGAGGTGCTGCAACTCTATCAGGAAATATTCATTCTCTGGGGTTTATAGGCTTACGAGGATTTAAGGGGATATTACTCATTCATTTCTAGAAGAGTGTGAAATCCCTCTTCATGTAAATGAAACAATCAATATCAAATTAATAAACCTTTTAAAAGCATACTTCTTAATAATTTCTTGAAATTCAGTAGAAAGAAGAGAATTTAAAATCCATATGAAATGCTCCTCCTTGCATCTCAAATTCCAGTTTTCAAATCCAATTTGAGGTTTTAATCAGAAATTGCCATGCCTCTATAACCTAGTAATCATCAGTGAAGAACAAAAAGCAATTATCAGCCATTCATACACGCTGCCTTTTTAAAAATCATTCCACATTGATTACATAAGAAAAATGGAAAATGCTTGGTTGATTCAACATCCTTCATTTTGGAAATACAAATACCAAAAAAGTTCTTGGATGCAGTTAAACGAACAAGCAGGAGACAAGACCAGGATTCATATATATATATATATATGCCACTTGTCAATTCTCATTTACCTTCATGTCGGGGTCACATGCACACTCAATTTATGATAGCAATGAAACCAAAAAATAATTGCACACTGTGCTTATAATGGAATTTCAGGGCCTTTGGGGGCTGAATGTTTCCCACCTCATGACAGCATAAAACAAATCCTTGACCAAAGAATGAGTTTGCTTTAATTCAGTCCCATAACATACTGAAATCCAACCCAGATATCGCTTTCAGTGGGGAGAAAGAAGTCCATTAGGCTGCAGCAGATGTATTTCAGCAGCTTGGAAACGCCACCAAAGGCATCTTTATAAGCATACATTTTTGTAGTGCATGCTTTCTACCAAATGACCTTCCCTTCACACTGAGTCCATACTGAGCAGCAGCTTTTACAATCATATTCATGAGGCCTGCTTTATGGGACTCATAAGGCCACCTTCATCCAGGAGCATAATATGTTTGTGTGAGGGGTATAAAGCACATAATGTGTAATAAAATATGTCCTTTAATGAACTTTATGGAAAGATTGAAGCGTCCACACTGACGTAAGTATGGGGCACATAAAAAATGGCTAATGGCAACTTCCTGTACAACTGCTATTAGGGAAAGTGATCTGTCTGGTCTTCACCTCTGCACTGCTTTACAGTTGAGAGATTAGAAATCCAAATACCAAGGCGTGTCATGTCATGCAAGCCTAACTCTCATTAATTATTATTAAAGGGTAAAAGGGATTAATTGTTGGCATTTTTGACTCCTAGCACAGGTCTAGGACATAATAAAATACCTAACAAATTGATGCAAATAACTGGACCAAAAAATTTACATCAACTTTTACAGTTTGATCTGAAATTGTCTTATGAAATCAAACCTACTGAAATCTGTTGCATGCCGTGAATCCGGCCAGCATATGATGGATGATAGCGGTGAAGGAGCTGAAGGGACTGGTGGACAGGGCAGACCCTTACACCTGAGCAGCCAGGGATGGCTTGGCCACATGCTGTTCGCATCATTACACAGCCTCAGCCTAGACCTCTGGTGCCGCCCTGATTGATGGGCTCCACCAGGCCAAACGGCCCAATAGAGGCGTTCCATCCAGACTATAGCCCAGCACATCCATCTTGAGTCCCTAGTAGAGAGTCACGTTACTGTACGTCTCGTCTGGGCTTGGCTGCTCAGCCTTAATCCCACTCCCTGATTAAATGTGCCGCTGGGTGCAGTGAGGGCAGGATTCAATATGGTATGCTAAATTGCCAGTGACAAACCTGGAAGTGGGTATGTATGCAACACAAAATTAACAAAGCACAAAATGTCAATTTATTGTGATCATCATATGCAATGTGTAATTCATTATACATAAAGATGCAACACAAAATAGGGGTATAATGTTGATGAGGATCATTCAGAAGAGCCTGATGATCAACAGATGGGAAGGCACTGAAATGCTAATGACAATAGCGATGATAAGCCAGTTTATCAAATCAAGGGTTATGCTATATAAAATCCACTTTGTTGCTGTGCATTAGATAACTAAATTCCAGTCAGAATGGTCTTGATGCAGCCGACATTATGCTCAAAATAAAGTTGGATCGCATTAATTTCGAACAGGTTTAATGCCTAGTTATGTTTTGCTGCTCTCTGTGGCTGTTTTTTTCTCTGTGGGCAAAATAAAACATGAAGATTTGAGTCCTATCGGCAACTGATGATATCTATCTTGTGCTCATCTCTTAACACAGAGGGAGGGACACGAATTGCCCACTGAAAGCCATTCCCTCAATTTAGCCTAAATGATATCTTCAAAATTTCTGACAGAGCACTTAGTATCCATAGCAGTGCATGCATCAACATGCAGCCTGTGAGATCATTTTGAGTACATGACAATTACTGACATGCCATTTCTCCATCCACAGGGAAGGAATGGCTATAACAAATGAATGCCTTCCCGCCTGCCCCTTTGGATGCTCTGCCACTGCAACCAGATGCAGCAACCAGATGCACACAGCTTGTCTGCTACCTTGCCGCTTCAATAACTCTCATTACGGTAATTGTTGCTTAATGTTTTCATAATCTGCTGCTTACAGGAAACTGTTTTCCTTTCTCTAATACCATAGCTGCCTCCCCATGGTCCTATTCTCAGTGCTATTTTTTTAAATTCTTTCTCTTTTTTCCATGCCAATAATGAATCAGGAACAGTCCCAGCTGGCTGCTTTCCCTGATCGAAGAAAGTCTCCGGCAGAAGTGCTGCTGGTTTGAATGAGCGACAGAGCCATCAGAGAAAGGCCAATGGATTCCACTCTTCTGATTTAATGAGTCACTCACATGCCATGTTGGCACCAGCTCTCAGCATCTGGCACTTGTGTGGCCATGCACATTCACAGAGTTTACTTACATTTCACCTCCGCCGTTACTCAGAATGAGTGATTGCCTACTTAGCCCTGCTCTACGGGGCGTTTCCATCCTAAAAGTGCTCACACACTCAAGTAGTTGGTTGGAGTGATAATTCCAATATCACAAAGTAGAGATTAACTCTATTACAGCCTGCATATAGGGCCAAAACCTGCTTTATTTCCATGTGAAGATTTGTGTTCACCATGCAGGATTAATTCATGGACAATTACCGTTAAAACCTCTTTGCAATGCGCTGGCAATTATCCCCTTATCACTTTCATAATCTGTGATTCTGAATAGAAAGTTTTGACATATCATAAAATACAAAGATGCTACAGTGGCTGATGCTTTGCTTGCTTTGCTGATGCTTTTGTAGCACTGCAGGGCGAGGCCATAAAACGTTGATGTCTTTCTATAAACTAACCCTCTATTTAAAATTCAAATATAGGCACCTAAAATGCAAACCACATCCATTTCTATAGACGTATAGGACAGGTAGCACTGTGTATATCTTGCTTACCGTTGTTTAATTTTAATGATTCATTTTTACAACTCCTCCTCCTCACACATATAAAGATAATTATATTAAATTAGACAACATTTAATCAAAGGTACAGCGTCCTCAATCTCTCTGTCAAAGGCAATTACAATTTATCAACTCCAGCTGCTCTTGAAGCTTTTACTCTCTTAGCATTTCCACTCCATAAGTTGAGATTGCTCTATTCTGCGTACCTCAGAATGTACTTATTAACAAGAATGACAACATACATAGTGTGAATTAAGCAGTTACAGGAACTGTGTGCTGTAAAATAATGTCACTAGCTTTAAAGTGTGTGTACAATTAGTAACTACTTTGCTGCTCAGTGTTTTGAACGAAGAAAAAAAATCAGTACAGCAACATTTGATTGTTTAAAAGATTCAGGTTAAATGTTGCAGCAGTAGCATTTTACTACATTTACCTTATACAGCAGGACATCAGTGCTTTTACCTGTGTTGAAATGTGATCAAAGCTCTGGTATGTGTTGTAAATTGTAGATTTAGAGCCACAAGCACAAAATATATGCAGGATAAATTCATCTGAACAAGGCTGGACTTTTCAAGTTTCCTCTCTGTTGAAGTCTGTGCCAATACGTATACATTTCTAATCATTACATTTGATCAACCAAAATATTTTCGCTGCTCCGAAATGAAGGGTGGTATTTGAAATCTGTGTTTCTAAGAGACCCCTGAGTTTGCTATCAGCATTAATAATGACTGACCAATCCATCTGTGGATCATTCATTTCTCTCTAATTATCTCACATGTGCATTCGGCCTGCCCGTGACATTTAGCGAGGGCTTTTTCAGTAAGTCACAGGGTGGACTGAGATGCCATTAGGTGATAAGGTTCATTTATTGTGGGGCTCTCATCAGCACATTTTCCTGCCTTAAGGCATAAAATACAATCCACACTGATTAGCATCAGCCCCATATCAGGAGAAACATAATAGCCCCACTCTGAAGGTGAACCTTTTGAGGGCACAATCTTTACTCAATGCAGACAAATGGCCACAGATTTTTTGCAGTTAGTGGATTATCTCTCTGGCTTTTGTGTCCTGAGTGTTGCTCACACAGGGGGGATAGAGTTGTTTTGTATTCACATAATGTCAATGTAGAATTCTGTAATTTAACCATTAAATAACGGCACGTCCTTCATACTTATAGTTTGTACCTTGATGTAATGTTGCTGTCAAGGTTTATTAATTGGTATAAAGACAAATTAGAATCGAGCCAGCCAAGTGTTTCACCAGACTCAGTAATTGAAATGAACCAGCCCCTGTTTGCCCTTGGGAACGAGTGGCTAAAAAAAAAATAGCTGTACGTTTGTTTTCTACCTGCTCTGATAAGCTTCCAGTATCTGTATCCCATTCAAATGTGACATAACAGAAGATTTGATGACACAATATGCTTTTTCTCCCACTATGCTTTGCTAGCTTACTATCAGATGTGATCCATTACAAGCTGCAGTGACACAATTTAATAATGAAGTTGATTATGTAAGAGAAATCACCTCCAGCGGTTGTTAGTGGATGTAATGGTTAGGATAGCTAATTAGTTGGGTTGGTTGTCTTTAATTTATATACTCTTTTCTATCATTCCTTAATCAGCTGAAAGCAATGATCCATGAGCAGACAAACCTCATTTAATTACAAACCCTGTGATCGTGACAGAAATGCCGAGCTCTGAGAAGGGTGTTTAAACTTACATAAGATTGTCACATTTTCTACATTGATAATTCAGATAATTGAGTTGTAATTAGACACATCACATTGTTTAGGGAGTATCAGGGCAACGTGCAAGTGAATCATTTACTTACGACGCGAGATCTAAGAGCAATGCTATAAATCAGTTGGTTAAGCAAGTGGTCCAAATTGTACTGTATGTTTAGCTCAGCAGATGTGTCTGTGAATAGCATGAGCCAGCCAATGTCTTGATAAAGAAACACTAACTTATGATGGTAGCAGACCTGTATACTTCTTAAAAATGTACTATTTTCTTGGTTAATGTGGCATATAATATAGGTTTGTGTATTTTGGGCTGAAATGTGGTTTAATGTAAAATGCCACTGATTTACTGGCATATGGACAAGTGGCATTTTCTAATGTTACAGATCCGACATCATTATGCCACCATAAACACAAAACAAACAGAGGATCGGCTGCCTGGGAGGGTCTAAAAGGAGCAGCCAGCGAGAAGTCAGCAGGGAAATCAGTTCGATCAGTGGCAAGGGAGGAGAAAAGAGACAGAACATGAAACTGAAGAGATATATTGAGAAAATCAATAAGCAAAAGAACTGCAATGAACAAGTTATGACAGATGGACACACACATGCACACTCTCTCACCCAGACTGTGCAAACAATGTTCTGACTGTTGTGTTCTTGAGCCAAGTTTTGTTTGCTGTTATCCTTTTTGGAAATCACGAGCATATGAGTACAATATGTTGAATTAAATAAAGTTGTTTTTAGAACATTATAGAACAAGAACTAGATTATTTCTTAGAAAAGCTAAAGCATTAGGGAAGGACAAGCTTAATTTCTTTGCCGACAGTAAAGCTTGTAGATTTTTTGTTAATTAGAACACACAGCATGAATGTGATTTGTGTGAGATTATAATAAAACACAAACTAATTTACATTTTCTGTTTACAACAAGGACAAATGCTGAAAAAATGCATTGTACAACATAAAAAAGCTGTTACACTTGGATAAATAAAACTTAATAAAACCAGCCTATTGGTAAGATTCACCAGAAACACATCTTCTTCAGTTCCTCTGGACTTTTTGTTTGCAGTTTACTTTCTCTTTACAATCACATCTGCTTCATTAAGTTATCTGCAAAGTGTAAATGGTCCATGGTCTGCTCCCATCGTTACCGTAAGCTCCTCCAGCTGTTGTCAGTATACCAGCATTTGCTCACTGTGCAATATTTGACAGCCTTTAAGAACACTTCAGATTCGATTTTGTTTAGAGTGTACCACTGGGTAAATCGAATGCATTAAAGTATTTAATTAAAATAGATTAAAAAAAAAAAAAAAGATGTGTTTTATATTTAGATATTCAGACCTTTTGAAATACATAATAAACAATTTTTTGCCTCAAGCCTAATTTCTTGATGGCTCCATTTTAGGGAGGGCTTAGTGTTAGTCTTGTGGGAATAAACAGATTTGTTTTCCAAACAGTCAGTAACCATGGCGAAGACATCATCATCATCATCATGCCAAAGCATCTCTCATTCCCTGCAGCAGGAAGCAGCAGGGCATAGGAAGACCAGCAGACCACGAGTCCTCCCACTGTCTCTCTGCTGTTCAGAATACAAGGGCACCTCTGACCAGAGGACAGCCGGCCTCTAAAAGGAGAAACCCAACAGAACACATTTTAACACTGTTAAAAACACAGATATTGGCAAGTGTGCATTCACACTCTTTTTTGGGGGGTGCTGAAAATGTGATGTAATTTTACACTGAGATATTTGCAGTTTGGCTATGACTTATTTAATAATAAAAGAGTGTTAAATTTGCTAAAACATAAATGTGAAAATCTCAGAATCAAGGGTCAGGGGCTTGTCCTAGTCTAACTATTGTGCAGCAATGTTTAACAGGAAGAAATTCATCCAAGGTGAGGCTGATGCCAATTTCTCTATTTTACAGTAACATCAGCAGACCAGAATGCAATGTAGCCAAAAGACCATATGTTTTGAGTGGGCTGCAATCACACACTATATTTATACTCTAAACCCATCAAAACACCTTTGATTGAATATAACAAGTTCACTTTTTTTAGTTTGCTTGAAGTTCTACAAGAACCACACGAAATTACTAGCTGAAGTGGAAGTTGACAAGGCATGATGAAGGAAAGTGGGCTCACTAAAAATAGTAGATTCCATTTTATTGACGGTTCATCACAAAATAATACACTGAACTACACAAGCTGGTGATATCTAACAATGTAACACGGTCTAAGGGGGATTTTTTTTTTCTCATTTAAACCCAGACTCAGAGACTGTTCCCTTGATCATTCATTTTCATCTGCTGAGTTGATGAAGCATTATTTTTTCATGCTATTATTAGTTCACGCTTTCAGTTTCATCAGT
Source organism: Miichthys miiuy (assembly GCA_036365135.1). Lineage (NCBI taxonomy): Eukaryota > Metazoa > Chordata > Actinopteri > Sciaenidae > Miichthys > Miichthys miiuy. The sequence continues at coordinate 4,020,378 of CM071607.1, read as the reverse complement.
AACTCCAAAGCTATTTCACGATAATCTCTGGGATGACATTGAGATGATATTACACAGTGTGTTCCCGCTTGCACATTGCCAAAGCATACGGTGAAGCAGTACAGTACCAATGCATTACAGTGCATCTAATATAGCACAGCATGGGCATCGCTATGATTACATTCAGAGGCATGTGGCTCATTATATTGTAATGTCATATGTATTTGGACAATTCTTTGAAGTGAAACTGTCCATCTCTGATAATGTCTCCACCAGGTTTGTGCGGGAACACTAATGGTCTGTTACTTTGATTTAAATCTGTGTGACAAAAGCACCTTTCCTGTCATTACCATTTCTGGAAATATGTAGTGGAATACTGGTATACTATACCTGCATAATTCCTATCAATCAAGATAGAAGAGACGTCAAGTGAGGCAAAAGATATGAGAAAAAAGGACTGGGCAAAATCCTGGAGGACAAAGTCATGTTTATTGGTTTTTATCATATTTCTGTAGCTCATTACATGTCAAACATCACCTGCAGTGAAATACTTTGAGTTGAGTTCCTACTTACAGACATTATTGATGTACAATCTCTTGATTTTCATTAAAGGAGAGGCATGTTCACTTGCCCTGCCCCCTGCATTTATCAGACAAAGAGTGATGGCGGTGTGTCTCATTACAGTTTTAAAATAGCCCTTAATTAAAATCAACGCAATTCAATTAAGATGAGCTTAAGATTCATGTATGTTAATTACAAAATTAAACGGTAGGTAAGCATTGTGTACCCCCCCCCACACACACACACACACACACACACACACACACACACACACACACACACACACACACACACCTCCTCCCCCCAAAAAAGCCTCAAGTGCTATTCTGTTATCACTGCCTGTACTTTGATTGTTAGTGGAGACATTAAATGTCATGATAACACCTACACAATATGAGAATAGTCAATGTGCAAATATCACATTATCACATTTTCAAGTACAGAACAAGCCACCACAAAGGATTCTCTGGTGTTATTATTATGAAAATATTCATTTTATGAGGCTGACATTTTACCAATACAATTACTATTTATCTCCAAATCATTCTATACACTGGTGGAATTGCAACGCTCAGTTCAGTTTAAAAAGCAATCTCAGGTTCAAGCAAAACTGCTCAAAATAAAATTAACAGCAGTGGAATATGCTCCCATAAGACCTTTGACTGTATCTGCTAGAATACAGCCATGACAGTAGAGTTAATCCTTTTTTTCATGAATGTCAGCTACTTAATGTGCTTTCTTGCAAGTTCACTAATTCACTGCTATATAAATGTAACATTTTGCATCTAGGTGTTATGTGTGAATATTCCCAAATAACAGTTTTAGAGTTTTATTATGCATATCCAGCAAATGGAGACGTAAAAACTGACTAATGCTGTAAAGAAAGGCGAGTGCAGGTGTTGCAAATGTGACACACTCCTGAGGTCATGGAAAAGTTGCACTGATACTGTTTACTAACTCTTGGCCAACAGATGGCGTCCCACTGCAGATGGTGTAATAATGGCGGTGATGTATGACTGCATTTTACAGTAGCTCAGTAATTGCTTTTCTTGGCTGAGTAAGAGTGTCCACAGAGCAGAGCTTCAAATAAACGAATATCATATCTGACTGTAAATTTCATTTTTAATTCCAATTATATGGAACATATTATCTTCATGGATTTATATGGGTGTTGTGATGAACATGCAGGTCAAAGTGAAAACAAGGACATAAAATAAAGCTGCGTTCACCAACAGTGCTTTATAGAGGCATTATACATTTTGTAAACTTGGTTATTAGACACTAGAGGATGTCAAAAAAATGTTGTGTGATGGTTATGTGACAAGAAGGTCTTTGGTTTTCTGTACATTTTGGAATGGTTTCCCCATGTCCCCCATATCCAAAGACATGGCATACTAATTGACTTGCAGTCTTTAACTACTGTGCCTTCATCAGAATCAAGCCTGAGGGTCTTGGGATAGACGTGATGGTAACATAGAATAAGCCTGTATAGCAAATGGATGGATGACTATGCAATAAGTCTTCTTTTATCTCTGCGTATCATTTAAAAAAATAAACTCATATCCACAAGCTGTTATACCATTTTGTTTGTTTCTGAGTGTATCAGTGATAGACAGCCACATTGAAATTCATTTCAACAGCCCAAGGCTCTTCTTTCCATATTTGTATTATATTTGCCCAAACATACACCAGCAGCCTATTCAGTCACTGTTTTTCAATCAATAGAGAGTCCCAGAGAAATTAATTAATAAGGTCAAAACCGGGGTTGTTTCGAGTTCAGCCTTACCTGACTAGAATTAAGTGGCTAAGGTGAGTCAGAGCTCACAGTGTGTGCCATAGATTGTGGTGCGGGAGGCAAACTGAAACGGCAGAAGAAGCTGGCAGAACATTGGTGTTGTAGATGGTGAGTCACAGCTTAGATTTCCATCTTGATAAGTTTTCAGCCTATTAAATTGTAAAAATTGCACATTACATAAAAAAAAACAAGCAGGAAAACAAACTGTCAGTGAGATCATTTCAGCTGTGCAGTCTTCAACACTCGCTTATAGAAAATTCCTGAAACATGGAAATTAAAATATGAGACTAAGGATGAGGATGTGCAAGAAGAATTAGGCAGATTTTTTCTTCTTATAGCAGAAATAAAACATTTTTTAACCTTTTCTAATTTTAATGGTCATGAAGGCTGAATATAAGACTACATTACTAAGACTTATTATTTTTTTTGCAGTCTAGAGATACAACACAACAGTACAAGGTAAAGTCTGTCTTGACATTTTCGACTTTAATTGGCATGTAACAGGTCGAAAGTGTCTTATAGAACAAACTTCTGTAGCGTGTCAGCGGTATGTTCTTTCATCCTCAGCATGTTCCTCAAGCCTGAATCAGAGCAGCTCACATAGTACCATGCCTCCTCTTTAGTGCAGAGAGGACACTTGCTGACCTTCTCACTGTGTTCACTATCATAATGCAATCTGAAAAGGTCACAGAGGACTACACTCATACTAATGATATTTGTCCTGATTGATAGAATTGGAGCAGTAGTTACACATGAAGCTAAGATGCTACCCAGTTAATATTTAATGAGAAAAGATTATCTTTAGCGTAAATAGTTCTATTATTATGTACAGAAGAGTCTTAGGTAATCCGTTCAACTATTCTCTAATGCGAGGTCTGTTTTCATGGCAGTAAACATTTTTGTTTTCGATATTTGCATGTGAATATTTCATCTAAATGCTGCAGGTGGGCCTCAGTTGAATCGGCTTTAATTTAGCATTATTTGTATGCAGATTTGCTTGTCTCGGTTAATGTCAATAGAACACATTAATGCGCCCTCATGTTGAGGATCAGATGCTGTTGGTTTGAGATTTTATTTGATTGAGCATTTGACAGATTTACTGGTGCGGGGTGAAGGTTTATTGATGAGTCAATAATCTTGATGCTGTGCATGTATAAATTTACTCCTCATAGCCAATTTTTCATATTCATCACACCTTGAACCCATATGTGAGGTCTTTGGATGTGCCGGGCTGCAAAGCTGTGCATCCTTTTATGTGACTGCACCCTTCATCCACAGAGTTTTGTTAGATGCGTTTTTAACTCAGAGTTTGAGATGAGACACTAGTTTCATTTTCAGTTTAACTACTACAAAATCTGTTCGATTCACTGTATTAAAAAAGAGCTGAAATCTGAGACCTGAATCACGTCTCGACTGGCAGTTGTTTTACTACAACAATAACCTCAGATCAGACCTGTTGTATTTATCTTATTACATTTTCTTTTCCCCTGTAACAGTTCTCTGTTGTTCTGTTGTTGCCTTGAAGACACATGACCTTGCACACTGGTGACGATGAATTTCATCTTTGCTCTCAGTATGTATATATATATATATATATATATATATATATATATATATATATATATATATATATATATACTGCATATCTGTATTCATATACAGGGTGTAGATATATATGTCTTTGACAAGTTTGTCAAACTACTTGTCTTTTCCAAGCTGATTTCCAGCACTATTTCTGAATTCTGTAGATGACTCAGCACAAAATGGCCCTATCAATAACAGAGACAGAAGGAAATAAAAAAATGTTTGAGGTACCACTCTGTATCAGGGAACTGTCCTGACAGATAAACACTATTTTTATATCTTGTGTTACTTCTCAAGACCCAGGAAAAAAAATATATAATAATGAATATTAAACTATTTACATTTTGTGAGATGCTAAAATAAGTGTTTTTGAACCTTACTTAATATTAGCAAGCACACATTTCAGAAATATGAGTAGATTATGATGCCTGATCATTTCAGCGTGATCTAAGCTCTAAGATAGCGATGCACAATTCAGTTTATTGGTTTCTGTGTTTGAATGGGCTGGTTGTTGTTAGACAGCAGAAAACAGACGTGAGATACAGTACAAGAATGAAACGCACCTTCTGAGAATGTGACTGCTGCTAGTAACACAGCTGTTAGTCATTTGTCTTTGTATGGTCAATGAACCGGTATTGAATGCAGCTGCTCGAGACGATTTCACCTATTACACACATCTGCTTTGGAGTTGCTGTTGTGCTTTGTGAGGCAGCATTGTTTTGATATGTGGTGAACTTTGAGAGGATGCTATAGTGCACAGAGATCTGTACCGCAGGAAATTCTGCTTGTTAAATGGCTGTAAATGCAAAGACAAATTAGCTGATTTCCTTTTTTTACACACACCTCAGAGAAAAATAGATTACACAGCTCTAAGCACTGCATGAAGCATATGTTTCCAACATGCAATTGTGTTGTCGGAAGCTAGTAATAATTATTGATATAGCTGGAGAATGGGCTGTCTGGTTATTTAGAAAACCTAGAATTATTTTTTGGAGGAATGCTAATGGAACAATTTACCAGACGAGAAAAAGAACTTGGCTGGTCTTTATGAATTTTTTGGCCCCAGAAATACAATCAGTACATGCAGACATCTCCTGGGACAAAGATGCTAATGGCCCCGTAATCTGCATACATTAGCATATCACAAAAACGAACAAGGACATCAAGAGGCACCGTGTCTTTATAACTTCATTGCTTTAACTCTGGATGGAAGTAATGATTGAGTAAATGTGACTGAACATTTATAGAAGAAACATGGCTCCCTTTAACCCTCGTCCTACCAACATATTTAACATAGGACTACCAGCTAGAGTCTCCGAGGACCCAGAGAATAAACTACTATATGAAACAGCCATCATAGAAAAATGTCAACTTGTTATTCCCAAAGCATTGTTAGTTATGTTAAGACAGTAATGTCGTCTGAAGAAAAACTATTTTACAGTCATATCTTGACATAAACATTTAATTTGATAGTCATTAAACATTTTATCAGAAAATCATGTGTTGACTTTCTGACTTTTTGAACGTCTTACCTTAGGAAGAGCAGTATTTAGGTCTGTTGACAGAGCACATGAGAAAATCTGTGTCTGCCTTCTTCAAAATGGCTGACAGAGCCAACCTGATAATGTCTGGTACCTTAAATTAATATGAACACAAGAAATAGTTCCATCTATTAAAACCACATACACAGAAATGGGTGCTTTTGACTAGGATCCTCTACATACATTAGTCATTTTAAACAGCGTCACCTAAAACCAACAGAAACAGCACAAGACATCTGTGAGATATGACAAAAAGTAAAGCTCAGGGGTAACACAGCCAATAGTATGAGGGTTAAACAGCACAAAATATTAAAACAAACATAATTGGTTAATATTGGTTATGTGGCAAAGAACTGTTACTCCATGAACTGTGTCCCTGCATACAACTGAAAAAGGTCCTAAATGTTGAATTAAAGATTTACACAGTATCACTACTGTGTGAATCTTTTATATCAGTTTTAACCTCAGTAAAATATTTACTAAAAGATGTGAAAACAGTCGAGACTTCCCTGCAGGCACAAGAACTGCACTTATTACAGCTGTTGATTTCTCCTCAACAATCAGTAAACTTTATTTCATCGTATTATTATTATTTCCTGAAGGAGCTGCACAGTCTCACATTGACAGTTGAACTAACTTACAGGCGAGATCACAGAAGAAACTAAATCACAATTTGATACCCTCAGAGTCTTCAGTAGTCAGAATCCTATAAATTATTGGAGATCATTCCTTCTTTAATATTTTATTGCTATTTTAAAGTGTACAGGAATCTGTACATTTGAAATGTCACAAGAAGGGTGTTTTCTCTCTCCCTGTCTATCTCTCTCTCCTTCTATGAGCAAACATCAAACGTTGCCAGCAACCAGACACAAGATAAACAGTTCATTAAAAATGGGGGCATGCCATCATTCACAGAATTGCACCGCTCAACCTGCACCACGGTGCAGAGGAAATAACAAGGCAAACAAACAAAGCAGTCTCATCCAAAGATACACCTGGACAGAAAGATCTTTTGGACATTAGTCGATTCATCCAAAGAGATGAGACGATTAAGTGATGAAAGCTAGACACACAACAGAAATGAGCTCCAACAGACGATAAAAAAATAATTTAAACCTCAGAAAGAGACTTCTATGAGAGAAGATTCTCAAATATGATTTCTGCTATATTTTGATTAAATGTATTGATGTAAAGAGGCCGGGGCTTATATAATATCTGCAAGCATTTGCACCTTGTGATTCCTTTATGAATTGCAGATGATTACGTTCAGTTTCCACAGGTTCAGTTCTTTTTTCTCTTTCTGTTCAATTACAACCAGATCTTGTTTATTGTCTTGTCAGGGGAGGAAAGAAAAACTCAAGGCCTTTTAGTGGACAAGAAGACCCCAGGTATTTGAATTCTCTGTAATTGGGTTGACTTAGATGTAAAGCTGAACAAATGGAGCTGGGGGAGCAAAACAACAAACAACTGTCTGGACTGTGTGATCTTCAGAGAGAGCATGACATTAAGTCTCTGATGTTGGTCAACTCACAGAGCACGGGGTATGCTTCTCCTGAGGGGAAAGGGTTTGTGAACCAACGTGATTAAGTTCACCTGTTATTTGCTTGCTGTAGTTAACTGTAAATTCTGTGATGTGTGGGTTTACTCCTTTGGACATTTCTTTCTGTGTTGTGTGTGTGTGGGTGTGAGATGTGTGCCAGTGCCAGCACAGTAGATGTAGTTGGACTTGCTTCTTCATACAGCACTGGGTGTTGGCCCAGTGGATGTCTTGCACTGTGGGCTGTAAAAATATTGAGTGAAGGTGTTATAGCCTCCAACTCTCACAAAAAGAAGATGATGAGATTGTAGATACTGGTAGCCAAAGTACTCCATGTGATGTCTGGGCTCAGTTTTAGAGACAGGGATACACTCTCAGGCATCCAGAAGGAAATTGGAATAGAAGCCCTGCTCCTTCACATTAAGCCATATGAGATGGTTCAGGGTTTTGATCAAGAAGTTTTCTTGAGGTCTCCCTGTGCAGGTACCATATATATCTTGGGTAATACCTGGAAAGTCTTGGACGATTAGAACAAAGAGGAAACATAGTCCACTTGGCACAGGAAGTTGATTTTTTTGTGGAGCCTTCTCTCTAGATAATAAAAGTATCCTTAAATACTGGTCAGAGTATACACCTCTAAAAGTACTATTAGAGAACCATATACTGTAAAATCACCTTATTGTTATACTGTTACGACAGTCATCCCACATATAAATTAATAAATTAAATAAATAAATTGTCTAATAGTAATATTACCGGTGTATATTAGTGAAAAATCACAGTGTAAACATATAAAGGAATGATTAAGAAAAATATACATATAAAGTATTTTTTAGATAGTTGATGCTTTTATTATTTAAAGAGAAGACAGGACATAAGGAGAGAGATGAAGCAAAGGTCACTGATATTAACTTGTGTGCACACCTTACATGACTCACGTTACATGACTTTAAGGGCTCTGTATGATCATATTAAACTCAAACTAAAAAAGATCTTATACTGATGGAACTTCTTTTGGGTTAGTGGCTCTTTTAATGACCAGTTATTCATTTTTAACATACAAATTTTAGATATGTTCACATATAATCGGTGTGTTAGATATATACAATCACATTTGAGTCTAACTAGGTCAAAGTATTTCAATATTGAGAAATGCTTTTAAAAATAGGTGACCATTCAACCATTTACCAAATCTAACTGACATCTTTCAACACGTTTTTTAACTGTCCCAGTCATGTCACACACAGACAAGTCTAACACTATTTTACACATGCAAACAAGTGTGGTAGTTGTTAGTACACAGCCTCAAGGTTTGTGGGTCTTTAGCATCAAATGATGGTGCAGCCGTGTCATTGCAGTAATGTTTTATATCAAAACTCCTTTTCAAGGGTTGAGAAAGGCCAAACCTTGCTATGGGAATGACAAGACGAAAATAGATGTCCCCTAGATTTTTCCTGAAGATAGTCTGATATCAGCATGTCTGGCGTCCTTCACCCTCCTATCCCTCCCAAAGGGGAGGCTCCAGCAATTATGAGGAAAGAAATCTGTGACAGGTAATGGGATTTTCTCTGCTTTTAAAGATTATTATGCTTCTCAAGGGATGTGCAGGTGGTATAATACAACTTACTCTCTTTCAAATGATAGGCACATAATTTATATCTTTAGATCAGATTGTGCCCTCGGTATGATACAAAGACATAGAGGCTTCACAATCCCTTTCCGTCCTAACATCCTTGAACATTTGCACCTGACAGTAGCTGTTGAGATATTTTACTTTACGGGATGTTATGAGTCATAAGTCAAGACACTCAATAGAGAGATAATTGGGGCAAAAAACTCCAGAACTGAACAGCTCTGTAGGCCTTGTTGGCAGCCAATTTTGATGATTTTCACAGAGTAACATCTATTTTGAGGTGAGAATGTTACTCACGTTCTCACTTTGCATGGAGACAAGTGGAATTCACAAAAAGAAGTGTTATCATGCTGTGTGCAGTTGCGGACTTGGCTGCATTAAATTACCACAGACAGGTTATACATATCCAGCTCTCAGCAGATGTGTTATACAACAATCTTGTTTCTCAAGTCTGTCACTACCTAAAGCCAGTAAGTGATAATAATGGAAATGAAATGTATTTTTTTTTGTTTTGCTGTTTGCTCTCAGGTATTCGACACAACCATAAATGGACTTCATCACTGGTTAAAACTGAAAATGGCTGCAGGGTAAGTGTCAGAGGTTGCTGAGTAAGTGTCACTGTTAATTTTGTTTGCCTCAGCCAATTATAATGAGTGCTCGTTTCATTACTCAGAAGCTTAGAAGAATTATAACAAAGGCAGTGAGGAAGAGTACAATGTGAACCTAGTGTTATTAATGAACGGCATAATTGTAAGAGTGATTTTATCATCAATCATCCTGCTAAGGACTCTGTTACGTGTTCTCTCCTGTGTGTAAAATGCATCTCAAGATTATAATTAGCCAAGGAAATGTTTCTTTAACGTTATTCTATAATGGCTTTTTTTAAGTGGCATGTACAAGGTGTAACAGAACAGGCAGAGGATGTCTTGTAAACAATGTCAGTATGGTCCATTCCACAGCTCGTGTTGCTGTTGGAAGTATGTGGATGGAATTTGGCTCACTGGACATCAGCCGACGTTCAAATTAGTTTTTATGCCTTTAACCGCAACCACTGCCACACAACGCTGGAATGCAGCAGAGAAACAAAACAAACAATGATTTGTTTTATCTGCAGCCACTCAGGCGAGGCATCAGGCAGTGCACAGTTGCTTGGACTGCATTGTATTCAAAGATACATTGATTGTTTATTATGCTTGAAACTATCTTTGTGCTAGCTGCTGACTGCTGCTGTCCTACTTTCTGAATGCCCTAAAATTCTGGCAAGAATAAAGACAAAACATTAACCTTTCTGATGTATCTAATGGCCGAATTTATGCCTTATTTTGTTTGGAAGATTCCTACACTGCAAATTTATCCGCAGAAGGCCAATACCAAAGTGGTGGTAAAAAGAAAACAACTAAACATAACCGCTAACATGAAGCTGTGCTGCTGTTTTGCAGATGATGTTGTCCTTCTAATGTTAACATCACTGCAAAGTAAGTTTTGCAACAGAAAGTAGTCAAAATTACAAAATCCTAAACGGGCTCTCACAGAAGTGTTACCTGCCCCATCCAGGTAACAGAACGTGTAGCTATGGCTTGGGGTTTTGAATGCCACTTAGGAGCATTGGCTACAGTAATATGACCACTGTATTGGGACAATAATGAAGAAGCACAATGCAAGGCTCTTGAATTACCAGCTGATCTTCTTTCTGACCTACACCTGTGGTCACATGCATTCGATAGTGACCCAATGGCAGAGACAAATGACAGAAATTGACAGGATGAGGGGGTCATCAATAAGAGTTGACCTCAGTGGGAAGTCAGAGTCACCTCTCTTTGGAGGTGTACGGAGCACAAAGAGGGACGACAGCTGGAATAATTCAGTGTGCTAAAGCTTCTGTTTAGCTGATCCAAATCTAGCTGTGGTTTTGATGGAGCTTGAGAAATTATGAGGAAAGGGACCTGAAGAAGTTGCTTGGGTAAAATACGCCTTAGGCACTCAGCTCACCCAAGCATGACCCTGACTTAGATAAGCAGCATGAAGATGGATGGATGAAAGAGACTCAATAGAGAGTATAAAGGTAAAAATAAATACATAAGACCACTTTCAACTCAATTAATCATTCTGTTTTTTGTGTTTAGTATGACACCATGTACTCCATGCAACCTCATGAGGAAAAAATATTGTTCTCTCCTTAAGTATCACTGGAGTGTATCATCAGACATGCTAAATCAGATTAAATTGACTGTAGTGACATCTTCATTTAGCTTTCGTAGACCCGTTTAATAGTTGAGGTTTGCCCATCCATGTAAAAGAAGTTGTCTTTCTTCAAGTCACAACAGGAGTGACTGCACCTATTAAATCTGGGGTGGGATTGACTTTTAGACTGATATTTATTGATGGGATTTGCATGAGAGAGCTGTGTCTGTCAATATGGGTACCATTTGTTGGAAATGAAAAATCTCCAGTCATATTGTCTTTAATCTAGACTTTTGTCAGCTGCACAGCTTGCAATTGTTATCACACTGACAAAAACACACAGATGTAAGCAAGCATACCCACAACACCCTGAGGAGGAAAACAGTGCATCATAGCTGCTCAAAATGAATGCAGACTTAAATGGAAAGCGGTGAGACATGAAATTCATATGGAAAGAAATACTATGCTGTAAGCAAATTGTATTTTGGGGTAATCTGACTACTGTAGACAAGAAAGGGATCAGGCAGGGATTCATTATTAATTTAAAATCAAATGTCCACTGATACTAACTGCTGGTTGAGGTCTTGCAGTACAAGATATGAGAAATGCAGGATGCACCGTGAGGTCATATCTCTCTACACTGAGTTTGTTTACAGTCCACATGCAGTGGGAGATATTTGAAAGGTGGGAAGCAGCCTGCAACATTTTTTATGATGAAATAGCATTTCCAAAGTTAATGATTTAAAGTGTAGTTTGGTATTAATAAAGGATCTATCTGAAGACTTTGACAGGAGATCTTTGGAAGGATGCAGCAAGAACCATAAGAATACATAATTGGCCCCATGAGCTGATAATAGTAAGGCACTATTTGGACTTTGAAGCACAGGTGTAATTATCGACCAATATTGGGTTATGACAGATTGTATTAGCATGTATATTGGAAAATATGCTAAATTTATGTCAAGTTTTGAAGATTAACATAATCATTACAGGCAGATAAACTGTAATCAGCAAATACCATGAGCAATTTTCAGCTGATTTTACTGAGCCAAGCATTAACCTGCAGTCATGTTATTTTTCCTGCAAAGCAATCGATTCAAGGTAATGGTAAGACCGCCCTTCACTGGAATACATGTGAATTATTTCCATGGTAGCATTTATTTATTTCCATAATGTGAAAATTATTCTTTGACTTGAGGTCAGACAAAAGTTTCATGTCACTGAGAGAGGCTACAAAGGCTTGTGAATAACACGAGGCACTGTGTTTCCACCCTGGTGGTGTTAACAAGGAAGACTAGCTGTGAAAGGTCACTGAGAGGGCAAGTATGGATGGATACTCAATTTCAAATATGGCACAAGGAAGCAAACAACTCTAAAATGTATAACTTTTCTGCACTGGAGTTCATTTCTGGACCGGTTATACGTTTTTGTTTTGGTTTTGTTTTATTCAATTCAGTATGTGTACATATACAACACATCATCTGTGTGTATACATTTTTTTTTTTTTTACATTATAGGACATCACATACCACGCCAGAGAAAATCTGCTGTACATTATCTAGTTTACCTAGATATCTGGCTCTTGTTATTCAGGTCTGCGCCAACACAGATCTTGTTAATCGCTTTGACAAACATTGCATCTCCAGTGTGCCATAAATCAAAGCAGGATACAGTTGTGGCTCCGTCACTACGGCCTAATCTGAATGTATCAGCTGGTGTCAACTCAGGGACAGAAAATCCATATGCCTTCTGTGTGTATAGTTTGCTGTATTGCAAATTGCCAGATATTGTTTTGCACCACCCTATGTATGACATAGGGTGGTGTTGACCAATTTCCAAACAAAGCCAGCTGGAGGTTAAAAAAAATGAAATAAAAAAAAAGACAACAGAGTACAGCATATATTATAATGAATATATACACCATCATATAATACACCTACAGGGACAACAATCTTAACACTAGTGGGTGGAAATCATCACTAAAGAATAAAGTTTATAATCATTTATTCCCCTCCATCTTACTAAATTTAGGACATTTTTGTTTATGTGAAGACATCTGAAGAAGCACGCAGTTGTTACCACACAGGGTTACGATTTCATATGTAATCTCATACATCAGATACAAGTCCTTCTTTGTCTGAACAGGAGTGGTAGATGTGGGGTTTTCAATGGAACATTACTGCCATCTAGTGCGTTTGATGAGCGACCACTTGCAGGCCCGAGGACACAGCACTGACAAATCTCCTCTCTGCGGTATTACATTGTTTCTTGATTGAAAATTGAGGGACAGAGTAAGCTATAAATCATGGAAACAAACTGAAAATTACCCTTGCTTTCCACCATCAACCCAAAGCACTCAACTCCCAGTAAACCCCATCTGAGCTGCAAAGTGGATAATAGCTGAAGACTGCTGGTCAGATCTGACTGTGAATGTGTGAACATGTGTTACTCTCATGTGAAGGTGTAAGGAGCTGAGACAGATCACACGTGTGCAGACTAACTAAACAGCTAAAACTGTTGCATGAAACGGAGTGTTCAGGGACTTGATTTGATATTCCTGTCTTACAGTTTCTAGTCAATTATGAAACAGCTGGATATCACAGGAAAAGTCTCTTTGTGCCATTTATAAAAAAAATAATAACGTCATTGTTTGGACAGCGGCTAGTATGTTCTCATTGCTTTTACACAAAATGCACTGTAGGTTTGCAGACCCCAGCATGCAGATTTAGTTTGACTGACTCCACAGTCCCATACAATATAAGTAACATAGTTTTTCCCCCACTGTACTTCCAAGAGTTCAGGTTTCAGATTAATACTTCAACAGTCAGGATTTCTGCACAGTGATGTTGTTTGCCTCCATGTTAGAAGGTAAATGAATGAACCTTCGACAGCCAGCAGAGGGAGATAATGATATGCTCGTAGGGTCATGGTGTTCAAATCTGAGCTCTTCTCTGAGGTTATGTTATGTGAGGTTTCAAGTTTAAATCTCCAGCTAACTTGACTTAAAAGGAAATTAACTCATCAACAATTAATAACTTATTTAGACATTTAGCCACCAAATGGACCAGTGGAGTGATGTGGTAGCCAAAGATGTTTAATTTAATTTAAATCTTACACTTCTGCCATCAGTAGAAATAAGAACATGTTTGTTGAGAAGTTAAGAATTTAATTAAGAATAACGATGTTAAGAGGTTTACCATTTACATGAACTTTATTTAGTTTTAATCCCACAACACTTTGAGGTGTTTATGTAGCACAGCCAGCCAGCTCTCTGTCCCACAAGAAAAAATAATCGTGCTGCTCTGAATTCTTTCTTCTGTGTGTTAAACTGATAAAATTGTTTTTGCTCACTCATAACTATCTCCCCCTGAGCTTTGCACGTTTTATTGCTATAGGATTTCAGAATTATATTTACAGTATTCATCTAACTTAGATTAGTATATATATTAGTGAACTGTATATAATACATAATGTACAAACACTGTGTGATTAGAACAATTAGATAAAGCTTAGATTTGCCCCCTAGGAGGATGCAGGAGTTTATATCTTTATTTATTTATTCACATATTGCAATATTTATGTGATTACATGCAAATTTCTCAATACAGCTCAAATGGATTTTAGACATACACCTTCTTCCATGCAGTGTATTCTGATAATTACACATGAACATCCATAATCAGCATCAAACATAAAACCACCACTGCTGTCACAGTAATAAAGACCAGCTTTATTTTGTCTTACAATAGCTAGATACATTAAAGGCTTTTCCAACAAAATGGATACAGGTGAAAATCATTTCTGAGCTGCAAAATGTTGTGAAACAAACATGGCATCACACAAGGTTGTAATCATCATTTCAGCAAAATGAGTTTCCCCCTCAATGTCTCTACGCAGAACTGATGCTAACAGGAGTGAAAAAGTGCCTCGCTGAGAGATTGTTGCAGCATGTTTTTGTCAAATGTCACAAACAGTTCTACAATATAATTTTCTAAGCAAAAAGTGATGTTTAGTGGACTAAACCAGCAACCATATCTGCAATGTTTATGTATTCTTTTTGCAAAATATGAAAACGATGGAATGAAATGTCTTCATTAACAACTGAATAAGATTCATCGTAATGACCAGACACACAAAACTGAAGCATACCCAGATTCAGATGTGACTCATTCAGAATGTCATTTGAAATTGCCTGAGATAAAGAAAATCATGTCCACATGTAACAGAAAAGTGTAGAAAATGAAACATGGGATCCAGTTAGTTAAAAAGATTTGGACATGTTTTATGAAAAGAAACAAGTGACACATTTCGAGAGGGGATAACACTAAATGTTTTCATCCAGTTGCAGTGATATCAAACACAGACTCTTAGACTAGTGTTAAACTTGTCACAGCAATTTTACGTTTTTTTAAACCAGAACTTCTAACAACAGAATTGTCAGCTTCTCATAGAGATGAATAATTTGCTCTGTTATAACCACCACTTAAATCATAAGTGACCTGAGGTATGGAGCAGTCTGTGAAGAAGTTCGGGAAGGCCAAAGTGCACAGTGCATGGTCCTCTATGGGCCCAGTAGCCTCAGAGGGACAGTAGACAGGAGGCTGGACTGGGCCTGTACGCAGACTCCCCTAGTTTCTTAGAGGCCCCTGAGCAGCTAGTCCAGGGCTCGGAGTAGAGGAGACCACCAACTAAATGGTGAGAATCGTAGGAAGAAGGGTCTGGGCCTCCCATCTCTGGCTGAACCCGGAGAGGCATACTTTGATAAAGGTCCTGGTCACTGACCATGTTGCTGTAATCAGGCCCCAAGAGCTCAAAGAACTCTGCAGCCTCGGGATTTCCTCGTTCCAAGTCCTTCAGGGTCATCCCAGATGTGGAGCTGACTTTGGAGCAGTTGGCAGGCTCAGTAAAGAAAGAGGGGGGCAGATTGCGATGCCTCAGGGGTGGTTTCTTGGCTTTTTCACCCCTTATATCCTTCACAGGGCTGAAGAGAGCTGCCAAGCTCTTGCTTTGTAAGTTGGCCTGGACCCCATCACGCTTAGGTAGAATTTTGCTCTGCAAAGGGCTGGGCTGAGCCAGGGGGGAACCTTGTCTTTTAACTGGGGTTTCTGCTATGTTTCCTGGTGTTATAATGCCAGTGCACCTCTTGATCTGCTTCTGTAGATACTTCCGGTGGTTGACTTTCCTCTTGGATTTTACTGGCTTGTCCAGAGCCAGCTTGATATTGCTGGAGGCTGAGTCTATGAAGCTCAGCAAGTCCCTAGTGGTCTCTTTGTAGTCCTCGTCATTTTCTGCCTCACCGAGGAGACTCCCATCCAGACTTTTCTCCATGTCGTACTCCATCACAGAACCAGGGAAGCAGAAATTCATGAACTGAGGGTTCATGATCGCAGCCTGAACAGCCATTACTCTGTTGAGCCCAGCGGCTACACCTGTGGCATCCGCTGTGATCCCTGAACCGAAAGTTTCTTCAGAGCATGTCTTTTTTCTCTGACAAACACTTGGTCCTGATGCTGCTCATGAAGTTCCTGTAAACATTCCAGAGTAGAAGTGACGGGCTCTAAGGAAAGCAAGGAGATCTTTCAGGGGCTGGACTAATGATGTCAGAACATCAAAGAGGAGGGGCGAAGAGACCACAGGACTTAACTCTTTGCTTGTGTCTGACCACCTGCATCTAAGAGGGATTTGTCTGAAATTCCCTGCTGAGTTGAAGACAATAACCTCCATCAGAACTCTCCCCCTCTACTTTAACTGTTTACGTGTGCTCTGAACCAAAACCGCTCTGATGAAACTGAATGTTATTACTGTAACAGTGGGCAGAAAAGCCTTTAAAATCCTGATGGATATATTATTCATGCTGAACAGAGCTGTGATACAAAAATCTCTTTGTATCACCTAAAACAAAACCTTATGTTTTATTCTATTAAAGAATACATGTGTCAGTATTCATGCATGCTTTTCTAAACATTTCAACCAACCATTGTATTTACGTGTTTCCTGTCTGGATTACCAAGTAGAAGTTAACTTGTAATCTAATTACTGTTCATTTAGGCACTGAAACAAATCTTACTATCACACAGTCAGACATACAGGCTATACAGTAGTGAGAAAGGCTTCCTTTCTGTGGGAAAATCTTTGTGCCCAAACAGATGCCACTACTTGGGAGAATCTTCCCAACTGCTTGCTTGTGTCTTAATCTGCTCATGGCAAAAGTTGATTTCTAGTGCATTCCCAGGCCAGTGGGAATTTCTGCCCTGGCCTGACAACTATTATGGGCTGCCTTTGACATAAAGCCCTACAGGGTCTAAATAGCCTCTATTCTTCGCCCGGCAGTGAAAGGGAGCTTTGTGCCAGAGATTCATTAAATTGCACCTCACAGCCCCTTCGTAAAATGGGTCTCAATAATGAACAGTCGATTTAACTAGAAAAGCTGCCGGAGCTGTTAAATTAAAGGGGAATAAAGTGCAGTTCAGGCTCAGTGTGCCAGAAGAAATGTTGACCTTAAGAAATCCTGGGTATGAAACTTCTGTTGTAAACAATAACGTATTTACAGGAAGTTTCTTGGCCAGCAGTGAATACAATGAAGGATGTGTCCGAGAGCCAGATTGTTATGTTGCCAGCACTTATCCCAATTTAAGTGGAATTTCGAGTGAATTTCGAGTGATTTTTAAATGTACGGAGCGTTGCATTATTTAACTATACAATAAAAATAAAACTTAATGTTATTATTTTCAATTTGTTTACCAGACAACACAGACGTCTGCTTCACATTAGACCTTCGTTTAATATTCTTATTTTAAGTTAGAAGATGCTGCAGCTGAATAATTGATCTTACAAAGTGGAAGCTGAGGTGAGGCAGTGACTTATTTAAGAGCTGGAGTGATGAAAGAAAAAGTCTGAAGCAGCGAGGGAGTGAGGCCGTTAAAAAATTCTTTCTTATGTTAATTTCTGGGGAGAAAGGGGACAGTGAAACTGATAGCACTGATCTAATTATGTGTGGCCCAACACAAGCCTGTGACTGAAAAGAAATGCAGAAAAACTCTAATCTATGAGCAACAAATGGTTACAAGACAAAAAAAAAAAACTTTCTGTTTGTACAGCTGACCATGAAAGACCTTCTGTTATGACCCAGACAACAAGAATTCACATGGAGAACATGCACAGCCTGAATACTGAGTGTTACAGGCATAGCATTTATTCATAAATACAGAATTTTACTTCCTTGCAGCGATATGTGTTGGAGGGAAAGAGCCATAGCATCTCATGAGTTCAGTGGTGGAGTACCGAGCTTTTAACGGCTGCCCAAACTGATTTTGCTTCCTTCTCTTTGCTAGCAGTACAATTTTGGCAAAGTGACATCATCACAGTCATGGCAGCCATATCCCCCTTTTTTCCAGTCAAGGAGCTTTGGCTTTTGTGCTGGTGGGTCATTCACATCACAGAGCCTGACGCACAGATCCCGGAAACAAGTTTCTATTGTTGCATAAAGGCTGAGAGGGTGAGAGGGGATGGGCTGTGGCAGACCAGCTTGGAGAAAATATATGAACTGAGAGCACTAGTGAGGAGCTTTAGAGTTGTTTCCACTCTCAGGACATTAAATGTGAGGCTAATTGTTTCTGGAGTTATTTTTTAAAAATCCTATAACGGGCCAGTGTTTATTTTAGTGTTAATCACTGAGGTCAAACTATCGACTGAATTTCCAGAAACTCAATATGTCTGGAGCTTTAGGGAATTTTAATTTGGAGAAAATCATTAGCAATCCGCTATGCTGTTTCCCACAAATAGCAACTTGTTAAGTACACACATCCATATTGTTGAGATATTATTACCACCACGCCCTCTGTCCTTAAAAATGTATTTATTCTGCAGCACCCAACCCAAAGGGAGCGGGGTGCTCAGTGCAACATGATGTGACACACTCACAGGCTTAATCTCTTCCTACTAGTGTGTGGTCCCTGTCTGAGCAGGGACGTTTGGGGTCGAGCGAATACTAATAACACCTTTGATTGATGGCCAGTGTCAGAGACTTAGAAAAGGCTGGCAAAATTAATGACCTCTCAAAGTCCTGAGAAAAGTTTAAGAACAGCATTTAGTGGCTGAGACCCTGTCCTCCCCCATGTTTAGCTATGTTTCTTTCTGCTGGGGTGTCTGAAATCCAGTCAAGCCTGTGACAAAATGTTGAGAAGTCAGGCTTTGTGTCTCCCGGTAGAAAATCAACCCACATACCAGTGCAGGACATGTTCCCCATCTGCTTCACAAAGTCATGTCATGTCAGGAACTTTTGCTTTAAAAGAAGAGGGGAGAAAAGAATTGACCAGAACAGTTTAAAAGAAAATTACAAAGTAAAAAGATGCATTTTTGTTGCCAATCAAAGTGTTTTTGTGTTAGTATTTCATGACATTCGGAGCTTGACATTTAAAAAAAGAAAAAACTGTGACTTCATGGTGAACTACAAAAGACTTCTGCATCCACTCACCGGCTTCACTCTTAACCTTCCATCAACCCCTCTCAACCTCCCCAGCACCCCAGGAGTTGTATTAATAATATAACTGGCAGGGGGGAACAAACCGGGTCTGTGGGCTGCCTTGGTGCCGCAGGTTAGAGCTTTAATGGCAGCCAGTGAATGAATACGTGCCAGGGGGAATCCCACAGGTTGGTCCACAGGGGTGAGGTCAGCAGGCGTAGCTGCAATAACCTCCTACCACTCACTTTATTGGCCTCCTCCGATTTGGGTTTTATTAAATCTCAAGCACATGCAATTGTTCCTGCTAGGTGGAAGCAACTTAAAAGCTTCAGTCTCTTTAACACATGACAAAGAGTCTGCTCAACAGAACAACAGTACAGCCAAAAATATCAATACAATATCGTTTGTAGCTTTTTAATCAGTTTCACTGGAAGACGCGTAGGCGGTATAAGACAGGAATAGAAAACTTAAAGAGCGAGGAAGGCACTGTTATTCTGTGAACAAGAACAAATTAAGTTTAATATTGCTCTCAGTGCAGTGAACATTTTCCAGAAGTTGGAGGCTCCTTATATTTGATGCAAACTTTTCTCCTGAGACTTATTTAAGTGTTAAAAAGCATTTTACAGGATGCACTTATTTTGAAAAACACCTGATTGAAAACAATGGCTAATCAACAAGAGAGACAACAACCCAAAAAAATTAAAGAGGTGCCAAATTGTAATTATAAAACAAAAACACAGAAACATATTTAAAGACTGTAACACTGACAGAGAGGCCTTCATGGATTTTTTTGGCAAACTTTACATGGCAGAAAAAACAAAATGAGGATGATTTTGATGATGACATGAGCAAAGAAAGATGTTTAATACAGTACATTTCTGTCTCCAAGCCCTTGGAAATTCATAGTTTGGCATAAAGAAATGAGGTGTGTCTAATTAAATATTCATTAATGAAACTATTATCAAAATCAAAAGCAATGTTGGAATTTTTTTAGTTGAATGTTAAAAAAATATGTTAAAAAAGGACAAACTTTGGTATAACGACAGAGAGAGCACCTCGTCACACAAGTTAAAGCTCTGCAATCCTGAATGTTTGTCATGTAACATTTTGTTTTCTAGGTTGATGCAGCTTGAGCCGTCTTTTTAGCCTGCTTGATCCAATCTCGAAAATACTTCACCTCTAACGCTCGGGCTGCACGGACTGAAGCTGGGTCATTGGCATTGCTGTAGCGGAGGTCCAAGTGATGGGCTCCGTCAGGAATCATAATGGAAACCAGAGAAGTTGATATGTTGTAAGTCACTCCACCAGCTGACCACGGGTCGAGCCCTCCGTTACTGAAATACAACAGCAGAGACAGTGTGCACTGAAACTATAGGCTCAGATACTTGTGTATGACATATTAAGGTGTTCAATGAAGGCATGGTGTGACATCAAAGTACAATATAAATAAAAACAACAATAAACAATAAAAACACCTGAAATGTTCCATGCAAGATAATAAAACTTTAATTTTTAGGTGACTGAAAACGCTGCTACAACGGCGGCTGTATGTCAGCATCAGCCAACCTCCTATTTAATTAAAACTAGCTTTGACAAACGTTGATAAATGTTTTGATTTCTTTAGACATTTTATTTTTGTTGCTTTGAAAGCTCTCAAATCTCTGATTGGCAAACTATTTTATAACTTGACAAAAGCTGTTAATTGGTATTCAGACTGATATGAGCCACCTCAGTGTTTGTGATTGAGTTTTACATACTTCTGTCTACCTCCTGTGGCTACACAGATGGATACTCTGAATGTGTCTGCAATAAAAGCCAGTCAGAATCTGCACTTTAATTGCTCTCACTGCATGAGACAAACCCAGAAAACAAATATTCTACCTACGCCTGGAACTGCACAAGCGATGTTTACCTAAAGATGATGTTGCTGTGAGAGGCGATGTCCTTCCCCCCGTAGACCGTGCCTGCCCAGTCGGCTCGTGGCCTGACACCAAACATGAAGTTACATTCATCAGAGAAGGCCTGGAAGTTCCACTCCGCAGGTTCAAACATGTCCTGGACGCCATCTGTGCACATAGGCATCACCATCTCTGTGCAGGCCTGGGGATGAGGGATTGAACACATATTCACTGTGACAGGTAAAGCTGCCCAATGACACATCTGTACAGCGATTTATTCAGCATGACAAGACTGATCCCGTGGCTCTGTGTTACTGCACCTGGTAATACCAGCCAAGGAATCCAAGGTTCCCGGTTGCGGTCTGAGATGTGTTGAGACAGGAGAAGCTTCGGTGTAGTTGTAGTAGACCTTTGCTGCTTGAGCTACACCGTGCAGCAGCTGGTAGTCAGACACAGTGGAATCGAAAGCAAGATGCTTGCACACCGCCTTGGAAATATAACACATTAATAAGAAAACTCATTAGAGTTAATTAGACACTTGTGATCACAGTTTAGATAAAGCAGTGAGGCTATTAACATTTTCTTTTTTAAATAACATTAAAGAAAAAAATTAAACATCTTATTCTCTTACATCCATGTTGTTTACGGGTTTGAAGATTGTTTTCTGGTGGCCCATAAAGTGTTTTTCCACATAAAAAGTGGTGGCGCCTGATTTGCATATGAAATTCCCTGGAATGAACTTGAATTTATTGCTCTAATCTTGGCACGAGAGGGGAAAAAAACGTCCATTTCATTAAAGCCAACGATCTAAATGATTTAAATTTAAAGGTTTTTTCTGTCCTTACGACTGTTTTGTGACCACAGTTTATTTCTCTGAATTAATAGTGTGGATGATAAATATTTGAGTTTCAGCTTTTGTTTAATTTTGCTGCGTGTTGTTATGGTTGCAGCAGCAGAGTTGGCCGTGGCTGTTGTTCTGCACTCTTTGTGAGGCAGAGAAACTGGGCTTTCTTGTTTAGAGGTTGGAGGGGAGCTGTGCTAGTGTGGAGTCTGTTACTAAGGCTTTTGTCTGCAGGCTGGGGAGGAGTTGGTGGTCGATGGATGAGGAGGGCCACAGACATGTCCAACCAAAGATTTATACCGTGAAAAAAAAACACTGCAATTGCTCCAAAGCATCTTCTCCTTACTTTTCAGATAGGATTAGGCTTATACATTCATCTCTGCCAACAGATTTCCCCTCCTCTAAGCCCTCAATACCCCGTTCTCACACTCACTCAGATAATCACATTAGCTTTGTCATTAAAAAAGCTCCTCTTTGCACCCACTGCCTAAACCGCTTAAACCACCCATAGGGGTCGCATACATTAAAAGCATGGAGCCAAAAAACTCAAAATGACCATTTAGTGTTTATTTCACCTAACATGGTGCTCCGGGTCTATTCAGTGGCTAAATGATAAAGAAATAAGCAAACAGAAATGTATCACACTAGTGAAAGTTTTAGCATGAGACTGCTGTGTGGGGCACTCGGAGGGGTTTGAAGCACCAAACTCAGAGTCGGGGGGTCAATAGCAGAGCTTGGTTTATGCACGTGACAGGCCGAGGTGACTGGTAGAATACACTGCACCCAAGTCAATCAGCCTCCGCAAACAGCCGCTGTACTGTCACAAGCTCGTCCACATAAAAACAAAGACAGTTTTGTAACGTTGGCAGCAGCAAAGAGAGTTTTACCTTAGCCACATCAAATGATTGCAGTTTTTTTTCAATTTTGGCAACTAATGCAATTTTCCACATCAAGTGTCGAGAAGTATTTGTTACAGTCTCATTCAAATGAGAGTGGCGAACCTTTGTTTTAATGGCCTCACGAGTCGCTCTGGGCAAATGTCCTCTTTCTGTGGTGCCATGTGAGCGTCCTAAGAGGAACACCTCAGAGATCTGACGGAGTGTGCAAATGAAAGGGCCACTGGTACGAGAGAAGAAAGGAATGGTGGCTTACTTGTAGCTGCTCATCTAAAGAATACTTAAAATCTAAAAGAAACTAGATCCTTATGAATATTAATGAAGTTACTTGACAGCTGTTGTAAACAAAAGCTGGGAAGACCACAACAAACACTTGTAACACAATCGGCTGAATCACACATTCATTTCAATTAAGGACAGGCTGTCAGGCCAAATCAGCCGCTTAACCAAAGACAAATAAAATTTAAACCTCTGACAGCAAATCAATCTCAAGTTTCACCAGAACTGAAACTTTTAGTGGATAATTTTTGGTCCGTGCTAGAAAGCAACCAATGCAACGCTTCATTGTTGGAACACTGTTAAATCTTAGACACAGTATTTTATTCATGGCTGTATGTACCTGGATCGGCCAGCGAGGAAGAGGCTGAAGAAAGTTAGCTTCGTATGGGTAGTCCACCATAGCCAAATTCACCCACGTCTCCTGGAGCCAGTTCTTGAAGCCGGTAGCGTCATTCATGTTTTTAAGAGGGGAGCATAAGCTGAATTCATCTGACAGCCACTGAAGACCAGACGCTTTTGAAAAGAGAGCAAAAAATGTTTTACATGATACATTAGTAATTCATTTTTCATGTCAACTGCACATCACATATTATCATACATGACTACTACCATATTTATTACACTAGGTGGTCACTGGGTACTAAAATACTACAACTCCCATGAATCCTTACAGGTGTGATATGAAAACTTCATCATAGCTTTAGCGCTGCCAGAATGAATTCCTTATGTACCATCAAAGTTAAATCAAAAAGCGGATTTCAAGTCTCTTTTTCTCCAAATATTTTCTTTCTCATGTCTTTTTTAACTATTAGTCCTCAGATTCTGAAGTTTTTGGGACAGATGCGACCAAAAAACATCCAACAAGGTGACAACCATAATCCATCTGTCTGAAGCTTCTGGGTCACCGTGACTGGCTAAAAACACACCATCACTCAGGATGTCTGTCCTGTTTAATTGTATTTTAACAGGCTAGTTCAGTACTACCTAACTTGTACTGTAATATGATGTAATTGTGATTAGGAACATTATCAAACTGAATTGAAAAATATAACTGAACAAATCAGATCAAAGCAATGAAATTTACTTTTCAGTACCACTTTCTAATAAGGCACCCTTTATAAATTATTTATAAGCTGCAACTAACAGCTTCATTAATTATTGTCAAACATTCACTATTTCTTTATTAATTATAAACCATTAATAAGACCAACTTTTGGGTTGCCAGGATAATCATCCTCCAACATGACACTTTCTTTGTCTTTTAGTTTCCTCTGAAAGTACCTTCAACTGCCAACATTAATTTATGAACACTCATTAACAGCTAAGTTAATGTATTAAGTGTTAAACTTGGGAGTGTGAGAGACACTTCATTATGGCTATAACTGAAAAACTAAAAATTGGTTATGCTGGAGGAGGATTTTCTCTAACCTGACAACCAGAAGCTGAAAGCAGTCCTTATTAATATTTTAAACCTGTTCTTTAAAGTGTTAGTGAATGATTTAATAATTATTACAGCTTAAAACTTTCTAAGAGGCGCCTTATTAGAAAGTCTTATCGACTTTTTTATTGGTGGACTATTACCGCTGATGGTGTGATAAGAATAAAAAGTATCGTTCAAGTCAATAAAGCTTATTCCTGCTGTTTAAGATGATGATGATGAAAAAGGTACCAGGTGATCCTGCAAAGGAACACTTTCTTTTTCAGATCAGAGCAGAATATTAAAGAACTGAGATAGTCTGCGTTATGCAAGTAGTAAATTTTATGAAGCCACATATTCTGTCGTACAATCTGTCATCTGTAGAGAGGATCCAGCCTTCATGTCCAATAGCACTGCACGTTTTAGTGACAGCTGTCTGGTTTCAGGCTTTAGTAGACAGTTAATCAAGTTTACATTTGGACCATATGGACAAATGTTGAAATTCTTCCTCATAGATGAGATTAAACATGGCTCATTTATTATTCTGAATAATTCATATTTTCTACAGTATGACAGATAAGATAAATCTACCCATCATGACTGTGAGACTTACCCGTGGAAGATACACTTTCAATCACCTTCCACGACTTTCTGATGTTCTTATCACAGTTGTAACCACTTTTGGCGAAGTCCTGTGTTACTATTTTGTAGAAGTCTCCACATGGCACCATACCAGGAAACTGCCATATTGGTGCGGAGGCTGCCAGAGCTCTGAAATCAAGAAGCAAAACCACATATATTCACTTTATCCTCAGTATGACACAAACTGCACTTCCATTATCCGGTGTAACCTTAATATGATTTGTGTAACATGTTGGGGCAGCGTAGTAATTACAAATCAAAGTCAATGGATCGCTGATTCAAACTCTTCAGTGCCTCTGAGTCTGTAGCAAGAGTGTGAAAGAGACCTCACAGATTTGTGCCGTTGGCTCAAATGTTTGTTTTTATTATATTTATTCGCCAACAGGAAACACTGAAGCCAAAACTTTCAAAGAAATGCTGAACAAGCACCCTGTCCAAAGAAAGCTGAACCTCAAAAATAAGATCATTTCCTCATTTATCTCTTCAGTCTCTTTGGTGTGAAGTGATCACAGATCACAAAAATGCTAACTTGCCTGGTACTGTAAATCTTTGGGGAAATCCAACCTTATAGTCTCCACAACTGCACTAACATCTTACCCAACAACTATATTGGGGTACTTCATCCTGAACCAGGCAGACAGCATCCCTCCATAGGAGCCCCCGATAGTGATGACAGGGCTGTGCTGCGCTCCGGGCAAAGTGCTCTTCATGTCCTGAATCAGCACTGCAAAATCTGCCAGGGCCTGCTCTGAGGTCAGGTAGTTCAGGTGTTTGCTGTCCTGCAAGCAAATGAGAAGTATTATTGTAAAACTAAGAGCTAACTGTCTGAAAATATTCATATGAAAATGCATTTTTACAGCTTCAGCTACCAAATACTAGAATCTTCAGACTAGACATGTTCACATCTACTACATCCACACCACATCTAATAATATACAAACATATAAACACATTATAAGACAGAAAACATGTAATTAAACATATTTAATCAGATTTTGCTCCAAGTGTAACACTGCATCTTCACTTACACTGTAAGAGTCCGGTCCAAATGGCAGGGACTCTCCATAGTAACGATGTTCTGCAAAAACCAGCATGGCACCCAACTCCTCCGCAATTTCCCACATGAAGCCCTACAGAGAAAACAATGACAGGTGTTGAATTAGACTGCGGATTATGTGCAGGGTTAATACAAGGTAGCAGATGGGATATTTACAGTGTTGTTGCAGAACCAGGTAATGTCGCCTTCATTGCCAGTATAGAACAAAATAGGTCCTCCGGGCTTCTGCCAGTGTTTGTCAGCCACAAGGTATCTCTGTTTGAAGGTGCCATCCTCTAGGAAGCCAAAGTGATCAATCTGTAACAAATGAAACATGAAACTAATTAAAAATAAAGGCAAAATCGTTGACAGAAAATCTTATGTGACAACAAATGACTGATGTTAAAATCTACACATTTTATAGGACAGAGTCCAGTCCACATAGGCTGCTCTGAGCTGGATGTGATCACTTGACCCTGTGCCAACTGCAGCGTTGTGAGATGACAGTCCCGAGGTTAGATTCAAGGGTAATTAGCCCCAATTTGTATTAAAAAAAGTTGAAGCCAATTTAAGGGATGCCACATTAGTTCCACTTTAGATGAGCTCTGATCCTTTTACTAAACCTCAGGGATTCTTGGGTATCTTCCTCTTTCAACTATATGTCCTGTAGTCTTTATTAAACAAAAGCAGAAAGAAACCAACAACTTCACAGAGAAGACAACCCCATGAGGCTGTTGAGTTGTCCAGCCCTTGAAACATTCCCAACACTTGATACAAAATGTTTTTGTTTTGTTTTCCCCCTCCTCGCTCGCGGCCCTCCTCAGTGGATACAAAGGAGGCAGCAATTTTATGAGCCAATGACAGCAAAAAGATTCTGGGGGCTCAATGTGTTCATTCAAGCCTCGGCTCCTTAGTGCTTGGCACTGCTTTTAACTGAGAGGAGACCATGAGACAGTTTGAAGGAAAAGTTCTGAAACAAAATAAGTTTCAGTGTCTTTCAAAGCGTGATGTTAGAATTTTGTGAACAAAGCATTTAAGTTGCTTCATGTCCTCCAAAAAGTCAGATAACTTGTTTATTTTTATTTTATTTTTTATTCATACCAGGATTTTCTAACATTTGATGTCTTATTGAAAATCTTCAATTATTAAAAGACAAATTCACTTGAAATGCAGACAAAAATATTCCTCTGCTCGATGATGTAAAGACCAAAACTGAAGTGTTTGAATACATAAAGTGCTTCACCAGAAGGAGCCCTGGTGAATACTGTATCACTCGCACCCACTCAGTATGCACATCACAAAACCTATGAGATTGGTTTCATAACAAATCCACACCCTGATAGGTAGTGCCACCATGTGGTAACTGCAGGCATCACTGGAGCAGTTTTTTTATGATTAAAATTCAATTCACATACTGTGCAGCTACTGGACCAGGACTTTAACTACTCTACAAGTAAACAGGCTGCTGTGTTACAGTCCAACAAATTGAGACATGAAGGAAACAACCAAAGCACAAGCTCCAGTAAACTACTACAGTTCATTTGGAGGATGCTAAAGGACACTTCCATTCATTGTCTGAAGGCAAAAAAGGCAGTGAAGAGGATTTCCTTTGGACAACTGCTAGATCACTCAGTGCTCTCCTCACACCAGACAGTGTGGAAAATGACTAATGATTGATCACTCTTTTGTAAAAACAGCAGACTTGTTATTGGTACTGAGAAGTGGATAAGGGTGAGAATTTTACTTCTTGCGCTTGTGGAGGAGAAACATACAATTTCTTGTTGATTGAAACACATCAGACACGACAATGGGCTTCAAAAAGGAGGAAATGATCTTTATCTTCTTTTTAGTGTGGCTGATTAGACAGGATGGCGTGGGTTGGACCAGGTGTGGAGCATTGTCTCCTAATCCAAATAATGTTTGGTGCACACACACACACTATCAGAAATATCTGTCAATATCATACTGCAAATAACAGTTATTTTCATTTTTGATTCATGTGGACGTTATTTTCTTGATTAATCGATTCGATGTTTGGTCGATGAAACGTCAGAAAAATTGAAAAATGCTCATCACGGTTTGCTTGAACCCAAGGCGACATAATCTGGTTTTGTCTGACCAACAGTCTGAAACATGAAGATACTGAATTTACAAGGAAAAGCAACAAATCCTTTCATTTGAGAATCTGGAATCATCAAATATTTGGCAACAAATAGTTAAATAATTAATCAGTTATCAAAATAGCTGCAATCACAAATCGATAAATTGCAGCTGCTTTAGAAATATTAAATACTTCTGTTTACTTTCTTATGTACGGGATTGTCTTTTCCTGATGTCTACAGTCATGGATCTTGGAAAGTCTTTGTAAAACCTTTCAATGTTTAATCCTGCAGGGAAACAAGCTTAAACATTCAACAGAGTTTAAAGTTTAAGAGTAAATACAGGCAGATGCTGCGAAACATTACACACTGTTAAAAAGACACTGCCTGCCTCATATCTGAAGCTCATGTGAAGCAAAACTATGAATATATAGAGCAAATTAATCTTTTATATTCCACTTCATTTCAGAGTTTAGGTCTCAGTGATCCTGACCCTTCAACTATCAACTTGTACCACCAGATTACGGAGCACCTACATGTGACATGATGTTAAAATTAATTGAAACAGCCAATTAAAGAGTGACCTCTTGTTGTCTAAAGGTTTTACTTATAATTAATAAATGACATAATTATTCTGATTTACACTAAAATGACAAACCTTTTACACATGATAGGCAGAGTTTACCTTTCGCAACATGCCTGATTGCAACAACAGGACAGTGACAAGACACAAGCACAGTCTTGTGACAGCATGAGTCAGGTTCACAAGTCAAAAACATGAAGTGTTGGGTACCGATGCATACACGCAACATGCAATCTGATTCTCCATGAAATAAGAGTAAATGGAAAATGCAAAGGCTGAATGAAAATCTCTCAAACACCCCTGAGGTAAAGTGTTTCACATTCACTGGGCCCTGGAGACCTTTTTAGGCTGGGAGCCAACAGGGATAGTTACAGTTCTGCTGGCAGGGACAGAGCCAGATTCCCTTCACTACAGGAAGGAAGAAGGAAACACCTATTGTCTGCAGGCACAACACACGAACAGCTCCTACAGAATAAAGTGCATTGAAAATTTTAGAAAGAGCAAGTGGTGCAGAAACAGCAAACAATGAAGCCAAGTAATGTAGTGGTAAATAAAAAGGTGATCAACCTATACTGAGCCAGTAATCATCACATAATACAATACTGTATTATTTCACATGTTTCAAACATGGGCATCACTTTTATTTATGTTGATTATTACTCTTCTACAACACTACATTTAACCCTGACAGGCTGCAAAAAGGGAAGTGAAAGAGAAAGAAGAAGAGGAAATCATAGAAAATACAGCTTCCAAAAAAAACAAGTTTGAGTTTATAAAATGAAGAGAAGTTTCACACTCACCTTCTGGTCAAAATAAAATGTTTCATAGCTGATGGGGGGCTCAGTGGAGGGCGGTGACCCACCGAGCCTGGTGAAAAGTTGTGATTTAAAGGCGATCACGTGTAAACAGCCGAGACACAACGTTAGGACGCAGGTAGCTGCAGCTCTGTCCAAAACCTCCATCCTGATCCAGCCTCCGTCACTGCTGCTGCTGCTGCTGCTGTCCAACACAACTCACAACAAAGTGATCCTCAGTACTTTAAGATGGTGAGGTCGCATGATCTGTCCTTGCCTGCACTGGGCAGACCTGTCCCGTAAAAGAAAGGAAGTGAGACTCGTTTGTCAGCAGATCCACAGAGGTGTTGTCAGACAGCGTGAGAGCTAAATTTAGCAGCAGGGCAGAAACACGCCACGACTGCTGCACGGGAAACATCAGCCACAACGCTTTCACAACGTTTTTACAACTTATTTCAAACAACAACTTTAAACTATTTCAACTAATCCCACTGCAGCCGGCAAGCAGTAAACAGAGAGCAGATGGCTCATGCTGTAAATACACTCGCAAGGGTTGATGGGAGTCTGAGTTTTGCGTGTGCACGCTAGCAACAAACCAGCTATCTCTCAAAGAGAAGTGTGTGTATAGATGCAAGGCTTCAAATAAACAGGGCTTACTTCAAGCGTCACACTCTGTCTGTGTTATTACAGCGCATATGTACACTTCTTCTCAATGTGAAGAGTGTATTCTGAAAGTCTGTACCGCAAATGTCACTATGCTAATGTGCTGTGGGGTGCATCCCATGTGTCTTAGGCTGCATCCACATTTCCCCTCACTTGAGTGTTTTGCAAAGGGATGAGGTCGAATAGTTCCTAACTGCATGAAATGAGAAATATTTATGCAGCAGCCATGATAAAAGCTGAGGAAAGGTGATTCAGTGCTTCCTTTCTTATCTCCTTTAGCAGAGGACACACTGGACCATCCTTTCCTTGTGAAAGGAAAGGAGATGACCCCGTCCCACGATTCCTTCCGGCAGCAACAAAAAAAACATTATTTACAACCAGACATGATAAAAAAAAATCAGTGTATTTAAACAGTGTGATGCAGGCTGCAGCAGGGAAAGAGAGAGAGAGTGTGTGTGTGTGTGTGTGTGTGTGTGGATACAGACAGATGTGTTGCGGTGATATAAAAACTCTGATCATCATTACACAGTTCTGTGGTTTATCAGTCAACCAGAGGCTCGTCTCCTTTGTGAAACCTGCTCTGTGTTATCAAGATAAACTCTGGTTGAACTGTCCGTGAGTTGTTCCTCTTCAATGATAGGAGAGATAAAGAAAAGTGTAAAGTTTGCCAGTTGGTGGAGTTTGTGTCTGCACAAATGATATACACTGATGACAGTCGGTGTGCATATACATGTGTGTCTGTAATCTGTTTAACAAACATCTGCACATGAATAACATCCTGCATTTACTGCTGATCCTGTGTCCTCCTCCTCATTTGAACACTGGAAAATGAATTATTAGGCTAAATGTTTTATAGCTGTAAATATAAATGACGATAAATTATGTAAAAATAATTTCTCACTAAGAGACAGTGAGGGCATATTTGGGCATTTACAACAAGTTAATGGTGGATTATAAAAAGAAAACATTTTGATAAAATACGAATGTTGTTTATGGTCTTTTTGATGTTAAACTACAGTTAACGCAGATTTTCAGTTTAATGTCGAAATTTAATTAAAATTTAGGACTTTAATCTGATAGTCTGACTTCCGTGAAGGCTGTACAGCGAGGATCGAGGAGGGATCTCTAGGGAGCGAGGACATAAGGGAGCAGCTCGGCCGTGTTCACTGCCCTCTTGTGGCCACCTTAAAGAACTACAACGCCCA
Source organism: Miichthys miiuy (assembly GCA_036365135.1). NCBI lineage: Eukaryota > Metazoa > Chordata > Actinopteri > Sciaenidae > Miichthys > Miichthys miiuy. The sequence goes on along the minus strand of CM071607.1, from coordinate 3,988,753 downwards.
ACGTGACGCCCTACATTGCGAAACAGAAGACGTCACTCGCCTGCGACCGCTCGTGATGTCCGTGATAGCAGCGTGATGGAGGTGTGCGGCTCTTCAGGTGTTTCTCTCAGAGAGTTTGGCTGTGAGCAGAGTTTGCTGTCTCGGCCTGACGGTTCAGCGTCCTTCACACAAGGTAACGACAGAGAAAGATGAGTGGGAGCCCCGAGGGGAGCCGTTCATCAGGAGATCACGTGTTTACAGCTGCTGCAGACCTTTCTGACAAATATAACATTCAAATGAAGCTCGTGCAGTGTTTGTGCTCTTCCTGTGATGCAACAAAAGCCTGTGAGCTGCGTGCAGTGATGCATCACTAATGATCTAATGCTGCACATAAAACTCAAATCAAGCTGTGACTTTCAGTGTCTTTACGCAAACACATGTGGTCTGAGCATCTGATAAATCCTTCAGTGCCAGACTCATCAGTCATTGTACAGTTTGAGAGTTGTACACCTAAAACATCTAACATAGCTGTGTCTAGTTATTGTGGTTAATGAAGGGTTTGTTTTGAATGATGGCCTTTAACTCTAGTGACATATATATATATATATATATATATATATATATATATATATATATATATATATATATATGTATATAGTTTTGTTCTTGTTTGTTTATGTTTATGTTTTGTGTCCTCTTGTTTTAACTGTACCTATGTCTTATATGTTTATGTTACGTGTTACCTGTTGTCAGTTGAAATGCTCCATCCACATCTTTCTAAAAGCTCCCTCTCTATTTTATTTCTCCCTATTCTTTTTAGTTGTGCTCAGGGCAAAACATAATTTCTCCCCACCTGGATAAATCCTGTATTTTCTGTTGAATAATGTCCACTTCTGTTCCTTTTGTGAAGGAGACACAAGTGTGTTGGCAGGAGTGTACGGACCGGCCGAGGTCAAAGTCAGCAAGGAAATCTATGACCGGGCAACACTGGAGGTGTTGATACAGCCCAAAGTGGGTTTGCCAAGTAAGTGATCACCTGATGAAAAAAGTAATTCCTCATGATGCAGCTTTATTTGGGAGTTTACTGAAGGTTGTTCTAATACAACATGAGCATTTTAAACTTTTTTATATGTGATAATTTATTCTTTCATTTTCTCAAAGAAGTACTTTTGAGTAGAGCAGGGAGATATTCATATACAACAACGTGCTATAATGTTAGACACATGTAGAACCTTTGTTTTCATGTGATGATGTTCAGAAATAAACATTTCTAACAGCTTATTTAGGGGAAAGTTAAGGCAAACTTTGGTGGTTTTTGAGCATAGTAACTGCCATACCACAACACACCACAAGGTGTAGTAAGTGAGGCAGTTGGTTTTTCAGGCTGAATCAAGTGTTTGTTTATTTTCTAGGTGTGCGTGAGCGATCACAAGAGCAATGTGTGCGAGAGACCTGTGAGGCATCTCTGCTCTTGTCACTTCATCCTCGCTCCTCCCTCACGCTCGTTCTTCAGGTGATACACGATGACGGTTCAGTATCCTTCAGTAAAACTCTGCTGTGTCTCTCTTTGTGCTGTAAAGTTCATTTCAAATCCGTCCTGCCTGGACATTAGTGATGTTTCTTGTGGAGTGTTCTTCCTTACCCGTTCCTCAGCTCTTGTCCTGCTTTTTGAATGCTGCCTGCATGGCTCTTATGGATGCAGGCCTGCCTATGAGTTGCCTGTTCTGTGGAGTGACCTGTGCCATCGACACAGACGGTCAAATCATCACAGACCCCAGTGCAGCTCAGGAGAAGGTAAATATGAGCCGTTGTCTTCATGGGACAAAATGAACCACAAACAGCTGAGAGGAGCCAGGTTTCTCTTCTTTGCTCTGACTGTCATGAGAAGAGTTGTAGTAAATTTCATACACCCTTCTACAGGCCAGTCTACACCACCCATTCTCCATGTCTTCTATAATGAATTTTGATATTTAAATCTGCAAAACTACCGCTTGAATGTGTCATAATCCTCACTGAATTATTAATAATTTGTTCTTGTCTCTGTTCCCTTTTACCAGGAAAGTCGAGCTTTGATGACTTTTGCTATTGACAGTAAAGAACGCAAAGTCATGATGTCATCAACCAAAGGATCATTTTCGGTTCACGAGGTCAGTAAATAAATGTCTTTGTCTTCCCGAAACGCTGCAACATTGTCAAATTTAGGTTTGTGAACATGCCTTGAGTGTCATTTACAGCTGTGGTTCATTTCTTATGTCCTTCATCATATCTGCCATTAGTATATGAGCTCTGTCAGCGATCCGCTTCGGGTCTGATGACGATGTTTTTACAGACATTTCACATTTTAAGGATGATCTTTGTTTTTGTTCCACAGCTGCAGCAGTGTATAGCAGTCAGTCAGAAAGCATCAGAGAAGATCTTCCAGTTCTACAGAGACTCTGTCCGGCGGCGATACTCCAAAACCCTCTGAAGAAGAAGCGTTTTTTTTATTAGCCTTTTTTAAACATTATGAACGAGTACTGATGTTGTAATAAAATATTTAGTAAACAATTTGGGATACATTTGCTTCAGTTCCTTTGTAGTCAGCTGTGCTGAGGGTGAAGTGGGTGATTTTTGGTGGGTGGTGCAGAACATTTGTAACATTTTTACAAAATAAAAAGACAAATGTCAAACAAGTGCATTTATTGGGATTCATTGATTCTTCTTTCAGTTTAATATTTACATTTAATACAAGGGTGTGAACTGGGAAATAACTGAATATATCTTTTATTAATAAATCTCATTTGTCACAACCTTTAACCTTTTATTGACTCACATGAGTTAACCACTTCCCTGCATCCAGTCATTATCTATACAAGTGATGCAATGTCTCATGACAGCATCGTCAGTCAAGGCAATACGCTTTAAATGCTTCCATATAAATCACTAATTGTGCTAACTCAGCTGTAACAACAAAGGTTCATCGACAGAAGTGTCCAGTGGAGATAGGACGGTTCAGGATCGTAAGAGCTGTACAACACGGTGTGTGGACACATCAGCAGTGATAGCTGGGTTAGACACGAGATATCACAAGTGTGTCTACAAATAGCACGCACAGTGACCATAATCTATTATCAGCTTGGTCTTAACACCGCAGAAAACAAAAGTGTTTGATTTGTGTACTTTATAATGGAGCAGTGGACTCTATAAAACTATACATCTAAATAGAAAATGTCAACTTTTACCTTACAGTCATTTTTTAAAATATTTACTCAGAGTTCCCTTATTCACAGTTTTGTCAGTGGCACATTTAAGGTCAAACGAATATGGCCAAAGTATTTTTTTCTTTCATCAAAGCTGTTTTTGCAGCAGTTCGGGACCAAATAAAGGAAGTGATCAAAGCTTGGAGCAGGTTTGACAACCACAAACTCGCCATGCAGCTTTCTGCTGTGACCAAAATGGAGATTTTACTGACTCATGCATCACATGGCTGAACACTATGTGTCTGGTTAGGCCTCTTTTACCACTTTGCTCACCAAACAAAAGTGTTACTGTGTTTGTTTACACAAATTCAAGTAGACAACTTCAAAGGTTTGTCATATTCCAAGAAGCAAGTTCCTGAAGGGTTTCAGTCGTCTTTGTGGAGGAGAAAATAACAAAATCTACATTTGGGGAGCGTGGAGTAGCAGCCTGGTTGCTTCTATTAATGGAAGAGCTCATAAAAGGATCATCCTCAGAGTTTCTTCTGTATTTTTGGCACTTTTCCTTGCAGAGGAGTGCAGACCCACTCCTCTGTCTATGTTATCATTTTCTAGCACTGTATAAAGAAGCGGCTCCTTTGTTTCTATATCTAGAGCCAGTTTTTCACATCACAACCTTGCATCATCTGACAACTCTTCATTTATATTTATTTTCTTATATAATGGCACTAACGTATTTTTCATTTAGTTTTTTGTGTATTTCAACATAAAGATACTTATTCAACTTGGCATAAACAACAGTCTTTTCTGCAGGTAAACAATGAGTGACACTGAATGTGAAATCGGGATGAGTTGATCGATCTACATGTGCAGAGTTTCCTTGTGGATCTGTCCTTCGCTCCAGCCAGTGGAGAAGCAAGAAATTCTTGGTTATTGCCTTCCTCTCCACAAGTGACAGTGCTGTCTCAGGCCTCCCACAGCGAGCTCCATCAGGATTTCAACGCTGCTACGTCCTTGTTGTGACCTTCTCATAAATCTGCAGACTGGATGGTCGTGTACTGCCCTCCACTTAGCTCCTCCCGGGCAGACGAGGCCACATATCCTCTCTCTCTCTCTTCTCTTTCTGCTTCTCGTTATTCATTGTTATTGTGACAGTGATATCTACAGTGTTGTGATAACATCTGCATTTGTTTTTGTTTTTTTTACAGTAATGCTTAACGTGGTGACGACTACAGCACACATTTATAGGATGGCAGGTAACTTAAGTCCTTGGGTGACAAAATAAATCACATTTACAGGCTCGATCTTCTAGGTGGAGTGATATAACTTCTTTTTCAATTATTCTGTGCGAGGAACGTCCTCTGAGCTGAATTCTGTCCTAATCCAATTAGAAGTGATTGTGATCTATGCACCAGCTCCCCTGTTGTTTTCACTGTGCATTCTCCACTTTTCTAGCTCGGTGTAGATAAAACAGAACTGCAGATAGGATCGACGAGACAAAGGCTGTTTTACACTTATAGGTGATATGTTGGCATGTGTTGATGAAATGTGTGACGTCTTGTGTTTTTTTGTTTGTCTCCTTGTGCAAGAGTTGCTTTTATGGTGGTTTTCCAGAAAGGTAGGAAATCAATGCAGCAATGGCACAGATGTATGTTATAATTCCAAACACAATGGAGAGGACTGAGAGCCACAGAGCCTGGCGAGACGCTGCATTGGCCCCCTGGAAATCCCCCTGAGCCGATGCCTTGTTGGTCTGAGAAATGGAGGAGAGAGGAGAGTGAGATAAAGATTAGAGGGGGGAAAAGAAGAGAGAAGGGCATTCGTCATCATTTGTCAATGTCCTCTCTGGTCTCTACTTTCCTCTTCCACTCATTCCAATCACACACTAAGCCCATATTATGTTCCATCTCTGAATAACACTTGCCGTTTGTGCCTCATCCATCACTTTATCCTTCTTCCTTCCTCTCTCCTTCTAGTCCTTGTCTCAGACTCTGACCCCTGTTTTAGGCAGCACTCAACAATATTGGAAATCTATCACCTTGGGGCTTCTTGTTATGACTCTAATTAAACCTTAATGAAGGCCATTGATCTGATCAAAAGGCCTTTGCAGCTTGCTGCCAGTTAGCTTTGCAAAAGCGTTAATGGGATTTTTTCCTCTGCACTGCTGGAAGGATGCCTATATATACTAGGGGGATTTGGTGACTAGAGATAGAGGTGTTGGGGGATTTTCAGCACTGCCGGCAGTAATAGTGACTGATGAGATAATTTGTGCAGAGATGCTGTTCCCGTTTCCCTTTAACCTGCTCTATATTTCCACCAACTTTGTCTTGGAAGAAACTGATCATCTCAGCTATCATATGAACACTTTTTTACAGTATCTCATCTCAGCTCTTCTTTTTGTGAATTTGTTAGTATCTGTTGTAGTCAAACACAACTTTTGTACAGCAGAACAAGAGATGGTTATATTTGTAGCATGCTGACACAGTGTTTGAAAGTAACAGCATGTTTGCTGTAATATTGATTTTTTTTTTCAGTGTGATGCTTGTTAGATTCCTTGTTACAGTATGAATATTATGAGTCCGGGGGGATATTTAGAGTAGTAGTATAGATACGGCAGCAGGGTTGACTAGTGATAAACTATTCCTTTTATTGGTTTAATTGGTTTTAACAGGATCTTTCCGATTATTCTGCAGCTTACATCCGGAGTCAGTGAGTTCAAGCGATCATTTTGGGATGTCTGTTTTTAATTTGCTCTGATTGTTTCCTTTACAGCCTGTCACGTCACTGATAAAGTATATTCAATAAAACGTCAGACATTGAAGATGACGCATAATTAATACAGTCAACACAATTAAACATCTCTGTAAATCATGGCACATGTGATTCTAAAAAAATATCTAAATGTATAAAAACCACATCTTTGTGGATTCTTCCTTTGGATTGTTGAGCTCTGTGATGTTCTTGTACAATAATCCTCCAAATCTAAGTGTAATCCATTCTTGTCTAAACTTGACTACACTGAACGTGTTGTTAGTCTACACAGGGTGAGAAATCACCCTTGGTTGCGAACTGCAGTGCCAGGTTGTATCTTGTCAGCTCAGGACTGAGTGTGTGTGTGTGTGTGTGTGTGTGTGTGTGTGTGTGTGTGTGTGTGTGTGTGTGTGTGTGTGTGTGTGTGTACCTTCTGTGAAAGGTAGAAGGCAGCGATGCCCAGGGGCCAGAAGCAGCAGAGCATGGAGAAAAAAGCCAGACCCAGGTAGTCCTGAGGGATCATCAGAGGGAAGTTGTTCTCGCTGTCTGTATCACTGAAATCATCAATGGATGAGTCCTGGGATTCAAACAGAGTGCACTTAGGTTGAGTTCAGATTAACTGGACAAAGATGACTGCTGAATCTCATTCCTAGGTTGTCAAATTTGCATTTATGTATCCTGGGAATGAGACTCAATCAACAATCTTCCTCCAGTATAATGAGTATTATTTATTTCAAAAGTTGTATTAAACATACTGTACATAGATAAAACACTGACTGTTTTATGGAAAAATGTTTTTTTGTTCTTGTGTATGTTGTGTTCATGTCCTCCGCAACGACTGTAAAACTTTGCTGGTGTATGTAAGATAATGTGACTGAATGGGGTTAGTCTGGATGTGCACTAGCTCTGCTGACCGCAGGCGATTCATGACCCGCTCATCTTTCTGAAACAGCTGCATATTCAATCTGACTTCCTCTTTTATTCCGACCCTGTCATATTACTCTGCTTGTTTTATTTTTTGCATGGAATAACTGTGCATTTTCCAAAGATGCTTTGATCAGTTCCACAGTAAGAATTCAGCATAAAGTGATGAAGGAGTTTTGGGGGGCAGTTTGAGTCCTTTAACTAAGCGTTTAAAGAGGAACAAAGGCGAAGGAAATGTCGTGTTGTTCCTCTTTGAGGTCACTGCAAGGTTTTATTCCACAGGCACTGCTGCCAGTATTCAGACTGAGCTTTACAATAAAGTTATTTTGTGCGCTGTCCTTTTGTCCTTGTAGAACAAACTCCTACCCTGAACTGTGTGGCAGCCAACTGATATTAATGGTGTGTGGTATTACTTGTGTTTGTCCACCTGCTCGTGTTCTTAATCAAAGTAATATTTGTAAAACAGCCCTCAGCCTTTTAGTTCACAGCAGGTAATTAGACCTCTTGATTGAACCTCGCTGAGAGATTTTTCATAATAATTAGCAGCTACTTATTTTGTGACATTTACAGCCTATACATTCTCATGTTGACTCTAAAACATCACGTGACCACTGTAAGAGTCTTACAGCTAATTTACATTTCACTCCAGGATGGGCTTTGCTCACTGATCTATGAAATAGAACTGGCATCCTCCATTGCTACTGTAGTGTCATTACCTGCACCGCAGCAGGAGAGGAGCTTTATGTAATCTGTTTGTTTGTTTTTTTTTGACAGTAAGCATTGAATTGCTACCTATCCTGAAATGCATTGCTCATATGTCTATTTTAAGTTCCTCTTCGGTTACCAGAATCTATACTGAGGATATGAGAGTCTCTTTCTGAGGAAGGTGTAGAACTTAGATGAACACGTATTGTGATTATTTATGTGTAGAAATGCCAAAATGAGTTTATTAATCGATCATAACTTCATCTCTTCAAGTCATTTATCAAGCGATAAAAAAACTATTCCCTGTGAGGCTTTGTTACCTTTCTCTGTTTTATGTCATTGTAAACTGAATATTTTAGGTTTGGACTAACACAAACTTAGTTGTCATCATGTCAGTGGGATGTCTTACGTCAGAATCAGGAAGCAGATCATCCTCGTCGTCCATGCTGTAGGACACACTGTGAAAGTCCTGTGTCTCGGCCAGCAGCTTCCTCTCCAGTGTGGAGCCGGGCCGAATGTCCACAAAGGTGGTCTCCAGGTAGTCTTTGCTAAGCAGGGAATCTGCGTGGCCCCAGATGGGGGCCGGTGGATAAAAGGACTCCAATGTGCGAGGTAAGGAGCAAGGGTCCAGGAGTTGCTGCTGCTGGAGCTCAGGAGGATGTCCACAATAGCTCCTCCATGCTAAAGGAGGGTAGGCTCTGTCCTCCTCACACTTAACCAAGATGCCCTTGAACAGCCCTCCAGGGGCCTGTCCAGTCCCGGGCCCCGGTGCCTGTCCTGATGCCCGGCTGTCATTGGTGCTTTCCCCCAGAAGAGGGTGCTCCAGCTCATCTAGATTCTCCATCCCTCTCTTTGAATACCAACCACACAAGAGGCCACTGCATCAACAACCAAATGTAATCTACTCGGGTCTGCAGAGTGTTTCCCTGAAGTGTCCGATGGGTTTATGCAAAGGCAGCTGCTTTGCTGGCTTTAGTATTTGAGTAATAATCCATCTTTAATCCTATTCTTTTTTATCTGTTATTATAAGTCCTGTACCAGATGCCAGGTTTATGAAATATCCTTAATGTGCCAGTGGAGGCCTTCTGCTGTGTGCTATGGGATGTGCTGAAGCTGCATAGGGGGATTCAAGATCCTTTTCTCCTTACATGTCATAAGCTATTTGTTTCAGGGTTTGATGGTTCAGGGTTTGCCCCATGTCTTCCATTTTACATGATTGAGAGTGTCAGTGTTCATGAATATGCTAATGTCTGCTACTTTCTCTCTCATACAATATGGAAATGTCAATTCTGATGATGGAGGACCCTGATTAGCCTCAGACGGGCAAATGAAAATACTGGGCAATGGGAAACAGCCCTCAGGAACTTGCAATAAAATATGAAGTCTTAATCTAAGCACAGTGTCATGGTTTTAGCGTTAAAGCATTAGACATCAGTCTTTCGCTTCGGCTGTTGTGGATGGAAACGAGTTGGGAAATGATTGTATGATTGAATGATTGAAATGATAAGGGGAGCAAAAATGATGTTCAGGCTGTCACGACGTGCAGCAGCATGTTTGTTTCTCTGCAGGAGTCTGAAAAAAGTGAACCAACACTGCTTTTAAAAAAACAGGCCAAAGACAGCAGGCCTTCAAATAACTGGACTGATGCACAGCGGGTTTTGAAGCTTGAATATGCACAACCTCCAGCAGCAGTCAAACTAGCGGTTCAATGAACGGATTGGGGGCATATTTGAGGGCAGTTAATCTGTAAACCAATGAGGCTCCAGGAATAGAGTCCTATGGTGCACGTCCGCAGGTCAGTGGGCCTGCCAACATGCCTGTTCATCTGCTGTTGCTGCAGGAAGTGATAATGAAGAAATCAAAGTCCTCCGGTGTTGATTTATGGCCGTGGGTTTGCTGTTTGCCACGGCAGCCCTCCTTTAGGACATGTGTATTTAATGTACCTCGTCCACCTTTCATTCAGGTCCAGCTCTCCGATGATGATTGGGTCTGTTAAGAGAAGGTCACACAAAATATTTAGACTTTACAGCTCCACTGGACAAATCATTTTTTCTTATTCACACATACACACAGAACTAAACCAGATGGCTAAACCGAAACCCCTACACCAGATTCACATCAGACAAAAAAGCAGACATCAGTGCAAGTCTACTGTCTCTCATATCAATATGAAGTAAAACTTCCAAATCTATTAGAGGAATGAGTGTCTCTAAGGTTCATAGTACCAGAACATGAGGTACCAAATATCAACGTACACTGAAGTAAAGTACCTGAAGTGTTGGCAGCTGCCTGGCATGCGACTCACGGTGTGTTAGAGGAAAGTCTGTCCCTGGGTAAAAACTGCTAACTCAGCATGCATATCTCTGATGGATACACATCAGCTCCAGGCAGACGGGGACACTGGACATGCGACACACTGTAACTCTGCAGTGATGAAAAATGGCCTGAGCATTAACGCCCTGAATTTACGTCATTGTATCTTTTTCCATATTCCAGTTGCTTAGAAACAATGTCAGTAAGAACAAAATATGTATTTCCATTATGTTTGAAGTGGAAAATAAAAAATATACTTGATGGTCTGCAGTGATTGATTAGCGAAATAGTTAGTTGGAAAATGTAACTTAGTTTCTTCATTTTGGCTGACCGCCCACAGTAAGCTGGTCATTCTTACTTCAGAAGCTTACTTTTCCAGAGAATTTATCCAGAACGTATTAATCTAAAAATATCTACACTGCTTTCTGATGCAGACACACAAAATGGAGCCTTTTGTCAAACTGTGACATGAGCTGAAGCATGTTCAGGGTCTGCCGTGGCCTTCCTTCACCTCTAACTTTGTCTGTAATCACTCATTTTAAATGTCAATATATAGCCGATAACACAGGACAGCTGTCATCGTTAATATGTATTTATGTATTTTGTGACGCCTTTACAATCACAACATATTGATCAATATTTCCACGCTTCAGTACATGAAATATTAATTGCCTGGTTAACATGTGATATTTATGGCCAGCTATGATAATGACACCGTAAAAATAGAACAACTCAGTGGTGAACTCGGCTGATTTGAATTGTTATTACAGTGAGCAGGAGCAGACAAAAAGGAGGTTTCAACTCAACAGAGTAATCAGATTGTCTGGTCCAATATTTTGCTGTGATGCACAGTTTATGATAGTAATAATAACAACCTAATGCAGACTGAGATGGGCTCTAGCCCCAACAGCCCTGCACAGGATAAGCCCATAACGTGGAAGTTATAAGTGGCTTAAAACATTACGTAGTGGTGTTAAATGAAGTTAACAAACACATATGACTTCATGTATGGTGAGAATATCTAAAATTAGCACATAACTGAGTGGTGGAGAAATGGCACTGTGAGCCGTTAAGTGAGAAATGATAAAAAAAAGTCTTGTGTATTGTGTGTTGAGGGTCTTTTCATTCCCGGTAGAAAGAAAGTGTCATTTCAACAAACTACATAATATCTCATCAGTAAGTATTCATTCTGCATGGCAGAGTGCTTCACAGGCTCGACATCAATTCAATGACTCGTTGTTGCACACTTCACTGCACAGCACAGAAGAAAAAACTGGAATAATTGGGTGTCTTTGGACTGGCGTGGTGCTGAGGGCTGCATTCTGCTCTGCTCGCTGATAATGCTTCGCCGTGCAACCCCCCCTCTGCTCCCCTCCTCTTCGCACTCCCCTTTATGGAGGGCTAGTGCCTCTCATACTGAACAAGCTGAGTGATCGTTCAACACACTGACGTCAGCAACAGCTATGAGTAAACTGCCTCCTCCTCGTCACACACACACACACACATATATCTGGACATATGGTGCATACTGCACACATACACTTGTGCTCACTCACACACTAATATTTGTAGCACTTCACTAGCCTTCCCTCTCTCTTCTGCCTCCTCCCAATCACTGCAGCTTCATTCCAGGAGAGATGCACTCAGCTTTATTACACCCCCCCTCCCTCCTGCACCTCTGCTCATCCACCATAAAAAGACTTCTGTCAGCTGTATTATGAGCCTGCCTCCTTTTCTGATTCTGCAACGCTCATAAAACATCCAGTCAGGTAGAAGGAAGGTTGCAAGGACGCCGCTGCAAATCACCAACAACACTTTTACAAGAGCTACTCTTCTCTCCCTCGCTATCTTGCTCCTTTTTAGTCTGGTGCTTTGCCACACACACACACACACACACACACCAACAACCACGCATTTACTCAGGTTCCTCCATTACTTCAAGCCCTCTTCTTTTGCTTTTAAACCTACTCCTTCCCCTTTTCATAATCCTGCCAGCACTTTCTGCAAAGCCGCAAAAACTTAAAACTTCTTTCTCGGTACAATTTCTACGTAAAACATAGAAACGTGCCACCAAAGTGTGAAATATTGTCGCAAAAACAGAGAACTGTTGCTGCTGACTCTTAAATAGATTTTCAGCAACTCTGCAGTCTTTTTAAGACACAGTTACTCTCAGTGCACACACACACACACACACACACACAGTCATGCACAGAGCTAGAAGTAATTGCTGTAATATTTCAACTGATACAGAATATGGAGATGCAGATACAGTGAACACTCTTGTAGAAAAGAAATAGCATAGAGGCTGTAGAAACTTGGAGCTGTAAACGCCTGTAGGCTCTAATAAAAAGACATCTTGAAGAACAGCGATGTCAGGCTGATAAGACCAGAGCAGGGTTTGAGATATGCTGAACAAAAATCTGAAAACCCAAGTGGCAGTTAAATGGCCCTATTGATTTCATTTCCAAACCCTTTTTTCACACACTCCCTCCCTTTTCCTTGTCTCCGTGGAGTGACTGACAAGAGCAGAGAGGAAACCGAAGAGAAAAGATAAGCAAAACACAGGCGGCAACATTGAGCATGTTGCACAGCTCGTGAAGCCCAAAGTAACATCATGTTCCTATGGAAACAAATTCACCATGGAGTAGAGTGCTCACTGCAGGATAAATGAAGCAGGCACTAATTTGCCATTTCAGGATTGTTCCTCTGCTCAGCTTGATAATAACTGGATGGGATAATTCCAGCGTTGCAGTGCCTTCCAGTAAGGATGTGTTACTGTCACATTAGACTGCAAAGGATGGATAATTTCCACAGAATTACTCTATAATAACGAATGAGCGCAGTCACGCAGGCGCTGGGTTTACTTGAAGCCCCCTGTGCAGAATGTGTGTATGACAGTGTGAGCTCATTAATCAGCCCATGGTATGCCCCACCATAACCCCAGACACACACACATACACACACACACACTACTAAATACCCATACACTAACAAACATGCGCACAGTCCTTTGCAGCTTTGCATCATTTTGCCCTTTCAGGCAAACACACAGTAAACAAACCTTTCGAAGCCCTCCATGCCCTTCCTCCTACATGCTCACATACATAACAAAATGAATCATACACAAACACACACACACACACACACACACACTAATCGCACAGCTGGTGCTTGTGTGCAATGAGGCCCGAGGAATGAGAATCTGCAATATGTTGCAAATGGCTCCAGCATCTCTGCAGAGTGTGTTGTATGTTGTACTCGATCTTCTGTTTTACATCAGTGGACACACATGGGACTCACCGTACAGGGACTGGCTATATCTTACGATGTTGTATTTTTTGTGTAGTCATGTGTGTATGTTATGTTTGTTTGTGCTTCAGTGTCTTCTACAGCTGCTGCAACTCACTTTTCTGTTTATGGATGTGTATTTGGCTGTATATGGATGTTTTTGTATAAAAACAAAGTTGACCATGTATGATAAGATTACTTAAAAGCTTGTTGTATAGTCCCAATAATATACAACTCAGTGCCAACAACAGAGCAATTGGTACATCTTTCAAATGGCAGTAATTTCTTAACTCTTTTTAAAAAAAAATATTTTGATATACTGTATTTGGCCATTTTTTACTTTGGTCAGGGTTCCATTTGTTTAAATGCACCAGTTTAATTAGTAGTAATGTGTTATTGCTTTAAATGTATGTCAACATTAACATGAGTTGCAAAACCACCACAACGAGATTTAACTGGCACGATGCAAAGGATACAGATGTCATCTGTGTTTGCATCAGCTATATTGCAGTGTAATGATGCTTGGTGACAACCATATTATCTGCGCTGACAATGCCCCAGTGTTTTTTGATGCTGCTGTTTACATTCTCCCAGATGCAAATTTAAAGAAATGCACTAGCTGAGCTGAGCTGTATAAAGCCGTCAGCAGTCATGTGACGTTGACTATTTTACCACAGTTCCAGCAGCATGTCTACATCCCACCTGGGGAAGTAATACCCTGGACGATGTTTACATGAACATCCCTGGCAGCCACAAAGCCCACTCAGGGCCCTATTTTGGACAATCACACCACATTTCCCTGCTTCTACTGCCAACTTACTCCCAGCTGATTAAAAGGGTCAAACCATCAGGAACAGTTAAAGTGTGGACAGATGAAGCTACAGCAGGAATATTTTCAGTATGCCACCACCCAGCAGAACCAGGTGATAGATTACAGGAAAAACCTGAATAAATGAGTGGAGAAATACTTTCACTCAGGTGCATTGCATGGTAAAATTAAGCTATTAACATCCAATCATATTCTCTGTTTTGATGGGAGTGGTCTTTTCCAGGAAGAAAATGTCCCATCCATCGGGCTGAGGGATAACTGCATAAAGTGATGTGAATCATCTGCTATGGCCTTCTCCACTACCATCATCAAAACGAGATTCCCAAATGAGGGAATAACTTTTGGAAGAATGATGTTCATCCCTCCAATAGAGTTCAGGGATTTGTAGAATCAAAGCCAAGGTGCACTGAAGCTGTTCTGGTGGCACATTGTGTTGGTTTTCCTTTAATTTGTCACCTGTCTGTACATCATCAGTGACATCACCCATCAGCAAATGTGTAGATGATGTGGCGATCACAATAAAATCATGCCCAACCAGAAACCCCAGATGAATGGAGAGGTGAGGGCTTTAGTCAAAGCCAAAAAAAGCTACTTTTCAGTCAGATGACAAGAAACCTGCAGCGCTAGATTGAAAGATGGCATCAAGGAAGCAAAGCTGAAGAGAGACCTCAACACCAACAACACCAAAGACAATGGCAGGTGATCCAGGCCATCACAGGTTAGAAAATCAGGAGTGTACCTATCATGTGTGAATCCACATTGGCAGATGAGCATAGCAACTTTTATGCTCGCTCTGATCTCTTCAACAAAGAGTCAGCTGTCAAGTCTACTCCACCTTCAGAGGGCTGGCCACTGTCAGTATCCACGTGAGAAGTATCCTCCTGAGAGTGAATGTGAGCAAAGCTGCTGCGTCTGATAACGTCCTTGGCTGTGTATTAATAACGTGTGCCAACCATCTAGTTGATGTCATTACTGACAGTTTTAACACATCACTGTCACAGGAGAGTGTTCTCACCTGCTTCAAAGGCAGTAGCCAGAATTGTTCCTGCACCTAAAAAGTCTGCAGTGTCTAGTCTGAACGACGACCATCCTGTAGCACCCCCATCCTGACGAAGTGCTTTGAGAAACTGGTTCTCCAGCACATTCAAGAACAACATCCAAGCCAGCTTGTCCCCAGTTTGCATTCAGAACCAACAGATCCACAGAGGATATCATCTCCACTGGCCTCCACTCAGTCATCACACCTTGAAATAATAACACCTACATCAGAATGTTGACTGTCTATTTCATCTCAGTATTCATCACAATCACCCAAGTGAAACTGAGTCTGGGCTTGAGTACCACACTCAGCTGCAGCTGGATATTGGACCTCACACACAGACCGCAGACAGTTAGGATTAGCAGTCACACCCTCCAGGGCTGTGTGCTCAGCTCTCTCTTGTTCAAGCTGTACACCCACGACTGCAATCTCCTCTGTTGTGCTACCACAACCATTGGCCAGATTTCAAACAATTATGAGACTTCATATTGAGAGGAAATTAACAATCATGCAGGGTGGTGCACAGAGAACGACCTACTACTCAACATCATCAAAACCAAGGAGCTACAATATAAGTAACACTGTAAACACTGTTCTCTTACTTTTTTAATTTACATATTGTGCAAGAGAGACAGAGAGAGAGCAGGTGTGCGTACTAGTATTACTGTTGATGGGTGACAAAAAGTATTTAAGTTTAAAGGATTACTGGTTAATCTTAGAATTATACTAGGGTTAATTTCAGGATAAGGACTAATTTAGGTATTAGCAGTTACATGACTCAATACAATGTCCTCACAAGTGACCAAAATAAGTGTGTGTGTTAGGGTACACATGGAGCAATGAGCCGAATGAGGTAATTAGCCTCTCACAGATCTTTACATGAGGGATGATGTATTACATGGTCTCATCATCATCATAGAGGGAGGGCATATTTGTTGGCCTCTAATTGACAATGACCTGCACACACACGCACACACACACACACACACACGCACTCCTTTGAAAGCACTTAGACTGCCTTTTCTCATATGGTCCCCTGATACACATCTATCTGACCAAATGATAAAAATGTGTTAAGGGATGCAGATGTGTCAGGTTGTAGGAATGAAGGAATAATGCTTGCTACAGTTTTAGATTACTGCACACCAGTCCTGTCATATGGCAGTAAATTGCTATAAACGTGAACAATGGAGCAGAGCCTTGTGTCTTTGGAAAGGGTGGAGGTTGTTGTTGTTGGGGCTCTACTCCAAAGCAACATATCCTTTATTGTATATTTTCATAAATATACACAGAAAACAACAAGAAAGTGAATTTTCAGTTTAATTAATTAAGAAAACTGACTCACAATTGTCTCACTAACTAAGAAACAGATATAGAAAAACATTATCGTAATAAATAAATCACCATTCTCAAATATCATCTCCGAATCAATAATTGAAATATTTCATGTCAAAACGGAGATGAATTTAAAATGCAAGACCTAATCTGACAAATTACTCTGACATGAAAACATGTGACTGCTGCAGCTTCCAGCTATCACATACTGAAAGATTTAATAAGATGAACAAGTTACAAGTGAAAGCATGTTTATAGTATGTAGAAGAGTGCATAAAGTGTACACGTTAAGAGCTTTTACCACATGGCGATGCTACTGATGACATGTTTCAATATGTTGCGCACTTCACAGAAGAGGAATCTTTAGTCAACTCACATTTCATAAGTTAGTAGCTGAGAAGGCTGATCATTAAAGTTATCCTATTCTACCTGGTCACATGGTGGAGCTACTGGTGCCATGCTTCAATACCAAGGCTGCCATCCGTGGTGCTATCTTGGTGTGTAAGTATAAGTATAGTGATTTAAATATGAATGATTTTATGCACCGCTATTAAAAATAATATTCCTAACTGTAGCTGTGGAAGCATGTTGGTAGCTGTATACATGGTAATACTGTGAATTATTTACACTTTTTAACTGGCCACATTTTGTAAAACACTTCACCACCTGTTTACCTGTTTAAAGTTCACTTCTTTCAATGTATAATAACCTATTTTAGATGTCAGCGATTATACAAACTGACCTATAGACAGTCATTCAGTATATTTTATTGACTATAAGACAACAAAACATATAATATTAGGCCTAGCATCACTCGCCTGTATATGCTTAATGTCAGAAACATGTCAGCTGTTGTAACATAGTAAGCAGTTCTCCTGCAAAGCAGCAAAAATGAATGAGCTTGCAGCAATCACAACAATTAATAAAGTTATTATTAATGATATAAACCATTTACTGGTAACACAGGTTATAATTAATTGTAATTAATCTGTGTTCTTACTGCAAAGGTAGGCTAACAGTTTCAGGTAGGCCTAACAGGAATGCTTCCACTTTTAGTATTTTTCAAAAAATATTGTTTTAATGTTAAACTGATCATTTGCAAACGCTGTTTTACAAAGAGAGGAGTGGGGTGGGGTGATGGAACAACAACAGAGAAAAGCATTCAATATACATTATATATAAGATACTATATTCCTGAATATTTAACATTATAGTGATACAATGAAATCATAAGAAAGCAAAGTCAAAGTAACAAATCAGTCCACATAAAAACATTTTTCAGGGTTTTCTTTTGTTCTCACCCAAAGTGAAACAGCTCGAGGTTTTCACATCTGTTTCTTTAAACATGTTCTCACCTTTATGTTGGAAACTCGGATCCGTCCTGTTCTGTCTCCGGGATCAGTCCTCCGAGGAGAAACGGAGGAATCCAGCGTCCCCGTTTTAACCATCCACAGGACTGAATGTTGTTACACACTGATCCTCTGATTTGCTTGCTTTCAGCGTGGGCATGTGCAAAATGTGTGTGTGTGTCTAGATATGAGTGTGTGTGTGTGTATTTATCCCACACGTGTTTGTGAGAGAGAGAGATGATGTGAGCGTTTAGTTACAGAGCACGAGTCAAACTTATTGGCATCCCTCCGTCGAGCTGTGCTGATGCCTCTGTGAATACATGCACAGCTGCACCTAATACACCTGTGCAGCCTGCCAGCAGTAACGTGTATGCTTTGTCAAAGACTCCCCTTCCCCCTGCACAACATCTCCTCTCGCATCCAGCTCGGCTCGCTCTCTCCTCCTCACAGACAGCAGAAGGTCTTTCATTAATCCTTGCTGCGGTTTCAGTGCATCTTATACGGTGTCAACTTTCTTCTGCCACTCTCAGCTTTTCTCTCACTTCCCAAATACAGCTCTCATCCTCTCATCTCTCCTCCTCCTCCTCCTCCTCCAGCTCTTTCTGTATCTCTCCTTTTTGCCTTCCTTCAGCTCTGCTACCTTATTACGATGGGAATGCTGGGTCCTAAAGCCTGTTGGTTCAGTGCCTGAGCCTGCGTGTGTTATTGTATTTCAATTACTCTATGGTCCTCATAGGGATGGGAAGAACACACATTTTGCCTTTTCTTACTTCTTTAAGAGGACTAGAAGGGTCATGGTTTGGTTGTAAATTGGCAGGATGGGGTTAAGACTAGGGAGGTAGCAGGAGTTAAGGTTAGCCTTATAGCAACACAAATGGGATGCTAGTGGGTTTTAGGATTCTGGACAAGCTGCAAATGTAATATCCGCAATGTGCAGCAAGGTGCATATATGAGATAGGAATCTCATTGATGCCGCTGCTGCATGAGGCAAATATAAAAATGACCAGTGGCAGCAATCAAAACAGAGAGGATGGGGGGAGAAAAACTGCGGGATGTGGAGGAAAAAAGGGGGTTGGTGTTATGCAGTGGCTTTGTGTGTGTATGTGTTATACCACAGTGGAGGCAGTGAGATGCCCCCCAGCAAGGATGACTCCACTTTGTGTCAGCCTTTTCGTGTCTGCTTCACCCTATGACCCACTTTAGCCACCAGGGCCAGCCCGCATTAAGATCTCCAGTCAGAAATAGACTCAAGATGCAAAAACAATCATCCCCGCTTCAGGCTCATGCTCATTTTGTCTCTTTCTTTCAGGGGAGGCTGTGCGGGATAAGGCTCAGGCATTGTTGGATACCAGCAATCAATGAAATCCACAGGGCTTATGCTGAGTATTAATGAGGTGCACTGCTCTTAGCTAGAGTCCCCCTCCCCCAGAAACCAGAAACGGTTTAACCTCTGGGCTGTTTTTTTTGTTTTTGTTGTTCTTGTTGTTTGGTTCATTCCAGTTGGTCAGCACAGCCGCAAAGCTTCCCATCTGATGCTCCATTTGTCTTTGGCTGCCAGAGTGACAAGCAGCCTCTCAGTCCATCATGAAGCAAGGATCAATACACTCTCCTTAGTCTGAGCACATCCTCCCCCATCTCTCTATTTTCCATCTCTTTATGTTCCTCCTCCATTTCTGTGAGTGGGACTAATGTATGGATTTGTTCATGTCAAACTGATATCGATCGCACCATACAACAAGCAATGTTGTCTACTGCTGATATGATCGAGGTTTGACCACAAATACACAAAACAGGCTGTAAAAGCTGCAGTACAATTTCACTTTCAAATGTCGTAACCAACACGGGTTATTGACACAACATCATCAGATATCAGTGGCTTAATTCCAAAGATGCCTTCTCAGCACTCATATGCTATATAGGCAAAAAAAAGTTTTGCATGAACACGATTTTACTTGAGACAAAATAAAAAAGTGTGTCAGTCTATGATAGTAAACCTCTTTTTTCATATATAAAATAAAAACAATCACATCTGTAAAGGCCTCAGCCGCCATGTAATGTGACGGTTACAGACAGCAGCATATCTACACATGCAGCAGGATTTTCAGCATAAAACTGTTTTATCAGACTTGAAATTAAGTTCAAATGGAACATTCTTGATGACATGAAAAAAAAGCTGCAGGCAAATAGAGCAAGACGTGATATTTTAAGTAAGCTTGTGTTTTTCCTTAAGGAGCGCTGTGGCTGCAACATCTCTACATGAATGGCCACCTCAGCAAACCCTGTAAGGCAGGATGGAGGAGGTGGAGAAGGGGGAGTTTAGCATTAGCAGAAAGCCTGAGGTGCTAAGGAGCACAAAAGGGAAAACACAGCTAATCTTAAACTCACAGAGGAGATGAAACAAAATCACGTTGGAGTTCTAAAACATAATTATTGCTAGAAAGTGTTAAATAAGTGTGGCTGGTTTAGATTTAATTTAATTTAATATCAAAAACATATGCTGAAGTGTCCAGGATGCTCTTCTCTTAAACCAGCTGTTGTTGTTTTTTTGAGAAACAGCCTTGGGGGACAACATATCCATATTTTAGCAAGATGTAATCTATTGTCTTTGTTACAGACAAGGGCTAACAAGAGATCCTGTTTGTGTGCCAAGCACTTCAGGCAAAATGCAAATGCAGCAGCTCAATCTCCAGTCTGGGCTGCACACAGCTGATGAGGACTGACTTGTGTATATGTGTTTTGCAGTACGCCTGGGATTTACGCCACCACAAAGAAAAGGCAGCATTTGGACCCCATCCCACCCTGAAAGACAATACATGGAGAAAGTCAGGGCTCATGACTCTTTCATTTTTTCCATGAATGTTCTCTCTCCTCTCTCTGCCTCTGGAGGCCTAAATTATTTATCTTGCATAAGGAAAGAAATGCTAAAGGATAGGACAATGAAAATGGAAAGCGCTCAGCGTGAGATACGCAAACACACCCACACATATTCACATGTCAGGCTTCACCCCCAACCCACGCACATGCAGGAATGTTTACATAAATACACTCACGCACACACAGAGAGCTTGAGTATGGATGCACAGTTCAGTGATCATGGATGCCTGAAAAGGTGTTATCATTTACATGTTTGGAGATAGCTTTAGGTTTCTATATTTGGAGTCTGTCAGAATTAACAGGGGAGAGAGACCTAAGGGAAGACAGAGAAAGAGAGCGACAGAGAGGAGGGGTGAGGTTTTCTCAGGAGGAGAGAGATTAATGTACCAGTAAATTGATTACAAGGCGAGCTGTGAGGGGGACAAAAAGTGATGCACTGTTGAGGAGGAGAGTTTTGGGACCAACAAGTCAAAACAACAGCTTGTTGTGATGTAAACACTTCCAGCGGGAGCACGGTTTCATCACCATGAAACCTTGCAGACAGCTGTGATTAAAGTGTAACATTCATGGCATCAATAGAATCTTAAGATATAAAAGTGTCAATCAAGTGATGTTTTCTTCATTCCGTGAAAAGAAGGGGTTGTTCTTTAGCTGCACGATTGATAGAAAGGCAGTTGCTATGTGATTATGTAGGAGATTGTTGGAAGCCATTTTGGACAAACAATACTAGAGTAGCTGAAAGGTTTTCAGGTGTCAATACTAAATAAGATGCCACATTATTTGACTTAATTATACACATCCCCAGTCACATTATAAACAAAGCCCACTGAAGAGCGCATTACATGACACTTAAGTGTAACTGCAAACCACTTCAGTGCTGTTTTCATTTTACCAGAGAAGAACGCTGATTGTAGGTGCGAATATACGTATAAATACGGTTTGATGTGTTTGTTGCTTGCTTTGCATGTGTGTTCTTTTTATTGGGTTTCTCTTTTTGTGGCATGCCTGCTTTTATGGAGCAGTAATTTTATGTGTTTTAACACGTTTATGCTTTTGTGTGGATTAAAATGAAATACAACCTGTCAATTATCAAGCTTCAGAGGTGCTGGTAGTCAAATTTGTTACCTTTGAACAAAGTCAGCTGTTTCTAGTGTTGATGCTAAGCTAAGCTCACTGGCTGCTAGCTCCAGCTTCATTTTTATTGCACATTCATGACAGTGGTTACAGTCGCCTTGAGAGCTCAATGCACTGCAACATTTCTCAGTATTTCTCCTGCAGGAGACCATACAAGCAACTTTGACCTTAAACTTGAAATGGCATTAGCTAAAATGTGTATGTACACATAACAGGAAAACACTAAGTGGTCAGCATGTTAAAGGTAACCAAGGCTGAAGTGGACTTTTATAAAATGACTCCTCAAAATAATCTGTTTTAAGAGAGCTACATACGACGTAGCAGCGTCAGAGATGCTGAGATTTTGTCTCAGTGGCCATCAGCTTTACTGCAAAGAAAGATAAGTAGGACCAACATTTCACTGCGAAAACTTGGAATCAGTTGGAACGGACATAATTCAAGCTAACCGAGGCCGCAGCTCTTTGTGAAGGACAAAACTAAAAACTTTTTGAGTGTTTGATACTTAAAAGATAGACAGTAGGAGAGATATGAAGGGTGTTCAGGAAAGTGACCACCCAAAGAGTAACAGTCCTGTCCACTTTATTGATGCGACGCTGCCCCTGGCTTGGCTAACTGTGATTGCTTCAGCAGCTCGATCCTGTTGAAATAGGACTGAGCTTCCAGAGGATTATTCATCTGTGCTCTATCTCTTTGGCATAGTCACAGTCAGTTTCATTCCTCTCTAACATCCATCCTCATGAGGGATGTGCCTGCAGACAATACACCGACCTGGGAAAAACTTCAACCAGAGGATGGGTGGAAGATGCTAAAAAAGTTTGACTCATAGGGATAAGATCAAAATTTAACAAAACTTTAATAAACAAATGTAATGTAATGTAGGCTGAGAGCAGAACTTTGTTCAATACACTTACAATTAAACAAGTAACGGATGTTTGGATGGTGCTTTGTAAGGCTTTGCAAAGTGACAACTGAATTGTTTCTCAAGCTAACATTTCTTTTATTTGTACAGGAGCTGAACTGGTTCACTGAACACCAATGACATTTTTAAGTTTAGAGAAGATGAACATTTTTACAATGTAAACCAAATGCTTTTATGAACCGTTTGTTCCTTAACTCTGTTTATATTCATGACAATCACTTTCTGTACAATTCTACAAACAATACTTTTGTTTATGTATTTGCTTATAATAGCTTTTGACAATCAGAGAGTCTTTTGTCCTTCAAAAGTCGCATCTATACTTAGAAATGTTAATTTCTTTGTTTAGAGGGGGCTAAAAGCAGTTTATAAATCTGCACATTACTCAAGCCACAAGCAAACCAAAACATAAAAGCTCTATAATATATTAGTTTCATTAGTTTTATGGATGGCAGCTTCTTCCTCATTAGATTCTCAATTAGAATTTGAAAAGACGTTCAATTATCACCGTTTTTGCCTGAGATACTAATAACGTTCTACACAACAGGTATGTTAGAAATATATTTCAATTTTAACATAAACACGCTTCATCTGTGTGCTCGTCCATATTCTAATACAGTGGGCAGTCATGGACAGAGCTGCCTTCTTCACAGCAACAGGACAGACTGCACTATTTAACTTTAAGGTCACCACACAAAATGATGATAATACACAGCTCTCCTCTACACTTGGCAGCATTGTCCTCTCTCTCTCTCCCACATTTTTTGTGTCATTTATTTTTTCCCAGATGCAGCAAATTTGGCCACATCTTCCTCCTTTTATTCATTAACATTAATTAATTAACAGTGAACTGAAACAGCACCTCGTTATGAACATTTCAAAGGGACTGTGGAACAGCCACTAATCAGATCAGACAGCAAGAAAATACCAGGGCATACACACATAACAGGACATAGGGGGTGTGTGTGTGTGTATCTTATTTGGGCTACCTTCGGGGACATATTTCAGACTAAAGACCAGTTAATTGGGGACGGCTTGTCCAACCGGGGACAAAAGCTTTGTTCCTAATCATGGAAAAGCTGATTTCTGGGTCAGTGGTCAAGGTTAGGTTTAGGTTATGAGTCTGATTATAGTTAGGGAAGTAGCAATTAGAGTTAGGGTTAGAGTAAATTAATGCAAGTCTATGTAATGTCCCCAAAGTGACCTAAGTAAACTCTCTCTCTCACACACACACACACACATATGCCCATGCACTACTCTTAAGGATATCTGCTGGATTCTGACGTAATGGTATTGAGGTAAATAATGAAATAAATGTGCTTGAGTGGCCATTTAAAGGGATGAGATGTGCAAAGTGAGAAAGGAGCCTTGATGAAGAAGAAGCTCTCCAGATGAGTCATTCATGTACAACTGTAGAGAGAGAGAGAGAGAGAGAGAGAGAGAGAGAGATGTACAGTAGAATGGGACAGGGGTCTCATGCTTTTTGGCAATTAAAGTGATTAATGCCCTCCTGCCAAGGAGGTGGTTGTAGTGGGGGTTGCTTGGTTAATGGAGCCAGATTAAGAATAATTGCTGCTTGGGCAGTGGATTCAAAGAGGCTGAGAACACCAAGAAGAGAGAGGAGAGAAGACAGAGTACACAGCGCTGATACTCATGGAGGATCTGTGTTCGGTATACTGAAGCAGGGAGTGACGTGGGAGAGAGTGGATGGATGGAAGAGAGAAGAATGGAGAACAACAAGCAGTGACAGAGCATTTTAGTTGTTGAAGTATAGAGAGCATACAAAGGCTTTTGTGAAAGCTTTCAAATCATGCTCCTGTGTGTGTTTGTGTGTGTGTATGTGTGTGTGTCCTACCCTCACCCACAAATCCATTCTGGTATTTGTCCTTGGTGGTCATTTTAATAAAGACCTGATCCAGAATGTAAGTATAGCTCAGCGAATGAGCAAACATTCTAGGAAGTACGTTTGTTTTTCTTACCAAGTTAGATGATCTGATTGATCAATAGTTTACTGTAGCTCAGCACAAAGACTGTATTGATGTGGAGAGCAATTCATGTAATAGTTTACAAATCACAGGAATTTTCCCTGCATTGCTTTCCTTAAAGGCACCTTAAGAGTGAAAATGAAGCTGCTGCAACCCTTGAACACTGAAATGGTTAACTGTAGTTATAACTAGATGTAAAAATGTGTCCCTGCACATCCTGAAATGTTTTTTTATTTTTTTATCTTCATGACCCTCCGTACAGCAGCATCCACTGGGAACACATTCATGTGACGTCATCCCCGAAAGGAATTTCTGCTCGGACAAGGAGGGCGGAGAGAGAGAGAGAGTGGAGGCGAAGGTGGAAAGATATTAGGAATGAGAACATTACGTATCGGGTCGAACCCTGGCAGAGTGAGAGCTTAAGTGAAATGGTTCCCCATGGGAGAGAGACAGAGGGAGGGAGAGAAATGGAGTGGGACTCCTTGCCAGGCTGATTTGTCTCGTAAAGAGAAAAAAGAGAAAGGGGAAGACATGCGGGATGGGGCGACTGAAAAACTGAAGGACACAAAGAGGAAAGAGATGATAGTGAGACAGGTTCCTAGTTTCGAAGCAGAGGAGTAGGTTGTAGTGAGAAAAGATGGCAGGTTTTTTACCAGCATGGCCCTTGCTTAGCCTGCGCCGACAGACTTGTTGTCCTGAAGGCCTGAATGATTTATTAAAGTGAGGAATGGCAGAGAAGAGGGCAGCCAGGCGAGCTCTGATTAACTAGGGGAGCGAGGGAGGACAAGCACTCCTCTATTATTCATTACTCCACAGGAGCACAGAGTGGGAGCATGGCTAGAACAGCCAAAGTAGGGAAAGAAAGAAACAAGCAGAAGTGGTCATTTTTGCAGGCTGTTTTTGCCCTTTTTTTTTTTGTATATTTTAGGTGGTTTAGTTCCCCCCCCCCTTTTTCCTCGGTGCCCTTGATGCAGGGCTGGCTGTGTTCAGTAAAGCTGTATGTTTCTGCAGGGCCATGAATCTGTCTGCTCACCTCAGTGTCTGAGAGTGGAGCACGCATGCAAAAATGCAGGCACACATGCACCACGCAAACAAAACCATACACAAACATGCACACACAAACACCCTTCAAGGCAGTTTGCCGGCTGTCACATACAATACTTTCAAATATAGGGAGACGTCAGTGCAGTTCTGGTCTGGACGTTTGGAAAACAGGAATAGCATGCAGTATGATTGTATCCAACTGTTGTCACAGCTATGTAGAGCCACAAAACACACGCATATACACACTTGTGTGTTGTCCCTAAATAATAAAGCATAACTCTTGCTGAGATCACATTATAAGATAATCTCCTGCCACCGGTCTGACAGAATCTCCTCAGAAGTAAAACCAAGAGAGGGATCCGTCCAATGCTTAAAAGGCAAAAACATACAACATTAATGACCTGTGGGTTCACTGGTTGACATCATGACAGAGACATTGTATACTCAGTCGCGTCTGCAACAATGTCTGCGTTTATGGATATGATGTGTCTCCAATTTTTAATTGCAACTCCATATTCACAAATAAAAACACAAAACGAACCCATCCTCGTTCTTTTTGTCACCATCAGAACAGATTTCAGATCGTAATAGTTGACTCTACCTTCTTTAAGTCAGGTCAGGTGTAATAGAGCACATTTGACATGGTTGAGTGGTTTATAGATTATCCCTGCATTCCTCTGGCAGGTATCCCATCAAATAGAAAATTGCATGGTAGGCTCAGAAAGATATTCCATTCCCTCCATCACACTTTTTATTTCTCTTCATTCAATTTTCCTATCCTGCATGGTCATTGTCTCACTCCTCCTATTTTTCTGTAGAGCCTGCCCAGCTTTTATCTTATCTTTACTTCATGTCTGTAAAGCTCATCTGGTCTTAGTGCTCTTATGTGTTTATTTGACCACAGCGATTGAGGGTCAGCCTGTCGTGTCAAGTGGGGTTGTCAGACCTTGATGGGCAAAAGAGGCTGGCTCCAATAATGGCAAGCATTTCTGAAATCACAGTGTGTATGTGTGTAGGTAGGAGTTGTGGGAGCAGTGAGGCAGAATTGAATGCAGTGAGGAGAATGAGAATAAGATAAAAATAAAAATGGGTAACCATGCAGCAGGCTGGGCAAGTAACCGCGCTCCTCCGCCACCCTGAACCAGCTGGCTGCAGACCATGTCAATAAGAGTTCATTTTGCTCCATCGTGGTTATAATGGGGTTTCAATGAGGCATCAAATGAGTTCTGGTTGAATAGAATCACCGTTCAGCACAAAACTCTTTACTGCTGCAGATACAATTCTTTCTCTGGTGCAGCGCTGTCAAAGAGCAACAAGGAAAGAAAAGTGCCTCGAGTGTGACTGTATGTTTGTGGCTGTATGCTCCAAAATAAAATGTACTTTTGTGGTTGCAGGCAGGAGAATGTCTGCGACTCAGTGATCAGAAAAATAGAAACCCCTGCATACAATGTAAAGCAATCAGAGCAACCCTGAAACAGATACTATAGATTTCAGAGAGAGGTCACGTCTAATTTTCTGTTTCAGCAATTACGATCATTATTGCAGCCCTTTGTTGTATTGGATTGCATTAGGTTGTGTTTTCTGTAGTCATTTAGTTTAATGGTTCCAAAACTATTTGGCTTGTGACTCTAAACGCAATGTATACTCACCACCCCTTGTCACAGGTTTCATGTCTTGACTCACTCATGCAAAGAATGAAAATCAAGGGGAACACAAAAAGGTTCCCTGCTCCCAGTAATCAAATAAAGATTACAGCAGCAAAGTGAGAACAATTTCTGAAACTGAAATACATTTTTATCCTTTTAATCAACTTGTGACCTCAAAGTTGGGAACCACTGATTTAAATTACAGTGACTCATCTTTTCTACCATCTAAAACCGAAAAAAAGACTTACTACTTTACATAAAATATGAAAAAGTTCATAATAATGAAAGAAATTTAATTCCCTTTATGCAAATAATTATGTTCAGTTTGATGAAGTGATTCATCGTATTCATCTTCTCTTAGAGATTGTATTTCTTCCTTGAAAACTGCTGAATGGAACTGTGGTGATATAAAACATTATCTCACCTCTTTGGCTGAAGTGCTGACTTAGATCAAGAAATTTAATGTTTTATGAATGAGACTTCTAGTGTATGCCTCTTTTCTTCACCAAGGCCCTCTAGTTGAGGCCAAGAGGAGATCTGTTTCAGCAGAACATTATGTATGCTGCCACAGGCCAGTGGACAGTTGACTCGACTTAAATCATCTGAATTATTCACCAGAAACTCTGAAGCACTGCATTAGTTCACTACAGCTACTCACCACCATGTGTCTCTGTGTGTCATCATCACATGATTTTATAATCTACATAAAATTTAAACAAGAAAAACATTAAAAGGGAAAAAGCCGTCAGCTTCAAACAATGTTGACACTAATCTTCCTCTGGGAATGTGATGAAGCATACGAGCGTTGGTGTTTTCTTAATACCAGTGGGGTAGAGATAGTCTACAGATCAAAAGGCTTGAGTCAGACTTAATTAAAAAAATATTAATCATGTGTGTAGTTTTTTTTTAGTAATTGTCCTTATGCATAATAGTGCAGCTAATTGATTCATTAAGAATCAGTGCAGTCGCTAGGGTGCTCCGTGGTATAAAAGAACAAGACAGGGAGAAAGAACATGAGAATAAATATAACTTCAAAGAAGGAGAAACAAAGTGCTAAGACGGTTCAATATAACACACAACATACAAGACAATAAATGGTGTTTTACTATGTATTCATTTATATTTGCTGGTTGTGTTGATGAATGTAAACGTTACGCTGTGCTGAAGTTATACCTGATTATACAGTGTCATCTGCTGGTCAGTAAAGGACATTTCACAGTGGCGTTTTAAACTACAAACACATGACGTGACAAATTATTTCAATGAAAGTCAGAAACATGTTACTCATGTTTTTTATTGAATATTTGGTCACTGTGTGCCCCTCAGAGGGGATACAGGTTAAATGCACAGCAGTCCCTAGCAACAAAAGTGTTACACTGAAAAACTGAAAACATAAAACACAAAACAAGTTCATCACCAAACATTCATTCCATTACTGTGAATACACACACATCCACAAAAAGACCAGTTTCATTGTCAATGAAAACACATGTTCTCTTCCAAACAAGATTAATTTACAAATATGTAAAGTCTACAGCCACAATGGTAGGAAAACATTAAACTATTTTTTTTTTTGGCTAGTAAAATCATGAATGTGGTTAGAAGAGGAAGAACAAAATGGATGACAATACTAATCCCCATAAGTCTCTATCAGCAGTGGTCAAAAAAAGTGGCTTCACATTGACCATTCAAGAGTTGTCTATGCTTTGATGTAGCAGCGGACAACTCTGTTCCAGTAATGAATAGATTGATTTTGCTCTGATTGAAGCAGCCCATTTCTAAATTGAGTAATCATGGGTCATATTTTTTGCCAGCATACAGCTCCATTGACCTTGACGATGAGTGGACTGAACACCAACAGTCACTGTTTGCATTCTGATTACTCACCAGCCAATGAGTCAGAAATGTCAACTTCTGACTGGAACACAGCTGAGCAAAACAGCAGGGAATATGGCCCCTTTGTGACCTTTGGATAGACAGAAATAGCTTGACAGAAAAGTAGCAGTTGTTGCTTTAAAAATATCCCACAGCAGATACTGTACAAATAATGACTCCTAAAAAGATTTATCCTTGTCAGTATGGCAAAATGAATACTGAGACTTCTCCTTCAACTCTCCTTGACTGACAGATCAAAAACATTTCTCACTTCCTACAGCAATACAGGCTTTTCATAATCACACAGACACAGACAACAGTGTAAATCTGCGAAGCACAGTTTTTGAGACGGTCCTCTACACCAGTTTGACCAAGGTTGATCATCAAGAGACCACTTAGCAGAGAGATTTTGGTCGAACCTTTGGGAAAAGCTGTAAAAAAACAAAACAAACCATCAACATTCATGTTTTATTTCTGCCTCATGGTAAAATAAAATCAGCTAAATTGTCTCCCTTCATTTAGAAATTGATACATTACCCCAAAGTAGTTGTTTGGAACAAAGCCCTCTCTGCCACAGAGTGAGGCCCACCACCAATCTGATCCTTCAGGTTTCTGCAGGATAGTAACCATGTCTCCTTCTTTGAAGCTCAGCTCATCAGGTGCCTGAGCTGGGTAGCTCCACAGAGCATACAGCACCCCACTGTTATCCACCCCCATGGCCTCCTCCACACCTGGTATTACAGAGAAAGCAAGATATATGTGCATGTCTAAGACTTACTGTACCAGAAAGTCACTAGAAAGTGGGCAAGAGGTCAGGCACACTATTGGCATTTCTTGACTAAAAAGGTTTCTGCTCATGATATTAGGTTATAACAGGTATGAAACCCTTTAATCTGTGTTTTAACTGTTACTACTTACTTACCTTACATAAAAATCCTGACATGTCATTTTAGGATACCAAATATTAGCACAACAATCCAATATTGTTTAAAGAATGCCATCACAATGTGTCCTTGCTAGCAGTGTCCTTCAGTAAGACACTTGAATCCCTATCTGTTCCTTTAGATGAGAACCAATATAATGATTGTGAGGTGCATAAACATAAACTTAGGTTTATGACGTATATTTAAGCATCAATGATGTGCGTGTGTTTTTATGAATCATAGGAGACTATGCTCAAACCTGTCACATTTAATTGTCATTTTATGATAAATTTAATTGACTGAGTCATAGAGTGTATGTGTGTGTGTAGTGCACATGTAGGTGTAGTTGCCTCACCCCGTAGGAAGCTCTCACATTCCTCAAATCCAACAGCATAAGGATCACACTTCTGGGAGGCAGTGGCGCCATCACTCTGTGTCATGGCATTGACAGCAGCTCCATTCCTCACCAAAAACTCACACAGAGGACGGTCGTTGCAAGAGGCTGCACAATGCAGTGGAGTCCTGTGAGAGAAAGAACTGGCAGTAAACAAATACATCTAGGAATACAAGACATTAAGACACATTATGAACGCCATAATGCCGTTTGCAGAACCCTTTCAGGCTCTCTAACATGCCACTGTTTATGTACTGAGCTATACAAAACCTAAAGACAGTGAGAGATGACATGGGTACAAAGATAGATAAGCAAATATTTACCAGCCATGGCTGTCTGGTGCACTGACATTGGCTCCAATGCGAACTAGGAAATCCACAACATTGTAGTGGCCTCCACAGATGGCATTGTGGAGGGCAGTGATGCCTTCATCATTTGGTTGGCTAGGGTCGTTCATCTATAGAGAAGAATTTACATCAGCTAAGCTTTAATGAATTACATTGCAAGGATTTCTGCATCAAGATATTCTTACACTGTTACATATCAAGTTTTTCTGTCTATGTCTATTGTAACTGGCTTTATCCTCCTGTCAAAACTACTGTCAGGATCATACTGAGCCTGCACTAAACCCCCACTGCTAAAATGGAAACAGAAGCTGTTTTTTGTGCAAGCGCAACTTCAAGGCAAATGTATTTCTGTATGACGAAGATGCAGGGATGTGTTGAACAAGGGAATGCAGGCTCAGCAAACCTTCCCTGAGAGAATGAAGGTTAAATATAACAAAATGTTCACTGTTTCTTAAAGTCTATGTCCAGAACTGGAACACCAACTTTGGCACTACACTTTACTGTCTTAGTTCAGGTCTGTTTGGACGAGTTTAATTTTTTACCCATTAAAATTAATTTGTGGAGGCTGCTGCTGAAAGGAAAATTAAATGGAGGAATGTGAGAGTTAGGTTAGAATTAGTACCAATGGTAAACATTTTATATATATATATATATATATATATATATATATATATATATATATATATATATATATATATCATATTATATTATATTATATATATAGATTATATTTTATATAGTGATGGTTGGTAGACTTTTTTGCACATTTCTTTGAATCTATATTACCCTTGTTGCCTACATTTTTTTAAATTGTGTTTTGTTTATTAAAGCATACATACTGTATATAATTATTAGTAAGCAGTATGCAATAGTAGTGGCAGCAGAAGAGTAGGTGTATGTACACACACATACCTGCTGCACGGCTCTCTGTACTGTCTCCAGTTCTCCAACCAACGATCCGTCCAGCAGCAGGACGAGAGGACTGAGACGGGCTCGCCTCCCAGAACTTTTTTGTTTGGACTGCCGCAGAATGGAATGGTAGCTCTGAAGAGGAAAACAAGATGCAAGCTTGGATAAAGTGAAACAGTTAAAAGCAGAGATTATTGTCCACCAGTTATTTAAGATAAAATGTAACATTAGCCATTTTATAATACAGTTGTGGTATGATTTATGTGTGGTGTGGCATTCTTAAAATGATTGTGACATATTAACTTACTGTATTAACAGGTTATCAATTTTCAACCAAATTAGAAGCTTTTATTTTTTATTTGACACATTTATCATCATGATTGCTAAGAATACGTCATCAAATGCTCTTAGGCCATTTCTTACCCTGAAGTCATGGGGAATCATTGTAGATGTCTGAGGTAAACGAGCAGGAGGCATAGCGCTGTCCTCTCCTTCTGAGGAGCTGCTGGTCTCGCTACCTTGCTCCCCCTTCTGACGACGGTCCTTCCTGCGAAAAAGCTTGTTGATGAGATGTTTGTACTGGTTTGGCTGGTATTGTGAGGCCTTCTTCAGAGGCTGTGACTGGTCCACGGAGCCCCGTCTCTTCAGGGCCCGAGGTATTTCTGCCCGGATGCGGAACAGCATCTCTAGGTCAGGAATCTCCTGGCTCTGGGTCTCAGGAGCCACCACTGGCTGTAGCCTGGTAGGGCTGAGGGGCCGGGGAGCTTGGGGTTTGCCCTGCTCAACCTCCTTGTTGCCCTCTGGACTGCTGAGATGCTCCGGAATCACAGACATGTGATGAACAAAGTCCAGCCGCTCTAACTCTGCATCTATATCCCCTGGGTTCAGCACTGCAATGATGGACACCAGACCACATTTGTAAAGCAAAGATAGATTGACAAAGATCCTGTGAACATAGACAGTGTCATTGTCTGCACAGATGTTAAATGTGTTATACCATCACTGTATATCGCTGGCTGTCTCAGCTCAGGTGGGAGCTGTGGAGGCTGGAGTACAGGTTGGTCAAAGAATTCCCTCGGCATGGGTATATCTGGTTGGTAAAGTGGCATATCACCTTCTCCTCCCATGACTATGGGGTGATGGGTTGACAAGGCTCCCCAGTGAGGGTTTTGGAGACGCATGATGACAGAGAGAGGGATGGGCTTGCGCTGACGGGACGGAGTAGAAGTTGGGGGAATAGAAATACGGGAGATGATTGGTTGAATGTGGTAAGGGGAGTGGACTGGGGATGAAACTTCTGGAGGCACTGATACACGTGCATTGCGAGGGAGGGAACTCTGGGGAAACTGGTGCGAACTAGAGCGATGATCCTGGTAAGGAAAGAAAAGAGGAATAAATTCTTATTCATTCCAGTCCACTGAATTAGATGTGTATGTAATGAATGGTCTCTGATAGTGCCAAGTGACCTGTTTATCACCTGTCTGCAGCTCTATAGTGCTTTGTGACCTATTTTAGCTAATTGTTTTGATTTTACAACAAATTTAGGCCCAATCTACAGCCAGTGTTTAGTTTGTCTGTTCTGGGCTACTGTAGAAACATGACATTCCTACATATTCTACTTGAGGGGACATGTGAAAGCATCTGTAGATAAAGGTTTTTTTTTTTGTTTCTGTCGTGTGTTTTTGAGTCCAAAAAGCCCATAAAAGGTGAGTCATTTCTACAAAACCACGTTCTCACGTTCCCCACCCATAATTAATTAATTAACCAACCCTATCTGTAAATATCAATGTCATGTAACTAAAAGTGACTTCCATGTGATGGTAATTTGTTGCTTCTCAAGAACTCTGTCGAATACCTTGAGGCGGATTTGTTAGAAATAAAGAGTCACAAACACAATCCACCTTTTTAGGGCTTGGTGCAGGAGGAGGGCCATCGAGGTTGGATTCTCTCCAGCTGCTATTTGGCACAGACGGCCGCAGCCACTCTGTCTCTGTAACAGGAAAGTGTTAATTTAGAAAACAGAGACCACGTACAGTACAGCCAGAGCACTAGTGCTCCTTAGGTCTTGTAGATAAACTGTTTATCCTGGACTAATTCCACAACTTAATAACATAGAAAACAAAAGAATGCAAAAGAAAGAAAGGACATAAATCAACCAACTGTCGTAATTATGGTGAGGCTTTCTCTCGTAGAACACGTCCAGATCTGTTTCATTCCACTTGCCAGGACTCTTTTGCCGCTGCACACTCTCATCTGACAAAAAGAGATAGAGAGAGAGAGAGATAAAGTGATCAAATATGTGATAAAGAAGAATGCCAGAGACAGTAATTCACAGGCCAGACTATCACATTAATCTAGATTCT
The DNA here is from genome assembly GCA_036365135.1 of Miichthys miiuy. Taxonomy (NCBI): domain Eukaryota; kingdom Metazoa; phylum Chordata; class Actinopteri; family Sciaenidae; genus Miichthys; species Miichthys miiuy. The sequence continues at coordinate 3,954,655 of CM071607.1, read as the reverse complement.
TTGGATGGAGTGGCAGTTAAACAAAGGACCTTTTAAGTGACGATTGTAGTGCTTTTCATGTTTTTTTTGTTTTGTTTTGTTTAAATGTTTAAAAAGTGGGATATTTTCTATTTATTGTAACAAACTCTTAACATTACTGTACTGTATATCTACGAAGCCCATTGGTGGCCATTTGGTTTGGCTTGGTTTGGTTGTGGTATTACACAAAGGAACAGTTCAAATTTTCTGATTCATATTGTGCATTTTCATTATGTGGAGTGAGTAGTATCAGCAAAACATAACAATGCTGGTCATTTTAGAAATATTACATCACAATGATTATATGTCAAGGTGAACTCTGTATTATATACAGTATGCCAGTCTTTAAGGTAGTTTCCCACCTTGCATGTGGTGTGTATGGAAACTATAACTACTATAATAGGAATATAGTTAATGTCTGACATATTTCTGTTGGGTTTATTTAGATCTTCCATCTAACTGTTAAACAGCAGAATAACTACTTACCAGGTTGCCTGAAACCACCAAAGTTTGGGGTCGGGGGCGTGTTGGACAATGGATGATTGAAAGACAAAGGAGAGGGACTTCTGTCACGCCGAGGTGATCTGCGGCCCGACTGGCTGCTGTCAAAAGGGCTCAGTAGCTTTGAGGAGGAGTGGATTGAGCCAGAACGAGACTGGTCAAAAGAGATAGCTGTGGGGCTTGGAGAAGGGCTTCTGTCCATGTAACTTACTGAGCCACGTGGGCTCCTGTCGTAACGAGAAGGGGACTTATGTCTCGGGGAGTGAGGCGACTGCATGGGGCTATGTTGCCCATACAAGTAGCTGTCAGATCCAGCTCGAGGAAGAGGAGAGAGTGCCCTGCGGTGGCTCATGGGGGATGACAGTGGGCTGGAAAGAGGGGAGGGTGCATTTTTAGTCCTGGAGATGGGGGAGTCCATGGAAAGAAAAGTTGTTGAGATAGGGGAGAAACACTGAGAGTTGTCATTGCTGCTGCTACTTGACTCCCTCGTAGTGATGGAGGTGTTGGACAGCCCATAGGACTGAGGCTTCTCTCTAAAGATTGTAGGGCTGGCCTGAAAGGAAAATGTATTTGTTAATGTTATAAGGAATTACTATACTAGTGTGCTGGATAGAAAGATTTGCTGTTTTTAAAAGATAGAAAGATAGAAAGATAAATCAACAGCTGCTGCAACAATGGGTGGTGAAAGACACCCTCTAATTGAAAACCCTGATGCTAGTGGAATGCTAGAGGCTAGCTATGAGTGGGTGCAGGCTAAAGAGGGACAATCTCACATGTACGCACACTTTCAAACACTACATAAAATATAACGACATGCTGTTGCAAACTAACAGATAGAAGGAGAAAACCAGTACTAAAGGTATGTGTGTACCTGAGACCCAGAATTTGTTGTGTTGTTGTTGGAGGAGGAGGCCTCATTCAGCATAGAGCTGAACTCTCTGGATAACTCATCTGCAGTAGCCAGCGATGCATTCAGGTCATCATTTATACTCTCAACTGAATACAAACCACATAAGCACCATGGACAATTAGCATCATATAATACTCCCATGTGCACAAATATACAGTGAGCCAAAAAAGCTAATTAAGGACTTGAGCAAACTTACACAGCATGCTGCTGCCAAAGCTGGCCTGATAACTCATGGCTGTGAGGTAGCAGCTTTCGGCTCCTGAAAAAGTAAACAGCTGTTAGGAGAACAATCTCACACAACCTTTAACTGACAATAATTCACAATCTCGTGGGTTCTCATCCAGCCAATGATAAAACAGAACAGCACAAACATTCTTATGCACAGGTGTATAGACTTGTTTGATACAATATGCACATATGCTTTGGTTGCAAAGTGGAAGATTTTTTTTTCTTTGGCCTTTTTCAAGCTTTATAGTATAGAGACAGCTGAAGAGCGACAGGAATGCGGGGAGAGTGATGGGGAACGACATGCAGCAAAGGGCCGCAGGTCAGACCCGAACCCTGGGCCGCCGCGGCAAGGACCGAGCCTGTGCACATGGGGCGCCAACCAAGCTAAACAACGCCCCACAAAGTGGTGTTTAACCTTGCCCTTTCTCTTCTGTTCCAAGCTTCATGATGTCTTTCCCCCTCAGGCACTTTGACACAGAGCAAGTGCTACATGCCTCAACAAGCCACAATTTACTCATGCTTTGCAATTGTGAAACACATGTACATGTGCCTGAAATTATTAACGTGATGGATCATACCACTCAGTGACATCACAGACCTTTGAGGCACCTGGTTGCAGTTTCGTCCTGCTTGCTGACTCAAATACATTATCTGTCGGGCCAGGTGCTCCAGCTTCCAGCTCACATATGACTGGTCTATTTGAAAACCAGTTTCAGACAGGCCGACAGACAAGTGCAATACACAGTTAGTGTAGTGGTAGACAGATTATACTAATATCCAGACAGATGAGTACACAAACAAGTACATCAGTCCAGACAAAAAGCTATGCAAGTTTCAAAGATATTTTATTACCCTGGAGAAGTTGCTTCTCTCATTGCCAGGAGAAACAGGGTTAACAGGCTTTTTGGGTGGGTGTTGTCTTTTGTCTCCTTTGGGCTCTGCACAGGCACCTCACCTTACTGATAACACTGAAGCTCAGTAGGTATGTACTAAATGTTGTTCAGGATAGCTGACCGCTGCAGAGGCCTTCTGTCCTGGGCTGTGCACATTGTATGCCAATTTGAGGTTTACAGTCAGGGAGCTTTGTATTGTTCCTCTTACGTTTCCTTAAGAAATACAGTTGTTTCTGAGCTTTCTTTACCAGGTGTAGATGTGTGATGTCCATGACAGGTTCAAATACTGTATTAAACACACTATATTCACTTATACTGTAATCAGGTGAATGGTGTCTTTGTCATTCCCACTCTGCACCCTGTACATCTGTTCTTGCACTACGTTAATTTGTGCTCCAAGTACCATCTCCTGCAAGTATGTAATGCTTTACAGCCCTATAAGTCAAGTTTTATTTTGTTATTCCTTAAAAAGTGTGTTGAGTCAATCCCAATATGAACTAATAACAACCATGCAAGTACAGTCACACAGACGGGCAGAAAGTGAGGTCAGTCTCTCAGCCTGTGGAAAACAAGGAATTCACCATCACTGATGATTCAACCACTAGGCCTGCTGTATGACCACTCAACATTTATGCAAGCTATTTTGGTACATTTGCTGCTTCAAAAACAAACCACAGTGACTCTTAAACTAAAGTATATCATCCATTTGTTGTGTTTATTGCAGGACAGACATTACTTTAAGAGGGATTACTATAATTCATTGTTTTCTTGTGGCCACTATAACTTAACACGCCTTATCTACATGTTCTTGAGTTAGTGATACCATTTATTTTGCTGGAAAAATTAACGTCCATTTGGTGACAGCTTCCTTCAACTGTGAAAAAAAAAAACACTTTCCAGAAAACAAGATTGTCAGACAGAAGATTGTCGGATAATAACTCTTAGCGTTTCACACTGTGTGCTGTACTTTAGCAGGGATTGTTGTGTCCCAGTCAGGGCTGGTCACAGAGTCACATTCCTCACCGCTCCTCCCAGTGAGACATTCAGTTTACAAACGCTTATCTCTGTTAAGAGCAGCTCACACAAAAAGAGATTACACTCTTACTGACTCACAAAGGTCAGGTCGATCAGTCACTCACTGAACTCTTCCCTTCCTGCCTGGCAATTCATTCACCCCACCTCATCTCTCCCTTTTCTACATGCAGAGTGACACTTTCTCTGCTTTCTCTTGTTCTATGACAACTTTTTGACAACTGTTTGTGTTAATCATTTGTTACTGGCACACTTTCAGTACACGATCCAAACCACATTTACGTTTAAATTAACTAGTAAATATTATTGGATTTGTTTGTCAAGTTCTTCCCTTTACTCACGCCTTATTCCATTATATTAATGTGACTTAACATAAGCAAACATGCTCTGAGTAAACAATAAGCACTTAAAAAGAGAATAGGTGTAACAGCGTATTATTAAAAACCTTTTACATCACTGGCTATCGTGTTATTGTAAAAGATGAATTCACAGGTAATAAACTGAACCAAGGATATTACCATACTTCCCTTTTGACTTTATATTTTCTGTTCTATCATTGGTTATTTTGTGGTTTTGAGGTGATTTTTAAAACATAATCTGCTTGTTTTTATTCTTTATCTTCAGATTGTCTTGGTAGTTTGCATCTCATCTTCCTTTGCTTTGCTTATCAGCATATTTATTACTGTGCAAATAAACTAAGGTAAGCATTTTCACTATATGCTTCTGTACATTATATACTGTTTCGAAATGTTTCCTTGGGGCAGCCAGCATTCAGAGTGGTGTCACATGAAACAACTGTTACACCTTAAAGTACACACCCAGTAGAGAGGGCTGTTCATAAATAAATAAAATTTAAAGTCGACTGGCAGCTTGTGGCCACTGCAGCGGTGCTGCTCTCTATTCCAGGCTTGCTGATCTGCTGTTGCACTTTGGTTGCTTTTGTAAGAGTTTCTTGGAAAACCTCATGTTCCACTTTCTTTCCAGTGCTTTGATTACAATGTCAGCCGGTTCTACCATTTTAACAAACATCAATTAGCTCTCTCGGGTGGGAACGCCAAGATGAAAGCCACAAGATGAAACCATGAAGGAGTACTTAACAAAACTACTGGCTACGTCTACATAGAAGACTTTAAGCAGTTGGGAACTCAGAAACTTTGTTAACAGACAAACAGAAAAGTAGAGAGATTCTGTGAGAAGCAGAAAGGGGATTTAAAGATTAAAGACAATAATCATTAACTTTGCAGAATGCCAGCGTGTATCTGACGACTGCGCCTAGGCAGTCCCTACCTCTTTCCCCTTTCCTTTTATGTCCTTCACCAACAATTCCAGATTACGGTCTGAACAATTCTCTAGTTTCAGATGAACTTCTTATTTCCATCCAGGAATCCACCCACCTCTTTCATATCCTTCCTCTTAGCAGGAAACTTGGCTGAGACTGAATGACAAAAGGCATTCCTCTGACACACAAAAACATCTCTTTATGTGGCTTGCTTTTCATTTCTAGCCCCAAAACCAAAGCCTCACTGTATGTCATCATGCAGACAACACAACCTAAATTATGTCCCACAGGTGAATAAATCTCCCGCTAAGCACGGCTGCGATTTCACAGCTTTATTGGCAGAGTATGTGTACACATACAAGGAATGTGACTCCTGTTTTTTGTTGCTTTCTGTGTTACACGATTACAATAAAAATGGAGATAGAAATAGACATACAGCTGAAAACAAGGACAACAAAGCTGGTAAATATAGGTAAAAATAACATTACTTGTAATGTTTACAATGTCTCACCACTATCTCATGTGATGAAAATCAAATCGAGGGCTGTTGGCATACCTGCGTTCTGACAAGCAGATTAAGGCCAAGGCCAATTGTGCAAATTTGTGTAATCATTGTGTAACCACAGAAAGCATGTTTTCCTAAAAAGTTTATTCACAAAATATTACCTCAGATTTTATAGATTGATATGATCAAACTGCTATTAAGTAATCAGCTGTACTGATATGTTTTACCTAGCTGTTGAGTTAATTCTGACTACTGTTGAGTGATCAGTTCCTTGCTGACATTTCCTACCATAAATGGCTCATACATTAATCACGTCTTCCAGACTTCAACAACAGTAATCTTCCCGAACTCCACCCAAACGATTATTTTTACACTGCTTACATCTGCACCTCTGACCTAGTTAGTCACTGACATACTTAGTCTGTCTGCCTAAATAAATACAGAAACAATGCATAGAACATTCTATTCATGACAGCAACTGTCATTACCGAAGCCTTCAACATGGAGCTCTTTTGATATTCTCAAGCTGATGGAAGCAAACAGTCTCTGCAGACACAAAGGGTGCACTATGTGTGGACCAAATGATATCTCTGAGATAATAATAACGAATCCACATGCAACACAAATCTTAGTTTGGTTCACGACGCTAGAGGCTCTCTTTTGGCATGGTGGCTTCTCGCACTATGCCAACTATCCTCTTAATTTTTTAGAGCAATACTATTCTGCACAGCATGTGACTCAGGAATCTCTCAGTACTACACAACATAACAATGCAGCCCAGTTGGTTTCGCTCCAGTGCAGAGCACACACTTGGATAGCTTAAATTCATTTAAATCCTGCTCTGACAGGAAGGTTTGGTTTGCTTAAAGATTACAGTTGTCAGCCTTGATAATACGTTCAGCAAATAACATTTCATTTACATTTCACACACTGACACGATTGTGTTCCTCTCTGGCACTCACAAGGAACAGTACATGGGGAACTCCAAAAGTTATGATTATGATATGATATCACAGCAACTTCCTAAATATTATTCATCTACGGCAGGTTAACATGAGATATAAACACCCTTCAATCAGATAATTAAATCACTATTAATGAGATCACATAACTCCATAGTTCCCAGTAACTTAGCCTCCCATTGTCAGGGAGCTGGCTGTTGCACCGTGGCTGTAGACTGTGAGGCATGCCAGGCAAAGATGGTAACATCTGATTTTCGTTACTTTGAGAACAAGCTCCTCCTCGCATTCAAGACCCCTCACAATGAACGAGAAAACCATGGAAAGAACTATTCAAAGGGAGAAAAACGCGTTTTCATGAACAGACTCGCACTAACGATTCCCGGCACAGACACGATCTTAAAATAAAAGAATTCACCTCACGCAGTTTCCCACGCAAAGAGGTGCGTGAACACTACGAGACGTTAAGGACGAAGAAAAAACTTCCTTACCTCTAAAGATGAGAGCCTTTTTGTTTTTCTGTCCCAAATTCGAGAGGAAAGTCGAGCCCTCTTCAAAGTTTCTTGTCTTCCTGAAGTTTGGTTGCTTAGTCTGTGTTTCTCTCCAGTGGCTCCAGACATTAAGTCATAGCTGCGTACTGAGTTGAGTTATTTTGGCTCACAGTCCAACCCCTCTGTCTCTCTCACCACTGCTGTAATCCGAGCCAGGTGTTTCTACCACAGCTGGCTCAGGTGAAGCGTACCACTTTTTACTGTCGTTTTCTGTTTACAGGCACATCAAGTGACAGTCAGCTTTATTACACCAGCGGGGGGGGGGTCTTAGCCCTGCATACACTTGGAGCAGCGGAGCAGATAAGAAACAGGCGAAGTAAGGATGACAGTAAACTCCTTATGTTACACCTTAAATGCACTAAAAATATAGTGAGTGAGTACATGGATGATTAACATTAACTGCACTGTCTGGTATAGTTTTATCACAAAGGTTAGCTTCAATGAGGAAAATGAGAAATGTTGTGTTGTGTGTGAAGGAGTTAAAAATAAGACTTTTTTATTATTATTATTAGCATCTGATGAAAAGCTTCTTTCTACTGTTTTACTTTAAATGTTTACTAATAGTATTGTTGTCAATGTGTAAAGTTTTATAATTTTATCTCATCTGATAACTGTTTATTACATTATTACATCAGTTTCTCTTCCATACACATCTTGAAATTCTTTTAAAATTCAGACTAAAATAGCAAATTCTCAGCAGTATACTATAAAGGGATTTGGAGAAACAGACAAAGCACTGCTGTGGACATGGTCAGCAGAAAAACGTGTTTTAACCACATAAAAAAGGCCCACCTTAAAAAAAAAAAAATCAATATCCATCCAAGTGTACACTATTATATTCTTTCTGCAGGGCTTTGCTTTGCTTGTGTGCCGTTTCTCCAGACTGGGAACACAATAGCCACCACATACATACAATCCAACTTCTAAAAAAAATCTAATTTAGCCCTTTAACTTTTTGTTGCACACAATACAAGCCGGGTCAAGAGTTCAACCACCTGCCTTCATCTGTGTGTGTGTGTGTTACGGTTCAATAGTATATTGTATATCAAATGCTATACCATATGCCATCCATCAATTCCTATACTAGATTGGATCGTTAAGGAAAAATATCAACATGGAAAAACTTTTAATTTAATTAATACTGCTGTTGATAAAATCAGACCCATGAAATAAATCTGAATATCGAAAATGTGGGTACAGTCTGAAAACAGTCTGTCCTTTTCGAATGAAACTGCTTTGCACGCGTGGGTTGAAGTTCACATGATTAAAAAAAATTAGTAATTACGAAAACAGTGACCTCATTTTGCACACATGGGCGGCTTTGTGACTGACTTTGCTAATCATTAACGTCATCACGTAGCCGCAACGTGCTCCGCCCTACGGTGCCGAAATACTGTTTCCGCCAAGATGGTGGTCGGTGCCTTCCCTATCGCCAAGCTCCTCTATCTCGGAGTAAGGCAGATGAGCAAGCCTGTAGCCAACCGAATAAAAGCGGGAGCTCGGAAAAGCGAGTTCTTCAAGAATTATGTCTGCCTGCCGCCAGCACAGCGTGAGTAACCCGGCTAATGGCTGCCAGTGACCGCTAGATTTCAGTGTCAGACAGCCGGATGATGGCTAAAGCGAGGAGGTCTGCAACAACCAATGAGATTGCACTTGTCAAGAGCGCTTAGCCAATCATTTTCATGGGTTTATCTGGTTAACCTATAGCTGCACGGCAGGCTCGATTAGGGCGGGTCTTGTCTGTCATTGAACAGGTTGTATGAAACTGCTTTGCTATCAGTACCAAACAGTCTGAACGCCTTTTGACCCTCGTCCTGTTCACAAAGTGACACTAGATCTGAGCTGCTAGCCACTTTACTGCGTTACTTAGACACGTTTGATAGTTCTGTGTAGTCGCACTAAACACTCTCAAAATAGAAGGTAAAGCTAATTTTCTGCAATGTTATTTATACTGTATGCTTATCAGAACAAACTCAACTCAAGGGCTGAACTGAAGACGCCCTGTTTTCAAAACATTTACACTATACACACAAAATAAAAGAGAAACCAAACTAAACTGAGCAAAGATTTCCAAAGTAACAGCTTAGTAACAGCACAGAGGAAAACATCTAATAAATAATGAATGCAGAAACATTAGATGTGGTCATTCAAAGAAATACTTAAAATGGACAGTAATGTGGAAACATGGACAAATACCACTTGGGTACTGATTAACACTTAGTATTTTGATGTATTCCGGTTGTGTTGTACATTTAGATAGATAGATAGATAGATAGATAGATAGATAGATAGATAGATAGATAGATAGATAGATAGATCTAACTGCAACTGTGAACTATATGTTCTCCTCCTCTCCTCTCCTCTCCTCACAGTTTACCACTGGATTGAGATGAGAACGAAGATGCGCATCATGGGCTTTCGGGGTTCCACCATTAAGCCACTGAATGAAGATGCAGCTGCAGAGCTTGGCGCAGAGTTGCTAGGAGAGGCAATCATCTTCCTCGTCGGCGGTGGATGCATGGTGCTGGAGTACAGCAGGCAGGCTGCTAACTCTCGCCGCAAAGAAGAGGAGCTAAACGAGACCATCATCAGCCTACAGACTCAAGTAGCAGAACTAGCACTTACCACAGAGACTCTTGATGCGCAGCTGAGAGAGGTCAACAGGCAATTGGTGTCCTTTCCTGTTTCCAGCAAAAAGTGATTAAGTTCTTTGCTATATGATGTGGCCCTTGTTTGTTGGTCAAGATGTTCATAAAGTACTGCGAAATGTACAGCCCGGCAATGACCCTGCTTCACACACTGTCCCCTGTCCATTAAGTTGGGTGGAAGAGGTCGACATAAGCATATCAGTGCACTGTGGATTTGGGTGTTATCATCAGCTCAAGTTTTGAGTAACTAGATGTAAAGGGGGATTACTATGATATTCATAGTGTATTTCTATGGTTGATCTTGCATGTTCATTCTGAAACTGACTGTATATAAAGATGTACAGCAAAAGGCAATGATGACTTTAATGTTAATATATTTTACAGCTCCAGAATGCTACCATATCTTTTTGTTTCTGCTGTATGCATCGTAATAACCTTAATAAGAAACAGTGATTTTCATGCCACAATGGCTTCAAACGTGAGTAACTCTAGATTAATGCCAACCACAAATGGTAAACATTTTGTGTACTTGACTGAAGGCCAGAAGAAATAACAAAAACAAGCATTAATGGATCATTTGGGGTTTGGATTATTTAAATTTCAGTTTCATGGATATGTTGTATTTACACTGTAAATCCATTTCCTGATTCACATTGGATATGATGACTGTAAAAGGATGGTGTAAAATAAAATGGTGTGCTGTCTATTAAGAGTTTGTATCTTATTACACAATAGATAGATAGATTACTTTATTAATCCTCGAAATTAGGTCGTCATAGCAGTCCGGTATATTAATTAATTCAAGTAACTGCATGATATCAGTTCTTCCCGATGAGGTCCTTCCGTGTTGATTAGGCGGGCACTTAAAGACTACACTACCCAGCATTCTCTGAATGTAAACACCGCACCACTTCCTTCTTTGGAGTGTTCCAAGTGCGTAACGAGCATCATACAAACTAGCTGAAGCTAATATGTCGGTTTATTTGCTCACATTTGGATATCTAAATTTAAATTAGCAACAACATCATCAGAAACTACAAGTGCACTTTAGGGTTTGTGTGAAATAATAAACCTGCGTATGTGCGCGGGTCTTGTTAACATCCGGTTTCGTTTCGGTGTGGTGTCCGGCCCTTAGAGGGCAGCAGCGACTGTCTTCATCTTCCACCACGGTTGACCCGCGTAACTGGCGTGAGAGGAGGTAGGCCTCAACCTTATTCTGCTCTTATATGTGCTCTTTGTTTGCATCTGCAACTCACAAACTAAAGAAACAATGCGTTTACTACAAGACTTGCATGCAAAGCAGGTGAAAGCGTGCAGCTTGCGGAGAATTAAAGTTTCCAGTGTCGGTTGTCAGTATGTAGCTACCGCTAAGCTAGGAGGATTTAGCCGCGCAACGGCAACTTGGAGTGAATAGCAACGTTAACAAATATCCTAGTGATAGGTTCGTCTTGCAAATATATATACATGCAAGGGCAGTTTGCATTACATGTTTTGTAGATGAGAAAGGGAAGCAGGTTACTGTTATGTTACAGTATCTATTCAGCGATGCTAGATGAGCTTATGTAGCATGTTTGGCTAATGCACACTGCCGCCATCAGATATCGATTTGAAAGTTAGACCCAGTGTTATAAACTTTATATACTTTATACAATTTTCTTTCCCCTCTGTTTTGTTAGGAAATAAATAAAGACAGCAAACACCTGAAGCACAATGAGTGTTGACGTGAAGAAACTGAAAGTCAACGAGCTGAAAGAGGAGCTCCAGCGCCGCGGCCTGGACACCAGAGGCCTGAAGGCAGACCTGGTGGAGAGGTTGAAATCCGCCCTGGAGGCTGAAGCTGAGGCTGATGCCTCAGAGCAAGGGGAGCAAGGGGAGCAAGGGGAGCAGGAGGAGCAGGAGGATGAGTACTGCCAGGACAACCAAGAAAACGAAGATGTAGAGGATGTCGAAGAGCCACAGGGTAAGCCCGACTGATGCTGTTACTTTAAATGACTATTATAAAACTTATTATAACCTTTATGAAATCAATAAGTCTTGTAGTTAAGGTCTGCTTTTTAAGTGCATTCATTTGCAGTGGAGGTATCTTGTACATTTAAAGTTACTGACTCGTTTGACAAAGTTCATTAAATTCTTGCACACAGTATTTGGACTTTTTGAAAAAATAATTATTAACTAGCAGGTGAAAATTTAAAGAAAATTTAAATCATGCAAGATTCTAGTTTTCTGTTGAAATTGAGAACTATCTGATTTTATTTTTTTCACATGCAGAAGCAGCAGTTGATGATGATGATGATGATGGTGAAGGTGACGACGGTGATGATGGTGAGGATGGTGATGATGGTGGTGACGTCCCTCAAGAGGAAGATGAGGGTAGAGACTCAGGTGGCTACTACGAAGACGAGGAGGCAGAAGGCGAGCCGTATGAAAGTCAACCAGCTTCAGACTCTGGTCACAGCATGCCCGACTTCACGGCAGATGTTGATATTCAGAAATCTGATATGACGTCAGAGGACGAGACCAAGCCTGTGCCAGAGCCAGTGGAGAATGTTGAGAGCAAACCAGGTAATTTCAAGCTTAATCTACAATATGAAACATGCTCTGTAGTGTTTTTGCCTACACGTGCGATTGAACTTTTGATTTTCAGTTTATCTGTAGTAATGACTCATCGTGAGTATTGTCACGTCATAGAGTAAATTAGGGTTGGCGTGCTGTTTGCTCTTCTGTAGGACAAATAGAGATGAGACTTTCTCTGCATGCTTTAGTAAACAGTTTCTCTGCACACATGTTTCATTACTGTCGTGGTAACCTGTTAATATAACTTGAAGTTGCAACATCACATTCAAATGAGCAGTATTGTGGTCAGCTGGCTTGTGCTGTAGTTATTTGGTTACCGGGGTGCTCTGTGTTGTGTTCTTGTATTCTGCTGTCCAAGTTACAGACGCGAGGGAAATGGAATATTAAAAACATCTCATACGTTGTCAGTAAATGGAACCTGTTTACAAATCTAAAATATGATTGATTGCACCGCCTTTCAGCACAGTTGTATCCCTGAACATGCCGCTTACTGTCGTCGTTCATTCATCATTTTAGAAATCAAAGTTGAGGTCAAAATGGAAGATGACCCTGGCGCTGCTGGAGATCAACAGCAGGATATTCGTGAGACAGAACATCAGCAAGATGACACAGCTCAGGCTGAGCAAATCAAAGTGGAAGCTGATAAAGGTGGACACCATGGCCGCAAGAGACCATATGAGGAGAGCAGGAGCTACAACTACTACGAGCACAGAGAGGACAAGAGGTATGCCCATCATAAATTATTAAGTTATTAAACAGCAAAACGGTACAATAGACTGAAAATGTGCAGTCAGTGACTGGTCTGTTTATATTACTTTTGTCCTATTGTACAGATCCCGAACACCACAACCCCCTGCTGAAGACGAGGAAGAGAACATAGATGACACTCTGGTTACAATTGATACATGTAAGTACTATGGTAAAGTATAATCGCTGTTGTTAGGAATTTGCGGCTTCATTGAGCACCTCTGTTTCAGTTTAGTAGTATTTCTCCAAAGGTCAGGCCCATGACTTTCACATATTTTCAGCTATGACCTAAACTTGCAACCCAGCACAGACAGATTAGATAATGTTGGAATTGTGCAGCACACACTGAGTCAATCACCAACCATGACTTCTGTTTAGTCGGAGAGATCAGCTGACTACAGTGTTTTGAATTTAGCCATGCACTGGGTTGTGTGTAATCTGCAGACATAGTTGGCAGACACCCATCTGCACTGATTTTAACACACAAGAAGTATTTTAATACCATATTTCACTTACCTTATACATTTGTGGCATTTAGAATATAGCAATGTTTATATCATTTCTTGCTTTTAAAATGCTGTATCTGTAACAAAAATTTGAAATCTGTTTTTGGCTCCTTTTCAGACAACTGTGATCTGCACTTCAAAGTATCCCGGGATCGCTACAGTGGTTATCCATTGACCATTGAAGGCTTTGCTTACCTGTGGGCTGGAGCACGAGCTTCACATGGTGTCACCCAGGGCCGTGTGTGCTATGAGATGAAGGTAATGTGTACCAAAGTGACATAATGTTCTCAGTACGTGAGAAGCTTTATCTATCTTTATCTTTACATTTAAGTATTGCATTACTCTGTTGGCTTCAAAACTGGTGTCAAAGTAAACACAGATTTTAAAACAAAGGTAAGAATGGAGATAACATCCCACTCTGCCTAACCTTGAACCCAACCTTACCACCCAGTTTGTTTCCAGAACTTAGAAGATTCTACTTGTTAACAAAAACAAATGCCATGTCAGTAATTTAATGCCTTTGTTTGTCAGCTCTTCCCTGATATTCTTCTCTAGTCTTGTTTTTGACCTGCTATGTCTCCCTCTTTTCAGATCAATGAGGAAATTCCTGTAAAGCACCTGCCCAGCAGTGAGCCAGATCCCCATGTGGTCAGAATTGGATGGTCACTCAACCACTGCAGCACTCAGCTTGGTGAGAGGAGCAATCGCTTTTTGGACATAAATGTAACATTGCTGTGAAAGAGAGCCTAAAATGGGGACAGTCCATTTCATCCTGTCTCGTTTCAGGTGAGGAGCCCTTTTCCTTTGGATATGGAGGAACGGGAAAGAAATCCGCTGACTGCAAGTTTGCCGACTTCGGTGAGAGGTTTGGAGAAAACGACGTCATTGGCTGTTACATTGTAAGTAATGACAACTGTAATTCAATTACTTCATCCTCTTTTGGTAGAATTATGTAATGATGGTACTAACTTCTTGTAATTCTTTTGTTGCTGTGACAATGTAGTTGACAGTACCGTGTTAACAAGTAAAGCTCACAATGCTTTTTTTTTCTGCCTCATGACTGTCATTTTAGGACTTTGACAGTGGTGACGAGGTGGAGATGGGTTTCTCTAAGAATGGAGTGTGGTTGGGAGTGGCTTTCCGGACAACCAAGGAGGAGTTGGCAGGCCGTGCCCTGTTCCCCCATGTCTTGGTGAAGAATTGCGCTGTTGAGTTCAACTTTGGACAGAAGCCAGAGCCATACTTCCCTCCACCAGAGGGCTACACCTACATCCACAATCTTGACATGGAGGACAAAATCAGAGGCACCAAGGGACCTGCCACAAAATCTGAATGCGAGGTAGGGCAGCGCTGAAATTATAAAACATGTGGCATATGCAAGTTGTGTGCAAATTGGATACAACACAACATTCAGCTCAGTACCTGTAAAATATAAATGCCAAATATTTTTGGACAGTAAAAAATGCTAATGTTAGTTTTTAATTGGAAGTGGACTTATGAAGTAAAAAAAAATTATGCAGAATTTATATTCTTTGTTGACTTGTTTCAGATCCTGATGATGGTTGGCCTGCCTGCCTGTGGAAAGACCACTTGGGCCATAAAACATGCAGAGACTAACCCTGAGAAGAAGTACAACATCTTGGGCACGAATGCCATCATGGACAAGATGAAGGTTTGTTTGCAGCACCACCACCCAAAACTACACACTTCACACGGTTATACGGTCCATCCTTATCTTACTTGACTGTGTGTTCTGCAGGTGATGGGTCTGCGTCGCCAGAAGAACTACGCCGGGCGCTGGGATGTTCTGATTCAGCAGGCCACCCAGTGTCTGAACAGGCTGATCGAGATCGCTGCCCGCAAGAGACGCAACTACATCCTAGATCAGGTACTGCCCTCTCACCCACACTCTGCTCTGATACTCGCCACAGTCAATGTGCCCTGATGATCACTTTCTCTAATGGACTATTTATTTATCTTTCAGGGGCTCTGTGTATTATAGAGTAGAAGAAGCATTGATCTCCCTCTTGTCACTTGCTTGTCATGTATTGTAAAAGAAAATGATTAATGGCTCTCATAAGTGACAGAATATTTCATGTTTTCATCCCTCAGTATATTTGCACTTGCTATTTCTTGTCATAATACAGTATTGTTTGTCTTGTGAATTTCAACAATGTACAAGTAAACCATGACTATGTAAAGATGTTGAGAAACAAGTAAGCTCTGACTGGTGAGTAAGAAAAACACCTTCTGTTGCTAATTTAATAAGACAGAGTTGATGGCTTTTTTAAAAGCTATTTTAAGTGAGATACATGGAACTTTTGAGTGTGTTTTTTAATAAATTGACCCTGAAGGTAAGTAGTGACTAACAGTTTTTAGATTTTCAGATTCTTGTGCTCAGTAAGTGTGAAAAAAGGTAGGTGGGTCTGACGGACTTGCTTTTCTCTGGACACTGTGAGTATGTGCAGGTAGGTTATATCTGTCTGTTGTTGTCTTGACTGGGACTAGAGTCCAAATGAAGATGAGGTAAGTCGAGGTAAGTGTGGAGGGACCCGTCAGAATAGCAAGGTGTTCTTGATGTAGCATGCTCTTGTACATGATAAATGTATGAGAAAGAGATTTTTACTGTAAATTGGGCGATTCTGGGGAAAAGCAATTATCAGATGCATGTGGTTGATTGTAGACATTGTCAATGGAAGGGATAGTGCTTGAAAGAAGTAGTAGGATTTGGTGGTACGGTTCATATATTAGCTCAGTTATTTTTTAAAAATAATATGAATATATTATTACAATGTTGTTTTGATATAGTTTGGCAAGGCTGTAGAACTTCTCTTCAGACATGCTAAAAAGAAACGTGCTTTCGTATCATGTAGTGTCGATTATCTGTTGGTCAGTGTAGAAACTGCTGCTAACTGTTAAGTGAACAGGGAGGCTGTTTGATTGCAGCTGCTGCTTTGAGCTGTGTGCCCATTCAGAAGCTTTGATGTTGAATGGAAGTGTGTGTATTTGCTAATGATGGTTAATCCTTTAGCTAAATAATGACACAGCATGATGCCGATGACTTTTTTTTTTTTTCTTGCCGTCTGCCACATTTGTACTGTTGATTTGTGGCAGTTTGAATTCTCAATCTAACTTGTGAGTTAATATAATTCAGGGTTTTAAAAAATTTTCTTTTTGAAAGATCCACTTCCAAATTTCAAACAGTTACAAATTTCAAACACACGAGGGTTTGTTACGTAGCATTTTTGATTCCACTTTTTGAATTCTCGAAGTGAAATTTGGACTTAAACAAATGACAGTAGTGATTAAACAAAATGTAATAACAGTAAAAATCACATTTTTTATAAATGGATTGCATTTTATGCCATTTTACAAGGAAAGAATGCAACATTTTGATGTAGCCAGTTGTTATAACGTGCCAATACTGACTGCTGTGACAAACTCCAATATTACATGGCAATATAATATTTCATTTTTATGTAACCAGCCAACATCTCGCTTGTTATGGCAATTATTTATGGCAGCCTAAATGTGCATGTGATGGTTTTTGCTTTCACCATATTTCTTTCTCTGTTCATTCAATGCAAAGAAGATTCTGTAAGAACCAGAATTAATAAGCTGAATCAAAACAGATTCAATCTAAATGTTAATACAACAAGGCACATTTTATCTTAACTCTGCATTTAACCACTTTTGCAGGGGCATAGACCGATTCTACGTTTAGATGGTGGACAAAATGCTCACCTCCTACATCAGCAATGGCTCACCATAGAATCTACTTATAACGCTTACTAAAACATAATTACCGGCAGCACATTGGCACTAAGACATAACTGAATAAGTGCAGTAACTTGTATCAGTCCGAATACCTTTATTCATTACTGGTTGATTTGAAACTCGTGTGTCCTAATGTTGTTACGTAACTGAGCAAACATCTTGTACAGTATAGTCAGTTTAAATATTTGTGGGGTCCCTCTGTGTTCATAATCAACATTCATCAGCAGTCACAGGGCACCTGGATGCACAGACCATGAGGTAAGTCTGTGGAGTGATGAGAGGCCATTAGAACCTGAGTAAAAACATAGACTGACATCCAAGCCAAACCTCTCTCACTTCATTATTGCAGGGTTCCAGCTTCCTTCCAGTGGAAAGCCATTACAAGTAAACAATAACAAACAAGCTTCTACTTCTTTCTTGTCACCATTGCTAGACAAATGTATATGGATCAGCAAGGAGACGAAAAATGCGTCCTTTTGAAGGTTTTCAACGCAAGGCTATTGTAATTTGTCCCACGGACGAGGATTTAAAAGAACGAACATTAAAGCAAACCAATGAGCAGGGGAAGGATGTGCCCGATCATGCTGTTTTAGAAATGAAAGGTAGGAATGCTGTGGAAACAACAAATAAAACACCAGATCTACTTTTTTCTATGTGTTGTCTCTAAAAATCAAACTTGGAAGATGCCCCCTCCCCCCTTTCCCCCATCATAGGCTTTGGCCAGATATCAGACCTGGACATTTTTTTTAAACAGTCCACATGAATTTGATTCTCCTTTATTTTTGTCCTCTATCTGCCACTTGTCATACAGCTTACCTCTAATGCACTGCAAACTGAGACTTGGACCTTGTTGAGGTCATGTAATAGTAGAGCTAATATTGCACAATTTGCTTCCCTGAAAAGGATGTTTCCAAATAGCAAACTTACAAGCAGTCACATGCTGAAGTTGTTGGAAGTTGCTTTGTAACAGCATTACATCAGCTGTCCTTGGTTTGCAGTGCTCCTCACCAACCTTCTAGTTGTCCTTTTGCCCCCTCCCCACCTCTACTGAACTCCTCCCTCTCCTGTGTCTGCTTAAACAAATTTTTCCTCCATGTTCCTCTGGAGGTGATGTTTGTTCCCTTTTACCCTGTCATCTGCTTTCATCTATCTGCTCTTAGTTTCTCTATGATTTCCACTGTCTCTGTATGGTAGTAATTATGTTTTGTTTTGTCTTCCGGTGGTGTGGCTGCTCTGGTCTTCACTACAATCCCCTTCCCCTTTTCTTTTTCTCTCCACTCTCTCTCTCTCTCCATCCGTCTCTTGCTGGATGGGCTCTCTCTCCTCTCCTCCTCCTGTGGTCACCTCGATCACTCTCCAAGCCAACTTTACTCTCCCTGAGGCTTGCGACTTCCTGGAGGCAGTGACGTTTGCTGAACTGCAGCGCGCTGAAGCTGAAAGTCTGTTGAAGCAGTACAATGAGGAGGGCCGTAAGGCTGGCCCGCCCCCTGAGAAGCGCTTTGACAACAGGCAGGGCGGGTTCCGTGGTCGCGGCAGCGGTAGCTTCCAGCGGTACGATAACCGTGATGGTTCCCGCGGTGGCTACCAAAACCGCAGTGGAGATGGAGGCAGTGGATACAGAGGAGGTGAGTGAAGCATCCAGCATACCTCATACATTTAATTTAGTTTTATCATGTAAAGTAGTGTTATTTGGGTTACGTTCAAGTCAGATAGCCAAACATATTTATCGTCTTCACCACATGCTTAGCTCTGTGATTTAAATGTAATGATGCATTAGAGACGAAACTAGAGCTAGGATGTTGCTTTACAATAAAGTTATTTATATATTTTGTTTTCCAGGCTACAATCGTGGCAGCTATAACCAGAACCGCTGGGGCAACAGCTACCGTGACAGCGGCTCTGATGCACGCGTTGGATATAACCGCAGCCAACAGTCAGGAGGAAGCTACAATCGCCCAGCCCCTTACAGCAAGGGAGGATACAACCAGGTACTTCATACAACATCAGTTTAAAAGTTAGAGTAATAATGAAGTGAAAAAACAGACTTAATTAATGTATTCTCCTGTACTTCTTGCTGTACCTCCAGGGCGGCTACAGCCAGAGCTATAATCAAGGATACAACCAGGGCAGCTACAACCAGAATTACTACGGCAACTACAGTCAGTACCCAGGATACAGCCAGAGCTACAGCCAGACACCATCCACTGGACAGACGTACAACCACCACCAGCAACAGCCGCAGCAGCAGCCGCAACAACAACAGCAGCAGCAGCAGCAGCAACAACAACAGAGCTACAACCAGCAATATCAGCAGGTAGTCACTGACGAATGAAACATTGCCTGCCTCTAGTCTTGCACATATTTGGAAAATAACTAAAACTGGCTTGGGGGAATTGGGGGTTACATGTTCTCACTGCTGTGCTTGCTTGCTTTTTCTCCCCTCCAGTATGCTCAGCAGTGGCAGCAGTACTACCAGAACCAGAACCAGTGGAACCAGTATTACAGTCAGTACGGCAGCTACCCTGGACAAGGCAACCAGGGCTCATCTTCTGGTTCACAGTAGCTTCGCCCTGCATCCACCTGTGTCCTAAACACTCTGACCTCTGCAGCAAATTGATTTTGTACAGTCCCCAACCATAACTGTCTCTGTCTGGTTTAACACAGTAGCCTTCATTCCTCACCAATCAATGTACACATAAACTGTATACAGTTTGATGTCTTTTCATTTTTTTACTGAATGAAGTCTTACCCTAAGCAGTGACTGTGAGGTGCTAGATGATAGGTATCCAAACATTTAATAATGAATGTTATCTATTATGCATTGAATGTGGATGTCAATGAACTGTAAACTCCACATTTGCTACAGGTTGAAGAGGCAATTGTATATTTCTAGGATGCATAGTGTGACAAAAGGGCAAGAAAAATGCAGCGAAGCCTGAATAATTGTGCTTGTTTTAAGAAGCTTAACAAAGAACAAAATGCATGCTTTTTACCTTCACAACCCTCCCTTCTGTCTTGCTCTTTATTTTTCAGTTACAGAGTGAGCACATTTTATTTACTCCAATAGAATTCAAACATGGAACATCTTTTTTTTTTTTTTTTTATAGGTGTTGATACTGTAGTATTTAAGCGTTAATTCAGTCTTTGATTGAGAAGAATATTTTGCCACTACTAGAAGTTGTATGTGCAGTTTTCTTTCTTTTTTTTTATCCCTTTGTGATTGGTGTTCATTGAGTCCAGTAGTTAAATCCTGTTGTCATACCCATTTTTTTCTACCTGAAAATCCGATTGATCAGTTACTCAAGCTGTCTTCTTGTCTTTATACAATAAATGCAATTGTATACGCCTGTAAGTCTTGAGATGGTCCTTCCTTCCTTTCTTTCTTTCTTTTCTTTTCTGCTGGCGTCTTAAGTCAAACACAACACGTACTGCATGATATATCAATGTTGGTGTATTTTTCTTATTCTCAACAAGATTGAAATTGTGGCCAAAGGACGAAACAAAGCATTTAGCTAAAAAATAATATGCCAATTTTGCAGCATATGTATAGTTCCAGTGCAGTCCTGCTGAACCTTGAATGAACCTTTTGAACTAACTGAAAAGCTAAAAATGTTGTCAGGGCAGGAAATAAACATTTTCCGCTGTTAGCTGTGATGAGTGGTGGCGGATATATTCGACTTCACAAGCTACTTTCACTGTTTCCCATCCAAACAAGGACTGAGCAGTATGAACAGTGTTCTATCACAAATGCATTGTTTGTGATAGTAATAGACATTTTGATGAACATTTTCTGGAAATATAAGAAATTAACCAGATGGAAATGTCACGGTAGTTAATCACATGCAAAAATACAGTAGATCCAATATTGCCATGAAGAAAGGGCTTCAGTGATTTGCAAAACTGTCTGCCATTGTGTGCACTAATATACCCAGAGAATATTAAAGGAATAGGTTCCTCATAAATGATATAGCTGTATCAACTGGTTAATGACAAATTGTCTCATGGTATACATATATCATCCAAATCAAAGGCAAACAAATGCCAATTCAATTTTTTCTCTTGATGGCTTGCTTTCAGAATTCATGAGCAGAGTTGTCATATAGCTGCCAAGTTAAAATTAACCAGACTTTTGTTGAGGTTAGTGTTAATTTCCTACCCTGCATTTATCATGTGTATATTAGCTCAGGAAACCCTTAATGTCTGTTGTTGTAACCTTGTGGATTGAGGTTGTGTAGCACCAGAGAACCAAGGCACCTGTTCTAAAACAAGATGAGGTGTTCATAAATTACAGTAGGAAAATTGAAGCCTAAACAATAAGCCAAACTAATGAGACTGACAAACACAAAATAAAAACACATCACAACCAAACTTGAAACATGAGGGAGTCCATGTATACTGGCCATCTGATGTGAATGGCCAGTAAATCTCATCAGTTCAACACCAGTCTGACACAGCTCTGTCAGAAACGTGGTGGCGTCTGGATGTTTTGTCCATGAGGGGAAATGTTAAAAGATGGAGTGCTCAGTCTGGCTCTCTGCTCTTGTCTTTGTGTAGATGCAGCTCCTCCATCTTCTGCAAGAGGGGAACAGGTGTGGAGCAGCCTCGGGATCTCTGTGGCAGTGTTTTGACCTGGAAAGCAGAAAAGACAGATTTATCATCAAGAAATGTTTTCTCAAACTCTGAAACAACTTCACACTAGTGGTTAAGAACCATACTTTTTCATCTACAGAGAATGGACTTAAAGAAAATATTCCTTAAAATAGTTCCTAACAACTGTTGACAGTGAGTTCTGTCCTGAGTAAAAGGGACATGGTTTCCAGAGTGCTTAGGACACTTTATCAAATATAATCTCTAAATATTTTCATCACCATTCACTTCCTTTGAACTTGAAAACCAAAATAAAACCAAAACTATTGACTACTATTGACTGGTAAGGGTGAGCTGACAGAGGCGACTTTTTTCAGTTCTCTATTGTAAAGGACAGAAAAAAACAACTTTTGGAAGGGACAACCTGCGCACAGAAGGGATTATTTCTTGGTTTAATTTGCTGTCTTATGTTACAGCTTTTAGACTAGAGGCCTAATCAGCCATAAGTGTGTTTAAGACCACAAATGTTCAAATTTTGGCACAAATTTTCTCACAACTTGCTATCAAACTAATTAGAAAGATGCTACAATCATAGAAAGTTTCTGCAGAAAGAGGCTTTAAATGATTGTCCCATAACAACAAGATGTTACTTGTTATTTTAGTGTATTGGTGAAATTTAAACTACAGATCTTACTATGTGCTCAACATCACAGGAAAATTACAGCAAGGAGAGTCATTGAAAGCAGTACATTTACACAACCAGAGTAGGTAAGAGTAGGTTATTTTTGGTTGAGTCATCATTTATTAGCCCCTGTTGTAGCACGTGGAAGTGTTTAACCCAGCTGAATCACTGCTAGATGCTCTCACAGTGTAGTTTCCCCACATGTAGTCACTCTTTGCTCATTTGCTGAGGTCATGAGCATTTGTCATGTACAAACAGCATTAAAAGCCAGAACAGGTTAAGAAAACTCCTGTATGATCAACCTGCAGGGTGTCACCTTTCTATCTGGGGACGCATGTACAAGAGAGTTGTGGAGGTTTCCCCTCTTGTCCCTTTTTTCAGGCGTCCAAACTCCAGGATCTGTCTGAGTTGAGCGGTCTGACAGTGCAGAATCACCGGTGTTATTTTTCCAAACAGAAGTGCCCTTGTTGTGTTCTGTCTCATTACTCTGGGGGAAAACAAAGGTCTCCTCCTCTGAACCTGCCAGAGAAAATAAGACATCAGTTTACTGGCTTCATCTTATTCGCAGGGGATTTTAGGGGGTTACTTGTATGTTCTGTATGATGGGGGACGTACTCCAGCTGTTGCCCTTGGTTCTTGAGTCAGGGGCAGGGGTACATGGGCAGGATCCACTTGTGTTTTTGTGTTTCTTCAAACACTCCATTCCCACTAGATCTTTACAGTGTCTGTGACAGTTTATCCCACAGTCTGAGAGTGAGAGAAAGAGAAATGTTGAGACAGAAGCACTACTACTTAAAGGATCAGTTCACTTAAATTACCACAGGTCTGTGGATTTAATGCTTTGAGCACCACAAAACAAATCACCAAATACCAAGAAAATATGTTGGGGTTTTTTGTAATATGGGGGAACTGATCCTTTAATTTCTGTTACCTTATATGGGGATAATCTTGATCTGATAAAACTGATTACTGTTTGATGATGATTAAATTGTGGTCTTACCTTTACAGTGGTAGCCTTGCTTTATGACTCCCCACAGCTACAAGAGGGAAGACATGATTAATATAATATTGCAGTTTAGTTGACAATTCATATAAAATCAAAAATGGAGATACAAAGTATACTCACAAAGCCTCCACAAGTATCACAAAACTTTGGCCGTTTATACGTGGTTTCATGGAAGTTATGTGCATCACTGAAGTTGAAGCCCAGCTTAGCACATATAGACATTCCCCTCATGAAGTAAGAGGTTATTTCTTCACGGCTGATTTGTCCCTCCCTGGGCAGAAAATTTTCCAAAGTGCAACACAAAAGTGAGTAAGTGAGTTGAGGTTTTTACAAACCATTCAAGAGTTCTCATGTTGTTTCATGTTTTCTCTGCTTTGTCAGCCATGACAACGTGAGGGGCCTTTGTGCGTGTTGCAGCTTCCTCACCTGTCAGTTTCGTGAGTGCAGAAGGAGAAGGGGAAGTTGGCTGCTATTTTCTCAAAGTCCTCCAGTGAAATGTAACCATCCTGGTTCTGGTCGTAATTTTTCATTATGGACTGCAGGGGGCAACAGAGCAATCAGATATTCAGTTGCACTTGTCAAGGAGCAGTTGGTTAGTTCTGCTTTAGTCTGCCAAGTAATAAGGAAGTGAAAGACAAGAGGTTGCTGCAGAGTCACATACTCACATCCACCATCTGTTTGACGTGTTTAGATATGGTGTCAGGATCGAGCCTGGGGGTGACCCCTGAACCCCATTCTGCCACTACAGGCGGTTTAACTGGAGCTACAGGCTGTGGACCGACAGATGCAGTGATAAGACACGAAGGACTGCACATGTGAGAAACAAGAAAAAAGAACACACCCACCACATAACACGCTTCCCTAACGTATGTGGCTTTGATGTGGCTGATTTTGATGTATTTCAGCACTTAGTCTGTGCTTTTGTTTTGAAGATGTCACACCCACAGAGAGCAGACAAATGTCCCCCCTCGTGAAAAGAGGTTGAAACAATTGTGAGTCTGATGCCGTTACATAGAGCTCAACTTCAAAGAGGAGTATGTAGCTCTACTGACCTGGATCTTGGGGTTCTTGGGTTCCTTGGTGTATGAAAGTTCATATATCTCATCCTCGGTGTAGTATAAATCTAGAGAGAGCTGAAGCATTAAAAGAACATAATTTGAGATGTTCTTCGTGGGATCTTTTTATCTGAATTCTTAAAAATCATCTCCCAGTTTCTGTCTTGTACCGTGAGCAGATGCAGAAGGTCTTTGTTGGCCTCAAAAGGCGGCGTGCAGCTGTGAAGGGCCAGCAGATCATTGATGTTGCTGTACAGGTGCTGTAGCTTGCTCAGGTTGATCTTGTCCTCGTCGATGTAGTCTGGCAGGGCCTCATTCAGTGAGATCAGATCCTTTAGGTGGACGCCCAGGATGGGCACCTTGAAGCCGCTGCACTCATTGTAAACCCGCCGGTAGTTGATGTAGTTGCTGCGTGAGGAGAGCAGCTCTGTCATCTCACTCAGGGCCTCAAAGTGGATAAAGATCAAGAGGGTAATGATAAATGAGCCGGTCATATACATTTTTGTTTAGATTTGGTCTAAAAATGTCCAATTAATTAATAATTCTCCAATTTGCTCTTACACCCAAATGCATTATTCCTGACTCTCATATAACAAATTATATTGATTTCTGGAATCTGCACAGATACTCTTTAAGTTGGTGAGATAGAGGTTATGTCTAATATTTAAAATACCTTAGTGATGTCAGGAGGCAGCAGGTTAGAGGTGTCTTTGAGGCGGGAGATTGAGCTGTGACAGAGACCTCCAGTCACTGCCATTAGAGTGTTAAAGTTTTGCAGAGCTCGAAGTTTCTATTGAGGAGAGAGCAGAGTGACTGACTGCGGAGTGTGAAACAGCACATGAAGTAATTTTCCAAAAAACAAAACCAAGAAACCAAAACAAGTACAGCTCTTGGCAGCCACACAAAAATCCTTCTGAGCCGCTTAACTAGTTTTTGTGATGTTTGCTCCCTTAGCCAGCTTACCTGAGCCACATGAATGAACTTAGTGAACACCTGGGCTCTCTGCTGGGCTGTGTGTCTGCTGAGGATCATCAGCTGGACCCACTGGGAGACACCATTACACATCATGACGGACCGCTCCAAAGCAGGGTTGTCCCTCACAGAGCCCCGCACCACGTAGCTGCGGTAGTCCAGGAACTGGCCAATCAGATAGCAGTGGTCAGGCAGGAAACAACTTGAGTTTAGCACTGTTTTCGATATACATGTACAAGCAGGGTAGATAGCTGTCATCAAATTCTAGCCAGCCATTTTCGATATTACAAGAAACAGATAATTGTATTATTAACCACTGTTAATTGCGAGATCATATTTTGCTTTTCTACTGAAAGAGAAAACAGTTCTCCAAATCTTCCCTGACTTCTCAATATAAGGAGAGATCACTTTCAAATAAAAAAACTCATTTCTAATAGTTATTATTATTATAATTACAGATTCTAATTTTTAATTTCTAACAAAAACTGTCAAACTGTCCACTGGTGAAACTTCAACTTGCTAAAAACACAAAGTAAGCTGTAATGCAAAAGATATTGTGCATCAGCCAATGAGAAAGTTGTTCTTACGAATATCACATCATAATGAAACCACGCTGTCACTTCATTTTTTTCACAGCTGCCTCTGAATTCCAGCAAACCCTAAGATATACAATAGTATCTGTGAATTTGCTTGCTTGATTAGAAAGAAAGTGATTATACCTTAAAGGTTTTGCTTAGTTGTCAGGTAAAATTATGTTTTTACTATAAATTGCGCTGCCAAAATATTATAATTATTATTATTATTATAATATATATAATTATATGGCATTTGGCCCTTTCACCTATTTGTTTCAAGAGCAGCAACATATCTGTCATGGTAACAGGATGAGAAGCTGTTCACTGAACTTACTGAAACGTTACAGAAGTTCTTGAACTCGAGGTAGCTGAGGTGCTCAGCCATCTCATCTGGTTCCATGTGGTCAAAGATCAAAGACACCTTCCTCTTCTTCACAGAGGGTGAAGGTGCCTGGAATATGTTCACAGGGCTTCTAGGAAAAGGAAGCCAAGCAACAGGACAAAAATAGACGTTTTTCTATTTATAGTAAAACTGTTTTCTATTTAAAGAAAAGAAAACTTGTTTGAGTTGTGGCCAAATAACAAAACTACAATTCCTCCAGGCCATGATGGTGAATCAAAACAAAACATTGCTCACAAGCAGGAAGTGTCAATGAGCTGGGAATGCTTTTCCTCTCCACCTGACCGGACGAGAGCCCACAGGTCCCCCATGATCTGCTCAAGCAGGGGGTCCGCCTCAAATACTGCCGGGAACTGGCTGATCCACTGCCTTGCCACACAGCAGGACAGAAAATATGTTTACTACTAGCAAAAAGAGCAGGATAACCAGTTCTGTCAGAGTCTGTCATTCAACACGCTCATGTGCATGGTGTCCTTACTCACCTGATGAGGTGGCAGATCTGTGCCCGCCTCAGTCCTCTCTTGTCTGAAGGACAATCCTTATAAGTGAGAGAAGGAGTGAAGGATCTGAACACACTGTGCAGAACAGTGCACTAAACACCAGCAGGGATATATACTTCAAATCTGCTTTGCTGACAAGGAGTGCAAAACAAAGCCATGCTTGTTTCCTGATCTGATTAATGAACAAGGACATGTGAGTGGTAGCAGTGCACTGGTGGGACCAGGGTACTGCACTGAGTGACAGTGAAGGATATAGGGTGAGAAGTTTCTGGGCGAACATCTGAGATGGTACAACCCAACTGTGCATCATCAGGGTCATGTGGACCAGCTGGGACCCTCTGGGGCTGGAAAGCTTCCCCTCTGAATCTGCAACAAACACACAGCAGCACATTTCACACAAGGAAGATTAATGTCGTTAAAAATAACAACCACAAAAACTGCACAATGGCTCAGTGGTCAAATAGTTCAGATGAGTTCAGTTCATTTCAGCTCTACTTGAGTGAGTTTTAGATTTTCATATTGCTTGTCTCCATGTGCTTTGTTTTTCTGTCACACTTCCAAGACATGCAGCACAGGTGGATTGGAGATTTTAAATTTCCTGTAGGTGTGAGTGTCTGTCTGTGTTAACCTTGCGATGAAATCACAACCTGCCACGGGTGTTTTCCTGCCTTTCGCCTACTGTATGAGATACATCCAACTGTGACCTAGAGTAGAAATAAGCAAATAAAGAAAAAAAAGTCTAGACAAAGCTGTCTAATTTACTTGATCTACAGTGTACCTTTTCATCATGCATTATATACATTATATCATATACGACAAAGAAAAGTCATTGTCGTTCACTGGATTATTTAAGGCTGTTGGTAAAAAGTGGTGAGACTGACTGGCATGTGGTTGACCAACTTAAACCAAGTAGGAGCTTTTCCACTCAGTCAATGCCAGCTTTTGATCCTTTTCAGACCCACATTTATAGTAGAAAAAAATATTGCACATATTTGCAGCAGCAACTGTAACACATTTCATACCTAATGCTATTATATATATATATATATATGAATGTAATCACACAAGTTGTTTTTAATTCATACTATGTGAGGCTTTGATAGATATGCCTAACTGATATTACTCTGAGAATACATGTATAATGATTTAAAGGATCAGTACACCCAAACAATGAAAAATAAACAAATTCCACCTCTTCTTCTTGTGATATCTGGACATTTAGATATTTATTTTGGGGTTTATTGTTTATTTCTATTGGTTTCCTGTGGCGTACACAACATAAACCTACAACACTGTGCACATTTTATTATCATTATTATTTACCTTTCACAAAATGATGTTTCCTAGGTTTCCTAAATGTCACTTTTCAGTCTTTGAGCGCTCCTGCCACTACCGTGGAAGCAGGACTCTCATCCTTGGATCTCAAAACATTGCAAATTAAACATGCTATCTGTGTGCTAGATACCATAACCAGTATCCAGACATGTTGTTAGTGATTAGGATAAACTGACCACTGAGGAGAACAAGACTACTAAAACGTGGTAGAGAGGACAGAGATTTGTATCCCATTGCATGGGAATAGCTAGTTGGCCTCTGCAGCCCAACAGAACAAAGCTTGATTGTATGAGCCTGCCCTTTGTCTCCCCCCCTCCCTGTCAGTTTCTCTCACCCTGGATTCCCCCCTTACTCTCCCTCATCCCTCATTTATGTAACCTGGCTGTGATAAAGAGTAAAGACACATGACAAACTTTGGGAACACATGCAAACACGCAGGGACAGACACTGACCGAAGCAGTTCAGGCAGCGCTGTATGAGCTCATCCAGGCTGGGAGCACTGGCACTGGGTGCAGGGCTGGGGCTCTGCAGGGCCCGAGTGATGTCCTGAGGACTGGGACATGTATTCCTCCTCCGCTGGACCAGCTTGGGTTTCCTGAGAGAGAGCGAGAGAGTCAGACACAGACAGGGATTATAAGTAGCCTAGAAATAAGTAGAGCAGAGTGTGGTGAGGTAGTGCAGGTCAGCATCTAAGGAAATGCAGCTCCCCACATCTGATAAGCTGCGCTACAGCACTGCAGCTGTCAAAACCATCACGCACTGGTAGAACAACTGCAAACAAGTACATTGTTTTCTGTGTTTCTCCACCTGAAGCTGCCTGGCAGACAGATAGTATCTAGAAAATGTTCATTTTTATCAAACAGGTCACAGACTTGTACTTGTACCAACATTTTGTCCAGTGTCACAGGATTAGACCCCCTCAGAAAAGGAGCAGGCAGACGGGTGTACAGCTATTTCCACTGGATTCATGCTTTCAAAAGTTTTGATGCTTGATGCTTTTGTTGCTTTGATGCATATTTCACATTCGCTATGGCAAGTGAAGTGCTATTAGATACGTATTGTACTACTGTACTTCCATGGGTTTTTAAATACGAGCAATGCAGCTGTGTTTATTAAGTAGTTTTAAATTGAAGGTGATCATTTTGAGAGCTACAAAATTTCTGATTTACAGTGCTAATATGTGGCCAATGGCTTTGCAATACAAAAAGTACAATATTACATCACTTTTTCATGAGGTCAGTTCTATAATATCTACTCTAAGCCATCAGTATTTCCTCAGGAAACCAGTTCAGTTCACTGCCAGCACAGCTCACAGCATACACAGTAGCTAAAGGTATTATTTACTGCAGTGTATATACAGTATGAAGGACACAGGAGACAAAGGTCTGCTATGTATCTGCATGTAAAAACTGGGCAACGTGGATGTGACGTGCAGGCTTCTTTTGGACCTTACTAAGCAACATTCACTGTTTACAAAAAAAATCTATAAATGTATGAATGCTGTATGCATGCAGTGTTAGAACGCTGTGTAATTGTTGTCTGGGATGCTAAGAAATGCAAAAGGGAAGAAGGAAAACTTCTGCTTGATTGAATACTTTATTTGCTTTATTCTTCCGCTTTCTAAAAACAATCTATCTGACAAGGAAAGATCACTCCTTGGTTAAACTCGTCTCAATAGACACAAGGGGTTCCAAGTGGACATTTTTTTAGGTATTGCTATTAAGTTCAAAAGATTGAGAACCACTGAAGTGGAAACGTTGACGTTAATTGAGTTTCCTTTGATTTTTAATTTCAGAGAATGACTTTTGGTCAGACATTGTATAGAGACCACACCTTTGGCCAGTAAAACTGGACTGATGTTGAGTTTGGTCAGAAGTTCAAAAGAACTTTCAACCAATAAAGATCAGAGACCACTTCTGTAATATGGTGTTACTCTTTAAGGCCTTTTCAGATGCCTTTAAAAAGACAAATAACTTTCACATGATGCGATTCATTCTTCCTCTTCAAATTTTCAAATTTAGTAATGTATGACTGTATTTCACAATAACCAGTATCTGACATTTTTGACATTTAAACTAATATCTTGGCCTCAGTCTTGCAGTAATCTTTTGTCATTAGTCTTCTTTAGAAAAGTGCTGTAACTTTCATTTTTGTGCTTGAGTATTTCAGATTTTGTCCTCATCTGTAGCAGCGTGTGTGTAGTAGTATGTAACGCAGTGAAGTGTCAGTCTCTATACTGCAACCAATGTGATGACATTACCAGGAAACACTTTGAGTTCAGAGAACTGGTGACAAGTTCCCTGAATGACCAGAACTGCATCCCCTTCTCTTAACCTGTGCTTGTGTGTGCGGCTTATTTCCCCAGCCCACTCACATTCTCAACACACACACGCATAATAAATAACTCAACATACACATGCATCCACACGCCAGTCATAGAAAAACAGTGTCTCTGCTTTATGTACAACACATGAATGGACACTCATGGATGCACAATTTCATACAGGCGTACAGGGTGACATTGACTGATCTATTTATACCACAAGCTGTTCTCCTGCCTGTACGTGCTGTTTCATCCAGCCTTCGCAGTTATCACACCACACATTTCCCCCTCAGATTCAAAAACCCTGATGGGGGGGGGGATGTCAGTGACGACCACATCTCTCTGCATCCTGGTAGTCCAGCTCTAAGCGGCTCGTTTGGAAACCTGCTGGGCAACAAAACCCCACTTCTCCGCCTCATTACACTGGCTGAATTCAAAACACTGAGACTCAACAGCACTGCACGTACGATCATGAGCTATTTCACAGTACGTAAAGGCAATAAATAACCCAATCTCTTATAATCAGAAAACTGTTTCACAAACAGCAGTAAGACTTTTATCTGACAACAGTGCTATGACACTTATGACAAATCCTAGCAAGCTAATTAATTTTTTTCTTCTGCATCATTTAACATACTCACTTCAGAGAACTTGAATCCACAACCTCTAATTCTAGAGGCTGAGATCTTAGATTGTATGCAATGACCTTTACACACTTTAATGCATGATTATTTTCATTACTTAACAACCTATTCATTCTTTCTTGATTACAAATAAAATATAATTGTAATCTTCATTATGTCCTAGAATGCATACAACTCATTTGTATTTTATGGCGTGTAAACTCACCATAAAACATAAACAGCTTAAAGAAACGCTCTGATCGGTGGTTTTTATCTCAGTGCCCTTTACAACTTGTCATCTCTCTCTTTGACTCAGAGTGAATCCAGCGCTGTCTTTCAAAGCTGTTGCACATATGAGGAGACACGCTCGCTACTATAAACAGAAGTGCTGATGGGGAAATGTTATTGATGTCATGACGTTTGTCAGGGAATTTCCCCCAAGATTGCTGAGCAGGTAATGCATAGCATGATCTCTTTTCTGTGTAATGAGACTGTCCAACTTAAAGGTCCAGTGTGTAGGATTTAAGAGTATTTCTTTGCAGGAACTGAATGCAGTATTCGTTAGTATGTTTCTGTTAGTGTAGAAACACCTGAAAATAAGAATTGTTGTGTTTTCTTTGTCTCAAAATGAGTCTTTTATATCTACAGTGACAGCGGGTCCTCTTCCATGGAGTCTGCCATGTTGAACCACCATTTTTGTACAGACAAACCAAACACTGATCTAGACCTGGCCTTTTGCTTTTTATGTACATTTTGCAGCCACAGTTATTCCTACATGCTTGGAAGGAGAGGATGAGGCATGGGAGAGTATTCAGTTGGTTGCAATCTGCAACTTCCCCGCTAGGTGCCACTAAATCCTACACACTGGACCTTTAAGAGACATAAAAGTGTTGGAAAATACAGTCAGTGTCTGGTGGACTCCCATGCAAATCTGAACACAATTGGAGTTACTGTTTGGGGATTTGCATTTACCTTTTCCTAAGAGTCAGATACACAACTTGGGTAAAAGTAATTATCACCCATCCATATTTAACATTCATGGAAAGACATGACTGCTGAAACTTGAAAGTAAAAAATAAAATCCTCATAGGCCAATGTCTCTTTTTTTGATGAACTTGAACTTTCGATCCATCATATCTCTGATTTTATTTTAGGAAGACCTTCCACACCTCCTTTTCCTCACTGACTACTCCTTCACCTACTTTTTCCTCTTCCTTCATCCTTACTCTATTCAAGCCATTCAGGAAACAGCTTCTCCTTTTTTTCTTTGGAAATCCCCCTCTCACTCCCTTTCCCATCCGTGGCAGGACTCCTGGCTACAGATCCAGTTTCCCCCTCCCCTTTCTCCCTCTCTCGCTCTCACACTGGCGGGGGGATATGCAAATTCCTCTCTTTCTTTCCTTAATTGATTAATTGAAGCCAGGGCCCTTTGAAGGCCTTGTTTGTGAGCTGCTCTTTTTCTCTCACTCTCCCCTCTCACAACCTGCGTTCTTGTTCCCTCTGCATCAAGAGGATGCATCTACTGCAATGAGCCATTCATCCATGTGGTCCAACAATAAAGTCACTGTAACAACCATTGTTGTTAAGATCCAAAAATAATGCAGCAAATATTCAGAAACCTCTTTGTTGGAAAGAAGTATAAACTATAAGACAGTATAAAAGTATAAGATAATGAAGTCATACCTGTACAACTACACACACCTCTGATACAGAGGCTGTCTCTCTGAGACAGACAAACACACACACACATAAACCTCCATTATCTACATCAGTAATTTAGTTCTTCAGCTCTTTAATTTATTCTCATTCAAACATAATTTTTCTTAAATTTTTTTTTTTAACTTTTATTTGTGAATCTTAACAAAGCCTAATCTGGGCCCTCAAAAACAACAACAACAACAACAACAGCAAAGACAACACATAAGCATGTGTTTTTTCCCCGCAATTGTAACACAACGTTTCTCTATACTGAGTTCACTTTTTCAAAACTGTTAAGACAGTTCTCTTTACCGCCATGCAGCTCAGCACAACAGTTCATCCAAACATCAGTAATGCACCAATGTAACCAAAACACTGTAAATATACATCTCAGGATCAACTCTTGTACCAGAACTCTGCCAACATTTATTGTCATTACACAAAGACGTAAAAACACTAACAACAGGTAGCATTAATATGTGTATCACTACACTATTATCTTTGAAGTATCTTTGAGTTATTGTGTATTTATTCAGCATAAACCAGGATTCTACAGGACTGTGCTACCTTACAGTATACGTCACAGATATGCTCTAATATACTTCAATAAGCTTTTTATAATTATTATTTTTAGCCATTTTGGGATAGAGTAATTATAAGTGCACAAAATTAAACTAAAGCAATTCTAGTAATGCAGCATTGCATATAAACTATACACTGTATGTATTCTCTATGATAGATAGATAGATAGAAATACAACTGCCAGTCAACCCTGTTTCATAAGAAGCTTTTTTGCATGCCTGATCCATCCCTCAGATAGGCTTCTAAGCCACACTGTGCCTGAAAGAGAGCAGTGAAAGCAATGAAAAGTGACCCACAGTTTAGTCCACATTGACTTCTGTTGTGCTGACTGTGTGAAGAGTTTTGAAAAATGAACTCAATATTGAGAAATACGTCTTGCCAACAACTGTAGTTTTACTGATTTAAGATAACCTCACTACTGAAAGGGACACACACAATGTGGCCACTCCATCAGTCCACCTTAAACTCAGGTAGTTAAATCACATATAACGCACAACTGACTACCTTAACATTCAACACACAACCCTTTCATTCCAGGCAATCTGATAAGAGCTGTGGTCACAACTACAGCAGTAAAAAAAAAAAAAGTACCACTGAAAACACAGGCTTCTAAATGTTTAGTTTTCCAGCAGTATCTGAGATCAAATGCAAAAATCATCACTGAACTGACAAGTAAATGCAGATTAGGTGGACAGAACACAAAAGCAGAACACATTTCCATGGAAAGGAGAGCAGGCAGCACTCAACAGTCACGAACAACTGTTGAATGTCAGTGCTCACTTGTGTGCAGTACACACAAATAATTTGAGATGTTGATATTCTTCACTGATATGCAGGTCAAACACATTAGCTGTCACCGTGTGTGTGCGTGTGTATATGTGATATGTGTGTCTGCAACCTTTCTTTTAACACAAAGCCTCTCACTCTCTCCAGTGCACACTGTCTAGATTGAAATAAAGGGCAGAAAACAGACACACCGAGCGGAAAATAAAACTAAATGCCCTCATTTTTCTTCGACTTGTCAAGAGCCTTTGCACAAACCACACTGCATCTCATAACCTCAAGGTTCACACATCGCTGCTGCACACAAAACACTTGCTGCTGACACATACTTAGACTTACGCTTGCATAAGAGAGTGAGCTGCAAGTGGGTCTGAGTGCAACAGACTCTCAGTTTTGATGTACCCTCTTCTTTTTCTTTTTAATTACCTCTTGGGCTTGTTCATTGCAGAGCTCTTCTCAGCAACACTCCTCCTCCACTGGTGATCCACACGGGCATCTGAGCGTGTCCCTACAGCTCCATGGTTGACCCTTCTCCTCCTCCTCCTTCTCCTCCGCTGTGTCCTCTATGTGTGTATGTGCCCAGGACAGCAAGAGCAGGCACAGGATGGAGAGCTGCTGGGGGTGAAGGCTGCCCACCTACCAGTCATGAACTAGACTAAACTCCACACTTAAAACCCTGCTTATCAAACCAGTCTCTGTGTGTCAGTCAACCTCCCTCGCTGTTATCTGAAGAGATCTGTCAACCACAAATCAGCAACAAAACAAACTTCGTGCCTGCAACAAAGCAGAAATGTTAAAAGAAAAAAGCCTCAAAGTAGAGTGCTAGAGCTAACAAAAGTCATTCACTTGTCCCTTCAACATAAACAAGTCAGCATCTTAAATGGAGGAACTGGCTCTGACAGATAGGGGAACTCACATCAGTTTCTGTGTGTGTATGTGTGTGTGTGTGTGTGTGCACAAGGGGAGGGAGAGAGAGAGAGAGAGAGAGAGAGTAGTGAACACACATGCAGTACCCATAGAGGAAGAAGGAGGAGAGTTAGAGAGAGATAGTGATGAGCAATCATCTGAGCACCATCAGTGTACTCCAGGAAGCGACATCTGCGGTTCTTTTTTCAGAACATCAACACAGAAAAAAAATAGGCCACACCCATATGTCACTTTTTGATGCAGTTTTTTGGAGCTTCGCCTGAACTTGGCAAAAGAATCAGTTCCTGAAAAGAAATCACTATATGTCTGATAACGCTGTTGAATCCTGACACATGTCTCCCTACTAGATTTGTTCATCCAGGGTCTCGAGTGTCCCCCAAATCACGTCTATCACGCTGATTTCTTCCTTTTATTCTTCTTTTTTTAACTCCCTCTGTCATTTCTCAGGGTAGCAAGTGATTACACAGGGAGGTAGTGTTTGTGCTTTTGAATGTGGCTGTGCAGCTGGACAGGGAGACTCAAAGGCATCCTTGTTTTAACACACCAAGAGGAAGAGGCGACCAAACAGGGGACATTAATGTCCCCAAGTCTGCAGAGGTGGCTTCTTTGCTGCAGGAAGCTGACTGGCTGGCAGGGAGAGAGTGGGCGATATGGCATTCAAAAGCAGGGAAAGATGCACAGAGCAGGAATCCTGCAGTGCTTGCACAGAAAGTCCAAAAAACCCAACTAAAAATGCATTTGGATTTGCTTTAGAAA
Source organism: Miichthys miiuy (assembly GCA_036365135.1). Lineage (NCBI taxonomy): Eukaryota > Metazoa > Chordata > Actinopteri > Sciaenidae > Miichthys > Miichthys miiuy. The sequence continues at coordinate 3,918,723 of CM071607.1, read as the reverse complement.
TCATCAAAGGACTAGAACAGGATGAATGTCACAGGAGGAAAAAGTATTTAATGGTCTTTCCTGTTAATGTTGTAATCTTACTGTAATCTTAACCAATAGTTCTTTAAAACAGGAAGAGTTGCAATCAGCCCAGCTGGTGAAGCTGAAGACACCTGACACGCTGAAATAAACAGAAAAGCTAGTGGACTAGTGCTTTTTTAAAATCACAATTTAATAACCACCATGATCACGTTTTGCCCCCGTTAATCTTAAACAGCCCTACATGTGGTTTGTTTTGTGACTAACGTGTTTGTGTACCAATTTAGTGAATTTTACTTTAGGGCTTTTATTTTGTCAAAACGGAAGCCTGTTACGTCGATGACGATATTGACGTACGTACGTACGTACGTTGACGGTAACAGTAAATTAAAAGGAACGGTAACTTACGGAACTTTCTGTTAAATTAAAATTAATTACATTATCGTAAAAGTTGAAGTTGAATTAGTGTGCGTCATATATTTATAATTAATTTGACTTCGTCCTGATTGAAACGCTCGTTAACTTTTTTTTTGTCGTTGTTGGCAAAGTAGCTAACGGCTAACCGTTGACGTAACTGACGTTGGCGTAGCGTTACCGTTACGTTACCGTAACGTTACCATTACGGTCTTTGGGAGATATCATTTATTTCACCCCCCTTTTTGCTTTAATTACACTTCAAGCCAAACCGCCACATTAAACTGCATTGGCCCGGCAACAAACACCTAGCATTGTTTTAACCGTTTTTAAGCTAATTCTTGCTAATTTCAGCGTCCATAAAAGATCACTGTAAAGAGTGTTGACTTCAATCCTCGGTACAATGTCGCCACCTTCAGGCGCGACGCCGCAACTGCATTTTAAATGCAAGAGAGGAGGCAGATTCATGAGTTGGCAGAAAAAAGGCAACAGCAGGTCTCCTCCGAATCAAGACTCAGTCTCCCAGAATTCATGTTAGTTCTGCTTCAGTGGCGTATCCCCTCTTCCTCCTCCTCTTCCTCCGCCTCCTGTCCGTTTTACCCACAGGACGGAGTTGTATCTCGGCGAGCAGCGTCCCAAAACATCTTAACTGCCAGCTGCTGTTGCAGTGGGAAGTGATCGAGAAGGCGAGCATGCTGAAGGATGTCAGATGGAGACTAAGGAGGTAAGGATGTGTGTTTATGCACGCTGTCTGAAGGATGATCACCGTTTCTGAGTGTGTGATGCGCTTTTTCCGCTCAGACTTCCACCTTCTCTGTCTGGTGCATCCCTGACCAAGAGGGGTGTGCCACTGATGTTACCTACAGGAATGCATCAGAGGTGGCGACTCTGTGAGAAGAGAGCATTTTTGGCCTGCCATCAGTTTGTAGTCTGCAAAATTATTTTATGGTTCATCTGGTCTATTGGCCATTTTACGTCTATTCAGGGCTAAAAGAGACAGGGACACAATGTAAATATTCACTCAAATTAAATGGGAGGCTGCAACATAATGGTTATGATTATTAATTGGTCTCTAAAAATAATAGTCCAAAGTGGCATATTCAAATAGCTTGTCATGTCCACATGAAAGCAGCAGATCCTTACATTTGAGAAGCTGAAATGTTTTGCCATTTTTTCCTGATAAATTATTTACACAATTAATCAATTATTATATGATATATTATTATATTAAGATTGAAATTAAATTCCTGCAGTCACTGTTACCTCCCACCTCCCTCAAAAAGAGTCACACGGCTGACATTTTTTCCTCAAAGAATAAATAAATACATTTAAAAGATATCACTTGTCACAAACCGGCCATACGGCCATGACAAAAGGAGGGAGACGCACACAACAAAGCCAATTTAACAGATTATTTATTAAGAAAAGAATACTTAAACTAAACTAACAGTAGTATGTGAAATCAGTAGGATCAGTGGTGTAAGTGAGTGCATGAGTGGAGAAGTGTACGAGTGTGGTGTTGTAATAAAATGCAGCAACACAATCAAACCATCAAACCTAAAAACCAGTTAGTTGTCTCAGGGAGGAGAGAGAGTACTGAGCTCCCGATGGTTTTTAAAAGGCACATGACAAACAGGCCCCACTTTAAGTACCTGCACCAGAAAGAAGACAAGCCACACACCCAGGAACCGGAAGACAGGGTGGAGTGGGTCGCCACGCATTGGAATAATTTCCTTATGGTGAAGCGTCTCATCTTAATGACCTTTTTGGATTCATGCCCAGTCATTAAGACACAGGCAGATTTATCCATTTTACATCACTCCAAAGAATTTTCTTGTGTGTGGCTACACAGACTGCACAGAAACGTCTGGGTGCTATGAGAGTAAGTGACTGGGATTGGTAAAAATTAATATGGTGGTAATCAACTACTGTTCTTAGCTAACACCTTTGATACTTTAACACCGGAGCATAAAATCAGATTTTGTGGGAAAGTGTGAAAGTGCACAGAGCTAATTAAAAGCCCGTCTGTGCAAAGTGTCTCATCCTGTTTACTGGACTGTAAGAAAGCATCAGCAGTATCCACTGCAACGAATGTGCCAAGCTGCATTATTATTCATTTAAATCTTTATCACCAACAGGAAATAATTCAGCAGCGATTCATGCAGCTTTTCTCTGCATCATGCCATTGTTGAATCGTTCCCTTTGGAACAACATAAACAAACTGCGGACATAATTTATTCATAATTAGCTCCTTAGTAAAAGTGATGGAGTCATGAACTGTTACCTCCTGTGTTTGTGCTTTGTCTCGCTGGTTTAAATTGAATCTGTATGCTTCCAGTCCTAAATGAACTCACAGATGTACCAACTGTACACATTTCCCATCATGCCTCTGCTAAATGTCCTGCATTCCTCCTGCAGAGACTACAGTGACCTGTTGTTATTTAAATGATGATCATCAGCTGACTGTCAGGTGTGTGTACTGTCCAAATAGCTCCCTCTAGGTGCAGAGCAGCTTATGTAGTATTCACCTGGTTTTGTTCAGTGCAGCTGACTTATTCACTTTGAAGAGTAAAGGTGTGTGTGTTTGTGTGTGTGTGTGTGCATCTGTTCTTACTGCACACACTCCCAAAAGGCTAGTCCTCACCCCCCTTTCCTTTTATAGCCTCAGACATGTGGAAGGAGGGGAGGGAGACGTGTGTGTGTGTGTGTGTGTGTGTGTGTGTGTGTGTTGGATTGAGGCAGCCTGTGTGAAGGAGTGGCCCAGTTCTACAAACATGGCGGCACAGTGGGATGGGAGCAGTGTAAATGTGTAACAAGGTGCCTACTGACCCCTCCTTCCCTCCCTCTTCTGCGGTTGGGGGATGCAAGGCAAGAGGGGAGAGGAGTTGGGGAGAGTCTCGCCTCCCATCACTCTCTCTCACAACACCGTGAGAGCCACAGGACTCATGCTGTCCTCCAGCACACCCACACACACTAGCACTGAGAGCGAGACACACTGAGAGTGAGAGGGGTACAGCAACAAGAAAGGAGAGAGGCGCAACGTGGAGAGAGAGGAGAGAGGGTGGGACGTAGCAAAGGAGATTAAAAAAAAATCCAAATCCTGAAGAGAGAAAACAGAAGGATTTTCTCTTTTCTCCCGAGGAGCTGCGAATAACCCTCGGCGAAGGATGGCAGAAGGGGGAGAGGGAGAGGAGGAGATTCAGTTCCTGCGAACGGTGAGTCCTGCTTACTTTCCTTTTTCGGGAAGCCTAACCTGCACTGGCTGCTGGAGAGGAGTTTGGGAGGTTTGGGGTTGGGGAAGGAGATGAGGATTTAGGAGAAGTGGAATGAGATTTTTTTTTTTTTTTTTAATGAGGAGAAGCAATTAATTAATTCAGCTCTTGACCTGAAATTGACTCATGATCTTCCAGCATCAACTTCATTGCTCTTCCAGAGTCACTGGTTTCACAGTTTCTTCACTTTTATCAGTTTTGCTCTTCTGGCATTGGATATTTAAGTCGTGTCTGTAGTTGCAGTTCTCAGAGCCAAGGCCCGCTTCTGTATATAGTTGACTATTTTTGCGGCGCCCTGAATGTGCCATGACCTGCTTATTAGTTGCTCTCTTTAAACTTGGTAATTGATTTCTTTAATCTCTTGTGAGCGCAGTAATCTGGAGTTGGTAACCTACATTATGTGATCATATTTTGATCTTTTCAGAATGCACTGCTCATTGTCTTGCCTAATCTTTTTATATTACATCCAGAATGTTCTGGGCTTAAGATTAGTTGGGTAACAGTGTATGCGTGCATATGTGAGTGTGAGCATAGATAGATAGACAGGGGCTGGTGCATCTGTTAGCATCGTTATCTATTTATATCTGAGGAAAGTAGAGCCTGTCAGTGTGGGGTGAGGAGGCAGAGCAACAAGCTACCCAGAGCCTACAGGGGACAGCTGGCCAAAGACTGCATGTCTTCCTTGGAGAAGCCAAATCATAGTCACAGTGCAGAGATCCACTTCACAGTCTCAGACTCAGTGGGGGATGACCCTGAAAATGGCCTAAAACAGCTGAGTTGGTTAAATGTGTTTCCATAATGATGCAGTATCTGAGATTAATACTATATTAATTTGGTCTGAATATATTTTACATTTAATCCATTTGTGCTGTCTCCATGCCCTTAATCTTAAAAGCCACCACCATTTGGAGCTAAAAAGATAATGATGAAAAAATGTTGATTAGAAGAAGTTTAAATTTCTGCAAGAGCCACTGAGCATTTAGAGCTGGAGACTGTTTGAAACCAATATCAAAAGAATATTTTTCACATATTGAAATTAAATCATTGTCTGTATATTCATAGGAGAATCATTCCCACTGACTTTGAGAAGAGCTTCAACAAAATCTCCAGAGTGAAATATATGTCTGTTAAAGTGGAGCTCTACTTTGCAGCTGATGTTTACCTACTTGAATTTGTTGGCTGTGAAATAAAAGTTCAAGTACAAAAGAGCTTGGATACAACATGCAGAAGGATGACAACAAATTATATTGAGTGACAGGATTCCTGTCAAGCTTGCAGAGTCAGCTCACAATATCCACAAGACAGCATTACAGAGGAACGCAGCTGTAGCTTCTATTACAAAACCATAAACTGTGTTTTTTTTTCTTCTCTTTGGGGACGAGCAAATGAGTTGTGAGACACATAGGCTAAACACTTTGAATGCCTTCAGTGGGTTTGTCCTTTTGGTTCAAGAGGCTCGGTTAGGGTGGAACTACCGGACACCAACACTTCAAAAGGAAAAACAATGCAGCCCTATATGAATTATTAATGTATTGTGTACTTTAGTGGGTTTATCCCTAACGCTAACACTGTTTATGTTTAGGGTAAATCCCCACTGAGGATACAGTGCTAAAAATGTAAGTGCTCACAGTGCTGTGAGGATCTTTGGATTAAAGCATCCACCAAATGGTCTCTGTTATCAGTCTTTTAATTAGAGACCAGTGATGGGAGGCATTGTGTGAGTCAGCTGTTTCTTTCTGCTGGGGGTTTTCTGTGGGTTATATTGGAGATGTGATGAAAATGGAGTGGGAGCTCTTGCCTCACCTGGAGCAGTAGGGACATCAGACTGTAGTCATATATTTGCCTGATCTGCCATGGAGGTTCACATCCTGTTGCCAAGGCTCACTCTTCAGCGGGGGTTTAGCTCAGCCCTTCAAAAATGTTCTTCCAGAAGTCATTCAATCATTTTACAACAAATTAATGAAATATGTTAGCAAAATTTGCTCTTACAAGTGCAATGTCATCACACTATGGTTGGATAACAAACATTTATGTTGCTTATTTACACGACTTGTGATAATAATATCTCAAAATGGACCATAGATGACATTGTTCAAGATTTATCTTAATGAGATATATTAAAACTCCGACAAAGTTATGTTGTGTGCCAAAACTTATGTTCCAAAAAAAGTCCTTAGTCCTCCAAAATGCAGCATTCAAGAGCTCAAAACTAGGCGCATGTTGGCACATTTACTTTCTCCTTTAGAGTAAAATCCCTGGGCAATGAGGAAGAATGATGTCTTTGATGTATTTTTCACTTAACACCAAAAAATATGCTTCTTAACTGACAAAGTATAGATTTTCACTGTGACAGGCAGCGCTGTCGTTATTTGGGCTAGGTCTGAGTTCACAGAAGTTGAATTTTGGGAAAACTAAAGCTTTCTAAACCTTGAACAATGGCTTTTGTATGATATAATACCAAGGAGGAAGGGTGAACGTTCAGGTTGCCATTTGGAAACTGCTGACATAATACATTTGCTTTACAGAAAGTCACTTGGGACTCAAATAGCGCATCAGTGTTTTTTTTTTTAGATCGACTTAATAAGAATGTGTTATTATAAAATCATTTGTAACTTTACTGCCAGCTTCTCTTTATAATTTGCTCTCATGACGGTACAGAGTTTAACTTGTCATGGTCGTGAGTAAAGGAGTCATTTTGTACTCCCACAGTCCATCACCAGAATCCAGTGTAATGTTGAAGCAAACACAGAAACCCTACAGTAAGTTATTTGGGCTGCCCTCCTCCGTCAAAGTAACTGTGAACACGTAGGTGTTTTTGCTATTGTTGTCCCTTTGAGGAAGGAGCTGAAAAAAAGATACCCGTGTAATCCTGTCCAGTCCCTTAATTTCTATCCTTTTCTCTGTTATTCTTCTTGTTTTTCATCCCTGCAGGGAATCCTCCAAATAAAAAGAAAAGCTGTGGGGTGTGAATTTTAGAGTAATGCATTGCAGTTTTTTCTCATGGGGGTTTTTTGTTTAATAGTAAGAGAAGAAAGCAAGAAGAGATTAAAGCCTCTAAATGCTGAATCCTCATGTGAGATGGAGGACGCAGGTAAATGTTATGCATTTCGGTCTTCTTCAACACATCTCGAGTGATCGTTTTCTTACACGAAAGGCCACACATAGATTACTCAGCAGTGCTGCTCTATTCTATTCTGGGATTTATTGTGTTATTCTAATATGGCCCAGGCCTGTGAGTCATGCAACACTGAGTGATCGCAGTGTGGTTTGAATAGTTGTATAGTCTACACTCATTGGTGGGGCTTAGCCATGCCACCTGCTGTACAGTAGCAGGTTGCTTAAATTCTCTTTCCACTAAATCAAAGCGGATGCCCTATGTTGAACTACAGGTATCTAGTATTCATCCTCCTCCCTAAAAAACACCCTGCAAGCAATTCAACCCCCACATTTTCTGTCAAGAGATCGGCTTAGCTTGCAATAGCCAGCAGTATTTCCTTTTCTCTTTAGAAAATGCCACACAATGCTGAAATGCCTCACTGCGCTATAAACACATGTGGGTCTACATCAAGTAACCCAGGCTTCATACAATGGTGCTGTTTGTCTTCTGGACACGGTAAAAGCTGTGTCACTGTTTTGTGATGGCACATTTGTGGTGTGAATCACACAGGCGAGTGAGTTTGAAGGGGTATTCAAGCTCCAGTCTATAACAGCAGTTTCTTTTTATAGTGTGCCCACTATAAGTGCACACACTCTGGAGGGAGAAACCAGAGGAGTCAGTGTCCTACTTGCCGGCATCCTTTGGGAGACGCGGTGTGTGTGTAAGTGTAGACGTGGGTGTATGTTTCTGTATGTATCAGGTGAACAGAGATCCTATTCAATGTTGTGACAGTCAATTGTGGCATTTGTGACAAATGCATACCTACACACGCCATAATAAGCTTTGTTATGTTGGCAAGGTGCACTGATATAGTGATCTGTATGTGAAAAGGTGACTACATGTAGACATCTTTTAATTTTCAGCCCAGTATTAATGTAGATGTCTACATCTTTTGACCTCAAATGAACAATTCATTGCTCACTGGGTGGATATTGTTTGTTGGGAAGTCTGTGCAGCATCTGAAAATTTTAGGGGTTTTATATTGTGCCAGTAACTGTTGTTGTTTTGTTTTGTTTGCCATTTTTTTATTTGATAGGCAGTAGAGATACAGACAACAAATGCAGGAAGGGAGAGACAGGGATGACAAGCGATAAAAGTCTGCAGTGGGACTGTGGACGTTGTGTTTATATGGTAGATAACCACTTATCAGATGCTCTGCCAGTTACTTTTTAGGCAGTGCTTTCTAGGTTTGGATTCTGATAGCTAGTTCAGTTTAGCATTCATTTCTAAGTTGGTACAATGCCCACATTTCTGCCCTTTTTCCTAAGATCGTTATCTTGTAACCCTTTGTTTTAATTGCAAAGAACAATGTTTTTAAAATAGCAATGTGTCATCGATTAGGCTTTGTTTTTTGAATGTCAAACTTTGAGTAATGAGGGCTTTAGGTGCTCATTTATTTATCAATTTCATTACTTAAGTTTGTAAAAAATTACACTTATATAGATTTAATAATGTATTTAAAAGGATTCTGATATTCAGCACTAGATTTAGATGTGATGAAATGCTCTCACTGACCTGACTTCATCAAAGGCTACAAAATGAAAAACAGGGACAACATAATACAAATGCAGGTCATACAACCACTGACCTCCTTCACACTGACTACAAGATATCCTAATTAAATTCTGCAAAAACGTGAAGCTCACCTTTCATCACTTTTTGTCTCTCCGTTTTTTCGCACATCATGTCTGTTTCCCCTAAGGAGTGTTGCACTATCATGTCTGGATGAGGCTGGGATGCTGATTTACATTTCTGCAGTTTAGATGACGATGGCTGAGGAAACACAAAATTATGATGAATATTTTATTTTATTTGTTTGCACTGCTGTTTATTTATACAGGGACACACGGTCTCTTTCCATTTTTCATCCCAACTGTCATTGTCCCCCCTCTCTCCCTGTTCCTCTATCTTTTACACACACACACACACACACACACACACAGTGGGTATATCAGTGAGCTACAGTAGTAGCAGATTTTGGGAGGGTGGTAGATGACGGACGGGGGCGAGGGAGATAGGGAGGGTGCAAGCAAAGCAGGGTTTTAGAAGTGCTGAGCCCAGGAGATGAACACGTCCACAGTGTGACAACACACACATACACACACACAGCTACACACTCATAATACTGCACCTGTTAGTCTGCTTGCTTCAGTCACAGCAGTTTACACAATAAACAGGTGGTCTGGTCTGCTTTTTCAGGCACGAGACATAAACAGAGAGAGGGGGATCCTACAAAGTGACACAACTGTTATGCAAAGTGCTCTGTGTCTGCCTGTGAATGTGTGCAGAGGCTCGGTGATTAGCTCTGTCACTTTATGACTAGAATGATCTAAGGAGTTTGATAAAAGTTTGAGTCTATTCACTTTATACACACTAAAACACACTATACTATTAGCATACACTCCTTCACTAATCCTTTTCTAAGGACACGAGATCATGTAAAATATGCTTTACATTTTTTCTGATCTTTGAAAACCTTGATAAAGTTTTAGATTTTTGGATGTATTAATTTTACTGTTTGAAGCAGCTGGTTTGAATCTATGTATGTAAATCAATTAGAGGGCTACTGATAGTTAAGTAATCAGGCAATGCTTTACTTCTTACCATAATGTAACTTTGATAATGTCGAATTAATGGTCATTGTGATGGTTTACAGTGAGATAAGTCTACTAATATTTTCACATTATATTCAGAAATGAACTTTATGAAATGTAGCAGTATGGGTTTCAGAATGGCTGGCAGTGATGTAAAGTTGATGTGATTAGTGGTAAGTAGTTTAAAACATGAAAAAACACTGATACGGTCCAAGTGTTTTGTGGTTAAACAGGTCCAGATGAACCATGTTTACTTGATCGTTTCTCACACACAATGCTTTGTTCCAAGATGCCAAAATCTTCCATAATGTGTGTGCAGCTGGAGAGAAAACATGTTGGAGATGATGAGGTAAACATTAGACTATTTTGGATCCTCAGTGCACTCGTTTGGCTTGAGGCACTTGGATTATGCTGCAAAAAAACTTTCTGGAGAAATCGGACAATACTTTTTTCGGAGGTCTTATTAAACCTTCTAAAGTTTAAAGGCTGAACATGGGTTGAGGTGAAACTATGCAGGTTGACTTTTTGTGTGTTGTGAACTTCAAGGGAGGTTCAAGGATATTTGTAGTTTGATGTCTAGGTTGAACCCTTAATTTTAATTTTCCACAGCTAAGAATATAATAGAATAGAGAATGAATAGACTGGAGGTGTCCCTTGAATTCTATATTTCATTTTGTTCAATCCTATTTTCTCAGGCTATTATGCTGTTTCCATTTGGACTATGGGATGTTGCTTGTCTTGCACTATAAATCTCTCTCGGCATCTATACTCACTTCTATATTCAATTTTTAGATTACACATCTGTTTTAAACAGGCCTGCTGGTCAAGAAAGTACTTTGCTTTCTCTTGAGGCATTTTTTTTAGAGGAATGGATTTTGGATTCAGGCCAGCTAAAATAATTTATTTATAACAGTGTTTGCCTTTGAATTGCTGCTGTCTGCCAGAAGGGCAGAGGCTGTTTAATGTTTGATGTTTGGTTTGTAGCAGTTTAACTGAGCTGGAGGAGAATGAAGCCAGTGTGTAATGGCTGTCAAAACACTATATGTCAGTGAATATCAGTATCATATTAGTGTCTCTTAGAATCTGATTTGTGAATCATCACAGTATCCAGCACCTAAATTGTGAATGAAAATCAGAAAATATGGGAAACATATTTTCCTATCTGGTGCATATTTTTCTTATCAACCTCCATTTTTCTAAACCTTATCAAAGGAGTTTCTGGATCTTTTGGATTGTAGCTATTGTCTTTAGAAACTCAGATGTAATCTGCTATTTTGGGCAGTGATTGGTTGACTTTTCTTCTGCTTTTTGATAATGAAAAATCAGTTAGTTTTCCTATACACAGTGCCTTCCCTGCGAGGAGGAGAGTCTTGCTCTTTCTCCAATTGAGACTCTCCAAGTGAGACCTCTCTAAGTATCTGCTGGTCAGCAGAAGGAGGGAATGTGATAGTGACAGGTGCAGCCACCTAAAATAGGAGAGGAGTGGAGGGGGGAGGCCCAGAGTAGAGTGGTAGAGGTAATGGAAAAAGGGAGAGAAAAGAGGGCCGTAATGAATAATAAGAGCACGGAGAAAATGTGGGCAAGAAGCGTACATAGAAGGAAATTGTGTCAAATGAGAGTGAGCACGATAAAGAGAAAAAATATATATATATAGAGAGAGAGAGACAGAAGCAAAAGCAGGATGTGAAAAACATATACACTCTGTGTGCAGTGAAAGATTTATCAGCCATGATTTACTGCAGCACAATAACTTTTCTGTCTCGAGCCACCTATAACTTTTGTACTTCATAACTTATCTGCAAAACTCAGTCAACCATATCACATTAGACATAACTCAGAGTAGAGACACACATGCACAGATACACTCAGGACTGTAATGACTCCTGCATTACTGCAGCAGTATGAAACATTTTCTCATTTTATCTGTTTATGTGTGTTTTTTTTCACAAGCATGCAACTTATGTTGTTGAATCTTATTTATGTGTAGATACTTTTTTCTGCAGTTCCAAAAAAAGGATTTAGTGGCATCTAACAGTGTTGCTGATTGCAACCCTGCCACCTCACCTTTGCATTCTAAGCATTGAGGATGAACTATGAAAAATGCAAATGGCCCTATCCAGAGCCAGTGTTTGTTTCTATATATATTATATTATATTTTGTTTTCCAGATATTCTGTAAATAGAGCCCCCTAAATCTTACACACTGGACCTTTAAGGAGATGGTCTGCTATTTTAGAAGTGATGTACTGTAGGCCTAGTGTGTACTGTATGTAACCTAAACTCTTAGCCAGACCTTTATAGTCACACACTGTTTCTTCAGAAAGCACACACTCTTAACACTCAGTCTCAGTGTCAGGTGATGGGGCCAAGGTTTTATCAGGACACTGAAAATAGTCTAATCTTACAATGGATTAGCAGCATTGTCTCTGAAAAAATTATAATTTAATAAAAAACAAGTGGATTGTGCCTTACAATCTTGAAGATGGTGATACAATTTTTTTTTAATTTTTATTTTTTTTAGATATTTTAGCAAGTATGTTTCAATGATATAGGAAAATGAGGGTGCCACCGGGCCCTTCAGACTGCAGTCTGCGATGGAGAATCCTGAGAGTGCATCTGTATGGGCTCTTCTAGTTTTCAAAGGGAAACCCCATAACCACACTGCCCTCTGCGTTATTGAACTGTTTCTCTCCTCCACCCACATACTGTGCAATGTGCTGTCCCTCACTCTTTTTATGTCTGCAGAAATATAATCAATGGCCTGGGGTGGCATGCATCAGCACACTTTGATCAGAGCATTGGGCAGAAATCAGACCCATAAAGAAATAATGGCTATGTTATTTATTTGATAAGAGTAATTTGATGACTTGGCACATTTTCAGTAATATGGATGTGACACTTTGTCAATTCAAAATGTGAGAGTATGGCAAGAAAGTAAATAGTAAAGTGAAATAGTAAACCAATATTGAGATGTGAGAAATATTCAGAACTTAACTTGAACTGAAATAAACAAAACATTGTGAAAGAACTAAAACTTCATTAAAACACATAGCCATAATATAAATCTAAGTTTACAATGCAATAATAATTTTAATACTGTCTTTATCAAATATAGTACCCAAGACCCAAGTTGTGTTTGTGTCTAGTTCACAGGTCATGTATCGCATTTTGTTTATTGTCTCTTATGGTCATGAACAGAAAGGCTTATCACTGTTTATATATATATTCTAAAAATCTTGTTTATTGCACCAAGAAAGTCATGCCAGTAAATGAACTTTTTGGACACTGCAACAGTGACTAATGGATTAAAAATCACCAGCTCCCAGTTTCACAGTTTTAAATGTCATATTTGATTTTTGAACAGTCAACAAGTCCTGAACCAGCTGCTTATCTGCTATTGGAGAAGACAGTCCTCCAGTCTACAGTTTATTTATGTTTATGTTTGTATACATAATATATCAGCACTTGGATGGTTGATTCCTTATCAGTTGTTAATGTGTAAGAATGTCCCACACAGCAGGTTACCAGATAAACTGATCCTGTCTGTCTCACTTGGATTATTGTGTAAATGTATATGCTCATAAAAGAGCAAGTAAGACCTGTCCACTTCAGTAGAGAAGATTGAAGGGGGTGATTATTTCTCACCATCTTGCATCTGTTTGCTTGTTTGCTTCCTGTTTAGGATGGGCAGTGTGCCTGCTTGTCTGGGGAACCCTGGCTACCCTCTGTCTGCATGTGCACCATCAGACGACCCCAGAGATTACAAAGGTGTCTGCTTTCAGGCAATATCTATGCCCCTGGCTGTAAATCTCTGCCGCATTACACACCTCTATTTGCGCACACTAGTATGTTTGTTTGTGTAACTGTCTGTCAGTTAACATCCAATTGTCTCTACCTCTCCCTCTGACCCCGAACGTCCACATAGCCCAGATGCTTCAGCCGCCAAGTCCTAACATGGTTTGCCTGTAACCTTAACCCTACACCCACCACGTTGATGGGGCATCAAATGCATTTCGTGTACATGTCTTTGCCCATTGCCAAGTTATAAAACCAGTAGGTCAGGTGGGTAACAACTGGCTATAACTCAATCCTGCCTACCTGTCTTGGCTCCATCAGATACAGTCATGTGAGATTGTCAAATAAACAGGAGTTGTTGTTGGCTTACAATAAAGAGTCATGTGCACATCTTTCAAATCCTTATAGCTGCCTCTATTAATATAAAGATGGCTTGTGTGGTCTCCAAGTCAGCTTTTCACATGGTCAAATTGGAAGCGATTCACACAGTGTGACTCTTGGAAGGACACAGCTCTGTAGTTGCTGTTGAACTTCACAGAGTACTATTATAAGTCAGAGTGCCCTAACATTCAGGCTGGAATAAGAAGTCCTGGCTGAGGCATATGTGTTTGTCTGATTCATCAGTCTGTTTTCTACTTGACTGGTTAAGTCTCTGTTTAGGTTTCAAGATCAATTCTTTGGATTTGAAGATGTAATAACTGGTCTCTTGTCCACTATTTTATATATTTATATTTATTTATATATATATTTATATATTATATGTATCTTCCCACAGACATTCCTGTGGTCACTTACCATGAGTATTTTCATTTTTTTCTGCAGTTAATCAAATCCAGATTATACATTTATAATAACAATAATGATAATAACTTTCTTGAATATGTTTACAAAATAAAAAATTTAAATGTGAGATAAAATATTCTCTGCAGGCTCTCTGTCCTTGTTGTGCCCTGTCCCTTGAGCTCTCGCTGTCCTCGTTTGGGTCCTCTGCCTTTTTCATGTTGCTTACAAAGGTAGCCTGATTGAAGCAGAGTAAGTCTGCCATGTGAGACTGTGGCTATAGAAATAGATGGAAGCCACTTGGTAGGACTGCTGTACAACGTTGGGGCATATATTGCCTACAGTTGTCATCCGATCGTGCAGCTTGTCTCGGTGCAATGAGTCACTCTGTTACTTCAGTCTGCTTTTAGACACCCACAAGCTCAGCCCTAGCTCCTTAATGGGGACTGCAGTCTGAGTCTGTATGCACTGTCCTCAAAATATGGCCAGTTTAGCCCAATTTACCCTTCTTGCTCAGCCCACTTCAGCTGTTCTTTTTCTGTGAACTTACAATTTCTCTGCAGTGATGTCTCAGAACCACTGTAATTTATATTCAGCCCTGATAAACAAAGATTGATGTTACTGTAGTGTAGCTACTGGTCTGAAACTTAGCTGTGAAGTTGTGTGAGTGGTAGGTATTGTTGTTGTGTGAGGGAGGTGGGAAAGATATTTGATCACTTTGTTTTGTGAACTTGATCTTTCTTTTGCAAAGCACTTCTGAGATTCACAAATTGGACAAAAAAATAATGTTTGTGTGGTCCATCGACAGTTTTAGTAACACTTGAGTTTAGTGGTGCTGCAGTGAAGGAGAGAGGGCACAGTGCTCCACTTTCCAGAGTGCAAAGCAGGGAAGGCGAGGACAGGACAGAGGAGACATTTCAAGGCTGAGAAGAGATAGATGATAGCCCAACCAAAGGAAGAGGGGATACTTTTCAGCCAAAGAAACACTAGAGGCCTCTGAGTATTGAGAGGAGTAGATGTTATGAGGTCACTGATGTGCATCACTTTCCATTTTCCTGCTGTGTGCCACAAACATAGACGTGCAAACATGCTGCCCTCAACCTCGCTTTCAAATGCCTGCCTACTCTCCTAAACACCAAGTCATGACACACCGGTGGTGGTGAATTGCCAGGGCAAGACGGAGATCAGGTCAGGAGGGAGAAGACAGAATGATTCATTAGTTGTTAGATGAGAGGAGCGAAAAGTCAGGAATCTGTCCAGAAACTGTAGAGAGCAATATTAGTCAGGTTAAGTGATAGATCTACTTGTATAATGAGTGAGTAGAAGGAGCAGCTGGGAATGTGTCAGTGTCAGGTGTGGGTTTCACAGGAGGGGTGTTTATCGCTGTATTTACACCAGCCTCTGGAGGGTCCAGGCAATGACGAGGAGAAACAAATTACTGTCTGTTAGCTTTTTGCTTGTGGAAATGAGGATCTGTTGTGCTGGTCCTTACTGAGAGGAGCTGTTTGCAGTTTGTTCTGCTTTGCAGTTTTTTATTCTGTATGACATGAACATCATTTAGCAGACTCTTGAAACATAGTTGTGCAATACATATTATATCTAAGTTCCCTTATTGTTGTATGCCAGTGTAGCTGTGAAATTGAAGAAGTCATCACTGCATTACTTTACAATGACAGAACTAAGAGTGTGCTGGTTGATGTCCATACAGTCTGGAAACAAAACATGTTTAAAATAAAATAACCCTATCCAGGTTAGAAAGTATTCAATCTAGCAGAAATGATGATGTCTGAGTTGAGTTGTTATCATTTAAGTGTATTTAAAGCAAACATATACATTCAATAGTCTCCTGTTGAGTCATTGTGTGTACTTCACAGCAAGTGCCTATTTTTGTTTTATCCTATTTTTCTATCATATGCTGTAGGCAAAAAAAGGTCAGTATTGTACACAGCAATGTCCGCACCGAATGTCAAATCAAGACAGTTTTACCCAAGTACTGCTATGAAAACACAAAATGCATGCTAAAATATGAAAATGCGGCATAGCAGATGTACAGGGGAAAACTAGTGTGATTGAAAGTTCATATTAGTTGTAGAAGCGTCCCAAAATGAAAGACCAGTGAGTAAGTGTGTCCCTAAGTGTTTTATTGTGTTTTGGGTGCAGGATGACCAGGTCGTTCTGCAGTGCACTGCCTCCGTCCTGAAGGAGCAGATCAAGCTATGTCTGTCCTGTGAAGGCTTTGGGAACCGTCTCTGCTTCCTGGAAACCACATCCAATGCTCAGGTAAGATGCTGATACCATTCCTCCCTTTGTTTGTCCTGTGTTGTATGTAACCTTGTTTTTATGAACTCTGTTGTGCCTGTGCATTTGTAGAATGTGCCCCCGGACTTGGCCATATGTACCTTCATTCTGGAGCAGTCCCTGTCGGTCCGCGCTCTGCAGGAGATGCTGGCCAACACGGTGGAGATGACCGAGGTAGGATTAAAAAACAGAAATAGACAGAGGAATACTTGGAGAGGAGATGGAGACTTAGTTATATGCAGGGTTCTGAAAGATCCAGTAACTGATTACAGCTTATAAAGGGCAAAAGGTAGAGAAATAGACTGTGGTAGACAGATTTCCCTTTCTGATGTGAAAATGTATGTTTTCTTTTACAATGTATTCTGCTGCACCTTTCTCCTGTCCACTCACTAAAATTGAGGAATTTGGTCCTGTGACACTCAGGTTTGCTGATGAAGATTTGAGATATAGAAATGATTTTGTTGATAGATTTGCTTACAGTTTTCTTTTATTTCATTATTCCTCATACCTCATACCTTTTTTCTGAGAGGAGCAACAGTCCTTATAACATATCATGTACAGTATTAAAACGCGGTGAAGTACCATTTAACCAGTCAACAGCCACTTTGGATCTATTTCCTGACAACAACAGCTGCATCTCAGAGGTCATTTTGAAGCTTTACACTCTTGTGGAACAAACCCCTCTGATTAGCTGGCTCTCTAACAAGCTATAACTTGCCAAACTGAAAATAAGAGTTATTTGAAAACAGTTTTCTGAACTTTTCTCTCTTCTCTCATGTGACTGTGGATCAGAGGGCAACCAAGCATATTCCCTAAAGATATATATTATTTTATTTTGGATCAGCTTTAATCTGTTCTCTCTGTAATATATATAATTTATAACACAGTTTGTATTCCTTTTATTACAAGATTTACATACACAAGATTTAGCCTTTGTGTGTTTCACAACTATTTATAACTGATAAGTAACTGGTGGCTTTTCTTTGTATATCCTATTGATATCAAGTTCCAGTCCTTCTGTATCATTTTTTATTGGGAAGTTTTGTTTACATATGCATTGCAGGTTGGGCCTTTGAACGTAAATACAATCATTTCTTTTTGGCTTTCAAATGAATCATAAAGCATATTGTACATCATCACTTCTTTGTGAGCACTATAAATGGAGTTATAGTTTTTTATTTCTTTTCTTTTATGGTTTTATTTTTTTTAATTGTTATCTGACACCCCCTCCCCTGCCCTTCCCTTCTCGCTCTCTGCCAAGCAGGCAGTCGATTTGGACAAATGGGTATGTCTGCTAACATGTCTTATTTCCTGTAACGTGTGTCCCAACCAACCTGGCAACTGTCCTCGTTCCTGTCTTGTTGCCCACTGGATGTCCTATTGAATGAAATAGTGCTGTATCATTCACACGTCTTAATTCATGTCTGTTTAACCTTCACCTCAAGGTGGTGGTCTCTCTGTACACCTGTCAAAAATTTTCAGCTACAGAAATTGATGGGGTCTCATTGTCTTTAGATTGATCTTTTATGCTGAGTTTATCTACTAAAAACTACATTGTTACCGGGAAAAATTAAGCTTTATTGAAACATCGGATTAATTGGGCTAAACTTGACTGAATCAAGCCAGTAAATCTAGTTTTGAGGCTTTAGTAAACAATATTTTATGCACTTTTGTGTTTTTCTTTAATAAGTACACCTGTATTTGTTACATCTCAATAATCTACCATACAATAGCAAGAAGATCTAGCAAGGTGTCACAATGCATCATTCATATCATGCAGAAATATTACCAGCACATTCTTGTATCATCATAAATGTGACCCTACCGTGCTTGATGTTGTTTCCTTTTGTTTTAGCACGTTGTTCTTTGTTTGTCTTTGATTACATCAAAAAAACATTTCTCTTCCCCTTTTTTAAGCAGAACATGATTTCACACTTCTGTAAAAACTGATTACTGACTAACTTGGCTTATCCTAAAGAAATCTACACAAAAAGTTTCATATAGCATATGGCTTTTCTGTTTGGTGGTGTGTTCTTCTTTTCCAGTGGCTAACTAGCCAAACATATGTGATATCACATCATTCTGATATATTTGCAGCCATCTAGCAATCTAGGTTTTGATGCAAGTCCCTCTGAATCAACGAGCAAGCGTCTCGACTGCTCTCAACTGCTTCAATATTCAACAATTAACAACAATCAACTTATAGCTCCCTCAGCCAACAAACAACAAACAAAAACTCTTCAAAAAGGTTGATGGTCATTCTCTGGATTTGTCAACATTGATGAAATATAATAATTTCAGTATTTAAAGATGGATTTTGTATATAGAGAGCTAATGTCCTAACCCACTTCTAAGCTAATTTCTGTTCCACTAGCTTTCAGCTCTCCACTGTTTTCGAATAGTTGTTTTTGATCAATTAAAAAGTTCAGTGATGTGTTTTTTGTCCATATTCCAGCTAACTTTGTATACCGGTTTAAAGACCAGTTAGAAATGTAAGCATCTTGTTAAAACCGAGATGAAATAACAAACATTGAACTTCAGCACCCATGAATCTTGGTTGGAGATATGCCTTTAAAATGACGAGCATGTACAGTAGAGAATGTGGACAGAAAATCCTGCATTTCTGCTTTTGACAGATCAAAGAAACCCAGTCTGGCTGGGGCTAATGGACCTTAAGCTAACTCTAAGAGGAGCTCTCTATTTAACATTTCATTAGTTGCATTATCGTGCTAGTTCGGGCAGTCCCTGGCCTCAAAGGAATTGGAAGATGTGGATGAGCCAGGCTTCTCTAATGGTGAGCAGGAGGATGAGAATAGCATGGCATGCAGCCCAGTGGAGGGTTCCAACTGCCTCTGTCAGGGGTGGATGGGGAAACCGGACACCCCCAGAGCTCTGGACAGGCCTATCTCCCTCTTTAAACACATACATACTCACACACACACTTGGGAAATCACACACCACCACCTGCCCTAACCAAGCCTAGTGCTACATCCATGAGTGCCATCACTTGACATACCTGCCCCTGACTCATCCTAGTGGATTATGGGTGCTTAACCCTACAGAAAGGCTTAACATTATCTTCCTGTTGGCTGGACTAAATGGTTGTTTTGGCTAATCTATCTATAACTGTTGCAGTAATTGTGTTTTCTTGTTGCATCCTTGCTGGATGTTGAGAAAAGGTAGGATGAATAAATGTTCATGTTTGCTGTTCAAAGGTTTAAATTTGTTTTGCATTCTGTCAAACTTCATCAGTCACATCATTGTGATACCTTGTCTTAAAACTATGATTTGTAGCATAGTATTGTCCCGGTTTCAGCAGTCCAACTACGCTGCTTTGCTTTGTTATTGATGTGATTCTTGTTATTTTTTGTATTTGTATAAAAAAGGACTCCAAAAGAAGAAGTCATTACCTAATATTGTGGAGCTGTTAATTAATTAACAGTTTTTTTGTTCACTAAATACTAAAGTATTCTTTTTAGGAATGTTTTTTTTTTATTCTTCTTAAAAATATAATGATAAACCTTTGTCACACACTCAACTTGTAAATTGCCACATGTGTTTACATGCACTTACATGCAGCCCATTTGTCTAATCTGTCCCAATCCAGTTTATTTGGTCCCCTGAGGTTGTATTTGGAGATAAAGTGCTTATACTTACAAATCATATACGACATGTTTGTATTATTAATATGAAAAGCATGTATATACATACAGAAATGTAAAATTAAAAAATGCCACAATAGAATTATAAAATAGAGTCTCAACAAAAAGTGAGAGTCTCAGAAAGTGCCAGTTGAAGTTGATGATGATATGTTATAATCCAGTCAGTTAAAGTTTTTGATAAATGGTTCTTCTGACCTCTGGACCTTTTTAATATACCTATTTCTTTTTTTCCTTGTCTGATCAAGGTACATTTGAAGTATGAGTCTTGAAATATTTCTCTATATTCTTTACCTATAGTCGTCCCAAGGTGGAGGTCACCGTACCTTACTGTACGGTCATGCCATCCTTCTGAGACACTACCACTCAGGCATGGTAAGATTGTATCCAAATCTGCTTTGAAGAAAAACTGAACTGAACAAATGATGGTTTAATTCCAGTTTGTTTACTTTAGTTTACATCTAAATCTGTATCTGCATTTTTGGAATGCTCTGGTGTTGTCCTGAATAAAACCTTTTTCCCCAGTACCTGAGCTGTCTGACTACATCTCGGTCACTCACAGACAAGCTGGCCTTTGACGTGGGCTTACAAGAAGATTCCACTGGTAAAACCAAACTTTGAAATCATTTTCTCAAGATTCTCTAGGCCTGCATTTAACTGATTACTGAAACTCATTATCCTCTAGTAGTATTGTTAATACAGTTTTTGAATCCTGCTGAGTTGGCCTTCTCAAGCTATTGACATAAATGGAGTCAGCAGTGCGTATCTTCTATTGCAGTACATTTCCTTCACTTGGTAATTTGGCTGAGAAATATAAACGTTGTGATAACACTGTGAGGGAGCAGTATTTTCTACATGAATAGGCAGCGGTTTTGTTTTCCGAACATATCAGTCAGAGGGAAGTTGTTTGAGGTAGTTGTTTGTTCCTTTTCTTCTCACAGGTGAGGCATGTTGGTGGACCATTCATCCAGCTTCTAAGCAGAGGTCAGAAGGTGAAAAGGTCAGGGTGGGTGATGACCTCATCCTTGTCAGTGTGTCCTCTGAGAGATACCTGGTAAGACTCATACTCCATCCACGTTGCTGTTACACAGTGAAGGATTGAGACATGCATACCATTTTTCTTCTTGTCCTCTGTCCTCAGCACCTGTCATATGCCAGTGGAGACCTGATGGTGGATGCGTCCTTCATGCAGACACTTTGGAACATGAACCCAATTAGTTCAGGATGTGAACTAGCCGAGGGTACAAACATACATTTTGCTCTTTAGCAAACAGTACTCTGCTGCCCTGAAAACCATTCATACACACACATGCACACACATTGGTATACAAAAATGATCTACATGTTTCATAGTTGTATTTCAAAATATTGACATATGTGAGCATATTGGGTGCTATCAAAAATCATGTACATTTAACATATATACTGTACTTAAAGACAACCGTACTCACAGATTTATACACACATGTCCTCACAATATACACACTCACTGTGGTATGTATCCCTCCTCTAAGGTTTTCTGACAGGAGGTCATGTTCTCAGGCTGTTCCATGGCCACATGGACGAGTGTCTGGCCATCGCTACACCAGAGGAAGGAGAGGAAAAGCGCAGGTAAGAGGAAGCAGAGCAGGTCTAAGCAGCAAAATGCCCTGTTAATCTTACACCATATGACAGTATGTGTCCCTGACTCTGCTACAGGATGGCTCACTATGAAGGCGGTGCTGTGTGCAGTCAGGCTCGATCCCTGTGGAGGTTGGAACCTCTCAGAATCAGGTGATTGCCCCTCAAGGCATTTACATAATGAATATGAAATTTGTGCTTGTTGACAGCTTTTTGATAACAATTATAATATGCTATATTTTCCAACGCCTGCAGTTGGAGCGGTAGCCACATGAAGTGGGGGCAGTCTTTCCGTATTCGCCACATCACCACAGGCCGGTACCTGTGTCTGGATGAGGAGAAGGGTCTGCTGGTGGTCGACCCAGAGAAGGCCAACACCAAACTATCTGCTTTCTGCTTCCGTGTTTCAAAGGTCAGAATTAACATGTTGAGTTTTTCAGGACTCTTTTGTATCTGTCTTTGGTATCTATAAATCATTTTGCTGATTTCTTCTCTTACTGAACTCTCTATGATTTTCTCCCACCCCTTCTTTCCTCCCGGTTCCCCTGAGCAGGAGAAGGTGGATGTGGCTCAGAAGCGTGATGTTGAAGGGATGGGCATTCCAGAGATAAAGTATGGAGAGTCCATGTGCTTCGTCCAACATGTATCCACAGGCCTGTGGCTTACATATGCCTCCCTGGATGCTAAAGCTGCTCGTTTGGGAATGATGAAGAGAAAGGTTAGGTTCTACCCTAAGCATCAAATAAAAAATAAAATATAGCAGCAAAAGATAAGTTAGTGCAGATTATGTGTACAATCAATGTATTACAATGACCAGGTCCAGGTTCACATTTTTTATCAAGCACCAATAAAAAAGATGTAAGTCATTGAGATTGTTTGGCTGCAGCTCTGTGTGGTTTAATGATTTTGAAAAGTCAATCAAGAGTTGGACTGTATGAGACAGAGCAGACCTTTCTGAGTATGTTATGGACAAGATAAACATTTGTATAGCTGTCACATGATACAACCACCAGAAACAGACTTAGTATCAGAAGCACAGAGAGAAGTGAGGAATATCATCTGTAATATAATTATGTCGTCGATGTCCCCAGGTCATTCTGCACCAGGAGGGTCATATGGATGATGCACTAACTGTGTCCCGCTCCCAAACTGAAGAGTCTCAGGCTGCTCGAATGATTTATAGCACTACAGGCCTCTTTAGGCAGTTCATCAAGTAAGTATATACATTGTCAAGTGTGGGATGGCACAGATTGCTCTTTCTGACATATAGAGAAAGTTATAGAAATTGTTGCTCTCATTTGTTTATGGTATTGCATTGCAGGGTAATGTGACCATATTTGTATCTGAAACATGGAAACTACAAAGAGGAATGAAAAGATTTTACATTTGTTGCTGATTTGTTTGTGTGTGCTGTGTTCCTCCAGGGGTTTGGACTCTCTGAGTGGAAAGAACAAGTCACCAGGGGCTGTGTCGCTTCCTTTGGAGGGGGTCATCCTCTCTCTTCAGGATCTCATCTTCTACTTTCGTCCTCCCGAGGATGAGCTGGAGCACGAGGAGAAGCAGACCAAACTTCGCTCCCTCCGCAACCGGCAGAACCTCTTCCAAGAGGAGGTAATCTGCATGCCACCTGCACAGCCTTACACACACTCAGATGTTCCATATTCATTGATTTTTACTGTCTGCTCCTATAACTAAAATAAATCTGCTATCCTTATGCAGGTTTGTTAACTCATTTCTTTTCATGACCTATACATGTCACTATACTTTACTTGTGTGATTATGTAACTGACATAATACTAGGTAATACACGCCTTGTTTTCTTTCTCAGGGAATGATCACCATCGTGCTGGAGTGTATTGACCGCCTGAACGTTTACAACACTGCTGCCCACTTTTCTGAGTTTGCTGGGGAGGAAGCTGCAGAGTCCTGGAAGGAGATTGTTAACCTCCTTTATGAGCTGCTGGGTAGAATAATCACTATAAACTCTTAAAAGCCAAAGTACATCATCAGTGTTGTCTGCTCTGAATAAAATAACATTGTTTCACTCTCTTTGTCTCCACTGAACAGCCTCTGTAATCAGGGGGAACCGCTCTAATTGCGCATTGTTCTGTGACAACCTGGACTGGCTGGTCAGCAAGCTGGACC
Organism: Miichthys miiuy; assembly: GCA_036365135.1. Lineage (NCBI taxonomy): Eukaryota > Metazoa > Chordata > Actinopteri > Sciaenidae > Miichthys > Miichthys miiuy. Next base: position 3,894,972 of record CM071607.1, on the reverse strand, counting down.
GCCTGGAGGCCTCTTCAGGTATCAGATGTGCCTCATTTGTTCACTGTTACAGCCCATAAATTAGAGTTCAGTCAGGACCACTTTTGTCAAAGAAACATTATTTCCACTTGCAGTAGGTTATATCTGGAAGTGTGGATCGCTCTGCTCTGCCCTGCTCTGAGAGCACACCCCCCTGCCACTCCATGTGCACACATGGAAAACCAGAGTCAGTCAGAGCGAGTTGCCAATTGGATGCTTGATGGGGATCAGCAGAACCATCAGCTGATTGAATGTAATTTGCCAATTGGACGCTCAGAAGGAAAACAGCTAAGCTGTCAGCTGACGTAGGCTGCTAGAGATCAGCTGCTATCAGCTGATGAAGCTGGGATTGACTTAGTAGCCCGTCTGAACTAACGCTAAGCTCAGTTTGTTTTTTAGTATTGACTAATTAATTTTAATGTTTGGCTGGACCAACTGTAGTTATTAGATACAGCTTAAACTGCTGTGACTTAGAAATCGATCTAATGACTCAAGTTACCCTCAGTATTTTATCAATAATGACAAGATCATAAGTAATATGGTTGGATGATATAATTTCTGGTTTCAACACTCCAGCGCTGTTTGGGACCAAAACTGGCAGAAAGAATCAATGATCCAGAGATAGCCAAAGAGGGAACTGATGAAGATTATGAAGAAAGTAAAATAAACACTCAGCTACAAGAGCGGATAGATGTTGTTGATATAGAGTATATGAAAATAATTTTCTAGGTGTGATATTACACCGCAAAATTTGCTGAAAACCTCATAAAAAAACATGTGAGAGCAAAGCTGGCAAGGAGCATTGCAGTTCTGGGAAGAACAAGGCACATTCTGCTTCACAAAGTGATAAAGTCGTTTTTTTATTGTTCACTTGTGTTGCCATGTCTAACTCACTGTGTGGAGGTATGACGTGACACTTACAAAAACACGCATACTGCAAAAAAGTGCCATAAGAATAGTTAATAACGTAGGTTTTTGTGAACACACCAACACAGTATTTAACATAGAGAGGTTATAATTTGTGAGGAATGTTTAATTTAAAGAAACTTATCTGTGTCACCAAATGTATAAGCTGAAGACTAAACATGATTTGAATAGAAATCTACTGTGAATAGATAAAAGGTTAACTTTTTTCCACTTTGATGGATTTGTTGGATTTTAAGCAATTTTCTTTATTATTGTTATAAATTATATGTCTTAACTTATTAGTTTTATTACTTCAATATTGTCTCCTTGTCGATGCTGTAACTTCCAAAAATGCAAAGAATTTGTCACATTCCTCTTCTCTATAAATTTAGGTATCCTGGAGGTGCTGTACTGTGTGCTAATTGAAAGCCCTGAGGTTCTGAACATCATCCAGGAGAACCACATTAAATCCATCATCTCTCTCCTGGACAAGCATGGCAGGAACCACAAGGTTTGTTTTTTCCACTGCCAGGAATGTGGTGGGAGAATAACGTTAGCCGGCTGTAAATTAATTGGCTCCAGCTGGCAGAGTTGCATATTTTACCAGACACTTTTGCAGGTGGTGATTTGGAATGTTCGAGCATCCTGAAATCGTGTTTGGCTCATTAAAAACACTTTTTTGTTATGTCATCAGCAATTCTAGCCAGAGGATGAAAGTGTGAATTGTTTGCTCTGACGCACTTAAACATGGACGTGATGGTGATGTCTGCATTTAGGTCCTGGACGTCTTGCGCTCTCTTTGTGTGTGTAATGGTGTAGCTGTGAGGTCCAACCAGAACCTCATCACTGAAAACCTGCTTCCAGGTCGTGACCTCTTGCTGCAGACCAACATTGTAAACTATGTCACCAGGTACTTAAACTGCTGTTAGGTTGTGCAATATTTTTCTAAGTCATTAACCACTCTGTTAAATGCCCGTCCGTGTTTAATGTCCGTTTATTTATTTTCTGTGCTCAGTGTGAGACCCAACATCTTCCTGGGTACATGTGAGGGGTCCACGCAGTATAAGAAGTGGTACTATGAGATGATGGTAGACTATGTGGAACCCTTTGTGACAGCACAGGCTTCCCACCTGCGTGTGGGATGGGCTATGACAGAGGGCTACAGCCCCTACCCTGGAGGAGGAGAAGGCTGGGGAGGTAATGGTGTGGGAGATGACCTCTACTCCTATGGCTTTGATGGACTGCATCTATGGTCAGGTAAGATGACTCCTCTAACTTATTTACTATTGTATTTTCAATGACGCCGTATGTCTTGTTATATGACTTCTCTGCTCTCTGTTCTGCCATTCAGGTACCGTACCACGCCAAGTGGCTTCGCCAAATGCTCACACCCTGGCTGCAGATGATGTCGTCAGCTGCTGTCTAGATCTGAGCGTGCCCAGTATCTCCTTCCGTATTAATGGCCACCCAGTTCAGGGCATGTTTGAAAACTTCAATGTGGACGGCCTCTTCTTCCCTGTCATCAGCTTCTCTGCTGGAGTCAAGTAAGTACAAATTTTTTGTTTCATTTTATCATTGTCCTTGTTATTTTCACAGTAAATTAATGTAACAAATTTTAATGCAATGCAATGCATGTGCACAGGCTGATTTAATGTAACCAATGTAGGAATACAATTAATTAAAAACCAGATGAATATTTCAAGTCGCTTCAGACAGACCTGCATTGTACATGCCTTTTAATTCATCAAATTGTTATTTTGTAAATGCATTAAAATCTTAAACACTATCTCTCAAATAATCCCACACAATCCTTGTAAAACCTACAGTCTTTTGTCCCCATAAAGAGATTTTACAGCTACTGTATGTAATGACCCTCACAGTGCTGAGATGGGTCTAATGGTGAATTGACACAGGCTCAGGAATTGGCCCAGTATTTAAATCAATGTTCCTTTATTGTGAGTCTTACAAAGATAAAGGCACTGTTGCCACCAAGGATTTAAGTCATAAATAAAGATCTCTCCGGCAAATAGATAAAGACTAGGACTGACTCTGTTTCTGTCACCTCAGGGCTCGGTTCCTCCTTGGTGGTCGTCATGGAGACTTCAAGTTCATGCCCCCACCTGGCTATGCCCCGTGTTACGAGGCTTTGCTGCCTAGAGATAGGATGCGTATTGAACCCATCAAGGAGTACAAGCACGACTTCAACGGTGTGCGCAACTTGCTGGGTCCCACATTGTCCCTCACACACACCTCGTTCACCCCCTGCCCTGTGGACACTGTTCAGGTAAAGGCCCAAAACCTAAAATCAGATTTTGGTCATGTCATTAAAGTCTCTGCTATATTAGTTTCTTTTTGTTTGCTGACTTTCCTCTGCTGTATAGATTGTCTTACCACCCCACTTGGAGCGTATCCGAGAGAAGCTGGCAGAGAATATTCACGAGCTCTGGGCTGTCACCCGTATTGAGCAGGGCTGGACCTATGGGACTGTGAGTATAGAGTCAGCACTGCAATACAGAAGCAACAGTATAGTAATATTGATTTGACAACCTCAGATTCCGATGATTTGGAGCTTGAGTAATGTGAGCATTATATTTCAAAACACCACTGTCTGTTACTTATTTACTTAAAAATGGTATCTGTGTTATCTCCTTAAATTCTTCTTGATAAATTGGTAACGTGCCATCATCTTCCTCCACAGTTCAGGGATGACAACAAGAAACTCCATCCTTGTCTGGTAGATTTCCAGAGTCTCCCTGAACCGGAAAGGAACTACAACCTGCAGATGTCTGGCGAGACTCTCAAGTGAGTTTGTAGCTGAGGTTTTGTTCAAAATCTGAATTCTATGACCTTGGACACAATTGTTGATGCCTGTGTCCTTCTTATCCCACAGAACTCTCCTGGCACTGGGTTGCCATGTTGGTATGGGTGATGAGAAAGCAGAGGAAAATCTCAAGAAGATCAAGCTGCCCAAGACGTATGACAACAAAGATATTTCCTTTGTGCAATATCTTTTATATATAACTTTTGTATATCTGAATCTGAAATTGTCTGTCCTCTAGCTATGTGATGACCAATGGATACAAGCCTGCCCCCCTTGACCTCAACCATGTGAAACTAACACCAAACCAGAACCAGCTTGTAGAAAAACTGGCAGAAAATGGGCATAATGTTTGGGCAAGGGACCGGGTACGACAAGGATGGACCTACAGCATTGTGCAGGTAACTAGTTCCAAACTTTAATATATCCTTTATTTAGCTTCTGGAAAGAAGGTGAGTCTGGTGAGTTTAATTCATTTATGTTAACCAAAAAAGTATATATCCCAGTCTATAATCTTTATAATTACACTTAGGCTAAGACGTGTTGCCATTCCAATTGTTTTAATGATTTTTTGTAAATAAGATGCACGAATATATTCATGCCTTTTATATATTCTTTTTCAAAAATTCTTCTTTAAAGTTTTATTCTGTTATAATTCGCAGGACATCTTAAATAAGCGAAACCCTCGTCTGGTACCTTACAATCTGCTGGACGAGAGAACTAAGAAAACGAACCGAGATAGTGTTAACAACGCTGTCCGCACCCTCATTGGCTATGGCTACAACATTGAGCCTCCAGATCAGGAGAGCAGTAAGTCAGCTTATATTACGATAATGTGTGTTGATTAAATGCAGAATATCGTGCAATTTGTAAATGCTATAACCCCACCCAGTAAATAACTCCATCGTTCATAATCTTATCTTTTCCCTCTTTGCATGCAGCTGGCCATGGCCTTGAGAACACCCGTGGGGACAAGGTACGAATCTTCAGGGCAGAGAAGTCGTACGCTGTCACCCAAGGGAAGTGGTACTTTGAGTTTGAAGCAGTAACCACGGGGGAGATGAGAGTGGGCTGGTCACGTCCTAATGTCCGCTCTGACACTGAACTGGGAGCAGATGAACTGTCCTACGTCTTTAATGGCAATAAGGTCAGTCCATACCTTTAGGTTCATCTTTGTTAAAGTTAAGTGTCAGTCCAATCCAGTGAATCCAGTTTGGGCAAAAGATCTTTAAATTTCATTTCAAAACATTTTGAACATGAACAGATGAGATATGGATCTAGTCCACAAAATTCACTTGTTACTTTACTCATTAAATTTATATATAGATAGTTTGAAAAAAGTTGTTGGTGGGGCTTAAAAATAAACTTTAATTACTGGATAGCTTTTAGATTCTAGATTCTGACATAGGTATAAAAACAAGACTGGTCTAAGTAGTCAGAAAAGATTACTGGAGTACACTGTAGCCTGACATTGGTTTATTTTTTGAATGAAAATTTGAAGTTGTATTTTATAGATGATTTATTGATTTAAATCTTTCCAGGCTCAAAGATGGCATATTGGCAACGAACCCTTCGGTCGACAGTGGCAGTCTGGTGATGTAGTTGGTTGTATGATTGATCTGACTGAGATGAACATCATGTTCACACTCAACGGAGAAATGTTGATCAGTGACTCAGGCTCAGAGATGGCATTCAAAGACATTGAAATTGGGGAAGGTAAGAGTTACTGGTCATTTTACCTTTTTTGATCAGCATTAATTGCAGTAACAAATGCGAAGTATCTCTTGATAGAAAGATGGCATGAATCAGCATACATTGTTTGTATAAAATATTAAAATATATAGTATAAAAGTATAAGTATAAAATATATATAAAATGCTTTTACCACTTGCTTTTCTGTGGTTTTACTCCTCAGGTTTTATCCCAGTGTGTGCCCTAGGCCTGTCTCAGGTTGGAAGGATTAATCTTGGTCAGAATGTCAGCAGCCTGCGCTACTTTGCCATCTGTGGCCTGCAGGAAGGATTTGAACCCTTTGCCATCAATATGAAGCGAGACATTACCATGTGGTTCAGTAAAAGTTTGCCCCAGTTTGAGCCTGTACCCACCGATCACAATCATATTGAGGTAATTACTTAGTGACACTTTTAATGTTTAATGAAACCAGAAATGAAAAGAAAATTAAAAGTAGATATTTTATTTATCTTTAAACATGTTGTCTTCCAGGTCTCCCGTGTAGATGGAACTGTGGACAGCGCCCCCTGTCTGAAGCTGACCCATAAGACCTTTGGCTCGCAGAATGCCAATACCGATATGCTGTTCCTCAGACTATCCATGCCTGTCCAGTTCCACGAGACCTTCAAGATCCCTGCAGGCACCACCCCTCTCACCCGTGCCCTTACCATACCCGAGGAGGAAGTGGTAGTGATAGAGCCCGACTCAGAGTTTGAAGTTTTGAAAAAGTCTGCCAGCCGCAAGGAGCAGGAGGAGGACAAGAAGGAGCCATCTGTACCTAAGGAGATCTCTATAGAAAATGAGAAGGACACAATGTCAGAAAAGGGAAAGAAAAAAGGGTAAGTGTGACAGGTTGAGTCTTCAGACCACAAGCCTGAAGAGAATTTAAGGTACAGATTATTATGTAAAGAATTCATACGTCCTCTCAATGCAACCCTCAAACAAAATGTGGAGCAGAAGAACTGTGTAGTGCAGCCTTAAGATTTAAGTGTCAAGTTCTTTTAAAGTTAACTCAAAAGTCATATCTTCTATGCACGATAGATTCTTCTCCATGGCCAAGAAGGCTGCTATGACACCTCTTGCCCCTCCTCCTGCCCCTCCAACGGTGCCACGTTTGGTGGAAGATGTGGTCCCGGATGACAGAGATGACCCTGAGATCATCATGAATACCACCACTGTGAGCTAAACATCCTCTGCTAATGATACATATAGATGTCAAAGTTATCTTCACAGTTTGTGATAAACCATGGATCAGACTGGCATGATTTGCTGAGCCTGCTCAGAAGTTTAGATAATCCATTGCTGCTCCTAGATGTCTCACTCAGATGTCATCCTGTAACGGTCTAATTTTCTTCCTTATGTTTTATTTCTATTTTCAGTATTTCTATTCTGTGAGGATCTTTGCTGGGCAGGAGCCTTCTGGTGTGTGGGTTGGCTGGGTCACTCCTGACTACCACCAGTATGATCCAACCTTTGACCTCTCCAAAGTGCGCAGTGTCACTGTTACTGTGGGAGATGACAAAGGCAACATACATGACAGGTTAGTCTTTTCTGTTATTGTATTTTCTATATTCTCCCCTTTGTTTTGTCACTGTCTCTCTGTCCTGTTGCTCAACCGTGTAGTGTTTTAACTGTCATATTCAAAACAAGTTTTAACATCGCAGTGCATTTGCCGTTTCTCTGTAGCATGAAGCATAGTAACTGTTACATGGTCTGGGGAGGAGACCTGGTCAGCAATCAGCAGACCCGCTTCAGTCAGGAGGACATGGTGGTTGGCTGCTTGGTTGACTTAGCAACAGGTCTCATGACCTTTACAGTCAATGGAAAGGAGATCAACACCTTCTACCAGGTAAGGAAAAGCTGCACAGTATACATTGTGTGTGTCTGTTTGTACTTTCTCAGTTTCTCAGACTCAACTTCATAAGAGTCTGGATGTGGTATGTTACACTGCGGAGCTGTAAAACCAGAGGTGTTTCATTTCAGGTGGAGCCCAACACCAAGCTATTCCCTGCCGTCTTTGTTCAACCCTGCAATCAGAACATGGTGCAGCTGGAGCTGGGCAAACTCAAGGTCAGAAACTACTTCTGCTTACACAATGACAGTATATATTCTTTCTGAAAGTGTTTGTATATTTTGTTTAAATAGGTCAGTGCATGTCAGCAAACCCTTTGTCCCAGGCCTCCTCTCAACCTTTGTTAAACATAAGTGACCATGTGTCTCTGTTGGGATGAAATTAATTTAATGGTGCTCATTTTAGATGTCATTTAAGAAAATAAGAGATGATAGACAGGAGAGTAAGTGTGTAAGGACAGAAAGAGAAATGTTAAACATAATATATAAATGTTATTTATTTAGTAAATTCTTTAACTTAAATTTTGTAAAGTCTATAGAAAAACAGACTCTGCTAACCTGTCAGTAGCGGTCTCATCACTCACACGTGTCTGCTGTATAAAAGGGGTATCAGCCTTAATTGCTTTGTTTTCATGTAAATCTCTGCCATCCATTGCATGTTTCATTGTTTAGTTATGTGTGATTCCTTCTATGATTGTCTATACATCCTCCCCTCTTGCTCTTTCTCCCTCTCAGAACATCATGCCCATCTCAGCAGCCATGTTCCGCAGTGAGCGTAAGAACCCTGTCCCCCAGTGCCCTCCCAGGCTGGATGTCCAGATGCTGACCCCAGTTATCTGGAGTCGTATGCCCAATCACTTCCTCAACCCTGAGGTGGGAAGAGTGAGTGAGAGGTTGGGCTGGATGGTGGAGTGTACTGAACCTCTCATCATGATGGCTCTGCACATCCCAGAGGAGAACAGGTCAGAGACAGTAGCATTGCAAATGATTTAAGTTCTAGCGAAAAAATGGCAGGTTAGCAGCAAATAAACTAAATCCAGATCCTTAGAAAGACCTTAAATGAACAGAGACTAAAATGAGGAATTACAACAACATAATGTATGAAACTTTTTATGCATTTACTATGTTTATTTTATTTATTTTTGTTTGGGGCATTATAAAAATCCTAACCCAATCATCTGTGTTACTTGGTCAGTTTGGATCTTTGAGTGTGTGTTTGTTTTGCAGGTGTATTGACATTTTGGAGCTGTCAGAGCGCCAGGATCTGATGAAGTTCCACTACCACACACTCATGCTCTACTGTGCTGTGTGTGCACTTGGCAATAACCGAGTGGCTCATGCCCTGTGCAGCCATGTGGATGAGTCCCAACTTTTCTATGCCACCGAGAACACCTACCTGCCTGGGCCTCTCCGCAGTGGCTACTATGATCTGCTCATCAGCATTCATCTTGAGTCTGCCAAACGGGCACGCCTGGGCACCAACAGGGAGTTTATCGTCCCCATGACTGAAGAGACTCTCAGCATCCATCTATATCCTGATGCAAAGAAAGCCCATTCTCTCCCTGGTGTTGGCCTCACCACCTGCTTACGACCTAAGCTGCATTTTTCATCTATCAACTTTGTCGGCACGGACCCTGACCTGTACACCCTTAGTCCTGTTTTCCCCCTGCAGGTAAGAGACATGAGATGGGTTGAATTGTAAAAACATTTTAGTTGGCTTTTGCTTAATTTTATCATTCCCCCTCAGGAACTGAAGACCAGGGCGATTAGCATGTTAACAGAGGCCGTGCTGGATGGTAGCCAGGCTATGCGAGATCCAGTAGGAGGCAGTGTGGAATTCCACTTTGTTCCAATACTGAAACTGATCAGTACACTGCTCATTATGGGCATCTTCAACGACGAGGACACCAAGCACATCCTCAAGATGATCGATCCAAATGTTTTCAGTGGAAAGGAAGAAGAGGAGGAGGAGGAGGGAGGAGCTGCAGAAGGAGAAGGTGAGGAAGGAAAGGCGGAGGAAACAGAGGAGGCCGAGCTTGAGGACGAAGGGGTTGGTGATGAGGAAGAGGACGAGCTGAAAAATTTAGAAAAAGGAGAGCAAAAGGAGGAAGATGCTGAGCCTAAGGAGGAAGGAGCAGAGGAAGAAAAGGAGGAAGGAGAGGCCAAAGGAGGAAAAGTGGATGGAGAGATGGCAGAGGAGAAGGAGGCAGAGGCAGGGGAGGCAGAAGCAAAAGAAGAGGAGGAGGGTCTGGAAGAGGATTACTCCAGATGAAACTTCCAGAGTCTGTCAAACTGCAGGTAATTTTCATATTTAAACATGGTCTGCTATTCATCTGTGGTCATCTGCGCATGATTAATATCCCTAATTACATTTTTACAAATTATGAATCTTAAACTCTTATTCCTATCTTATCCACCTCTCTCAGATGTGCACACTCCTGCAGTACTTCTGCGACTGCGAACTGCGACACCGCGTGGAAGCCATTGTGGCCTATTCAGACCAGTTTGTCCATGATATTCAGAACAACCAACGTGTTCGTTATAATCTGTTAATGAGAGCTTTCACCATGACCGCTGCTGAGACGGCACGCAAGACCCGCGAGTTCCGTTCACCACCTCAGGACCAGGTATTGATAATTATTAACAAGAAACCCTCTTTAGGATGCCTAAATAGGTATTACATGGTTTGAGTTTGAATTGAATTTGGATAAAATTCCTCCTACGACTACTTTCTTAGGAATGTGAGAATTGAAATGAGCTTGTACCAAAATGGGGTTGTCTTACTTTCTTCCTCTTCAAGGTCCTTTTGTTGACCAACTTCAAGCACGGTCCAGAGAATGAGGATTGTCCAGTGCCTGAGGAGGTGCAGGACACTTTGGGAGAGTTCCACAATGACATCCTGCTTCACTGTGGTGAGGTTTTCTCTAAAGTACCTGTGTATTTTTTTTCTGCAAGTGTGAATTACTTTTAATGTTAATTATTTTAGGCTATTAATGCAGAATCCTATTTTACACATAGGTATACATATTGAGGAGGAGGCTGAGGAGGAAGAGGTGGACACATCACTTGGGGGCAGACTCCTCAGTCTGGTAGATAAGATCAAGAACTTGCGCAAGAAGAAGGAAGAGGAGCAGCCAGAGGTCGAGGAGGAAACAAAGCCCAGTAAGAGTAGCACTCAAATCACTTGTTGAATATTTGAAGGACTTGATTAATTAGCCACTTAATCCAAAAATACCAAAATCAGCCTTCTCCATAATCATCTTACACACAATATTGCACTCTGTGTCCACTTCTCAAAGGCACCCTTCAAGAACTGATCTCCCACACCATGATCCACTGGGCTCAGGAGTCATTCATTCAGAACCCTGAACTGGTCCGTCTGATGTTCAGCCTACTCCACAGGCAGTACGATGGCCTTGGCGAGCTGATCCGAGCGCTGCCCAAAGCCTACGCCATCAATGCTGTGTCTGTTCAGGACACCATGGACCTGCTCGAGTGTTTGGGACAGATTCGTTCACTGCTTATTGTCCAGATGGGCCCAGAAGAGGAGCGGCTCATGATCCAGAGCATCGGGTCAGTGTGGGGGTCATGATTTGTATTTAATATGCATGTGCAGCTATGATAAACATGGGGGAAGTGATTTAAATATTTTGATATTATATTTCAGATTTTGCCTTTAGTCATATTTTCAGTTCAGCTACTTCCACAGAATTTAAGCAGTTCAGATCATGCGAGTTAAAAAAATGTAACGTAAATTTAATGTGTATTTTTGTATGTTTATCAGGAACATCATGAACAACAAAGTGTTCTACCAACACCCCAATCTCATGAGAGCTCTTGGTATGCATGAGACTGTTATGGAGGTGATGGTCAACGTGTTGGGTGGAGGAGGAGACTCAAAGGTAACTGGGATGATTTTCTGTTTGTTTAGTTTGTCTGTCTTATCCAGTCTAACTAGTCTAATTTTGGGGTTTGCTGGACACGTCTTCCTTGTTGGCGTATGCACCATCACAGTACACAGTACAGGCCGCTGTAAACTGAACATGTCTTTCCACTCTTTCTCTATAGGAGATTCGATTCCCCCAAATGGTGACCAACTGCTGTCGTTTCCTGTGTTATTTCTGTCGTATTAGCCGACAGAACCAACGCTCCATGTTTGACCATCTAAGTTACCTGCTACAGAACAGCGGCATTGGCTTGGGTCAGTGTCATTTACCTGTCACCTATTTTGCTGTACTGTACATAAGTCAACTTTTTTGGTTTATTTAAAAAAACTATTTACTGTAAAATGCTGTGAAATATTTAACTTACAACATATTTTTTAAAACATAGAAGGGTGACAAACAGATACAGTGTTTATTTTACATTTGCAGGCATGCGTGGGTCCACACCTCTGGATGTAGCTGCAGCTTCCTGCATTGACAACAATGAGCTGGCCTTGGCTCTACAAGAGCAGGACCTGGAAATGGTGCGAGAAAATAAAAAATGACAATAAAGAAAAACATAAACGGGTACAGTGGGCTTGGTTATCTTATAATCTCTCTTGGTGTCCTCACATGTGTGGTGATGTAGGTGGTGACATACTTGGCGGGCTGCGGGCTGCAGATGTGTCCAATGCTTCTTTCTAAGGGTTATCCCGACATCAGCTGGAACCCTTGTGGAGGAGAGAGATATCTGGACTTCCTCCGCTTTGCTGTCTTTGTTAATGGTTAGTAATGTAATGATTACATTTATAATTATGAGTTGTGAGTAACTGTCACTAACATTTCCATACCTGCTCCTCACAGGAGAGAGCGTAGAGGAGAATGCCAATGTTGTGGTACGTCTGCTCATCCGTCGGCCTGAATGCTTCGGCCCAGCCCTGAGAGGAGAGGGCGGGAATGGTCTGCTGGCTGCCATGGAGGAGGCCATCAAGATCTCAGAGGATCCAGCAAGGGATGGACCCACTGTCAAAAAAGACAGACGCTTCATGTAAGTATTGTCACAGCAGGTGTGATACTACACACAGGCTCGTTCAACTTTCACTACACTAGATACAAACAGTTATAGAAAAATGTGCTTTCTTGATTGGCAGGTTTGGTGGTGAGGAACAGCATGAGGAAAATCGTGTACATCTGGGAAATGCCATCATGTCATTCTACTCAGCCCTCATTGATCTGCTCGGTCGCTGCGCCCCTGAGATGCACGTGAGTAGAATGCTTTTTAGATCATTGATTTCTTTTAAGCCTCCAGGCGTTTTGGCTCAGTATGTGGTTGAAGTGGTTAGTCTCATACAGTATTTCTTAAATGTTTATATCTACAGCTGATCCAAGCAGGAAAGGGTGAGGCATTAAGAATCAGGGCCATCCTGAGGTCTCTGGTGCCCATAGAGGACCTGGTGGGAGTCATCAGCTTGCCTGTGCAGATTCCTGCTTACGGCAAAGGTTAGATACTAAGTTGGAATCATGTATGGACACACTGTGTATGTACAATATTTGGACATGTTTTAACATCTTCCTGCAAATATGATCTATTTTGTCGAAACCACAGATGGTCAGATTATTGAGCCGAAAATGTCAGCCAGTTTTGTGCCAGACCACAAGGCCTCCATGGTGCTGTTCCTTGATAGAGTGTATGGTATCGACAACCAGGACTTCTTGCTTCATGTGCTGGAGGTTGGCTTCCTGCCTGACATGAGAGCTGCAGCCTCTCTCGACACGGTGAGTAGGAAACAAGACCACAGACAAGAAACAAAACAGAAAGAGAAATTTTGCTTCTGTCAACTTCGTCTTCTTCTCTGATTATAGGTGGCATTCAGTACAACTGAAATGGCCTTGGCCCTGAACCGTTACCTCTGTTCAGCTGTGCTGCCTCTGCTCACTAAGTGTGCCCCGTTGTTTGCTGGGACGGATCACCGGGCCATCATGATCGACTCCATGCTCCACACTATCTATCGTTTGTCCCGTGGCCGAGCTCTTACCAAGGCTCAGAGAGATGTCATTGAGGAGTGTCTCATGTCACTCTGCAAGTTAGTACTAATCCCGGTCTCTATTTAGAAAAAAAAAATTGGGCATCTTTTAAATTACCCTGAAAATACATGAAGCAATATCCTGTTTTAAACAGTTATATTCTTCATTAAGCATTTTGATGACATTCACAGGTACCTTCGACCCTCCATGCTGCAGCATCTGCTTAGACGGCTGGTATTTGATGTGCCCATCCTCAACGAATATGCAAAGATGCCTCTCAAGGTTTGCCTGCTGTTTAATGTTATTGCATTTCTTATTATTGACTTGTATATAATTTAAGAAATAGAAGGAAACCCTACCCTGTCTGTGTTCAAGTGAGCTCAACTGAAAACATTGTATTGTGGGAGAACTGTATGCATTATCTAGAGATAATAGGTTACATTGTATTTCCCTGATTTCATTATTTCAGCTGTTGACTAATCACTACGAGCGCTGTTGGAAATACTACTGCCTTCCTAATGGATGGGCTAATTTTGGAGTGACCTCAGAGGAGGAGCTTCATCTTTCTCGTAAACTCTTTTGGGGAATCTTTGAATCTTTGGCACACAAGGTGAGAGATGAGTCTAATGTTGTCCACCCACAGTTACTGAAGGTTAAAGCTCATTATCAACCTGACTTATCTGATGTCATCCGATCTCTAGAAATTTGATGCAGAGCTCTTTAAGATCGCCATGCCCTGCCTATGTGCTATAGCTGGAGCCATCCCGCCTGACTATGTGGATGCCACCTACTCCTCTCACACTGAGAAAAAGGCTTCTGTGGATGCTGAAGGCAACTTTGATCCCAAACCAGTCGAGACCACCAAGTGAGCAGGAAAATACAAGAGTAGTTCATACTGGGAAAAAAACAAAACATAATGATATAGTATGACGTAGTTTAAATACCGGTTTAATGTTCTTTAATGTACAATGATAAAGTAACATTACAGCAAAGCTTTATTGTTAAATTTAATTGAAACTTTTGATTTCACATTGTGTTGTTATTTAATTCTTTGTTTATGTCCTGTGTATAATAAGCAACTCGTCAGTCATCGGTAGTTCTAGTTCAATGCTTAAACTTAGTGTTTAAAGAGTGAATACTTTTTTCCTGTTAATGTCATGATATTCTAATGTGTGAGGTGAGAATTACAGTGTTATTTAGTTACTACAAGCTAATAAAGGTATTCACTCTTAAGTTTAGTTAGTAGTTACAACCTGTGCAATATTAAATGTGAGTTAATGTATTCACAGTACCATCATCCCAGAAAGACTGGATACCTTCATCAACAAGTATGCAGAGCACACTCATGACAAATGGGCCTTTGAAAAGGTCAGTTCAAATCATGTAATGTAAATCATCAGATTTAACTCAAGTCTCTATATGGTATTTTAGATAATTAGTGTGTTGTAATGATCATCTCAATGGTTTAATCAATTTTCAGATTCAGAACAACTGGACATACGGAGAGGTGTTAGATGAGAATGCTAAGACTCATCCGATGCTCCGGCCATACAAAACGTTCTCTGAAAAGGTAAATGATTCAAAACCCTCTGTCTGTTTTTATTGTTTAAAGGCTCCCTGTTTGTTTTTAAACCCTCTTCTCTTTTCCTCTCAGGACAAGGAGATATATCGTTGGCCCATCAAAGAGTCCATCAAAGCCATGCTGGCCTGGGAGTGGACTTTGGAGAAAGCCAGGGATGGAGAGGGAGAAGTTGAGAAGAAGGTGGCCACACGCAAGATCTCCCAAACTGCTCAGGTACAAGAGAGAGGAGTGAAAAAAACACTATTCCCAACAGTTTGCTGCTGTGTTGCCTATTTGGGTATATTGTTAAGGATGGGTCTTATACAAGGATACATCAGAGAAATAATGGATCTGTTCTCTTTATCTATCTTTACTTTATTTCTCACTTCAGGCAACTTATGATCCCAGTCACGGCTACAACCCTCAGCCCATAGATATCACAGGAATGGCCCTGTCCAGAGAGCTGCAGGTACGTATCATTCTGTCAGTCTTTCACAACACTGTCTCATATTTTGCTTAGACCTTTGTCAGGAGCCTGATTATTTTATTTTCTTGCCCTCTCCATGCAGTCTATGGCTGAGCAGCTGGCTGAGAACTATCACAACACCTGGGGCAGGAAGAAGAAGGTGGAGCTACAGGCCAAAGGTAAGAATGGTTTTCTGTTGTTCTCAAGTGAGAATTTTGTTTCAAGTGGTGGCTAATTTGCAGTCTGACTTGTGCTTCTGTTAGGTGGTGGCACCCATCCTTTGCTTGTGCCTTATGACACCCTGACGGCTAAGGAGAAGGCCAGGGACAGGGAAAAGGCCCAAGACCTGCTCAAGTTCCTTCAGCTCAATGGATATGCTGTGACAAGGTTCGCAGGGGGTTCTTGTTATTTCACTTTAAGACTGGTGTTTCTGATAGCCCTATGTTTTTCTCTCTCTTACTTTAATTTTTCCTCCCTCTTCCATCCTTCCTCAGGGACTGAAGGACATGGAGCAGGACATTTCCTCCATTGAGAAGCGTTTTGCCTACGGCTTCCTCCAGAAGCTTCTTAAATGGATGGACATCGCCCAGGAGTTCATCGCTCATCTTGGTACTGTAGTTTTAGAGACAATGGTTTCTTATGGGCATGGCACTCTATTGTGGACTGTTTGCTTCACCATGCACCTTTTGACTAAGAGCTCACTCATTTTTAATATCTTTTTTTTTTTTTACAGAGGCTGTGGTTAGCAGTGGTAGAGTGGAGAAGTCACCACATGAACAAGAGATCAAATTCTTTGCTAAGGTGAGCTGTTTGATGTATTTAGTTCTCTTTGTGCTTGTCTACTGCTCTAGAGAGGTCAGAAGGTCATGTGTAGCAACAGAACCTCAGCTTAGACTTCATAGAGATTAAAAGTCTTCAACATATTCTTGCCAAAATTGATGGTTTGAAGTTTAATCTGTCTTCATCTGCCACCCTGCTGCCCTTAATGAACACTGAGAGATGGGACCCGTTGAATGGCCTGATTGTATGTTTATTTGGAAGTTATTATTGTCCGTAATGAATATTTCATCTTGGGTTGTTTTTGTTTTAGATCCTCTTGCCATTGGTAAATCAGTACTTCAAGAACCACTGCCTCTACTTCCTCTCCACTCCAGCCAAAGTCTTGGGTAGTGGAGGGCATTCCTCCAATAAGGAGAAGGAGATGATTGCAAGGTATGTGCAGTAAAATCTAATTGTTATTCAAAGAGTGGTTTGTTCTTTGAATTATCCAACCATGTAACTTTCCTTTAGTACATACTTTAGTGTGACAGTATCTATCCTCTTCCTCCTCCACGTCTCTCCTATTGTGCAATATCCTTTATTTCCTTGACCTCCCTTTTGCTTTCTGTATCATTCCAAACATCTTTCCTGTTCTGTTTTCCTTTACCTCTCTCCTTCTCCCTCCCTTTCCTCTTTTCTCCTCCTACCTCAGTATCTTCTGTAAGTTGGCTGCTTTGGTGAGGCACAGGGTATCTCTTTTTGGTAAGGAATCTGCATGGTGGCGTTATTCCCTGTCACCATCCCTGTCGCTTTCTGTTTTCCTGTCTAATCTCTGTGTATTTCTCCAGATTTTTTTTGCTCTTCTTTCTGATATATATATATATACTAATCAGCATTACTTACTGGATCTCCTCATTGAATGCTTCTATCTCTTTAGCTCATCTTCTGCTTGGCAATGTTTTCTGCAGCCTGGGGTCAGATGCATAGAACTCTGTGCAGATTCATGACTAAAACTCTGTGTGTACACAAAAACAGAAATATGCATATGCATTATTTTCAGCAGAGTTAAGTTGCATGTACGCCTGGTTGTATTGTTCACTGTGGTCATTGTGGAAACTGGCGCATGTGCACAAGCCTAATTTCCACTGCCACTGGAAACCGAAATCCACAACACCTTTCTAATATAATTTAGGGTCTTATGTACATAATCTTGAGTCTTGTCAGGTGCCTTTGAGGAAAGCATAGATAATGGTTTCAGTTCCCTGTGAGAAAGAGCTGGCTTCGCAATTCAGAATAAAATTAAACAATCATTAACATGGAATTGATGGCTCAGATATAAATAAAAAATACATAAAACCATGTTGGCATTGCTAAAAGGACCTAATAATAATAATAATAATAATAATAATAATAATAACAACAACAACAACAATGATAATAATAATAATAATAATCTTGGAGGCATACAGTTTCAGTGGATCAGACAATATCACTTGCAACTGTTTCTAGAAAATTGTGCCTACACATCGTATGAAATATGTGCAAGGTGGGCT
Organism: Miichthys miiuy; assembly: GCA_036365135.1. Lineage (NCBI taxonomy): Eukaryota > Metazoa > Chordata > Actinopteri > Sciaenidae > Miichthys > Miichthys miiuy. Next base: position 3,877,361 of record CM071607.1, on the reverse strand, counting down.
AAGTTTCTCTTAAATATTTGTATGTTTTAGAAAGTTGACAGTTATGTGTGGGAAATGCGGTATGCATGAGCGTAGGTATAGTTTATTCATCTGGCCCCAGGTGTTTTAAAAGTTGTCTTTCTTGCTTTTAAGGCCTAGGCTCAGATTGGTACTAATAACTGAGAATAACTTTGAGCATGAATGTCTGTAGTGGTGTCAGCTATCCACATTGTACTGCAGCTCTGTGATGTGTTCTCAGCCTGACTTAGATGAGGCAGTGTATGCTTTATCCTCATTCTCTGCCCCATTCACCACCATGTGTCTTTAATAGTAAGTCACTCTGATGTAGCCGGTGGTGATTACACACTGGCAATCATTTCACACTGAGCCTGTGCCCTTTAGCTTGGCCCACCAGTGTCACAAGGTACATGATAGTCAAAGTGCACCACTGTAACTGATCTGCCACTTGAAATGTACAAGTCCAACTGCAAAATGGTGGTACTGCACTTAACAAATCAGTTTTTAACATTGAGTATTCACAATATAGGAACATATGGGTGAACTGTTTCTATTTAAGTTGTTTCAGTTAATATACAGTATCTGTGATGAGTGAACATGAATGGTTTTAATGTACCTTTGAGTTTGGTCAACGTTTTGTAACATGTTGCACCATAACTGTATGATCTTTTTTTAATATAGATTTAATCTAACCTTTACAATAAATTAAAAGTGTGTGTATTTAAAGTGGTTTTCTATAGTACAGTAGGACAGCTCTGACAACATCTTTGTTGTGCTGTTTTCAGGAACAGATGCAGGTGCAGTGGTAAACTGTCTGCACATCCTGTCACGATCACTGGATGCCAGGTAACTCGCAGTCTATTCATATCCACATCCCCAGGCAGACATAAAATAGAAACAAACTACATTTTATTAGATTATTTTTATTTTTTTATATATAATATATATATATATTTTTCTGACTATTCTTTTGTGTCCTTTTCCAGAACTGTTATGAAATCAGGCCCTGAGATTGTTAAGGCAGGACTGCGTCAGTTCTTTGAGAGTGCTGCAGATGACATTGAGAAGATGGTTGAGAATCTGAAACTGGGCAAAGTGTCCAGTCGAAACCAGGTCAGAGGCAGCACCATACTGCGTTGTTTTTACACTCTTCATCATTTTCTAGTGAACTGATGTCTTTATTTGGGCATGTGTGTTTGTGTGTTCGTGTAGGTGAAGGGTGTGTCCCAGAACATCAACTACACTACCACTGCTCTGCTGCCAGTCCTCACGTCACTGTTTGACCACATTGCCCAGCACCAGTTTGGAGATGATGTCATGAGTGAGTGAAGTACTTCTCTCCAGTTCATTATTTGTCCTTCCTGACAGTGACTGAAAGCTAATGCAGTGCCTCTCTTCTCTACATCCTCAGTCGACGACTTGCAAATATCCTGCTATCGTTTAATGTGCAGTATCTATTCTCTGGGAACTGTGAAGACTCCACATGCAGAGCAGTGAGTAAAGACTGTCCACTGTCTGTCTGTCCATAAAAGCCTAAAGATAAGCAAGTCTACTAATATGTTTCCTTCATTATTTTACTTGCCTATGAACACATTTCATGAGGATTTTGTGATATTTTTCTCCTGTGCAGACAGCGACCAGCTCTTGGCGAATGTTTGGCCCATTTAGCAGCTGCTATGCCAGTAGCCTTCCTTGAGCCAGCACTGAATGAGTTCAACTCGTTTTCTGTTTACACCACCAAGACTCCCAGAGAGAGAACCAGTGGGTTTTAGCATTTTGCCTTGTTTGCTTCCCTAGCACAACATTGTCCTTAAATTTTGTTTTATTTTTTATCACATTATTAGAAAGTGTTGATAGCTAATCATTTCCTTACCTTTTATTTCAAATGTCTATTCTCTTCCACTTCAGTTCTGGGTCTTCCCAACCAAGTGGAGGAGCTGTGCCCTGACATCCCAGAGCTGGAAATCCTGATGAAGGAAATCCATGACTTGGCTGAGTCTGGAGCTCGCTACACAGAAATGCCCCATGTGATTGAGATCACCCTGCCCATGTTGTGTAACTACCTCCCACGCTGGTGGGAGAGGGGTCTAGAGAATTTCCCAGAGCTGGAGGCTCAGATCTGCACCTCTGTCACCTCCGAGCATCTTAACCAGCTGCTGGGTAGCATCATGAAGATTGTAGTTAACAACCTGGGTATCGATGAGGCCTCCTGGATGAAGAGATTGGCAGGTCAGTGAGCAGAAGGTTCAGAGTAAACCAGAAGGTGATCTGATTCATCTTCTGGCCACGATAGCGGAGGATGTTTCTCCAGTGGACCTCATGGTTGCTTGTGATGTACCTTCAGAGTCTCAGTGGGAGGCCAGTTTTCAAATGAATCCTGTATTATTTCAAAATAATTCTTATCTTTGCAAACAATATTCTGTCACCAAACTAGTAGATGTATTATAGAGTTATTTTACATATTTGAGGTGAGTACATAATTGGAAAAACTTTGCTCAATCCCTTGTGCACCCCTGTGTATCCCTTGTCCAGTGTTCGCCCAGCCCATTGTAAGTAGGGCTAAACCAGAGATGCTGAAATCCCATTTCATCCCCACCATGGAAAAGCTTAAGAAGCGCTCTGGGAAGGTGGTGGCTGAGGAGGATCAGCTCCGCATGGAGGGTAAAACGGAGGTGGACAGTGAAAATGGGACCATCCGAGATGAGTTTGCTGTGCTGTGTCGGGATCTGTATGCTCTCTACCCCTTGCTCATTCGCTACGTGGACAATAACAGGTAGCTGAACTTAACAATGTTGTGATAACGATGTAAAATATTACTGCTGTGTATTGTGAGCATTACAGTTTAAACTTTATTTGACATCATTCTGTGACCCACAATTGCTGTCATTGCTCTTTTTTGTAGGGCAAGATGGTTAACCTGTCCAGACCCAGATGCAGAGGAACTTTTCAGGATGGTTGGAGAGGTCTTCATTTTCTGGTCCAAATCCCATGTGAGTCCTTTTCTGATGTCCCATGTGAGTCCCCTTGTGGTTTTTGTCTGTCCTCTGCTGTCTGACATTTTTCTTGTTTTTTGCATTACAGAACTTTAAGAGGGAGGAGCAGAACTTTGTGGTGATGAATGAGATCAACAACATGTCCTTCCTGACTGCTGACAGTAAGAGCAAGATGAGCAAGGTGAGAGAACAAGCAGACAAATGGTCAAGTTACTTTTTTGGTTTTAGTTTTTATTCGCTTACTCCATATCTTGAGCTGTAACTCATTAAGAAACTAAACTCTTAATAATTAATATTTCACTAACGTCACTCATTCCAAGCAGGGAAAGTTTTCTGAACTGTTTCCTTTCTTTCCTTCAAGTTGTTATGGATAAATAAAATGTCAGATAAATGATTATGTATGTGATTCTGTAAATAATAATAATTTTATAGAAATGTTAAAGTAATAGGCTATTACATAATGAATCCTTTCCCAGGACAATGTAAGTGGCAGTATGTAGTGTTTAGGCAGTAGTAGGAGTGTCGCTAACTGTGTTTTCTCCTTATATCCTGTGTCGGGGTTGGACGCTGGCCCTCTAGGCCGGGGATGGAGAGGTTAGACTGTGTTTGTGCACGAGCGCTGTGCTGATCGCATGGCACCCTGAGTTTGGGGAGGCATTTCATCAAGCGCTCCCATGGATTACCTCACTTCTTACACACAGACCCCAATATTCACGCACATACATACACATAAACAGGGTTATGAACACATAGTTACTATCAGACAAGAACTTACATAGATAAGAGCTTTTATTGGTCTCCAGGAGGGGATATTCAGGTGTTACAGCAGCATAAAGACAGAAACAGGTACAGATACATAGAGGAACTTAAGGAAAATAAAGTTTTATGAGTGTATGAAATGAAAATAGGAGTAGAATAAAATAGAAACCCACAACTAGTATTGACTACTTGACTAAGAGACAAATAAGTAATAATATAAATATTATCGTAATGCATATCTGTGGGTGAAATGATACTGTATAATGTAGATTTTGTTGCTTATATTAAGAGTGTTTTCTGTAAATGGGACATATTTGTGATTGTATTTAAGTAATATTAAGTGTGAGTGTGTGTGTGTCCGTTAGAGACGTGTGTCTGTGTTTTTATGTGTGTGTTTGTATATGTGTGAGTAGGGGTCTGGAGTGGCTTGATGAAAGCTCTTTGCTGTAGATCGTAGTGGCCTGAGAGGTTTCATGGTGCTGGGCTGAGCAGTTGTGTATCTATTTTGGTTGGAGCGTGCACTCCTGCAGCCGAGCACCATCACCCTATCTTATTTGATTTATAAACAGTTTGCCTTTAGATCATCCCTGTTGGATACAGTTGTGGAGCCCATGCTACTGTGCCATCTGTGATGTTGAAATTTTTGTTATTGACGCTTGGATTTCTTTCAGCTTTTGTGGTAAAGATTCCTGCGCTGGGGGAGACTCTTCTCTTTTCCATATTATCATTGGCTTTGTGTTCACTACCTGTTTACACCAAAAAGCCATACCATCTACCATCCCCTGCTGTCACCATTAGATTTGCTTGGTCCATCAGCAGCATATGAAGCTAGCTGGGTCTGACGGGGGAAACTGAAGCTAGCTCGACATCACCAGATAGCTGTCATCATATTTACTAACTGGACTCGTCCCTCCATGTCTAATTCATTTACACCATTATATTGTTAAATCATTGAATATCTAATCACTGTTTGATTGATGTTTTTTATGGTTGCTGTAAGATAAATAAGAAAACCTCCTCTCCTTGGCTATCAGATGGGCATTACTGTAGTGAGCTTCTGTTATCTGATCATCACAACTCTTCTGTCTGCCCAGGGCACAGGTGTGCCCACATACACATACACCATGCACTCTGAAGGCAGAGGGTGCTGTGAGGTCAGGCAACAGTCTGTAATGAGCATTTGCAGCCTCAGGACAGGAGGGTGTGAGAAGAGCTCCAGGGCGATGGAGATGACCCCATAGACTTGTGCTGTTCTGTGTGCTATCCAATGGACAGGATGTGCCCTGTCTAGCCACTGCACTACTAACAGTGAGGCTGCATTGTGTGTAACGACTGTAGCTGATGCAGCAGTGAAGCACCTGAAACTCCACCATAAGTTGATGTTTACAAGAAAATGTAGTTATTGGTTTTGTTTCATTTCAGCTGATGAAAAATTGCTTTCATTAGTTGTTGAGTCACTTTATCAGCATGTTGTGTAAAATGTCACTCTGTAGCTGGTTCTTGCTATCTCATTGTATTTCCTGTTTTTAATTTAAGTCTTCCTTTTTGTTTAGTATTCTCAAGAGCCTCCAATATCACAAAAATATTTTCTGAAAAGGAAATGTTTGATGAGTGAGGCGTAGGGGCTTGTATATCAAACAGTGACAGATTGATCTGAATTTTTCTCTCTCTCTTTAGTCTGGAGGCTCAGAGCAGGAGCGTACCAAGAAGAAGCGGAGGGGGGATCGCTACTCTGTACAGACCTCCCTTATCGTAGCAGCATTAAAGAAGCTGCTTCCCATCGGCCTCAATATGTGCTCTCCTGCAGACCAGGAGCTCATCAATCTTGCCAAGATCAGATACTCACTGGTACTTTGATGAGCTTGAAGCCAATTCTGTTCACTGTATTTTGTCCCAACATGGCTCATTTTTATGTTTTTTATTTATTTATTTTTTATATATAATAATGATTTATAAAGTCATATCCATCTGGAATATGCATAGAAGCTGAAATACATGTCAGTAAACTGTTCTTTGATAAACTGTAGAAGCTGGATTTTTGAGATTTCATTTTTGATTTTCTTGATTCCTCTGAATCTCGGTCTCCTCCCTTGTAGAAAGACACAGATGAAGAGGTGAGGGAGTTCTTGCACAACAATCTGCATCTGCAAGGCAAGGTGAGTAGTCTTTTAATTGTTTTACATGTTGAAGAAGAAATAACATATGCAAAGTCCCTTGAATTATACATATTTGACTTTTGGTTTCAGGTGGAGGATCCAGCTATGCGCTGGCAGATGTCTCTTTATAAGGAGATGGCTGGAAAGGCTGAAGATGCTGAGGACCCTGAGAAGGTGGTGAAAAGGGTACAAGAGGTGTCTGCTGTCCTTTACCACATTGAAGTGGTGAGTATAAACACAAACCCAAGTGCACTGCAAGCAAACACACATGACTATGTACAAGGTGTCGCCATTATTTGGTTGCCAGTTGCAGCTTTTGCAAACATTCTCAGAAAGGATTTAAGTGCATGTTTTTTTCCTTGCTTTAGACAGAGCATCCCTTCAAGTCAAAGAAAATGGTGTGGCACAAGCTGCTTTCCAAACAGCGCCGCAGGGCTGTGGTGGCCTGTTTCAGGATGACACCCCTATACAACATCCCCACGTAATGATTCCCTTCATACTCATCAGTACCAAACCATCTATAAAAACACAGAAGGCTTTACATGCGGCAGTGCAAACCTGATGAATTATATCTCTTTTTACAGGCACAGGGCAACCAACATGTTCTTGGACGCCTACAAGCGCAACTGGTTAGAGACTGAGGGTTACTCATTTGAGGACAAGATGATTGATGACTTATCAGTAAGTCATCCTCCCATGAATTCTGAGATGTACAATTAGCATTAATGGCTTATTGTCCACAGTAGCTTTTTGTCGAAATTAATGCTATCTCTAATAATTTATTAGAAAGCCCTGGAGGAAGAAGAGGAAGAGGAAGAGGAGACTGAGACAAAGCCTGACCCCCTTCATCAGCTGATTCTTCATTTCAGTCGCACAGCTCTCACAGAAAAGACGTGAGGGCATCTTGCATCCTCTGCATCTAACCTGTGTTACCTGTTCCTCACTGAGACTCATTCTATTATGTGTTGTCTCATTACAGTAAACTTGACGTTGACCATCTCTATATGTCTTATGCTGATATTATGGCAAAGGTAAGACACTAGTGAGCAGCATCTTAAAGATTGGGGTGGGAAATAGACACTGAAATCGCATGGCAGAAAATATGATGTTAAGTTGTGGATGGCTGGTTGAATACAGTACATTTGCTTTCAACACCAACTACTTGGGTTGATACCCAGTGAGACTTTCTATCCCGATTTATATATATGTGAAATGAGAAAGCATGAAAAAGGCAGTTGCAGTTCAAGCAAAATGGAGCAAAATGTAAATGAGTTTTTCTATTTTTTGGGAGACTGCTAGAGTAAGAGTAAAAAACTAAGAGGAGTAAAATTGCAAAATCCTGTGTGACCTTGTGCTCAGTCCCTGACTTTCTGTCATCTCCCTCCAGAGCTGTCACATTGGTGAGGAGGACGAAGGGGGAGAACAGGAGGGGGAGGAGCCATCCTTTGAGGTGCGACAGACAGAGATGGTATGGGGGGACCAGGGGATGGGACACAGGGGAGTCAGTGGAGAAACAACTCCCCACGCAGTGACCACACCAGGACATCACACTCGGCACAACCCCCCATCCCACACTCTTTTTTTCTCTTCCAGTCTTTTCTCACTTCTTCACTCACACCACTTGTCTACTTCTTGCTATGGTGGACTGACCTGTGCATGCCTTTGCTGGACTCTGCCCACCAGTCGGATCAATGTCGCGGACTCAATTTGTTTTAGTTGCTAAATTGCATGACCTGAGTGCAGAGAGATGGTGCAGCTAAAGACAACAAAATAAAACACAGGCCAAAACAAACCACTGAGTGGTATACCTGTATAATTTCAGAATCGCAATTTCCAAATCTGAATTTTTAGGGGTTGATTGACAAAGTCTACCACAAATTACAGCATCCAGCATAGTTTAACATTACTGCTAAATATTTTAGTTAATACAACAGCAGTTAAATAAATGTACATTCCACTGCTTGAAAATAATGAAGTTGTTTTTTTGTTGTTGTTTTTATACACATTTGTGTCATTTCTCCAGTCAGAATGCTGTTGTAAACAAAATCCAGTGTTAGCAGTAGTTAGTGAATATCTTACCTCAAAGCCAGGTTTGGACATTGTGATGTTGTAGCTATAGAGACACTTTTCCTGGAGGGTAGCATTACATCCATTTGCACTGCAAATTCCTTAATGTACTCTAAGAATCCCTTCATTGAGTTCAATGTTGATTCTAAGGGTTATTTTCATCAACTGAATATCATTAATATTCCTTTTTGGTACGTGATAAGTGCTCAGAAATGTGATGTTGCTGTCCAAGACTTAAGTGCAAAGCTATTTTTGGGAACTGATAACAGTTATCAAGCAAAGCCATGCAGCAGGTTTCCTAACAACAGAACCAGCTCTCTTGTACTGATGTTGTGTGTCTGTGGTGAGTCTCTCACAGACTTGCACCACCCTTTCCTGACTCACATCCTCCTGTACTCACTTGCTAATCGGGCTGTGTTCACCTTTATGGACTCACCTGATAACTGTAGTTCGAAATCTAACAACTGACAAATAACTGATTTTGTTTGTCTTTACTTTGAATTGGACAACGTTAACAAGACTCCCTCTCTGTGCTCACCAAGGACTACAGTAAAAGCCTGCACAGTCAGCCGTACATACATTGTCCCAAACTCAAACACGCACTCATGCAAGCACACACTGCAACACTCGCAGACATGCATCCACACACACACACACATACTCACACCCATACTCTCATACAATCTCTTTTCACTCATCAAAAAGATACATTATTTGCTCAAAAGATGGACCTCTCTAACCAGAGGAAAGTTGCTTCATAATTCTTTAAAACACAGACAGGCTTACGAGGGAGGGGGGCGGAGGGAGGGGTATAAAACAGTTCTGTGTGCTTTGGGTAGGGCTTTATGCATGGCGTGCAGTGGGTGGGTCAAATCTAACCTCTTTTATCAACAGGATGGTTGTTCATAGCACCTATATCAGTAACTGTATCATTTGTAGCAAAGCAAGTAATGTATAGTAATATATGAAGTACAGTACAGTGGGCATAGCAGTGTTGTATTATATAGTAAGCATTATCTTCAAACATGAGTAATATGATACAAACAATTAGATTTTAACTATTTAACTAAAATAGTTTAATTCCATACAATGTTAATCTTTTCTTGCAATTAGACAATGACTCTTTATTTAAATGAAAGATAATGGATTATCTGAAAATTTGCCCATCATTGCAACTTTTGTTAGGCACTTGTTAAGTTCACAGACTTTTTAGTTAAACCTAAGAACATAAAGAAGCCACATGATGCTGCAGCAGGTAGTATGACCTGTAGGGCTTTAAGATAGTTGACACTGAGTTGTGTTGATGGTAGCAGGATATGCATGCTGTGTTACTCAGACGCCTACTGTTCCTCGTAATGTGTGAAATGTGTGTTATGGTCTGGGAATAAATGTTTGCTGCCATCGACCATTTGCTGCCTCTGAAAGATGTCAAGAGCTGGAATAACTGTTTCATCACTAATACACATTGTGTTCCTATGGAAGAGAATGTGTGTGTGTGTGTGGTTTGTTTGTTCATTTATATCTCTCGCTTTTCCATGAATAAAAGGCCAGAGCTGCAGCCAACTCCTGAGCCAAAATCTTCAATGATTCCAAGTATTGCTATCGCCAAGACAGTGACATTTGGGAAGTAATAGTTCAACATTTAGGAAAATAAAACTGAATCTCTATCATTAAGAATCAGGACATTTTAAACCAGATTATTACAAAGACCAAAGCGGTAAGCAAGTAAGTAAAAGAAATCAGTAAAAATCAGTATTATTCGCAAACTATCTATATCTTTAGATATTGTGTTTTAAGTAGTTGCAGCTATTCTTTCACATACATCAGTGTTTTTGATTACCCTGCACCTCTTCCCAACCTCTGCACCAACAGTAGCTGTTGAGAGATAGATCATTTTTCAAAGATATTTCAAAAATGCTAGTAAAAAGTTGAGCTGACACATCACAGACATATATCACTGTGATGAACAGTTAATAGATTGAAACCATAGCAAACATGACTGAAATGTCTTGTATGTCATCATCAGCTTCAGTAGACATGTTTGTGTGCCGTGCAGTAGGTGGATGGTCATAATTAAGATAGAGGATGAGGATGTGTGTGTATTTGTGAGTGAGTGAATGAGTGCGGGGGGCAGTGCAGTCCCTGTTGGCAGGGTTACAGCTGTGTTCCCCCTGCTCTGCTCTACAGGAAAAGGAGATGGAGAAACAGAGGCTTCTGTACCAGCAGTCCCGTCTACACAACCGTGGGGCTGCAGAGATGGTGCTGCAGATGATCAGTGCCTGTAAAGGTAGCTGCTGCATACCTTCAAGTCACCCACACACTGTCACACATTATTGTCATGTGTGTCAAGTGTGGACATTATGTTGGCTTAAATATTCCACTGTACAGTACCCTAAATTAACCATTGAAGCTAATCTGAGCTATTTAACTATTATAGTTCCCCTTGCTTGCTCACTTCAGGATCTAGATGTGAGAATCATTGCTTTCCCAAGTTTAGTCCAGATTAAATCAGTGGTGTTTGAGATATCAAACAATGAATAATATTAATGCTGTAGCCTTTTTTTAAATAGCAGCAAAGAGCACATGATGAAGCGGTTTGTGAAGGCAAGATCAGTAATGTCAGAAAACTGATTTTTATTGCGATGACAGAGATGATCTGTGTCTACTAGGATTTCATTGTTGGACCAAAACTCCACCCTACTGAAGTATGTGCTTATTTCAGGTGAACCTGGAGCCATGGTTTCTTCCACACTCAAACTGGGAATCTCCATCCTCAACGGAGGCAACAGTGATGTACAGCAGGTAAACACACGCTATGAGTGTTTTACATACATTTTAGAAACGTAAACTACAATTTCTATTTTCTCAACAACAATATAACTCATCATTTTAATCTTTTCAGTAGATTTTTATTGACAAGAAATTGTTTTGTTTTCCGTCTGTGTGCAGAGAATGCTGGACTATCTGAAGGACAAAAAGGATGTGGGATTCTTCCTTAGCGTTCAGGCTCTGATGCAGACCTGCAGGTCTGAAATTGATTCAAGTGACATTTTGTTGTTATCCTCTCTTGTTTTTTAATGTAAGACTGTTCTTCTCCAAAATAATTACAAGTAGACTATATATTTATTTATTTATGTTGACAGCGTTTTGGACCTGAATGCTTTTGAGAGACAGAACAAGGCAGAGGGACTTGGGATGGTTTCAGAGGAGGGCACGAGTGAGTATGATGTATAGCTTCTTACTGTCACACTGTATCTGAACACATTGTCATACAGACTACTTCATTTACACACACACGCGCAGACACACTGCCACATCTTTGTTCTCCTACTTCATTTTGCATTGGTTTGTTTTATGATCTGACATCTTTTCTAGTTTCAGTGTGTAGTCTATTCTTTTTTGCATTTGTGTGTGTGTCTGAGTGTGCCTGTTTGTGGATGCCGGGTTGCAGGTATGTTTTCATTAAAGTGTGTTAAAGCCATGACATTTTTGTATTAGTCACAGCATTTTGACTGTTGATGTATGGTGATGATCTGTTTATCATCCACTGACAGCCATGAGATTTCTGGACTCACTGCGTCTCTCTTTGTCTTTCTCTCTCCTACATCTCGTTCACTTTGCCCGTTTCAACCCTTTTACCCCTCATACCCATGTCCTTCCCACTCGTCAATTTGCTGCTCTCACGGTTCTCAGATAAGAAGCTAGAACGTGGTAAATGAAACTTTGCTGTCATATTTTATTTCTTTCTCTCCCTCCTTCCTGTCCTCTCTGTCCTTTCTGTCTCTTTTAGCCTCTTAATCACTAAATCACGAGTCTTTTCTTTGCTGTGGACTTAATATGCATTTCATTTCACACTCAAGGACGCAGTGAAATCAAACTTTACAATCACTGTTACATTATGATGGAAACCTTGCAGTGATCCACATGCTGCTGTAGCTGTACAGTACTTGTGCACTACCGGTAGTTGTATCTCTGCCTTTTTCCTCTTAAAGTGATTGTAAAGTTTCATTTTCACCCTTGAGTGTTTTATTTCAGATCTACTGTAACTCTGACACTCTCAGTCTTATGACTGATAAACGGGAAGGAAAGGCAGTAACCTCATTCTCCTCTCCCACTCAGTTCTCTCAAGTAGATCATTGAGAGTTACAATGACCCTGTGTCCTAGAAAGTCTGAAATGAATTGCAGCAGAAGTAGGGATTCTCTAAGCTCTGAAATAGCTCTTATTCATATCATTGAAATGTAAAGTGCTCACCTGTTATATGAAATACATCCAAGGTTGAGCCCTCAGCTGGACCATCTGTGTAAAGCCACTGTAAATGTCTCCAAACTTCCCAGAATTTTTATCTTAATCCTGCTTTACCATGACAGTATGATTGGATTAAATGAACAAACAAACTTGCTTTTTCTCCTAATGTTTTCTCCCAATATTGACATTACTCCCCCTCCACACCGACGCCAACCCCTACTGTAGTTACTAGTTTGTGCGAAACAGTAATTCCTAAATTCAATATTAAATTGTGACAGTTTCAGTTGAGCTCTTCAGTAAACATGCTTCTTTCCTCTATCTTAGTTCCAAAGAGGTGTTGATCATTTTTTCGCAAAGCTAGAAAACAGAAACTGATCCAGTCTTTGCAACAGCAGCACAAACAACAGAACCACTTGTAAAAACAGTCAAGAGCGAAAAACAGTCTGAAACACAGAGGAGAGCTTTCTCGCTAATTCCAACAAATTGAATCATGTATCCCTTTAAAATTATGTATTTTGTAGTCCTAGTCCCATCATTACAGATTTCACCTCATGGCACTGTGTCCATTTTTGTTGTTATAGGAAAATATGAAACACAGCCTCACCACCAAAGTTTTGTTATATTTTGTTAATTTTACAGTTAAATCTGAGCATGCTCATTTTTGTTTCTGAGTAGTTTCTGATGGCATGCTAGTATAGCACTATAAACGGTGAATTTTGTAATGAATGAATATTTAATTCAAAAGATACTTACAGGAAGTCAACTATCCACACACAGATAGGTCATTCTTTACTTCCACTCTTACAACAACATGGATTAATTAACCGATTCTGCATCTTCCAGCATTGGATATAGTTAGTATGTATTGAGTGTTTCCAAACATCCATACTCATCTTACTGGAGTTTGCAGAGTTCAGTAGATCTGTCCTGCATGATGGTGTGCCTTGAAGTTATAGTGTATTTCTGTGTTCACTGTCAACATTTGTGTCACAAGTGTTGTCTCAGTTGTGTTCATATATATCTGTCATTCCCTAGTTTCCCGTCTTCATATATCTGTGCGTTCCATGTCCATTTCAATGTGATGTAATGTGTGAAGTGCTTGATCTGTTGTCTAGTTGTATTTTGTTGAATAGATGTTCTCTGTAAAAAGTCTCTGGAGAGCTAAACAGGTAAAGTTTGGGGGAGAGAACAAGGAAAAAACAAAAGTGGACGCTTCATCCTCCCTTTCCCACTGACAGATGGACGGGGAACTGAAGTCTGTGGTTTTCACTAACATAAACAAACATCCATACATAAAATAATAGTACAATAATCAATGTCTTTGAATGTTATCTCTCTCTCACACACACACACACACACACACACTGGAGTGTTTTGTGATGTATATCAGTAGATATGTGATGTCAAATTAAATGATCTTAATCACTGTTTCACCAGTATTGATTCTTAATTAACATAGCTGATACTTAATCTAACCTGAATGCTGTTGAGTCTACTCTGTTTTAACAAGTTGTCTGGTTTCAGCTTTAGCCTTATTTTACTTACTAAAGAAAAAAAGGGTAAGACCAATCACTGCACTGGTTTCAATAAAATGAATGCATTCTGTAAAAAGTTTGTTTGTCTTTGAAACTGGTGAAATATTTTTGCCAGAAAGACAAGATTATTTTGCTGTTTGTCTAAGACATACCCACTCAGTGTATTGTTTTATTTTGAGAACCTTACTTAAATAAACAGCAGAAATACCATTTGCAGGAATAGTAAACTACAGTTTGTTGTAGGTAGACAGTTTTTTTTTTTGTTCTGTACTTTTTCTGCAAGGTGATAAGGCAGATATCTTTTATGACAAGAGGACAATGCTCATACATACATGCACAGTGAGGCGAGAGAAGATTAAAATGTTAACTAGCAGTGGGACAAAGAGTTAAGTTTAAAAAAACCTAATCCCTTGTGCTGATCCTTATTTACCGCTGTGCATTCTAACAGACAATCCGCATATACTCTGTACTGGGCTGGCTGCTGAAACTTTCTTTTGCAAAGAATAATCTACATTTCCTGTGTTCCTCTGCCCAGATGAGAAAGTGATGGCGGATGATGAATTCACGTGTGACCTCTTCCGCTTCCTCCAGCTTCTTTGTGAGGGTCATAATAACGGTGAGTCTCTTTACCAAACACAGGATGGTTTAAATTGACCTTCCAGTGAGTAAGGTGCCCGCTCACTTCTGTACATTGTGCTGTTAGAGACAGCCACTGTAGTATATATTGATATATATATCCTGTACACTCTACCTGGATTGTTAGATTTCAATATTTATACATAAGTACTATTCATGAAATTGTGGTATTATATCTTGTTTCCATTGTCCGTCTTCAGATTTCCAGAACTACTTGAGAACTCAGACGGGCAGCACCACAACCATCAATGTCATCATCTGCACTGTGGACTACCTTCTTCGACTGCAGGTAACTCCGATGTACTGATAGTGGTTCTCTGATCTTAGCTCTGTCGACTCCAGGCTATAGTCTCTTTTCTTTATGTATAGATTTAGCAAAACTTGTTGTTATCTTCACAACATAAAGCAGGTTGTCAGAGTTTTTTGGATTGTTGTTCACACAGTTCATTGAGCTCTAGATTCAATCAACACATTTCTTTGAGTAGCAAGTTAGAATTTGAAAGTAACATGTTTTCTTCCTCCCCCTCCTGTCTATAGGAGTCGATCAGTGACTTTTACTGGTACTACTCAGGAAAAGACATTATTGATGAGCCTGGTAAGAGGAATTTCTCCAAAGCAATGACTGTGGCTAAGCAGGTCTTCAACAGCTTGACTGAGTACATCCAGGTAAGAGAGCATGAATAATAGATAGATCGTGTTAAATCATAACACAAAACATGATAATATGATTTGAACTCCACGGGTCGCACGGGGGCAGTGGTTTAATTTCCCAATAGCGTCCCTTCAGCTTAGTCATTTATTTGTTCACTGGATAGGATGTCAGTGAGGGATCATGTGCTTGTCATTTGGCAATACAAACACCCATTGGTAATTATGTTGAGGTTAGCCTGAGCACTGTGCATGTAAGGTCCTCCTAGGTTAGCAGGTTTTCTCCATATTGCAGAGCTACTGACTTTTTGATATTAGAAAATTATAAAACTTACTTATCCAAACACATTAAAATTTTGGATATGCTTACAACAAATCATAACCCTTCACCATCACCCAACAATCCATCAGACAAACCAAAACTTGACATTATAGCCACGGAAATGAAACAGACAATAAAGGTAGATCACTAAAACTTCCTAATGTATAGACAGAACATTAGAAACTAAAGTCAATGTTAAAATTGATCTCCTAGCATGATGACAGCACCGGAATATTACCACATTTTCACATTGTGTTTCTGTGTCCGCCAGGGTCCCTGTACTGGTAACCAGCAGTCTCTGGCCCACAGCAGGTTGTGGGATGCCGTCGTGGGCTTCCTGCACGTCTTTGCTCATATGATGATGAAACTTGCTCAGGTAAGAAACATCCCAATAAATAAGCTAAATAAATAATTTTTAACCTTTTTCAAGGCATACTCTCTGATTCCCCTGTCTCTGTTTTCACAAATTATTTCTTTAGAGAATCCAGAAAATTAAGCATTTTGAATGATACAGTAATGTGTTTGTTGTGTTGACAAAAAGATGACTCAAAGCAACATTTTATTATTATTTTAGATATGTTTTATAGCATTCAGTACACAATTTCAATTCATTTGTCCCCTTTGAGAATACTAATTTTGTGAAATATCTCTCTCATGGTTCCCGCAGAGTAAAGTATGTATTTATTTGATTTTTGCTCTTGTTTAATGAATTGGTTTTTATATCTAAACTACTGTACCTTTTCCCCTCTTTTCTTTGTCAGATTGTTTCTGCCTCTTTACTGAGTCATTTTATGTTAAAGAGAGAGATTACTGTAGTGACAATGCACGTTGTCAAAATTAGACATTAAGGATTTATTGATTATGATAGAATGCTACAGTGTAAAGATACTCTGTTACATGTAGTTTTGAAGTTGTAGGTTTGAACCTGAAGGAGCACTTTAGTTGGATTCAATATCAAATTAAATCAGAAATTTAATTTGATATATAAAATATATGACTATAAATTAGCCAGCTGGATAACACTGGCACATTTATAGAAATGTTGATTAATGTGTGCTTAAATAAATCGAGTAAAGATGGCAGAAATAATTTGAGGAAAAACAAATATTCTTTATTTCTCTTTAATTTTCTTTCTGATTCTGTATAATACAGTTAATCCACTTCACCTAATGTGTAGAGTAGAATGTGTAAAGTGTATATTCATTTCATACTACTAACCAGTGCTTAGTCCTTGATTTGCTTTGGACAAACGCATTTGCTTTGAATAATGTGTGTCTGCAGTCTGTAACCTGACCTAACTAGGATCTGCAGTGCTCCATACTCTAATTGTGTGTGTGACAGTGTTGATTGCTACTGATGCTGCTGTTCAAAATGGATTTTTGTATTTTTATATCTTAAACATCTTTTGTGTGTTACAATATTAGAGTTTGGTTTGAAATTCATTTTTTTAAGATAGAATGTTTAGTTGTTTTGTACACTGAAATCATGCCATACGTCATAATCTATAGCAATTTATATTAAAATGGTGATCTGATAATTAAAATTAGAAGATGTGGGCTGACACGCTGTAGCTTTGAATTCAATGATTAAGAGCGGTAGCATTTACATAAAACATGTAAAATGATATCAAGGCTAAGACAAATACAAAAATCAAGTAAAAATGTTCAACATTTTTATTTTCATGTGAAACTCTGTTAGATGCACCCTGATCCTGGACAACGAAATGGCGTAAGAATCTGTGTTTCTTTGCCAGTGCCATTCCATCAATCATATGCCGTTACCACGCAGCTTAATACCCTCATAATTTACATTTCCCTCTTTGTGTATTCCCTCTGCATTAATGCATATCTTCATCTGCATTTACTGGCATTATTGCTTTTGTCCAATAAGCTGTAAAGGCAGTTAGTGTGTAACAGGGACACATTTAACAAATAGAAACTTTGATTTTTGTTTCACACCAAATATATTAGTACACACACCAAATATATTAGTAGTCAGGTTCTGAAACAGAAGTATGAATCTTACAATGTAATGTAATTTCATCACTTTGCTCTTTGCTTTAGATTTTGATTTTTGATTTTAAGCCAACGATTATTGATAGATTATTGATTTATTATATATATAGTTTAAATTGTTCCCTAAAGCACCTACTTGTCTTGTTTTACTTGTCTTCATTTGGCTGTATGTTGAGCTATTAAAATGTTAACCACTGTGATTTCACAGGTGGCTGATGCTTGCTCATCCTGACACGCTTTTCCTGTAGATCTGCACCAGCCTGACAACCACTATAGACTGTCTAAAATATTTATGGCTCTTGTTATATGCTGGTGCAGGTCTTCAGGAGTGCTAGGATCAGCGTCTGCAAATGTGTTTCTGTCTTCCTTGCGCCCATGCTGCAGCCACTTTTTCAGATAAGGGGAACAGTGGGACTGTTTAGCAGACATTTTCTTCCCTCCTCTCATACCTGACTGTGTTTTCAGTGTCTGTCTAGCTTTGCATTACATTAAGTGTACTGTTTGTGATGCTAAAATGCATATTCTTTATTTAACAATGCAAACCAAGGATCATTTCTGGAGTAGAACACACTCTGAGGTAGCATCTCTTGGTATTTTATGTCTCAGGAAGAAGTACAAACCTTTTCAAATTAAATTGTGATATGTGATCTAATGAGAAATTTCAGTCAGTTCACATGTTAAGAAAATTGTTTGTTGTTGTTGTTTGCTATGTGTTTTGGCTTTGTTGCAGGACTCTAGTCAAATTGGACTGTTGAAGGAGTTGTTGGATCTACAGAAGGACATGGTAGTGATGCTTCTGTCTCTGCTTGAAGGTATGAGTCTAGTGATATCCTCTCCTTTCTGTCACATTACTTTCAGATAGATAGATAGATAGATAGATAGATAGATAGATAGATAGATAGATAGATAGATAGATAGATAGATAGATAGATAGATAGATAGATAGATAGATAGATACTTTATTGTCCTTTACAAGGAAATTTGTTACCGCAGTCTGTACATAGCCTTCAGACATACATAGATACGAAGATACATAGAGACACCACGACATAACAACAAGAATATACATTCAGTGCAGCACATTTATCACATTTAACCCTCCTGTGCGTAGCACCCACCCACAGTGGTTGCCGGGGTACTTAAATAAATGACACCTCCTCTCACTTTGTGCTGCTCTTAGGCAATGTGGTGAATGGCACCATTGCCAGGCAGATGGTTGACATGCTGGTGGAGTCGTCCAGCAACGTTGAGATGATCCTCAAGTTCTTCGACATGTTCCTCAAGCTCAAGGACATAGTGGCATCTGACGCCTTCCGAGATTATGTGACTGACCCCCGTGGGTTAATCTCCAAGAAGGACTTCTCCAAGGCCATGGACAGCCAAAAGCAATACTCTCCCTCAGAAATCCAGTTCCTCCTCTCTTGCTCAGAGGCAGATGAGAATGAGATGATCAACTTTGAGGAATTTGCTGATCGTTTCCAGGAGCCAGCCAAAGACATTGGTTTCAATATTGCTGTTCTGCTCACAAACCTGTCAGAGCATGTACCCCATGACACTCGCCTTCAGAACTTCCTGGAGCAGGCAGAGAGCGTACTCAACTACTTCCGACCTTTCCTTGGTCGCATTGAGATCATGGGAGCCAGCAGGAAGATCGAGCGCATTTACTTTGAAATCAGTGAGGCGAACCGCAACCAGTGGGAGATGCCACAAGTCAGAGAGTCCAAACGGCAGTTCATCTTTGATGTGGTTAATGAGGGCGGTGAGAGTGAGAAAATGGAGATGTTTGTGAACTTCTGCGAGGACACCATCTTTGAAATGAACATTGCTGCATCAATCTCTGAGCCCGAGGGAGATGGTGCAGAAGAAGAAGATGATGAGGAAGAGGAGGGGGAGGGCGGGGCAGCTGAAGGAGAGACTGGAGGTGAAGGAGACGAAGGCAATGGTGAAGTGGAAGCTCCAGAGTCAACCTCAGCCTTTGCAGACTTTATAAAGAGTGTAGTTAACTTCTTCAATATGTTCACCTTCCGTAACCTGCGGCGTCGGTACCGCAAACTCAGAAAAATGACGGTGAAGGAGATGGTGATTGGCCTGGTTACATTTGTCTATACTGTTCTGATGGGTATCCTCATGTTTGTTTATAGTATATGTAAGGGCTTCTTCACACTCATATGGAAGGTGCTCTTTGGTGGAGGCTTAGTGGAGGGTGCCAAGAAGATGACAGTAACAGAGATCCTAGCCAGTATGCCAGATCCCACACAGGACGAAGTTCACGGGGAACTGCCACCTGAACCAGGGGCTCGAGAAGTCCAGGACACAGAAGGAGGGGCAGACCTTTTAGACGCTGTAGGAGGAGAGGAGGAAGAGGAGGATAGTGAGGAGAGGGAAGGTGGACGCCTGCCTGGTTTCAATACTCCAGGGGGACTTGGAGACTTTGGCGAGACGACACCTGAAGAGCCTCCTACTCCAGAGGGCACACCGCTGCTGAAGAGAAAACTGGTGAGGTGGTCTGTCTGATAATTGTTTAAAGCATACACTCTCCATTAACCAGTTAATTAACTGTGAAACAATTATTGGAACAGTTGGAAGCCACAGTCGGAGGACCAGAAGAGGAGGAAAAAGTCGAAACTGAAGAGGAGGTTCCTCAGGAGACTGAGAAAGCAGAGTGAGTTGTCAGGCCAACATCAAAACACTCTGAGCTAAGAATTATACCTATGTTAGCTATTGACAAATTAACAAGTAAATGTAAATTTAGCGTTCTTAAAGCACCTACAAGGAACTTTTATTTTTGTTTAGGGTTTCCACCACCTTGTTTTGTTTATTTCAAGGGAAATACAACCAAATCTGACCCAGTGGTATTAAGATTAACTATATAGAAAAAAACAATCTTCTCGATGATGGTTTGTTAATAGAGGTCATATACAGGCATCAGTATTAAACATTCCCAGACGTAAGATGGTTTAGCACACTGACCATACACAGGCCGACCATATACAAGGTTTCAACCTAGTTTTGTTCTGTTTAAAAAGAAAAAGCACAAGTTTCTCTCTTTGTGTGTCTTTTCCAGCACTGAAAATGGAGAGAAGACAGAGAAGGTAGAGCCTGAACCTGAAGTAAAAGAGGAAGAGCCCGAGGAAAAAGAGGAAACAACTGTGAAGACCAAGGCAAAGAAAGACAAGAAACCTGTTGAGGAGGGCTTTGAGCTGTGGAATGAGCTTGAAGTTCAGAGGATTAAATTCATGGTGAGCAGCCCTGCACGTCCAGTCCAGCACGTTTTTATTCAATATTTCCCTAATGCATATGTTCAAACGGTAAATGTTCAGTCCTAACACAGTATTATTTGTTAGTTTAAGTGTTAACCATGAAATCAGTCAGTAAAATAATGCTTATTTTTATCCTCTCTCCAGAACTATCTTTCTCGCAACTTCTACAACCTTCGGTTCTTGGCTCTGTTTATTGCCTTCGCTCTCAATTTCATCCTGCTCTTCTACAAGGTGTGTGCATCAGTAACATTTAGACACTCACATACAGTATCTGTAGGATGTACCGCTGCATTATTATAAATCTCATTGACAATAAATCTGTGTTCAAGAATTTCAAGAGTTTGATTCACATAAAGTTTTAGTTTGTCTGTATACAAATCACTAACATTCATAGACAGGATTAAGGTTTGATTAAAGATCATAGCTGCCATAATGTATCTATTTAAAGTATCTAAATTTTTGTCAAAACTTTTAATAAAATACACTCGACTCATTTTGTGTTTGACCTTTCCAGGTGTCTGACAGTCCTCCAGGCGAGGAGGATTTTGAAGGCTCTGGTCTGTTTGAAGGCTCTGGTCTGTTTGAAGGCTCTGGTGCTGAAGAGGATGGGTCTGGATTAGATGATGGAGGTGGAGAAGATGATGACGAAGAAGGTCCCATGTACTACTTCTTGGAAGAGAGCACAGGCTACATGGAGCCAGCCATGGCTTTCTTCGGTATTGTCCACACCATCATCTCCTTCCTCTGCATCATCGGCTACAACTGTCTCAAGGTTTGTGGTGTTTGCTGTGCTTTGCTCCACAAAAATCCACCTATGTTCTTGTGTCTGCTCAGAGCTTTCATGTTGTTCCCTCTGTATCTGTCAGGTTCCTCTGGTTATCTTCAAGAGAGAGAAGGAGCTGGCCAGAAAGCTCGAGTTTGATGGTCTCTATGTCACTGAGCAGCCTGAGGACGATGACATCAAGGGCCAGTGGGACAGACTAGTGCTCAACACTCCGTAAGTGGTGTAGCTGCTGATTGTAACCCTCTCACATCACTCTCTCCTTCCTGGCAGGAAGGAGAATCTAGAGTGGCTTTATGTAGATTCAGTGATTAGTTTGTTTGTTCTGGACTGCTGTAAAAACATGACGGCTCAAAGCTGATTAGGTTTTAGTGTTTTAATATTAATGTTAATGAAATACTTCATGTTCAATAGGAATATATGAGTTTCCAGAACATGAACCTGGAGTATTCATGGCAACATTATTCATGTGAATCTGGCTCTGAACCATGTTCAGATGCCGTAGCAGATCACTAACATACAACACTAGAAATTGAGATTACTGTCACATTTTTTATGATGTTTCTCTGTCGATACAGAACTTTCCCTAACAACTACTGGGACAAGTTTGTGAAAAGAAAGGTGAGCTTTTCAGACAGCTTTGATTCAAAATGTCTGACATGTTTGTTTGTTTTTTTGCAGTGAAATGACGTCTGTGTGTTATTTCCAGGTGTTGGATAAATATGGTGACATCTATGGCAGAGAGAGGATTGCTGAGTTGCTCGGTATGGACTTGGCTTCACTAGATGTCAGTGCCATGACGCATGAAAAGAAGCCTGAACCAGACACCTCAATGTTCAGCTGGTACGTACTGCATTGTAAACTCTTTACATATACGATTCAGGTTTATAGTTCATAATATCATGGAACAAACTCGTCCTTCTCTCTGTAGGATAACATCTATTGACATCAAGTACCAGATCTGGAAGTTTGGTGTTGTTTTCACTGACAATGTGAGTAAAGGAAGAAGTTGTCATCTAGAATCAGAGAACCTGTTTTAAATATTGTGTTAACCGACCACCTGTTCTCTTCTTTCAGACCTTCCTCTACCTGGTTTGGTACATGCTCATGTCTCTGCTCGGACACTACAACAACTTCTTCTTTGCCTGCCATCTTTTGGACATCGCCATGGGTGTCAAAACTCTGCGCACCATTCTGTCCTCTGTTACTCACAATGGCAAACAGGTCTGCACACTTCCACGATAATGATGCGTCATTCCTATTGAACACTGACACTTATACTAATGACACATCCATCTGTTCCTTCCAGCTGGTGATGACAGTGGGTTTGCTCGCTGTAGTGGTGTACCTGTACACCGTGGTGGCCTTCAACTTCTTCCGCAAGTTCTACAACAAGAGTGAGGATGAGGATGAACCGGACATGAAGTGTGACGACATGATGACTGTAAGTGGAGGGCAGAGATATGGTTATAGGACAGATCTGTAGTATGGAGCATGATTTGGGAGAGGTCAGGGTTTGTGTTGGAAAATATAATTTTCTAAGAAGTCCTCTGTCCTCGCTCCCTCCTGCAGTGTTACCTGTTCCACATGTACGTTGGCGTGCGTGCTGGTGGTGGCATAGGAGATGAAATTGAAGACCCAGCTGGGGATGAATACGAGCTCTATCGAGTGGTCTTTGACATCACCTTCTTCTTCTTCGTCATTGTCATCCTGCTGGCTATCATCCAGGGTATGGTTTATTAGCTCTATGATGTTTCAAGCACTGCACTGCACACACATGACAACTTCACTGTAAATGAAGTCAGACCTGAGGTAACTGTCTATAATTCAACATAAGGTGAGTCAAGTTTTCTGCAGGATCTTTAATGTCTATTAATGATAATAATTCTGTGTGAATATGTATCCGAAAGACACTGAGTGCAATACACATGATGAATTGGTTCAGGATTGCACCAGTGTTCACCAGGATTGTCTCATTTTTCCATAAATGAGGAGTAATAGAGAATATAGAAAAGTGTTGTGGGATTAAATAAAAAAAACCCTTTATCAAACTAACTTTGTTTAGAAGAAATGTTTTCTGTCTGTTTGTCCGTCAGGTTTGATCATTGATGCCTTTGGAGAGCTGAGAGACCAGCAGGAGCAGGTCAGGGAGGACATGGAGGTAAGATAATGAGTCTCAGAGGGATTTAACTTCACTTTTTTTACTTCCAGTGTTCACCTCTCTTAATCCACCTTCAGTTCTCCTTCAGTAATAAGGCAGGAACATGTCTAATCTTCACTGTCCTCTCTCCCTCTAGACAAAGTGCTTCATCTGTGGAATAGGAAGCGACTACTTTGACACGACGCCGCATGGCTTCGAGACGCACACCTTAGAAGAACATAATTTAGCCAACTATATGTGAGTAGTGTTAATGTTCAGTTCTTAAATACATTATCTGACCTTCTTGTCCCCCCACATGTGTTTTAAGTTATTCAGTTTTAACAAACAACACATTATTTTTCTGTATTTTCAGTCATTTCCTGTTTCTCTCTTTCAGGTTCTTCCTGATGTATCTCATCAATAAAGATGAAACGGAACATACAGGACAGGTCGGTAAACATACATGCATTTAAATGTTAGTTTCATAAAATAATGCTGCAGCCCTCCTTGGTCGTTTTTTGTCTCCTTGTTACAATTTTCTCTTCCGTTCTGTCTTTCAGGAGTCGTACGTGTGGAAGATGTACCAAGAGCGATGCTGGGACTTCTTCCCAGCTGGAGACTGCTTCAGGAAGCAGTATGAGGATCAGCTTGGATAAAGTCCTGCATTGTTAATGAGCGTCTGAAGGAGAAAGAGAGGAGAGGAGAGAGAAGGGGAGGGAAATTCAGAGAGGGGAAAGATTAGAAATTTAGAGATCGAACACATCTGTGTCTTAGTTTTGTCCTTGGTCTGCACATTTCTCTCCTCTGTTGAAGCTATGCACACTTTGACTGCACTTTGAACCACCTGCAGCAGAATGTTGATGGAATAGATGTGAGAGAGGCAGAGGAATAATATCAGAGAGACATAAAGAGAAGCCAGGGGCCTTTTTATTCCGCTATGAATACACTACATGGCCTTTTTTGTGTAAAATATACATAGATTGCCTTGCATATCAATGCGTTTATACACAACGGCCTCTTGCAGTCGCTCCTGCTGTAAACGTTATAGTGCCTATAGCAATGTCACTGCTTTAGCGATCAGATAGTTTAGATTTTTAGCTTCAACACTTTTATTTGACATTAGAGTGGATATGTTTTATTTATATTGTTTGTAAGGTTGGGGTTTTTTGTATGTGGCTGCTGCCATTTGATATTTTCATTTCTGGTGTTTCAGTGAGAGAGTGTTTGGAAAGAAAATGATTCAGCAGCTCACAGTCGTATCGCCGAGATCCTTGAGGGAGCAGTGAACATTTTAGGCCCCCTCTCTCTCCTTTTCTTCCTCTCTCAAGACTTAGAAACTCGTCTTCTAACAAGTTATCATGAATGGAAACTCACGTTGGACTGACTTGCCAAGATAATAAATGGAGTATTGTTTGCGTACGTGACACATGCCAGTGTGAATCAGCTGTATCGACAAACCCAGTTTGCACTCTGAAGTCTTACAATGCGTCCCTGGATGTATGTGGTCCCTTATCTCCACTGGTGTCTCTGTGCCATATAAGATAGTGATGATATACACACATACAGTATAGGAGGATGCCACGGTTATTTATTTATTGTTTATACGCAGATCAAATCTTCTGAAGACGACCGTTTTAGCCCGTCTGTATTTCTGGCCAACAGTCTGTTTTATGACACTTTATGCACAAATAAGTTTTTGTCAGTGCATTAAAATAAGTAATGAATGTATTGAATTGTATACATCTTGGCCGAGGTGTCATCTGTATAACTGAGTCATGTCTAGGCTGCTTAGAGGCCTTTTGATGAAAAGACATATTTTACATAAATCATAGATACATATATTTATTTTTCTTTAGGGCTTTGAAGAATTTAAACGATCATTCTACTTTTGTCGGACATGAACGCGTCATGTGTCCTGTGTGTGAAATCCACGAGGATGAAGCGAGTCGGTCTCACACTGAAGTAAATGCCCAGTTTGCAGTCAGAAGATCAAATTAGCTTTTGTTTTTGCTCGTTAGGTTTTTATGATAGATATTTTTAGGAATCCAGCATATCAGTTATTTTTCTCAACCAAGAAAGTCATGTGTGATGCGTTGATCTCAGACAGTTCTGTCTCACTATGCCTCTTACAGATCACATACAAACCCACAAACTCCATCTTGTATTTAACGTTATGACCCACTTTGTCAGAGACAGAGCAGTATTTTGTTTGCTGACGACTCTGAAGTGTGCGTTTGCTGCCGTGGTTCACACAGAGGCAGTTGATGGAGCTGAATGGAGATCACTACTTTCCACCTGACTGAGTGTCCTCTGACTGAACCCTGTGTTTCAATACAGAATAAACAGATTATTTTAAGGAGAGCTGCAACGTGTCCTCATTTACACTTCATTTTAACGGGTGCAAGAAAACATGAAGCTATAAGCCTCGTCCTGCATTAGAAAAGAGCTCATAGAACAAAGCGTAGAAGGATTTTACACAATTTGTCCAAATAAGATTATGACTGTTAAAAATTAAAAGATCAGAAAAACTAAATTTTTTTATGGAATATTCACTGTAAATCTTCAGCTCAAAATTAAACCAAATCGCTGTTTTGACACAAGAATCTTGTGTTTTTGTTAAATGTTGAATTATCACTTGTTCTGTACTGTTACTGTTATGCACTGAATATATTCAAAAATATGTCGTTTAGTTGTCACTGATATATATATATATATATATATATATATATATATATATATATATATATATATATATATATGCAGGTCCTTGAAGAATTATATGGTGGAACTTTATCTTAATCCAATATTAAAAGTACATTGCTATGCTTTAACCTTTAACAGGAAACACCCACTCACTATGACAACCTTTGTTCCTGAAAGATTGTGTCTGTGTGCACGTGTGTGCATGTATGTGTGTGTGTGTGTATGACCAGCTTGCATGTTTACTTTGTAAAGTACTGTCTCCGTTAAGTACATAAAATTACTGTATGCTTGTTTGTAGATAATGCTGAGTAAGGGTTGATAAGGATTACTTGTGTGTCGGGCATGGAATAATACACCCACCTACAATTCTTCTCAGGGGTGTGTAATGTGCTGACAGTGACACAGACCTCCACGCTCAACTCAAATTCAAAAGTGTAACTTTTAGGTTGTATAACAAATGTTTTACTTTTTTTAATGTTCAGAGGAAATATTTAGACTTTTTACTCCACTGCACTTCACTGACAGCTTTACAGATTCAGATTTTACAGAGAAAACTTTGCATTGTTCATATTTTGATACTTAAAGTACATCCAGCTGATTTGTAATGGACATTTTGAATGCAGGAATGCTTTGAGAAGTATCTTTATGCTGCAGATTTGCTTCTTTTACTTCAGTAAAGCACGTCTTTTGTTGTAGCACGCCGCTCCTCTGCTGGGTCAAAGGTTAATGTGCATCTTGTGCCTCTAAAGTAAACATGGTGATGCAGACCTGGGTTTGATACCCAGCCCTGCCCCTCCTTCTTCATCTGTATAAAACAAGGCCTCCAACAGAGATCATTTCCTGATCAACACGCTCCGTTTTTCTGACTGCTGCGATGGCGTTTGTTGCTCCTCCTGGCTATCAGCCAATCTACAGCCCTGTAAGTATGGCTTTGTGGGTAATGTATTGGCTCTAATGCAAAGGGGATTAAGACTTAATCACCTGTGAGGTCAGCCATGCTAAAATATGTTAGTGTAACATAATTCAGACAAAATAATCAGGCTTGTGTGAGATTTCCAAATTATATTCACTAGAGTAATGTTACAGCCTGGAGAGCAACACGATTAAACATCTACACCTGATAAATACAGCTGTCTTAAATACATCAGTGGTTACAGCAGTGATTATATTTGCTTCTTCATACAGCCTCATTTCAGGTGTTTTCTTTATATTAATGACAGCATATAAAGATTCTGCACTGGTCGTACTGGTTGCTGTAGATATTTATAGTTTAATTACTATTTAATTATAGGATTCATTGGATTTATTTGTTGTTGTGTAGACTCTTTTTGTCAGGACAGTATAAGACACAAAAAAACTTCTAGAAACAGTTGTGAGCTGTTTTATGTATTCATACTGAAAAGTGTGTAAGTCTTGTACTTTAGTACACACACTGGATGTGCTTGTACCTGTTTGTATTTCCACTAATTCAGTTTTATCCTACTTTATACTTTATACTACATTTCCTACTACTTAAATACATTTATCTGGCAGCTATAGTTACGAGTTCATTCTTAGATGGAAACACAATACGTGGTTAGAAAAACAAACATGTTGGTTTGTGGCTGCCTTGGATAAAAAAACTAAACGATGTCTAGTTGGGGCCCTTTGTCAGAAGTTCCTGGTGTTTCTGATTTCACCAGATAGTTTCATTTAAATGATTTAAGACCCAAAGAGGTAAAATTATCACAGCAAAGCAAAAACAAGACAAAAGAAACACAAATTTGTGTCAAAGATTTTGAATTTTGATCACCTCACAATCTCTCATATTTATTATTTCTTTATTAATTTATGATATTATATTTATTAAATAAGCCTTTGAGCGGGCCTGACCCTTTTCACCTGGACTAAACTACCAATCTGTAAAGTAGTTCAAACAACAGTGATACTACTACTATATTTGCACGTATCTTACATTCCTGCATGCATCATGCTGTTTGTGCACTGTACAGGGTATTCCCTATCTGGGGCCCATTTATGGAGGCCTGAGGCAAGGAGTGTCCATCTACATCCAGGGGTCCATCCCTGAAGACATCACCAGGTGAGTATAGAATTAAAAGCTGGTGGGTGTTTTATTAGAAGTTTCCGAGTAGGTAACTGTGTAACGAGTTGTATCCACTGCAGCATTTTTTTCTCTCTCACCATGTGGCACCATTTGAGACCCGAGGAAACACCCTGTGTAATCTGAATCTGGGTGGAGCAGCTCTCTTTGCATTGTTGCATATCAAAGCAAACTTTTAGCACACAACTCCACTTTTATCATTTGTCCCTCCTCTTTTCAAAATAGTCATGGTGCGTTTACAGGCCATTAACAGACAGAATAAACACAGCACATACCTGACTGTACTGTGACATCTTTAGCTCTTTTGTCTGGAGAGGTTTTTCTTTTCAGTTGGTCTCACCTTCACTGTTTGCATTTCTTCTGTTTTGCAACACTTAACTAACTCATCACTCACTTCAGGATATAATATCTCTGTTTCACCCACCGTGACCTTTGGCAGGTTCTTTATCAACCTGCTCTGCGGAGAGTCTGAGTCCAGCGACATCGCCCTCCACTTCAACCCTCGCTTTGATGGATGGGACAAGGTGGTCTTCAACTCTTTTCAGGATCAATCCTGGGGGTCCGAGGAGAAGATTCGTGATATGCCCTTCAGCAAAGGCCAGGCCTTTGAGATGGTCATCATGATCACTTCACAAGGCTACCAGGTCAGGCCAACCAGAAGTCTACACAGTATTACAAACATGTTCAGCATTTACCAGCACTGTTTAATCACCTACACTAACACAAGAGGAGTTCAAACAGGTGTCAGATACATGAATAAACAACCACTCATGGAAACCTTGTTTATTTAGTGCATATATGCATTCTACAGTATTATTCATTACTGCATCATACTGACAGGACATGGTGCACTCTGTTGCAGGTCAAAGTCAATGGGAATGACTTCTACACCTTTGAACACCGTATCCCTGTGGAGAGAGTCCGTGCGATGCAGATCGCAGGAGATGTCTCCATCCAGACGATTAATGTCATCGGGGTGAGACTTCCTGACGCTTTCAGCTTAATGCTTTCGGCTTTGCTGAGGGGGGGTTAATGATAAATCATGAACAACTGATCGCTAATGCACCATGCGAGATAGCATGAATCCTGCAGGAATGTGAGGTTTACAGTATAGTTTCATACTCCTGTTT
Source organism: Miichthys miiuy (assembly GCA_036365135.1). Classification (NCBI taxonomy): domain Eukaryota; kingdom Metazoa; phylum Chordata; class Actinopteri; family Sciaenidae; genus Miichthys; species Miichthys miiuy. Next base: position 3,847,871 of record CM071607.1, on the reverse strand, counting down.
GGTCTTTTCAGGGTGGCATGGGAGGAGGCATGGGAGGAGGCATGGGAGGAGGCATGGGAGGAGGAATGGGAGTAAGTATATGATAAATATATGGAAGTGCAAAAATTACATTGATCACAGGATACAGGATTTCACATGTTCGCTGCTTTTCAACAGGGAGGATATCCAGGATGTGACATGGGGGTATGTTTTTTTTTTTTTGTTGGCATTAATTTTATTTGAGTTTCCTTTAAATATTATTGAAAATAAAATGCTGTGAACTCTTTTCACTAAACCTTTGCTTCTTCTAACTGGTATCCAGGGAGGATACCCCGGTGGCATGGGAGGTGGCATGGGAGTAAGTATACTTATGAGGCGTTCATGTCAGGATGTAAAAGTGTTAATTTAAATACAGTATGTATGTAATGTGTTACTTCTGTTCAACAGGGAGGCTATCCAGGAGGTGGCATGGGAGTAAGTATACTTATGAGCTGTTTGTTCATGTCAGGATGTAAAAGCGTCCAAATGAATTTAAACACTCACAGCAAGAAGGTTCCTGGTTTGAACCTCGGCTGAGGCTTTTCTGTGTAGAGTTGCATGTTCTTGAAACATATTATGTATGTAATGTGTTACTTCTGTTCAACAGGGAGGATATCCAGGAGGTGGCATGGGGGTGATTAAATACTTTTTTTTTTAAATCTTCATTAGTGCACAAATTCAGATTAATTAATTGAAACATATTATGTATGTAATGTGTTGCTCCTTTTCAACAGGGAGGATATCCAGGCGGTGGCATGGGGGTAAATAAGTCCTCCTCAGTGCTCAAATTGAAATGAATTAATTGATATAGTGTCTATGAAATGCATGCCAAAAACACACCTATGTAAGTCTAGCTACTTCACAATAAATCACAGAAATCCCACAAAACATGTGCTTTTTCACAGGATGAATATCCAGGTGGCATGGGAGATGGGATGGGGGTATGACACAGCGTTCTAATTGTATTTTCCTTGTGCACATTTGATTGTTTTATTCTAAACTACACCAATCTGGCATGTTTAAATCTGATGCTGGTGATCAGTAGACTGTACTCAGTGCACCGTAGACTCTGTGTAACGTTAATATTTCTTCTGTCAGGGAGGATTCCCAGGATCAAACCTGCCGGTGAGAATGAAACATGAGAAAGTTGACATGTTATATGTACACATGGCATTTATTTATATCTGGTAATCCAATTTTAATATTATATTTCTTAATCATATTATAGGGCATGGGTGGGCAGCCTGTCTACAACCCTGTAAGTATAATTTTGTAGTATCCTGACATTGTTAACCCTAGAGGAGGGAGCTCTAGGGGATCAAGGTGTGTGTTACCTGGCAGGAAAGGTATATGTGAGGCCCCCTGGTGGCGTTTTGTGTGCTATGTCTGTGCTGCCTGAAATGTTTGAGTAAAACCAAAGAGTCAAGAGCTCTACTACTGCTGTTCATTACATTACATTTGGCAGTCTGACAAGCACTTCCCTTGACCACGTTTGAGTGTCGACTTTGGCGTTTTGGTGACTGATGATGTGTTTCGCAGGTAGCACAACTTTTCTCGTAGCCTATTCCTATTTTAGTGCTTTTATTTTTAAGGTCTGTACCGGAAGTATTAGCGTCTACCTTGACGCTGACTGCTGGCTTGACTATTTTGAATCGCGTGTCTACTGCCGCCTGGTGGTCACAGCGAAGAACTGCAACACTGTCAGTTAAGCTGAGTGTATTACTGCCCTCTTGTGGTCACACAGAGAAACAGCAACATTAAATTAATCACAGCGTCACTTCGCCGACACATCGTAGCATACTGTTTAAAAAGTAGTCAGACCACACTGTTACTCTACATGAATAAAGTTAGAAGAGTTAGCTCCTACGCCTGCCATCATATATAGTGTAACAGTTTGACTGTTGTTGACGGTTTGTCCAGTGAATTTAGAAATTTCCGCCCTCTTGTGGCGGCAGAGAGAAATACACCACGTCCGTCAAGTTTGTCGTTGTGCACAATCGCTGTACTTGTGTGCGCACTCAAAATAAAGTGACAAAATTGAGGCACTCAAACAACGAAATATTCATGATTTTTTTATCATTTTAATTGTTGTGATAATTTGCTGTGACAAAGTACAAACTCGTTTTTTCTATTTTAGCACTTTTATTTTGTACCGGAAATGCTAATCTAGCTTGACGTTAACCGGCGATGACCGGTTATTTGACTCAACGGTTCAGATTTATTAGCTCACTACTACTTCCGGTTAACATTTGGTAATCTAGTTAGTTTGCTAGTTAGTTTGTTGTGCTTGTTAACCTTTCAAACTGACATGAGTGTAGTTAAACACAGCGCTAAGGTTTAGGAGCAGATGGCGGTTAGCCTGAGTGTATTACTGCCCTCTTGTGGTCACATCGAGGAACAGCAGTATTAAACTTATCAGCTAGCATCAATGGCGACGCATGCTAGCAGCAGGAGGTAGCCGGGCTAAGTTCAAAAAGTCAAACAACACTGTTACTTTACATTAATAAAGTTAGCAGAGTTAGACACTATTCCTGCCGTCACATGTAGTATAATAGTCTAATTAGAGATTAATGATTGTCCCGTGTATCTAACAGTAAACACGAGTGTTTGCCGCCCTCTTGTGGCGACAGAGAGAAATACACCAAGACCGTCAAGTTTGTCGTTGCACACGATCGCTTTACTTCCGGTGTGCACTTTCAAAATAAAATGACAAAATTGAGGCAATCAAACAACGAAATATTCGTGAAATTATCATTTTAATTGTTGTTCAGTGTCACAGTTTACTCTTATATTTTTTTTAAAACATACGCTCTTATTTGACATATACCCAGAGATAGCAGAACAATTAAGAAAATCAAATTTTAATTTCACTGTTATTGTAAGAGGAATGTTAACATTCAGCTCAAAGCACAGTGAAATCCCATTAGTGTTGTTATAAAGTTTTAGTCCTGGTATGTTACCCGTCTTTTGCTGTGTGTTTCAGCCCGTGCCTTACTCCAACATGATCCCTGGAGGAATGTTCCCTAAGAGGACCCTCATCATCAGAGGCATGATCCCCTATGGAGCAGAAAGGTGTGTGTTTGTGTGCGTACAAATCACTACAGCGCAGCATGTGAGTGCAAACAGAAACATGATGCACTCCTGGGTTTGTGTCCTGCAGAATAAGAATCAACTTCATGGTGAGCAGATCTCGGGACATCGCCTTCCACTTGAACCCCAGAGTGAGGGAGGGGATTGTGGTGAGGAACAGCATGATTGGAGGTAACTGGGGCCAGGAGGAAAGAGAGGTCAGCATGAACCCCTTCATGGAGGGACAGTACTTTGATGTAAGTAGTATCTGACACTCTTTATGATGAATTTCTCTACGTTATTTTGACTCCCAGTAGGTGAGCTGTCTCTTGATTTCTCTGTCTTTATTCCTCAGATGTCGATTCGCTGCGGGAACCAGAGATTTAAAGTGTTTGTGAACGGGCAGCACTTGTTCGACTTCTTCCACCGCATCCAGTCCTTCAATGAAATCGACTTGCTGGAGATTGAAGGCGACATTCAGATCTCCTACATCCACTTCTGAGAGCGCACGCACCTACAGGAGCTGTAAAATCTGTACATTATCCAACTGTTTCATGTGTTTTTCAGCTGTTAGTTGATCTTTAAGAGGATTTGTCAGCCACTGTGTCTGTACGGTCGGTTAACTGAATAAATAAACATGTCGTGAACACACATGAGATTCATACTGACCACATGGACGCTCATTCATGATGAACACATTTATTTCTTGTACAAAATACTGTAGGTACTGTATAAAACTTTGTTTACAAATCATGACAGTGACAATATAAAGGCAATTATAGTACAGTCTTCTCCCAATTCAACACACCAAGACACACACACATCTACTGTATGTAGATCTACATACAAATACTGGCTCTCTGAAGGCACTGAAGGTAAAGTTGTGAAATTCTTTCAGATTCAAAGCTGAACTTTTGCTGGAATCTGCTTGTAAGATCAGTTTTTTTTCTGTACTGCTATAATACAGGAGGTGTATCTGCAGACCAGTACCTCAGTCTCTGTGGTTCACAAACAATGTAAGACTATCACTGAGTATACAGTACCAAAGGTATTGCAAGAAATGTACACTTTATCTTAACAAGGAATTTCAGTAATGCTACAGGTATAAGCTATCACTGTATATATAAGTACCTTTGATGTATACATCTGAGAAACACAGCGCCTCGTTCAAACAAATGTTCTCCCAAAATGTGTGTTGGAATATGGTCCATTCCAATGACAAAATTATGTAGATATAAAAATAAGTGCATGCATGATGCAAAGTTTCAGCTGGTGAATTTCGTTGAAGCAGAAGTTGTTTGTTTTCAGCTGCTGCTTTCCATCGACTCCGCCGGGAACAGACTTCTATTTACAGTGCTAAACCTCGAGAAACAAAAATATCCCAGAATAAGCGAGTGGCAGGATGATGTAAGATGATGAGGTTAGTCATGTTTCCCAGTGTCCGGGTGTTTGCTCGTTTTATGGAAAACACTCCTTCAAATGGAGTTTATAACGCCCTGCAATGCATCCTCTGCCTTCATGAACATACATGTTGTTACACGTGAACTGATTTTAGGAGAAGGTCCAGAAAGAAATGACAAACACAAGATGAAAAAGCGTAAAAGATATACAAATTATAAACAAACATACATTGATATAAAAACATTAGTGCAAAGTTGTAGAAAATACAAAAATCAGCATAAAAAAATACAAAATGTGTAATAACACTGTGCTTGAGCCAGAAGCAAAGGTGAGGAGCTTATCCCGCCGTTTGCCTTGGGTAACTCCATCATGTCCGTACCTCCCCTCAGTCCTTCCACCTACATCTGATTATTTGTACCCTCTTGATTTGACCAGTACCTCTGTCCCTGTTGAGCCTCAGCTTCCTGAGTTATGACAAAGATGTACAGACTAGTTGAATCAGGATTTGTACAGGCGTCTCCCCTCGTCAGTGAGGAAACAGCTCACGGTGCTTAATGCACAACTAGCAGTGTAACCCCGGAGAAGACGCGGGGGCCGTTAGAGCGCTACATTAGGCTATCGCGTAAACTACTGCAGGTTTTGATTAATATGATGGAGGTTTCTCATTCAGAACAGATTCACACAAAAGTTGCCAAATTTAGTTTTTATGACTGATTTTCTGTGGGCAGAGAAGAAGAGAAGGCAGAGAAACATCTGTCTGAAGCTCAAAGGTGAAAAATCATCAAACTAAACAAATGTTGGTGCCTCTTATTGCCCTTCATACTCCATAAACCTTAGAGCAGCCTGTTGTCTTCACCTTCAGCGAAGGAGACGCTGCTGCTCCTCCTGTCTTTCCCAACAATCCTCCAGTTCAGTTTGCTCTGAGTTACACAGGAGCAGGGACGCAGGTGAGCGAGGAGCAGTTTTCCTCGGCCGCTGTGAGTCCTCCATGTTAGCACGCACTCACTGTAAAGCTCCTGAGTTTGTTTGGTTGTAGATTCTGGCAGTGTCTGAGCTGGTTTCACAGAGACGTTTGATTTTTTTCTAGCTTAATGCGTGAAGGAGATCACTCTGCTGTGTACAGGTAGTTGGTATTTTATTGCTATAGCGACTGGGAATGCATTTCTCTGATTGTGCTGCAGTGTATGTGGGCAACAACGTGTGCTCGAAACTTCTTCACCCACTGTTGTTGGTAACAGTGTTCCTCCCGCTACACACTTCTTACACTCACTTGGAAATGTGGTAATTTTAGAAGAGAGGGGCTTGACAAAGGAATAATCCTCCACTTCCTTGGAATGCCTTCGGCTGTGTGTATGAGTGTATTTGTGCAAAACACGTTTGTAAGGGCACGTTAAGTTTCTTACAGTCAGTAGCAAGAGGCTGGATCTTGATCTTGGACTAGGGAGAAAGGATGGCACACTTTGGCAGTGATGAGTCTTGTCATTTTTTTTTTTAAAGAGTGAAGCCGTCATTGCCAGGGCAGCTTCCTGGACCCTTCCCTCTCCTCCAGCAGCTCGACTGTTGGGGTGGGAGCTGGGGTGGGGTTGGGAGTGGAGTGGCAGGATGGTTGTAGAGGCAGCGTGGCTGTGGAGGACGACACCAGCATGTCCAGGCTCTCCAGGGAGTCGGAGAGGGCTCGGTTGGTCTCGTGCTGGGGACAGAGGACGTAGCGGTTCGGCTGGTGGACCTCCACTGTGGTCACAGAGTCCAGGCCCTTCAGGCAGAGAGGGGACGGCCCCGATGGGGTCTCGGCCACCGACGGCCCCGAGCTCCATGGGGGACTCGTCCATGTTGACGTACAAGATCTCATCTGGGTCCTGGGGGTCCGGCAGATCCTCAAGGGCTTTTTCCAGCTCGCAGCGCAGAGACTCAAATGATGGACGATCCTTTGGGCTCAGTAGCCAACAGGAGAACATCAGGGAATAGCTGGAGAGGAACAACAGATGTTAAATGTTTACTTCATGTTAGGACGTCATGATAGCATTTGAAAAATTACAGTATTTCTTCACAAACAGAAAATACACGAATATTTATTTGATTTTTTAGTTTTTCAAGTTATTTTTTTTTATTATAACTAGAATTTTCTTTTAAATTCCTCTTACTGATTCTATTTCTGCCATTTTTATGTGACTACTTTATTATGTCATGATTCTCCGAACCCAAAAAACGCTACATGTTTCATCTCTGTTGTTACTTCCTTTCTCTGGACAGTATTAAGAAATCATGGAACGTGTAGCTTAATGTGTTACCTGAAAATCAAGTGAAAAGCTGTTCAACAGTTTAGGGTGAAGAAATTATAAAATGACCAGAATTAGATTAATACCAGGAAAAAAAAGGTACAGGCCAAACATTTTCAAGGTACTTCAGAGTGTGTGTGTGTGTGTGTTTTGTGAGGAATGTGCAGTAAAGGAGCCGACACTCACATGCAGTCCAGACAGTCTGGAGGCTGTTTGAGACGGTTTCCTTGTCTCAAGTAATCATAAATCTCACTGTTCTCGACCCCGGGGTACGGAGTCTGGCCCCGCGTGGCGATCTCCCACATGGTGACTCCAAACGACCACTGAGAGACGGAGGAGAGGAGAGAGGGGAGGGGTTAGGTGTTACAGTTCAGCGTTATGAATCTGAACTAGTCAAACATTAGCTATGGAAATAACACGGCCATGTTTGTCGAGGCTTTCTGGACATCCTACTTTATGCACAACTTACTGAGGAATGTACTTCCTTTTAACACTTTCACATGTGCATGGAAACCAGGGCCCCTCATACACACATGCAGTGATATTATCAGCTGTTACAGACTAATATCTGTCACAGATGTTGGTCAGGAGATGTACAGTCTGCTGAGGATTTATGACATTTGGCTCCATGCATCTGAGCTCTGTCTTCACATGGTGATTCATATAGTGCAAAACATATTTCTCATATTTTTAAGGGAGGACTTCTTCTGTTTTTGCAACTTGTGACGACACTGACTGTGTTCATTTCCTGGAGGCTTACCATAAACTTTACCATAACAGCTGCATGCCCAATTCTGGACTCTCCCTTTAACACTGTGGTAACTTTAAAGCAACAGTCAGCTAAAATCTGCTTTCTTTTCTAGAAGACATGTATAAAAGGGAGGGTGGCTGTAAAAAGTTGCACAGTACATCACCAGCGTTTCATCAAAACATCCAGAGAAACTTCTCAAACTTCTCCTGCAGCATGACTGACTTAAATATAAAATAGAGTACTTATAACTTGCTGCTATCCCTCTGTTTGTATGAGATTTAGGATTGCTCACCATTTCTAAACATGTTTCAAGTCATGAAAGTATGATTCAAACCACAAGGTTAGAGGTGTAATAGAGCTGTGGTCCACAACAGGATTATTACTCAAAACACAGAGAGTAGGTGAACTAACCACGTCGCTCTTGGTGGTGTAGACGCGGTCAGCCAAGCTTTCGATGGCGATCCATTTGACAGGCATCTTTGAGATCCGGCCCTGCCTGTAGTAGTCTCCGTTGTAGATCTTCTTGGAGAGGCCGAAGTCGGCCACGCATACGTTCATGTTCTCATTCAGCCTGAGGCAGAGAGACCAAAAGTTACGGTGGAAAGTAAAAAAAGTACATTCATCCAAGTGCAGTAAAATGTTGAGATTTACAGTTTCATGTTATTCTTTTTTGACCCTCCTTCTCCTAAATTTTGAACACAGTCTCTCTCTCGTCTACTTTTAGATCTTTGTAAGATCTCCTTTAACTAATGCACGCAGGCTGAAAACAGAAATAGAAAGAGTAAGTGTTAACACATGCAGGAACCGAGAGAGTAAAAAGTGGAAGAGGACATTGTGCTTACATGCAGTTGCGAGCAGCGAGGTCTCTGTGGATGAAGTTCTTGCTGCTGAGGTACTCCATTCCTCGGGCAATATCAGTCATAAACTTTACCAGCATTTGAGATGGGAGGTACTGCAGGACAAAAAGGTTGTAGTCACACATCCACCACAGCTGACTCTATTTTCTGCACAGTAGGGGGCACTATAGTCTGTCTCTTTGAGGACCTGTGAACTGAATGCTCCCTACTCCAGATACTAACAACCTCCTCCTGTGGGAAGAATAGGGTTCAACACCACCGTGTTTCTGAATGTTTCAACATTCTCCAGGAATCTTGTTTTGATTAGACTTGTGTTTCTCAACTCGGCTCTTGAGGGACTTACTGCGTATAGCACTTCTCGATTCCAAAACAACACCTCATCCATTAATAAGTGAAACTGCAGATAACAAAAGATGATCTCAGAGTGGACGTGCTGCCAAAAAGGTGTGGACATCCATGTGAACTTCTAACCGAACCAATTAGGCTGTGAAATTATGTGGGACTGTGCAATATGCATGACTGCCTGCGCTCACACGTGTGTGTGTGTGTGTGTGTGTGTTGCTGACTCTGTACTTTTATTGTTTGTAAGCAGGCTTACCACAGGACAGTCTCCCAGCCGCGAGTACAGCAGATAGCTGTGCAGGTCTCCATGTTTCATATAGGGCAGGATGACCACGGGGGAGGGGTAGCCTTCGCTCTCAACAGTCTGCAGACACACACCTGTAAAAACATCACACATTAGTGTAATGCACAGACTGCATACATGCTCTGTACACGCAGCACAGATAATGAACTAAGGCAGTATTTTAAAGGGTCAGTTCACACAAAATTACAAAAAATAAAGATGTTTTCTCACTTTTTACTGGTGTTTAATCTTCATCTTAATACTTTAATACTTTAAAATGTTTCCTGGGCAAAGAAACCCAACAATACAGGATAAGTGAGAAAACACTTTTTTTTTTTGGTAATTTGAATTATCTGACGTGCCAAGCGCGGCCTAACTCACCGAGAAGCCTCATGACATTGGCGTGGTCAAACTCTTTCATGCAGGCAGCCTCACGAAGAAAATCTTCCATCTCCGAGCGGGTACAGATGGCAACTAGAGAGAAGACAGTACACAGGTTTTTGTGTAACTCATGGTACACACTGCCATGGTAAGAAATACGCTTTCAGAGCGTGTTTTGGTTTCATCGCCACAGCTTGAAACTGGCAGAAATCTCACGTAACAGGGTGACGCTGTTTTTACTGCATAAAAATTCATCTTTTCCCTCTGAAAACTGAGTGTCTTTACTTTGGCTCGACAGTTTATGTGGGGTCAACTTTTCCTTCTGCCAATATTTTCTACAAGCTGCGTCTTTGTCTGTTTTCTGATCAAAAACTGAATTTTTCCCCCTCCAACACTTGTTAACTTCTGACCCAGAAGGCCATCTATCAAATGGCCCGTGTTCCCAAAGATGAAGGGAGTCATTGTGATGATTGCAGAGTACTTTTGCTGTCTACTTACTCTTCATAGTCTTGACAGCAACTTTGAGAACTGACTCCTCCTGAGTGAGCAGGCCTTCCATCACAGAGCCAAACTCTCCTGAAGGAAGAAATGAAAACACGCAGTTTTATTAAACAGGGAAGATCAGTTAGCTCCTGACGTTACAGACTACTGGACTACGAGGTTATCACAGTGTAAACTGACACACTATACGCAGGGTCAAAACATATTAGTGTCAGGCGGAAATGATGGGAGATAAGTGGAAAGCAAGCGCTGGTGCTAATGGTAGATAAGCCCTGACTGTGTTGTACCAGCGTTTGCAACCTTGCTGTTTTTCAAGCACTTGCTGTACTGATTGTACATTTTAACTCCAGGCTATCCTGGAAACAAGACTGATACAAACAAAACAAGACAAAACAAAGCATACCTTCTCCCAGAGTCTTTCCCAGAGTTAGTTTATGTCTGTCCACCATTACGTCTTGGAGCTTCTGCTTCAGCTCGTCGCTGATACCCAGGCTGTTCACTGAGGAGGAAAAAATAAGGAATTTTAATGGCGTTTGGGGCCCAAAGCACTTTAATGAACAACACAGAAAAGAGAGAAAAACGGCTACAGATTGTAAAACCACAATGCACAACACCAAGCCAAAAACAAAGTGCTAATAAACACTGCCAGCTTGAATAGCAATGAAAATAAGACTATAACTCAACTAATCCTGTCTACTTGTAAAAGTCACAAAAATAAAATGTTCATTAAAGCTTTTGATTTTTCTTCTTTTTGTTACTGGAAGACTTAGAATAAAAAATATTTGACTTTGTATTAATGGGATAAATTATATAATAGAAACTATTTGACTGCAAGTGTCCATGTTGGGGTGAGGAGTCAGAGGATTTAAGCCGGTTTAAATATTTCTGACTTCCTTCGGCCAGCTGGCTGTCACTGAGCTGTGTAGTGGCGAGCAGACACTCTGCTACAGATGTTAGCTCTGTTTTCACATCTGGGCCAGCATATGACAAGGCAACGACATGCTCACATATTCCCCCTACAGCTGCTGCTACGCTATCAATCTGCCACGCGTCGGACAACAATGTGCTCAGTCCACAGGCATGTTGCAACACATGCTGCCGTGACCAACTATTAGCCAATGCATGCAATAACTGGAGCCCAAGGGTTCGACTGTCCTGAGAATTAGCCAAAATTTCTGGTCAACATCAGCAGCGTAAATCTCTCCAATCTAACCCTTTCCTTTATTCCCAGTGCGCTTTCCCCCATTCATTCAGAGTACACATTATCTCGACATCTTTTTCTCTTGGCTAGTCTCATTTTACTCACTGAATAAGTTTTTTTTGTTGCTTTTTTCTCGACAGTTTTGTCTTTCCCCTGGCCTCTTTGTGGCTGTGGCAAGCTGAGACTTGTGTATGAGGTATACACAAATATTGAGCCATTCACCAGGGACAATGTCAGGACTTGAATGTGATCTAGCTGCGTGAAATTTGAGTCCGCATGCTGTGTTTACTGGTACGTATCTCTGTCTGTAATCATGGGGACCACTGCTTTAACACCACTAGTGCAGGGTCATTGCTTCACCTGGACGGGATTTTAAACTCCACTCTCTACTCCCCAAAGGTGAACTGACCTCTTGACTCCAGTCAGGCAACTTCTCATGTGTTCTTACAAGCTGTTTGAAATCTGATTCATAAGAGGGGTACGTCAAGTCACTTTCTCCCTGAGGTAATTATATCCCCTTTCCTCTTCCTCTCTTCCGCCTCTCCAATGGCCTGTAACCTTGATTTCACCTTCCCTATCTCACCTCCTTCCTCCTTCTCCTGCCCTGTCAGTAAAATACTGAAATGTAGGCAAGCCAAGTGTAATTCTGCTATTCACGGCTGATTGCACAGGGCATAGCTTCATGAATGGATTAACTGCACATCTAACCAATCTGATTGCAAAAAGATAAAACATAGTATTATATAGCATAAGGGGCACAGTGCTGATGTGGAGTGTGTCAGCTGACTGAACATCCCAGGGCTGTTTTTACAGCTGCGGGAAATTAATTAACCCTTAACTGCTCTTGATCCTTCTTTTAATCAACCAAATAAACCATCTCTGTGTTGTAATGTGGAGGACTGAACTGCCATTGTGTTTAATTATAGTCAATAATTTCTTTCTATGGAACTGTTGGATCCAGGCCAATGCATGAGGCATGAGCGGAGATGCTATTATGTTTTTTTTTTTTTGTATCACTACCTATCCTGGGGACAGAGGCAGGTTAGGGCACGCTGGGAGAAGTATCTCTTACTGCTGAAGGGACAGTCAGGTGCAAGTATAAAGTGTTGTCTTTCTTAATAACATGCAGGGGCAGAGAGAGGAACTCACATGTGGCTTCTGTAGTCCTGCGGCTGTAGGTGCGGCGAGCACGATACCTGACCACCAGCTCTCCGCTCTCCATCATGGGTTCAAACGCCTCTCTGTGAATCCATAAAAACATCATATAAATCAAAGCAAAACACAATGAGAGGTCACTCCAGCAGATGTGTGAACACAGCTGAAAACATGGCACTGCTCCATCTTTCTTAGGAGAGATTGTTAGTCTTTCAAAACAGATGTCTAGTACTCTATCCAAATTCTTCAGAATGCATGCAAGAGTGAGGCAACTAGGTCAACAAACTGAAAAATACTGAAGCTTTTTGGTTTGGCACAGTTATCGAGTCCCTCCCTTCCACCCACAAGGAGCAGGAACAGTCTACGCACCCAAAGCGTGTCTCCTTGCGCCGCAGCTTGGCCACGTAAACAGCCATGAGCACAGCTATGGACACAGCGCCGGCAATGGCCATCACCACATACCACCAGTGCCAGGAAAAGGCTGGGGGCGAGGATGGACCTGAGGGAGGGGTGTGGACAGAGACGGAGGAGGGTTTAGTCACATGGGTCTTTGAAAGTGAAGTAAAATTTAGTAATTATGGAGCCCTAGTTTTGATTTATTTTATCAAGGTCAGATAACCTTTTACTGCTTTATGGGGTGCCACAATTTCAAATTGTCTTTCTTTATTCCATTGTTTTTATGTACAAATGCATGACGTACGTCATCTTTTTACAAATGTTGTAAATAAAGTTCATATACTGACTATAAACTGTTGTTATTCCCTTGTAAGAAAACAATGAACCTCCGTCCTGCTCTCTGTGTTTGTGGAGCTAAATCTAAACATTTCTGCTCCCTTTGTTTCCGTCATTTTCAAAACATCCACTTTGTCACTGAGTTCTTGTTGTTTCATCTCGCACACTGAAATTTACTCACAGCTACACCCGCAAGTTACTGCCATTCACCCACAACCTCCACCCACTGTTTTCGACTTTTCCTCCCATTCACGCTCATCCTCCCCCAACTTTCCCTGTCTCTTTTTTATCTGCCATTCTTGTTGTTTGAATTGTCTGTCTGGTCTATTAGACTAAGCAAACAGAGATGCTGCACTGTTCCTGCCTGTTATAAATATTTATGATGCGTCTCCCCATTCATCTCACATCCTTCTTCCCCTTTTCCGTCTCTCAGAGAAGATCCTCTCTTCTCTTTTTTCTATTCCTTCCTTTTTTTTCTGAGATACACAGGAAGGGACTCTCAGGCTCGTGGAGGAACCCGGTGACAGAGAATAAGAGAAGTTGTGTGGTGGAAAAACACCATGAGCTCACTTCCACTGTAAGTGTGTCATTAAGTGCTACTCTGAGAGGTCACAGAACTTATTTGTGGCTTTGATAGCTGATCATTACTCACCTCTAAATTCCTCCATTTCTGTAAATTGAAAAAAAAGCAGAACTTATGTCAACACTTTAACTTTCAGGAGAAAAATGACATATTTTGTTCTGTGAAACCAAAAACATTTATATCAATGCAGAACTTACACACATTGCGAGCTCAGATATACATTTCAGTAATCAATAGATGTTTAAGTGGATGCAGTATGTTGTTTTTATATTTTCATTAGTAGTTGTGACACTACTCGAACTCACCGGGGGCAATAAGCGTCAGAGTCTGTGTCGGGGTCCAGGGTCCTTGCCCCGCCCCTGTATAGGCACACACTCGAAAAGACACATTGGACAGGGGGACGGACAGATTGATTGACAGCTCACTGTCCAATCCAGTATCCACAACAAACTGCCAACAAAAAAGGGGACACCGTCAGTAAGAAGCAGATTGAGGATAGAAGTATCTGTTAACGGGATCAACAAGGTCAAGTTTGTGTTGTGTCTTTCCGTGAGTGTCCCAGACTGACCTGCTGTGCGGCGGGTGTGCTGTACTCCACCATGTAGCCCTGCAGTTCTCCGTTCAGCTTTCCCGGAGGCCCCTCCCACGTCATCAGCACCTCTGTCCCATTTAGCACCGCCGTCACGTTAACAGGTGGATTTTCTGGCACTGAAACACAAAAACAGAAACTGAAGGAGTTTCACTTCTCACACAGTTACCTGATTTTACACTTGTAGATTTAGGTTAGACGAGCATGTAGCTCAGGGTGTGGCGGTGTAGATGTCAAAAGATTTTGGGCAGTGCTGTGTCTGTAGGCCCGGTGGACTGGGGTCAGTGGGCTGGGGGTTAGCTAGGCGTGTGTTGTTTTGACAGCCTGGAGCTTCTGGGGTGTGGATAACTACAACAGCTGGAAGGAGAAGATGTCAGAGAATGTGAAGTATTCAGCTTTATTAGGACCGAAAAGGCTAGCTGAGGGCACCATAGACAGGGGTGATTAGCTGAGTTCAAAAGCCAGTGTGCTCTCTCTGTATCAGCACGGTCGGATGAACTCAGATGGACACATCCTGAAGCCTGTGTGTCCCTCCGTCATGCTTTCCCCTCCTATTCTCTCCATCCCTATTCCTGATTTATTCTCTCGTCTGCCATTTTCTTTTCTGGCTCTCTGAAGCAGAGAGTGAAAAAGGCTACTGGCAGCAGAAATACCCAGTGGAGAGAAAACCTAGCTGAACAACATGCTAGAAATAGTGTCAGGAATTTGTGTGTGTGTGTGTTAGTGTGTGTGTGATTGATTCTGTGTAGTAAAGAAATCCAAGAACCTTTCTGAAGGAGACGACAGTGCTTATTTCCTTTGTTGCCGTTTGAGTTGAGGCTCTCTTTGTCTTTGCTTCTCACTCTCTCCGCGGGCTTACAAAGTCACACAAACTAGGTGGACACTTTTACACACCCACACTAACACATACACCAAGTCAGTGTGAGTTTGGGAAACATGGCCCAGCCTATGGATGATGTTATCAGGAAGCGTTTGGCGGATGATTGTTTCCACATGCGGTCCCTGTTCTGCCTGCCAGCGGCAACAAAAACAACCTCCAAGTCAAGTTTGTTCCAGCAGTTCGTCTCCACCTATGATCCGTCATCCATCGGCCCCTCTCTCTCCCACTCTCTCTGCCTCCTTTTCAACCTCTTTGTTGCCTACTCGCTCCCTTTCTCTCTCCCTGTCTTCCATCCAACACGATTCCATCTTTTTCTTTCCAAGTTTTCTTCTCCCTCATTGCCCTTTCTGTGGTAATGCCTCTCTCTTTTTTGTCATGGAGCTATGAGTTCAAGAACAGAAATGTTAATTGTTTGACGTAAAACAGTTGGAAAAAAAAAAAAAAACGAAACAAAAAACACAGCTTCACTTGAACAAACTCCAGTTACAAAATGTGGGAAGTTTTAAAAAGGAAAAGGAGATGTGTGCTGGTGCCGTTTTCTAAAATGCAGAAATTACAGAGAAAAAAATGTCTCATGTTGTTCTCCCACAAGAAAGCAGCCCAGGCTTGGCAAGAGGATGAGAAACAAACACTTTGGAGCCACAATTAGTTCACAACAGCAGAGGTTAACATCTGCATCAATGGCAGACTACTGTTTCACATCCTGTTGTGTGCTGCTATTGAAGACACAGTGTCAGATAATCAAGCTTAGAAGCATTCAAACATTGTATGGAGGCTGAGCTGTTTCTCTTCTTTCTGTAAGCTTCATCTCATCCTCTCAGTCTGGTTAGTCTCCGTGTAGGTCAACACGTGGATGGAAAAGGGTCATCCTTCAGCCAAAAATTGACTCATAACCCTGGGATCTGGAGCCTGGTCTCCATAAAGGAAAACAAACTCTACACAGGAAACATTATTCCCAGATCAGCTGGAGCACAAATGTTAGTGTCATCAGAAACGTCAATTTTTAAGGACATCTGTCTCACTTAAGCTTTTATGGCAGAACAGACGTTGTAGTAAATGGGAGTCATTTAATGCTTGTAGTTGTATTTTTGCTGGCAGTATTAAACAGCAGTGTGTATTTTGTGCCACATCATCATGACTCACTTCCATCGGGACGGTGAGTTTTAGTGTCTCTTAACTCTGGATTAATTCTGGCGTCACTTTAAGGGTACAGACAGATGTGATGTGTCGAGGGGATCAGAAGTCCTTTAGCTGCCTTTTCAGGGTATTAAAATATGTAAAAAAAAATAGTACAAGTAATACTCATTTTGGTAGCTTTTTGAAAACGTGATTCTGGAGTTATTTAAGGAAGTAAAAGAAAATGCACTTACACATAGATACATAAAACATAATCTCACTGCAGCTTTAGGATTAGGAGGGTGACATGGGTCGCCTTGCTTCCTCTCCCACTGACGAGGCCCAACCCTCCCCCTTCTGTTCGCTCATCCTCCAGGGAAAATAGTGGGCTTTGGGAAAATAGCAAAAAGAGTGTTTTCTCAAAGCACCCCCTTCCCTCGTTTCCCTGCCCTTCTATCCGTTCCTTGCCTAGTCTCAACATTAACCTATTTTTTTCTGTTTTTCCCACAGTGCCTAGCTGTGTGCTCTGGAAAGAGAAATCACAGGTCATCTGAGGTCAAAAAAGGGGGGAAATGAGAGATGAAGGAGTGAAGTTAAAAGACTGGACTGAAAAAAACAAAAAAACAACTTGTTCATCTTGTTTGAAATTCCTCACTGGTGTACTGGTGTTACAGCGAGGGAAACTGTAGCACAGATAGATGATAGATATGGGAATAAAAATAGCTGGCAGGAGAAGAGTCTGTAATAAAGTGAAAAACTTTAAGGAGGAGACAGAGAAGCAGCGAATGGTGATGTCTGTGCCAGAATGACACATGTAAGAGATAATGCAGCACATATCTGTACAATTTATAAATGGGAAACAAATGGAGCAGAAAGAAGCTCCAGAAAGGAAGATTTAAGGCTCGGAAACAGAACCTTGTGGGAGTCTTCAGCACTCAATGAAAAAAAGCATCCACACACTGAAATCTGTGCAAAACTCTTTAAAACAAACAAAAAGCAGCAGTGAAACAAAAGAGAAATATGTGGAAAATATGGCTGAGCTGTGTGCAGTCTACCTCTCCCCTTTATTCTCTCACTGCCTTTGACCTCAAGTCTCTCCTGAACTATCTTTGAACACCGGCTGAACCTTGTCTTTTTTTTTTGTCCTCTGACTCATAAGAACAAGTGCAGAGAGAGCCTCAAGAGCTGGAAATGAAACAATATTGTCCAAAGGGAAATAAAACAGGATCTTTCCACTAAAACAAAACAAAGATTGCTACGACTTTGTCATAATAAAGAACTGAAACTTGAAAATCCTGACTCAAGCCAGCATATCTCAGAACTACTTTTAGTCCTTCTCCATTACAGTGGCATTTCAAGGCGTGCTACTTCTCCCTTTTTCTACTTATGAGAAATGTTGTGTTGAAGTGTTTTCAAATTATAAGCAACTTCCATTATGGAAAGCCCCCATCATCCCTCCAGTGGCATATCTCTCCTCTTAGTATACGCTATTTCCACTCCTATTCATCCAGGGATAGAGACAGCATGAGCTGGCATGGAAAATCCCACCTCAGTTTAAAATGAAACACACAGCAGCCTAGCATTACAGTTTGGACCGAGTGCTGCGATCCTAACAGAAGCCTTTCAGGAGAGTTTAACTTCCACCCTCCCTCCTTTTCTCCGTCTCCACCTACTCTCTGTGCCTTCAATACCAGCCAGCCTTCTACCTCAAGAGTTTACATTTGAAACTGGTTTGTAGAGGTACAGTGACTCGTGTCTGGTATTCTTCATAAACACAGAGTATGGGTGAAGGGGCACATGAAGGGATATTATGACTAACAGTGCACTGTAACTTGATTCTCTGACTCCTTGTTGTCATACAGTATGTTTCCAATAAATCTTGACTCACTTAGAATTAAGCTGAAAAGCAGTTGACAGATTTAAAACAGCAGTGAGTTCGTTTCACCTAAAAACAAAGCTCACAAAAATGTGTCTTAGGGCAAAACTACTTTAAAGGAAACAATTAGTGTCCCTGATAATTAAGAGTATCCCTTTAGGCATTTCACCTCCTTTCATTAAGCTGTCAAATAGTCATCAAGAATGTGACCACTGTACCCCAGGAGCCACTGCAGGCGACTTTTTGGAGACCGATGATAGCTGGAATTCGTGGCATTATTAGAAAACAATCAAACAAACAGCTCAAGGCAGCCAAAATGCCAAACACTCACAGCTGTTATGCACTCTGTGAGCAAAACATGCAGCACTAAAAACATGAAATCTGTAGTCTAGTTAATAATTAAGTACACACTGAAGCACTTTGCCTTAGCTATGCAAAAAACACTAACACATGCAAGTTATTAAATGCTGTATTATCCTAACCGGCAGTATTCAGACTATATGACCTGTGACATGAATATGACTTCCCCTTTAAGCAACTGAGACTTCGACAACACTTGAGGCTACACTAGGTCCCTGATAAAGCCAACTCTGGAAAAAATAGAGCTACATTCAAAAGGTTCAAACAAATATGCTACGTAAACATATTACTTCATAGTTCAATAAATTCTCCTTGGTACAGATAAAATACAAGCATATCAACCATATCTGTTACTGTGTAGAATCTGTCCAGTGGGTTATAGTACACAGCAGGAGTGGGAGGAGGCTTGGACTTCAACCAGTAGCCTGATAACACAGCCTTGACCTTGACTCACTTCATAGGAGGTGACCACCCCCTCACACATACAAGACATCCAGGCTGAAAACAAACATCTCCTCACTCGGAAGGCTCACCTCCTTCTTTGGTGCGTAGCTCCAGCCAGGGCGACCAGTCAGATGGCCCCTGGCTGCTGTGACAGGCCACCCTGACAGCATAGAGGCTGTGGGGCTCCAGGTCCCCGATGAGGTGTGTGGCTGGTGGGATGTTCACATTCTGGTTGTGTATCATCTGATCTGGGCCCGCTGTGTAGGACTCTCCAGAATGTTTGGCCTGGAACATTCAGATAACAAACTTTTGTTACAGCCTTCACACGTGTGGCTAGATTTCTGATGCATTGCTTTATGGCACAAACAACAAGAGGATGCTGTTCTTTCAGTACAAACAGATGGCATATAATAAAATAACTGAATTCACTTCAAACATGATTCATAAAAAGTACAGAAATAGTGTAATAATCCTGGCCACCACCTCCACGAGGTAAACTTTAATAATTATCTTAATTACTGATAAATGATTGCACATGAACAATCATTTGTGAACACTGCTAACATTTGGAGGCTGAGCTGTCTGTGCTGTGAGTCTGTGCATACAGTGGAGGGGGATGGTCAGTAAGTGTTAATTGCCAAAAAGGTGTAAAATCTGCTTTATTGCCCTTTTGAACACAACCCAAGCTCAGTAAGGTGCAATGAAAGAATCAGCTAAAAATCACAGGCAGAAACCTGCTGCCTCTGCAAACTCTTTGTGGTAAACACTTTTAAAGAGGAACACAAGGCAGGAAAGAAACCTTCACTGCAGCAATCTTAAAACCACATTAAAGTTGCCGATCTGCACCATTGTTCTCAGCTGCGTTGCTCATTATCAAGCGGCTCCTGCAGGCTACAGGCTGCACTTCACACGGTGGGGTTAACAGTAAGAGCTGAAAACTTAAATAAATTATAGCCTAAATGAGCAGCCTCACAAACAGATCAGGTATGTGTGTACTAGTGCTATGACAATGATATGAGTGACATGAGCTGTGGGGCTGATTTTCCCTCATGGCATGAGTTGTGTGGTGGTGTGATCTCCAGGAATATGAAGCTGTATGAATGAGGAGTGAGTGAGAGTCATTACTGATTCGATGAATCACTGTCCAGCCTGTAAACAACTGTGTTTAATCTAATTGTACAGCTCAGCCCTGAGTCACAGTTAAGCCTGCATTCCCGTCGTATGGCTCAGACTCTCAATACCTGCTGTCACTGCCTTTTCCTGTTTTCTTTAACGGCCTTCCTCCCTCTGTTTTTCTTTTCTTTGTTTTTTATGGGTTCTTTCTGGAGCACAGTGATATATTTCTGCTCTCTGCACATTAGCCTTTTTTTATGTTTCTCTTCGCCGCACAATGAACCGTTAAATTCAGATTTTTGCCCCATTCTGCTGAAGCTGGCCCCTCGCCTTGTTCCCCTGTGAGGGTGAGGGAGGGCTGAGGGGAGAGGAGGGGAGGGGGCAAGAAGAGAAAGAGGTATGAGGGGCAGCTTTATTAGAACCAGACGTTTATGGGTGGTGCTGCACTCTGTAGGAGAAAATGTTCCTCCTCTCATCTATGAGCTGTAATGGCCACATAGCAAAGCAGTGGCAGAGAGACACTGACAGAAGTAGAGAGAGAGGAGTGGTGCTACATAAGATTAGTCCAGGAGGCCACTTTCCCAGAGTGAAACCTGATCCACTAGTACGTGAATAAAGCAGGGAGGGGTAGAGGATGAGAAGAAAAGCAAGCTCTCTTTTCTCTAAAATTAGGCTTGCTAAAGGTAAGGCAGTGATTGTTCCACAAATAGAGGGAGGGTGATGTATTTGTTTAACATGCAGGTTAAACAGTTGCAGTGACTTTTCCAGACTAGTTTTCTCAGCTAGTCGTGGTATTCTCCATTTACATGTTGTCTCACCTGAACAGAGCAACGGATAATCGGGTAGTCGCCTCCAAAACCAGGCTGCCATGACAGACGGAGACTGGTCTGAGTGATCTCCACAGCTCTCAGATTCTGAGGCTGGGATGGGAGAACTAAAGAAAGACAAAAATAAATGAAAAATAAAGATATAAATACAAAGAATTACACAATTATCAATTTTAAACAAGAAATGTATCTACAAACCGAATGAAGAGGGCTGAAATGTTTGTGCGATCACAGTGATACCTACCAGTGATGGTACCAGATCCAGAGGTGGCCACACCTTTGTCGTTATGGGCCTCACAAGAAAAGGTGCTGGTCCTGTTCAAACCTGGACGGAAAAAATGAAACGACATGCACATGTGAAGTGGGAACACTCAGGGTCTTTTGAAGGCAAGAATCCTTGCTCAGCATGCTGAGTTGCACATTATGCTGATGTGAGAAACAGTGTGAAAGTTCAAACCAAAGTGAGAACAGTGTGAGAGTAATTGTTTCCATAAGGTAACTCTATCTCTCTGTCAACAGTATTATGATTAGTCTTTGGGCTAGTATGTGGTTGTTGATGGGAAAGTACATTTTGAGAGTCGCTAGTGTAGCACAGATTTTTAAAAATAAAAAGTCTGGCAGGAATGATGCAAACTCGCCTTGCATCAATCTGTGTCGAGCATCTTTCTGCAGCATTTCATCAAAACTATTCTAACAGCAGTCATGGCCTTTTAAAGGTAAAACTTTGTTCTGTAACGTTTTGGCAACCCCTCCATCACCTTCTCATCTTGTTACAACCGGTGCCAGTATATCTGACTTATCTCTCAGTTTTAAAACGTTCACTTTTGATTACAGTGCCTCTGTCTGCCTAATATGTATCGCTTTTTAGTGTTTGAAACTTGCTGCAAAATTAAACTAATTATTATATTTTTAGCATATTTTTAACAGACAGACACATAATAATATGTAGACCCTTAATTCATACATTTTTTGTCACAGTTTCAAGATTCACTTCAAGAGGCTGGGGCTCCTCTGAAGGGGTGAAACACTGTGACACACACTGACATTCAGCAGAGAATGAGTCCTCTCACAAAGTGACTCACAGCATGCTCACACACTTGAATCATTCCACAATACAACACAACACACACACACACACAGAAACATGTGACAAGTCAAGTTTTATCATGGTTATCTAACACCCTAACATTGTCAATCAGCCACAAACTGAGACTCGCACAGAATCACACAGTGTGTTGCTCTGCGCCGACGGCACCATGCCTCCATTGTGTTGGGGCCGGAAAAAGAACAGGGGGTACGATCCTCTCTGGGTGAAGTGAGGGATTGTAAGAGAGAAAGGCAGGGAGGGGTGAGGGATGACCACTGACTGTGTGGGTGAATGAACTGCTCATCAGGCCATCTCAAAAAATTGCGCCACTAGGCGTTCTGTCTCTTTCCTTCCTCATCAGCAAACCGCAGCACAACATCCCCAGATCAGCTGAAAATGTCATAACCAGTCACTAGGAAGAGCTCCTGAGCTCACGAGCACGTATTGACCAACAATGTGAATGTCAGCTGGAAATGAGTGCTTCCTTTTTTTGGCTGACACGTACAGTGCAGTCAGGATCTATTAGGACTGTCTCTCTTTTTTATAGTTTTGTTTTGGTGCTGCAGCATATTGGATTTAAGGCTTTTTTCAGTATTTGTTAAGCTAATAATAGCTATATTATTTAATTGTTTTGTCAGCAACAATCCAAAATGCAAAGATAATCAATTTACAAAGAAATAAGACTGAGATATAAGACAGTATCAAAAAGTATTAAATCTTCAGATCTGAGAAGTTGAAACCAGTTCACTTGTTACACTCTAAATGAAACTCTGACAGTGGGGTTAAAGGACATTCATCATTAAGATCAAAATTTGGTTCCCGGTTTTAAATAAGTCAACACAGTGGGACAGAAACAAAACAGTTAAACCTTGACCTGAGCTAAATACAAGTGAATATTGTACTTGTACGATCACTGGAAACAAAAAGCTCAGGAAACAAGCAGGAAGATAAAATGGCTGCGGTGCAGGCTTGGCAGAACATCACCTGGGAAGATACCAAACCTCTGCTGATGCCTGTTGGTTACAGACATTCAGACAGTCATTGTCCGTATAATGGACGTGAAATCAAATATTAAACTCAGTTATTATTAGGACTTCATTTGAGTTGTATTTTATTTCTTGCTTTCTGTCGTCAAACTGGTGGAGCTTTGGTTCTTTCACTGTCAGATGCAGATGGAAACTACCTCAAACTTAAAGCTACAGGGACATGTGTTGCCCCTGATTCCTCAAAGGATGGAATGTACTTCATGCCATTTCTCTTTATGGGCCTATTGAAAGATTATTTGTGTTTGCCTTGGTTTGGACTTGAAGTCTGCCAGAGCAGCTGTCCATTCCAGAAGCGTGAGTGTAGGTTACCGTCAAACGGATCCCGGTCAGCGCTATCCAGCCTGCTATGATGAGTCAAACCAGATCCTTAAACCAACCGCTGTCGGCTTCTCCTCCCTCCTTCTGTCTGACTCAGCTCGCGCTGCCCATCCTCCTACTACTGGACTTAACACAGGCCAGCTATCTGGTAGGCAGCTGTGGTTTGCATTCAAGCAGTAACAGTAACTGATCCATCCTCTCTTTTATCTCCCTATGTCCTTTGCACATTCATTTTCCTGCCCCCAACAGTCCCTCTTGTACTTGCTGCTCTGCCTTTATCCATCAACCACACGACCACAAGGCACGTCTTCAATGAATTCACTGGCACTGTGCCAGCCAGCCCGCTCTCACTGGGGCAGGCGGTTATTTGGTGGTTTTGTTTTGGCCATGGAGGGGGGATTTGGGAGTCTTTGAAACTGTAGAAGATAGTTGCTGTGTAGCTTTTGAAGCAGTGCATTATAATCAGTATACATAGATTAAATTAACCAATGATTTTTAAATTGTCTTTAAAAACTTTGTTACTTGGGTCCACAAGCTGCCGACTGTGTGTGCGTGAGTTTATTCAGGCTGTATGTTTTCACTCAGACTAAGCTGTGTACGTGTGGCCTTGACTGCTGAGGTAACAGAGAGTGATAGAGGATACCTGTGAGGTTGAACGTGGAGGGTGACAGGGCCACTGGGTCCAGTAGGGAGTTGAGGGGAGCACCATCCTGCAGCCAGATGACCTTGACAGGCTCTGGAGGTCCGTGGGCCACACAACTCAGACTCAGGGATATGTTGGCCACTACGGACATGTGCTGAGGCTCCACAGAGAAATGAGGAAGGCCTGAGAAACAATAAGCTGAATTAGAGTCTTGACTCTTTTTTACCACTTAACACTTAATAAAACTGTAGCACTCAGAGGATTCATGCTTGTTATCGTAGCTGTTGCTGTGTACATGAGGGAGCTGAGGATGAACTCACCCTCCAGCTGAATGCTCCCCTCCTCGGACAATGTCTGGCCACTTTCCGTTATGACAGCACATCGATAGGATCCCATGTCAGGAAGTTGGACCTTCTCAATACTGTTGTGTGTATGAAAATGAATAAAATTAAGATCAAGTAAACCAAAAAAATGCACAGACCCAGATTACTTTTCTAATAAATTTTGCTATCCAATCATATTGGGATTAAATACATAGAAGCTACAGCAGGAGAGGCACATGGATTATATCATTTCTTCCAGACTTAATTTCGTTAGTGCTCCACAGTGGCTGGAAGTCAACATGCTGATGTAATCCAGCAAATGTACTGGTTAAGCTAGGTAAAAGGATAAAGTGGGGGAACAGGAAATACATACAGTCACAGCAGATGCATGACTGACATTTTTTGGCCAGGTGTGGCCAGGTGTGTAACAGGGAATACTGCTGCCTACCTGAGCGTGCTAATCACCGTCCAACTGTTGCTGCCAGTGTGGACTTGGAACTGGTTGGTGTCTGCGTACTGAAGAGGCACACTGTCTCTCAGCCAGAGCACATCTGGGAGGTCTTCTTCCTCACCCCCTTTACCTTTCAGGGTGCATTGCATTGTAACAGGTTTGCCCAGCGAAGAGATGACAGTAGCGGGACTCCGCTCAAACTCCAAATCTTTGATTAAGAGAGGGAAGAAGCAGGATTAGGGGTTAGTTTTCATTCAAAACACAAAGATATTCGAATTATAGTGTTACAACAGACAGAAAGCAGCATATCTTGGTCTAATAAATAGCTTAAAGATGTAATTGATTGCCAAAATTGTGTTGAATCAACTGATCTTTTCACAACTAAAATCTTCATTAAATTGTGTGCACATTCTGATAAATGTTCATTTATTAGTTTAGCCATTGCTGAGATATGATTACATCAGGTGAACCCAGTTTATCCAGCAGCACACTAGTTTTTCAGTGAGTCCACTCCTTATCTTGTGTCCTTCACTGACAGAGGGGCTGACCTGAGAAAGACAAGAGCTGATACTGGGACAAAAGCTCCTTGTTAGAGGACGGCTGCTCTGACAGTGTCACAGCACAGAGAGCTCAACACAAGCACTAAAAATATTCAGAGTTTCTCTCAAACACCCATGATAAGCCTGCAGGTTATCTGCCAAGATGTCTGTGATTCTGTTAAACATCCAAGAAATGACGCTGAGAGGGTCATCCTGAGTATGAGTATGAACTGCTTCTGCAGACATTTAACACATTCAACAGCAATGAGAGGTATGCATGCTGTTTAAACGATAAAAGAATAATCAGAGCCTTGAAATTCATTATAATTTGTCAAGAACACATGCATATGATGTACATAGCACCCTCCTACAGGAGAGTATCAAATAAAAATGCTAAGCATTCATAGAGCAGACCATAATGAGGCATCCTCCTCCTCCTTTTCTTGATAAAATATAAAACATAAAATAATAAGAAAATGTGCAAACTCTGGTCGTGCTCTTGAATTTAAGGACAAGAATAAATCACACTTCTTTCACTTGAGCGTAAAGATTTTCTCAAGCTTGTCAACCCGCCCTCCTAGTCTATTTCATGGCCAACCTTCAACCTTTGACCCCTTCACTGTGACCCCACAGGACTTCACTGCATGTCATGTCACATAAACACACAGAACTCAGCAACTGAAAACAAACCACCAAACAAACGTGACTATCACACTTTGGCAGCACTCATTTTACTCATAAGCAGAACATTCAAGTAGAAACTGAATCTGTGAACGTGCCCACAATCCACACAAACACACGCACACACACGCATCCGAGCATTCAAAAAGCTTGTTCAGGGAGTGTGCAATAAATGAAGAGGCCCGCTGAGTCTCTGCTTCACCGCCTCTCTGTCTCTGTGTGCTTTTTGGCGTTAAAAGTCATTCCTCCCTTTATTTTTAAGCTTGGCTGAGCACTTTCATGAATCTGCGGAGCCCTGACTTTTGTTTTTCAGTGCCCATATTGAACAAAAACAGCCCTACTTTCATTCTCTGTCTCTTAGTGCTGTATTCAAATAATAATAAGCTTGTAAACCTTTTATGAGAATGCAGAGGTAGACAGAGAGAGTAGACCATGGTTAAACTGTGTGTGTGTGTGTGTGTGTGGCCTGTCTCCAGTGATTCATTTGGGCTTAACTACTCCATCTCCTCCCTTTTGTCCCCCTGAATTCCCTCGAGGTCCCACACTTTTTTTCATGATCTGTCTCCTCTACTCCTACTCGCTCTCTCATAGAAAATGCTCAGATGTTAAATGTCAGTGGACATGCACATACCAAAAATACCCAACACAGTCCGGGCATTTATCCTCCTCTCACTCCCTCCTTTATCTTTCTGGCTTTTTAACGCTACGTAATTCAGCCCCTCCATTCACTGCCGCGCCTTTGCCCTTTTCTCATTTAGCCCCCTTTTCATGCCATTCTTTGGATTCATCGCTACACATTTTGCCACCTCCCCTCCACTCTTTCCCCCTTACCCCATCCATCATTTCACTGCATGAGTCTGAGTCAGACCGGCACTGACTCACAAACCAAAGCATTCTCCCCCTCCCGAACCCCTCCTAATTCCTCGCTTGCCACAACCATCCGACATCCAAATAGGAACTGAGACATCGGGAAAAATTCTCTTTGAAAACAACAGTCTGAACTTATAAATCACAGCGGTGTCTAGTAATCTCTGTCCCTACTAGTCATACATCTGCTGAGGGCAGAGGTACAGCTCCCAGAGAGACACCGTGACCATAATGGTCAAAACACATGAGCTGACAGGTGGAGGCCCCTGCAGGGACTCCATGTTTTCATCCTCTGGTAGCTGATGGATTACAAACTTTTAACAACAAAGCTGATTGTTAGAGCAGATAAGGACTTTTGAATGATGGTTGGCAGGGATTCAACACTTGTGGTCCTGATGTAAAATGACCTGGTATGTAGACAGTTCAGAAAAACTGATTTCTCTCTGTTTGTTTCCTGCTATGCTTGCAAAGTAAAGTATTCTGATTCTCCCACTTCCCGGCAGGATTTATTTTAAGCCTTTGCCCTTTCCCTGCCTGGAAAACTTCTCAAAATTCCACAGTTTTAGAAATGCCATGGCTTTGTGGGAATCTCAGTCTGGATACCTGGTTTGGATGAGTTCCCAGGAAGAGTACACATTTTGTAGAGGGATTCATGCTACACCTGAGCTCAAAAACATGATCCTCCCACAATCCACCTTTGATGCCAGAGGAGCAAAACAGCTCTCCATAACAAACTCTCCTGCACCACCTTTTACCTGCTGTCAGAGTATCAGCAGAATAAAACACTGAGTAGAAGTATGAAAATCTTCAGCCTCTTTGCTTTCTTTGATCACCTTGTTTTAAAAGGCCTTCTTATGCGTAATAAATTCCTTCATGTTAGCCAGATGTTGAACACACTTGCAGCTGTGGTTACACTCGCCACCCCACAGCAAATTATTTAATGAGTTAGACTGGCTGGGCTAATTGCTCGTTAGGATGTTTTTCCCCGCACTGAAGTTGACAAACAACAGTCAGATTGAATGAAAAACTGCTGCTGCTCCTGCTGCTGCTCCTTAGTGTGAATTAAACCTTACCTGTCAGCGTGTCGGCGGTTACTGGCCTCCAAACAGTAAAACTGACGATGACGATCAAATACGACCATTTCGACCAGCTCATGGCTTTTCTTGAAAGGAGATCACCTCTGAGAAAATGCTTCTGAAGAAGGGGAGTCATCTTGGAAACATCACCGGACTCCATCACCGCATCTCAGCAGCTCAAAGATCCAAAGTTTGTGCGCTGAAAAAAGTTTTGCTGTGACTCCGACAGATGCTGAAAAGTGATTATCCACAAATGGGACCGAAGCAAACCGGATCCCGTCGTTTCAGTTCCCCTTTTAATGAGACAGACTTTTTTTAGCTGCTCTAAAGTCTTGTTGCTTTTCCCCTCCTGCTGTTGTTTTGGTTGATCCCAATGCGAAGTAGTGTCCACCAAACTTTTAGTTACCCAAAAAGCGCTGCGCAAAAGGCGCACCGAATCTTTCTGCTGTTGATTAAGTTGTTCAAAACAGAGTCTATTTCCAGCAACCGATGGAGTATTTTTAAACCAGTGTTTCCTGCAGTCTTTCGTCCAAATCTCTCTCAGCCCACCGGTTCCCTCAGACTCACTCAAACATTCCCCTGGCTCTTTCTCGTCCCTCTCTCCCCCTTCAAACAGGATTCAAATTCCTCAACTCAAGTTCTTTCCACCCTCCTCCTCCTCCTCCTCCTCCTCCTCCTCCCGAGTCTCCCTCCTTTTCTCTGAGGATGTGAGAAACCCTGCGGCATGCTGATTGTTTCAACACAATCCCCCATTCGCTTTTTAATTACACGCGGATCCCTAAAAGTTGTAAATAGCCGCAGTAAATTACCAGTTTCCCGCTTGAAACAAAGTATATGTGTCAGTCTGTGGCAAACACAGACCTGTGCACTGTGGATCAGGATAAATAAATCAGTCTGTTACTGATGAATAAACGAGACACAGTGAGATAAAAAAGCTGTCACCATTGTCTGTTAAAGACCAACTTTGATCCACACGTGTTTAATTAATTCTCACAGTACACACTTGATACATTAATGCCAATATTGGATGTTTCCATCTACTTGCGCTCTGGTTGTTTGTTGTTTATACTTGTTTATTAATGTTATTGTCTCACAATGTCTTTATATGTATAAATAAATACTGATTTTCTTCTGCTCTTGTATTAATAGTTTTATTAGTTAATTAATTAATTAGTTTAACACTGATTTGTGTTGTTCATGTAAAAATGAGGAGTAAAATCTAATGGCTCCTCTTCTCCACTTCTTAAGAAGTCTGGCTTAAAAACTTCTTCCTTCCAATTAATTTCATCATTGTCCTATCAGACTGTTCTGTTTATATTTATTGCTGCTCCACATAACCAGGATTATGTCATCAGAATGTCTGGGAATTTCTTTGAACAAACCGTTTCAACCAAAGCAGACTGAAGCATCAACAGCTGTAGTCTAAATAAATGCTGCTGTCCCTGATTCCCATCAGATGTAGGAGGCAGCAGCAACGGGCTTATTGTGCTGTCGTGGACTGTGATGTCTGAGATGACTGTGTGTGTGTTTGGATGGAGGTGATGCTGGTGCTTGCTGCCTGGGAGAAGACCCTGCAGAGTTCACACAACATTCATGAATAATTGATTTGCAGCGTTGATTCCTGCTTTTTTTTCTTTTTCCCATGAAAATGATGGGAGGTGCTGGGACTCAGGTTGCGAAAACCTGGGTCCCACTGGCCCTTTAAGAGTGGCTCTCTGGACAGTGTTGTGTTCCCAGGGTCTTTAATGGAGACAGAGAGGGACTGAGAAAGACCCCATTGTATATGCTCTCTTTTCAATAGGAGCTTGAGCAATGGTGCTCTCACTGCTCCCAGATAGAAGCACAGAGAGAGAGGCGAGGAGGGAGGGAAGAGGGTCACCGAGGGGGTCCTGTACAAGAAAGAAGGGTGTTCTACTCAAAAACACAAAGTTTTGGGGCTGGATGGGTCTGGAAGGAGTGAATGTTTGGGTTTTGAGGGGGATGGGCTTCAGCTCTGCAGGACTCAGTGTTTAGGTTTAAGCCACACCAAAATCCAGCAAACCTGACTCACCAAAGATTTAGGGATTTATAGCTGCAGCTATAGTGGATTAACAGAGTTGAAAGCATACTTCCAGTTATAAAACCACTAGTACCAACAACAACAAAAAAAAAATGATCCTGACACCAGTTATTATGTTCTCTCACAAAGGCAGGCTGCAGTGCCAGTATCCTAGTTAGTCTCTTGTTAGTCTCCTAGCTGCTGAACAAAACAACCAGGAGAGTCCTACAAGACATGGGAAACACCTTCCTACTGCTCTCCCAGCTACAGGGCCACCTGGGGATCCTAACAATGAGCTAACCTCTTCTGGCTCTTGTTGTTCTTCATCTTCTTACCACAGGCTGGATGCAGGCAGACAAACGGCTTCCCCCAGCCTGTTGATGCGTTAGGACCGTAATGACGTGTGACTGCATAAAGTTTCCAGAGTCTCTTCTGCCTCCTGCTGGTGACAAAGGATATACTAAGGGTATACATAAATTATCCATCTTGGAACAATACTACCTATACTTAGCACAAAGAGATCTTTCTGAATGCGGTTTCAGTGAAAGTGATGGGGGATAAAATCCACAGTCCTTGCTCTGAGGAAATAATACTTCTTAAATTAAATCAGACTCAGACAAATATAATGGTATCTTACTAATTTACAGTGTTTTTAGTTCTCAATGTTTCAGTATGTTTTTATTGCTGAACCACAGCAGAGGGACAACAAAAAACAGGAATTTGATAACTTTGGAAGATACCCACTTGGTGTGTCCAACCCACACTGCTCATATTACCTTTGAACCACATTTTCTACAGAACGGGTACGCCCCATCACTTATATTACATTTTTTTAGGAAGGGATGTCTTCACTGCCAGTATGGAAAGAAGATCTGTTTACAGAGATCAAAATCTGTTTCAATATACATGTAGGTATGTGAGTGCTGTTTTATCCTTTCAGTACTAGAGGGGTGTTCTGGTACTTGTACTTCAGGTATGTTGTTTTTATATGAAAGTAAATATAAATTTTCTTAAATAAACCTAAAAAGGTAGAGCAATAAGTAGAAATAAACCTAAAAAGGTACCTGCAGTGTGCACCCAGATTCAGCCAGAAACATACACCACGTTATTCAGGTACCAGCACGCAGATTTTCTCTGTAAATGAAAACCAAAAGGGAGAAATTTAGATTTATTTACTTGTTCAGTTTATTAGCATTCTGTTTTGTATCTTTAACATTATTCCTGAGAATACACATCCAGAGAAAACAGAAACAGGCCTCAGACAAAGGTTTTGGTATTTTGCCTCTCATTTCAGTCCCTGTTGCTGTGATGATCACAGCCATGAGCACAGCATGCAGGAAATATGGTAGGCCTGCTTTGATTCCCTAATCCGTGTGCAGTTCTCTGCCGTCATATAATAGGTGATGCTTGTGTGCTTTATGTTTGTATTCTTCATATCAGAAGTCAAGGTCTTATTTTCAGTGAATTCAGAGTATAGTATTTGGTCCATATGGAGAGTTTTGATCCGAAATTGCCATTCAAATCACGGCTTAAAACCAAAATTTAAAGAAACAGTGTACAAGAAGCTAAAATGAAAACAAAATATTATTAGGTTTTTTTTCACCTTTAGTTGACAATTTTTGGTATTTATTCATCTTAGAACAGCAGAGCTTATTATACTGTTGACGTAACAATGAATGATGAGAAATGGTGTCATATATATCGGCACTCCAACTCTAAGATAAGTGATAACAATTTGAGAATCGCTTCATGTGATATAATCGCTCCCAGATGTGTTTTTACAGAATGACGAGATTTACATTTTCAAAGCCAAGTCAGGATTCAGCCAACATTTCATGTCTTTGTGCTTATGTTACATCTGTTTTATATCTCCCTCAATTTCAGTTCACAGTGGTGTCATGATGGCTCAGGGGACTGAGGCAGAATATACTGTTTACTAGCAATGTCAGCAGATGAGATTTAATTTTTTTATTTATCTCTTAACTGTAGATGAATTACAGTAAAGTACCTTAACAATAATGTTTTATGTTAAATCCATGCAGTCAAATATATATAGATGTTAACACATATCTCCATGAGAAACAATCAGAAACTTACTCTCACTATAACTCACTATGCTGTCAGAGTTCAGGCTCCTGTACAACTGGCAGTAATTTCAAAGATGATTGATAGACATTAGTGAGACTAGCAGCTCAATAGATGGATAAGTTGTTTTGTCAGTTAGTTCATCACTTTGGTCCAGCCTGAAATATGTCAACAACCGCTGAATGGATTATCATGGAATTTGGTTCAGACATCCATGATCCCCAGAGGATGAATCCCAACAGTTTTGGTGATGAATGGCCAATAAGCATGAAAAACATCAGCATGTTATCTTTGTTATTTTGAGTATGTTGACATGTAGACTCATTTGGTTGAAAAAACTTGCTCCATTCATATTTTCACATCTAAAAAAAGTACTACATATAAATAAAACTTAAAAATAAGGTGTATCTAACATCTGTAACATCTGTCAAAGGCCTATGATCCTTACAGGAGCAATGGACAAGTCAACTTAGTCAAATTAACCATATTTTCTGAATTAATACTGTACAAATGAACACATATGCTATAGGAAACTGGTTCATTAGTTGATGATGAGCTACCAAACACACATGGCTGGTGTTTATGCAGTGTCCAATCTCATCTCATAAAGCAAAAATTTGCTGCTACTTGATCTCACACACATCCGCAACAGCAGCTCTGGTTAAAGGCAAAAACACAAACAAACAAAACATGGCAACTTCCCTCTAAAACAATAATCCAATTTATTATTTAGTATTGCATATTGTTAATATTATTTTTCAAATTACTTCTACATCAACTGTACCACAGCGGGTGCACTACTTTACACACAACAGTCACATGGTTTACCAACTGCAATAGTGCATTGTTCCTGGCCTCCTGCCAACACCCTGTCAAATATTCGGTAGAGCGAGTACAAAAACAAACATCCTGTTGACCAGACAGAGTTGAGAAGACAAAGTGTCAAGAGCGTTATGGACGTCTCTGTAACAGTGATCTTGGCAGGGCTGATCTTAGCTCTGCTGTGGCTTTTTAGTGTAAGAAACAGTAGGAAGGATCGTTTACCTCCAGGACCCACTGCACTTCCTCTCATAGGAAACCTGACACAGCTGCAAAAAGATGTCGCTTTTAAAAGTTTTGTGAAGGTGAGTCACAGAGAGAGAAAATGTTTCTTCAAATTGCATGTAGAATTTTGCATAGAATTAATTAAATTAACATCAAAATATTTACTAGTGTAACAAAACATGTCTTTCTCTAGCTCAGTGAAATCTATGGTCCTGTGATGACATTGTACCTGGGCTGGCAGCGGACGGTTGTTCTGGTAGGATATGATGCAGTGAAGGAGGCTCTGGTGGACCAGGCAGATGACTTCACAGGCAGAGCGCCAATGCCGTTTCTGATGAAAATTTCAAAGGGCTATGGTATATAAGACAAATCTGACATCTCTGTCAAAGCATCGGTGATTTTTCAGTGGTTTCATGCCTGCATGTCTCTGTATTTAAATAACTTCTGTTGCGTGCTACCACTTGGTCAACAAGCACACATTTCCTTTTGTCAGGTTTGGCGACCAGTAATGGAAAGCGCTTTCGCCAACTGAGACGTTTCACACTGACGACCCTAAAAGACTTTGGGATGGGACGCAAGGGGATGGAAGAGTGGATCCAAGAGGAGAGTAAACACATGACAGCTCAAATATATAAATTAAAAGGTGTGTTTTCAACCACATATTTCAATGTCAAGATAAAATTACTTTGTACAGCCCTCAGTAACAGCTTCAGCTCCAGTCCCAAATGGGTTGTAATGCTTAGGTTTGATAATATTTCTTGTGCTTATGTCTGCACAAGAAACAGGTCTGACAGCCACATGCAGACTTCACAAAACAGACTGAAAAGACCTAAAAAAATCTTGAAATAACTGTCTGACAACTGAAAGGGAGTGTGTAAGTTTTGTTGGGTTGCTTGGTGTATTTATACCTCTTTCTCCAGCTGCACTCTTTAATTCTCATCTCTTTCTGGTGGCAGTTTGTGCAGAGTAAACATAAGGTATATTACATAACCCGCTAAAACACTGAAGCTTGACTCACAGCTTTGATTTACTGAGATTACAAATAGCGCATTTTAAACTACATTTTAATAGCATATGTGATAAATTGTCCCAATGGAGGTAACGTGATGTGACATATGTGAATTTATTAATACTTTTATTGAATGTTTCTACATTCTACCGAGTTATAAGATTAATGATTGCCAGAGAGAAGCCAGATAGTGAGTAGATGTCTAAACAACCAGATCTTGTGCTATATATTCAAGGCCAACCATTGTGCTTTCAAGAAAACAATGACGCAACAGAATCCAAGTTGTAAATAATTAAAATGATCTTTTAAAGATACAAATGTTTGTGCAGGTCGCTGTTGATGCTTGGAAACCAGTTATAGTTGCATGTGTAAAATATTTCTATGGCAGGTAAAAACTTGTCCTTGGTTTTCTGAACTTTCCAATGTCACTCTTTCTTCTGATGAGTCCTACTGTGTTTTCCTCTTCTCCTCCAGGCAAGCCATTTGACCCCAAGTTCTTGATGAGGTGCACCGTGTCCAATGTGATCTGCTGCATTGTGTTTGGCCAACGCTTCAGTTATGATGACAAGCAGTTCCTGCATCTCCTTGATACCATGTCTGAGATTTTAGCATTCAATAATGGTTTTCTGGGTCAGGTAAATTAAACAGCCTGAAAGTCAGAGACTGATGGTCTTCCAAATGTGGTCACTTTTCTTTAGCTGTGTGCTTCCTTCTCACAGATGTACAATATCTTCCCCTGGATAGTGGAGCATCTGCCAGGCCCACAACATAAAATGTTTACCAATATTGAGGAGGTGAGAGAGTTTATCAAGATGAAGATCCAAGAGCACAAAGACACACTGGACCCAAGCTCCCCAAGAGACTATATCGACTGTTTCCTCATCCGAATGGATCAGGTCAGAAAGAAGTTGAAATTTTGTTTAGTTAAGGGAACCCTCCCTTATTTTCTCTTTATCTCGGGTGCTAATAATTTTTATTTCTTAATTGTAGCTGTGACAGACTTTGGAATAAAAATGTGTGATTATTTTTAATGATCCAATGTTAATACCCAAGTCCAAATGATCACCTGCTGTTTAAAGTGTATTTTAAAGTTTTTAGTCATACCATAATATTCTTTTACCACTTTGTCCTCTCAGGAAAAAGACATTCCCACAACTGAGTTCCACTATGACAACTTGATCTCTACAGTGATGAATCTATTCCTGGCAGGAACAGAAACCACCTCCTCTACCATAAGATATGCCATCAATGTGCTAATCAAACACCCCAACATACAGGGTAGGTCCCCCAGCTGAAGACACAGTCATCTTATTTTACCAGTAAGTACCTTCAGAAATACCTTTTGCTTTATCCTGTACAGAGAAAATGCAGCAGGAGATTGACACTGTGATTGGACGAGACCATTGTCCCAGAATGGAGGACAGGAAATCCCTCCCCTTCACAGATGCAGTCATCCATGAAGTGCAGCGTTTTCTGGACATAGTCCCCTTCAGCCTCCCTCATTTTGCCCTTCAGGACATCTCTTTCAGGGGTTATACAATCCCCAAGGTACTCTTCATCACAAGATCTGAAATGAATATGATCATTTAAGAAAAAAAATGCATTAATACACTAACATGATATCTTGTCTTAACAGGGCACTGTGATTATTACCTTGTTGCACTCTGTGCTGAAAGAGGAAAAACAGTGGGCATCTCCTTGGTCCTTCAACCCTCAGCACTTCTTGGACCAGAATGGCAACTTCAAGAAAAATCCTGCGTTCCTGCCATTTGCTGCAGGTAAAACACAGTCCATGAAAAAAGCCCTAATCAATATGTGTGAATAGTTTTGTTTGTGAGTTTAGATTTCTGGTACTCATTGCACCATTTCAATCACCAGTATTTGTGACTGTGTCTCTTCACAGGGAAGAGAGCCTGTGTTGGCGAGGCTCTGGCTCGGACGGAGCTTTTTATCTTCACTGTTTCACTTGTGCGTCATTTCACCTTTTCCTACACTGAAGGCCCTGACGGTATAAACCTCATTCCAGAGTACAGCGGCTTTGACAATTGGCCTCGCGGATACCGGATCATCGCCACACCACGGTGAAAAGAGGACCTTGAATTGCTCACCAAAACGATGATGAATACTTGATCCCTGTGCTAACTATGAACACAACAAAATCAAATGTATTACTACTATAAAAAAGTATTGTATTAACACTGAATTGGCTTTTAATCTTGTTATTTTTGCCATTTTTACCATCTGATTGGAGCTCAAAGGAATTTTAAATTTTAAAATCAGTGTTATTTCACTATGATTGTACCTGTATGATAAAACTGTATTTATACTTACATTTCCTCTCACTTTCTTTATATTGTGCTACTTACCTTTACAACTTACCTGTTATACTCCAATGAAACCAATGCAACACTTTACTTAACAGTCTGCAGGTGGCTTCACGAGCCTGAATTAGACTTTAACCCACAAAACTAATTAAAGTTCGTGCAGCTAATTAATGTGAGAAATGTGCGCCCTGTCATCGCAAAGACACACTTGATAAAACTTATTTCATCACGTGAGGGTGTTTCATTTTTGATCAATTAGCAGACTAATCCCCTAACGGGACTGTTTGGCTAACATTAGCCAGCTAGCTCTAGCTCCAGCGCAGTACCTGTCTGTGTCTGAAACACCTGGACACCGGACACCTCACCGGATGGTCCCTCTGTGTAGCTGTGAGGTGAAATCCACCGGACAGAGAGCCAGAAAACGGATTTTCAACACTCTGACAAACGCCGACATCTTCACACCTGTTAGCATCAAGCTACACTCACCGCAACAACACGTCTGGCTTTTCAAAATAAGAGTCAGGATGAACTCAGAGCATTGCAAAAATGATTGGTTTATCCGGTTTTGTTATTTACAGGCATGTGTTTGAGTAAAATAAACATTATTGTCATATTCTATAAACATTTTGTTTAAAATATTTTTATTGTAGAAAATGACAGCTTGTCAAAATAACACAGTGTTCACTACTGTGGTTGGTGTCAAATGAGCCCAACCCTTACTGGAGTCTGACACTTTTGAACATCTGCTTCCTTTTTACATCTACAGAGGTCATCAAAATCCACTTGAAGATCTGTCAGATGGAAAAAAAATAAGTCAATTTTTCAACCAACACTTAATTATAATTTGACTGACTGTGGGATTTTCTATGAGACCTCTGACTTTCCTGGATGAAGGCAAAGTGAAAATAAAGGGAAGTTTATTTTGCAGTTCCTGCAGGGAACAATAACTATAACCTTTGACATTTTCTTTTTACTCATATTATTGCTTATTTCATATCAACGTGTGTATTTTTTACCCTTTTGCATTCATTGACCAAATTTTATCTGTCAGCTCCCACTAAATCCTACTCACTGTACCTTTTTCCCCATGCAATAAATAAACTGTGTCTCTCCTACGTCCCTGTTGTTA
Organism: Miichthys miiuy; assembly: GCA_036365135.1. Classification (NCBI taxonomy): domain Eukaryota; kingdom Metazoa; phylum Chordata; class Actinopteri; family Sciaenidae; genus Miichthys; species Miichthys miiuy. The sequence goes on along the minus strand of CM071607.1, from coordinate 3,810,456 downwards.
CGTAATGTTATTCTAACTATGGTAAACAAACACAGGCTGATACAACAAGTGACGTTTAATCCCACGTGGATATATGACTTTGAGAAACTATTAAAATATTGGAGGTTATTGCTCAGAGCATGTATCCCAAGTCTGGGTAGATTAAACTCTTGGTTGGGCCTGTCCACAGCACTTCAACAACAGGCTTCCAGCTGTGCAAGAATAATAATCCCTCTGTTTTAATCTGCCTGAGCCGGTGGTGATCCAAGCCCTGGTTCGGAGGCCATTCAAGGGCATATAGAGATACACTCAGAAACAGGTTTGATGACAGTTGAATGATGAAGCTATTTTTAATCACCCATATGTTGTGTGCAACATGTGAATAGAGGCTTAAATCTGTGTGAGTGTGTTGCTAAGAGGAGCAGTACGTGAAAGCCCAATATGACATCTGGTGATGGCGGCGATGAAAATTGTATGATCTTTCCGGTGGGATTCATCCATTGCTGTAATGATTACTTACACTCATATGATGTTTACGTGTGCATAAGCTGGGATGACTCCAATTCCACTCACAACAGCACGGGTTTAAGGCAGGAAGGCCTAAATAGTGGGGATTATTTCATCTCTCTCTCTCTCTCTCCCCTCTCTCTCTCTTTTACCCTATTTTTCAGCATCAAATGCTCTGCCTCTCATTTTAGTCCCTGTTGCTGTGATGACCACAGGCATGAGCACAGCGGGCATTCATCGAGGCTTCCTCAGGAAATATGGTAGGCCCGCTTTGATTCCATAATCTGTGTGCAGTTCTCTGCCTTCATGTAATAGGTGATAGACTGTATTTTGTTGTATGTTTGTGCTCTTCTACACATCAGAGGTCAAGGTCATATTTGTAGTGACTTCAGAGTGTGATGTTAGTGTTGAAAACATTTAAAGAAACAGTGTACAACAATTTAGAAATCTAAACTAAAAACACATTATTATAGGACACTTTCACAGTCTTAAATTTAGACTCATTGTATTGAACGTATTGAACTTGTGCTTGTGATATTTTTGGTATTTATTCATCTTTGAACAGCAGCGTTTATTATACTGTTGGCTTAACAATGAATGATGAGAAATGGTGTCATATATATCGGCACTCCAACTCTAAGATAAGTGATAACAATTTGAGAATCACTTTACGTGATATAATCGCTCCCAGATGTGTTTTTACAGAATGACGAGATTTACAAGTCAGGATTCAGGATTCAGCCAACGTTTCATGTCTTTGTGCTTATGTTACATCTGTTTTATATCTCCCTCAATTTCAGTTAATAATGGTGTCATGATGGCTCAGGGGACTGAGGCAGAATATACTGTTTACTAGCAATGTCAGCACTTCAGATTGTTTTTTATTTATCTCTTAACTGTAGATGAATTACAGTAAAGTACCTTAACAATAACGTTTTATGTTATATCTCTGCAGTCAAATATATATAGATGTTAGCACATCAGTGTTTCCATGTAGATGCCATGATAACAGGCTCTCTCTCTCTTTAATCCTCTGTATTGAGAAATAGAGCAGATCTTCCCCATCCATCAACATGTGCTCTCCATCTATTATCATTATGTAATAATGGATGGCTGTCTGGGATACTTACAGTCTAATGCCATCTTTCATGTCCTATCCTGTGCTAAAAACTCACTGGTTCTGCATGTTAAACGTTCCCTTTTCTTGCTACACGTTATATGAGAAATATGAGAAATGTTGACTAACAGTGCATTATTGTTATATAGCTGGCCTTGATGGCTGTTTACAGGGAAAGGGAGATTATAATGTATAATAAGAAGTTGAATAATAACACTAGAACAAGCTCAGGTCAATATAGTTTACATGGCAGTTGTTTTTCGACTTGTCCCTCTCACCCTAAATCACCTGGGATAGGCTCCAGCCCCCCTCGACCCTGATGAGGATAAGTGGTTACAAAAAAAGGGATGGGATGAATGAGAGTTGTTTTTCATGCTTAACAAAAGATACTGACAGCAAAAGGCAATAATTGAAGAGAAAAACAAACAGAAACTTACTCTCACTATAACTCACTATGATGTCAGAGTTCAGGCTCCTGCAAAACTGGCAAAGATGATTGATAGACATTAGTGAGACTAGCAGCTCAATCGATGGATAAGTTGGTCTGTCAGTTAGTTCAGACTGAAATATGTCAACAACTGTTGAATGGATTATCATGGAATTTGGTTCAGACATCCATGATCCCCAGAGGATGAATCCCAACAATTCTGGTGATGAACGACCAATAAACATGGAAAACATCAGCATGTTATTGCGAGTAAGTTATAGACACTTAGTTGGTTAAAAGACCTTCATTGGTCCATATTTTTACATTTATTTTCATCTATAGTAAGCGTAGTGTGTACCAGACTACTTACCATAAATCAACAAAGATAACAAAAGCTAAAAATAATTACACTGCCCCCTACAAACTGTACACCTCTCTCTCTCTGTTTCTTTTTCTCTTGAAGGGGGCTTCATGTTTAAGCAGTGGAAAGAGAGATACATTGTTCTGACAATGGAGGGAAGCCTGATGGTGTGCCGTGATGCAGAGTCCCCTCCTGACCAGGTGGTAGCACTACAAACCAACTGTGAGTCAATTGTAGAGGGACGAGCAATTCTTGACCTACCCAAGTTGCCTCCAGGGAGCAGGAGGGACTGCTGCTTCGCCCTCATCATGCCACAGAACAAGTTCCTGCTGCTTCTCACTGACAACCCCGATGACTGCAAGTGGGTCCAACCCCCAATCTCTGTCACACACACACACACATACACACACACACTGGAATCCAAAAGTCCTTTGCCCCACTCATTATCTCTTACCACTTGCACACAATGACATATTGACACATGCTGGAATTTAGGACTTATTTGTATAACTTAAGATCAGGCACATTTACTGCTGATGGGTGTTAGGTTGTTATAAACATTTACAAACCTGGATCCAGTTCAGACATAATGACGTGTCATTTTATCTTTCACAGTCTGTGGCTGAATTTGATCAGGAAAGTGAGGGAGGTGAGTCAGCTTTGACTTGAGTCTGGTCCTGCTGTGTGTTTTTATATAAATATCTAATAATAATATAAAATATATGAATCTTTAAGCCTTGTAAAATCTACACACTCAAAGGGAAGTCCTTGTTGGGCCTCTGTAAATGATATTTTAATGACTACAGTCTAGATCTGCTTTGTATAGAAAGTGTCATGAGCTCAGTTCTGTTTAGGCACTATATAAATAAACTAAAAAATATGTGAGACTTTTGTGTTACTGTGACACAGTTTATCTCTATCTTATTTTCTAGGGTCTCATGTCACCCCTGGTCCTCCAGAGACAGTGCAGCATCACTCCCTGCATCACCGACAGAGACCCCCTGCCTGACTCCTCCAGTGATAAAGACCCTGGGTCACCCAGGGTTGGCGAGGGCACCCCTCCTTTGTCTCGAGTCACTGAACGTGGAGGCTCTTTCAGAGACAGAGGCCATAACCAAGGTAAGCCAGCAGGTCACCTGTAGTCACTTGAGAGATGGAGTAACTCACATGTTGAAGCTGTGTTAGGGGTTATAGTATGGTGGCTGTGAAGGCTTACTACACATTAATTTAAGAAAAAAAACTAAAGCAAATGAAGGTAACATTTTCACTACTTAAACAACACAGAGGCAGAATAACATTACACATAAATACAATATATCAATGATCTAAAGGACTGAAGTCAAGTGAGTCAAAATAATAAACACATTCACCAACATGACAACACATTTGACGGCATGAAGAAACACACACTTATACACCAAGTGCAAGTGTGTTAGGTTACTTCCTCAAAGCATGTGTTGATCAGTTTTTAGTGGTCTTCTGTGTAGTATTTTGATATTTTCTGAAGAAAGACTACAGTGTCGTTGTAGTCTCTCAGCTATGGGAGAGAGCTACACTGCAGTGTGGGGGTGAGTGTAAAGACTCAAACTCATTTAGACACAGCTGCATGTACAGCTGGTCATATCAGGTCATTGTGACTAAAAGTAGCACAAACAGTTTTCTGCTCACACGCCCAGCAGACAACATGCAGTCATACCATATTAATAATAATGGTAATCTTTACTTGATTTTAATCGTAGTTTAGTTTAGTAGCTCTGGTTAAAGGCAGGGAAAACCAAACAAAACTACACATTGAAAAATAAACTGATAAATTGATTGAAAACAATCATCAAATGAATTATATATTGTTGCATATTCTTAATTTTATTTTTCAAATTACTTCTACAGCCAGTGGATCACAGCGTGCTCTTCGTAGTGTTTCTATGTCCTCCCCACATCGTGTGTCAGATTGTCTTCGCCATGGCAATAGCAGCGATGCCCGGGCAGTCAGGGCAGTATGCCTGCTGATGGGAGGGACAGCGGCCTCCTCTGCTCTGGGCTACCTCAACTCCTGCTCCCCTTCTTCTCCCCTTGCTAGCAGAGCCCCAGAGATTGCACATGGAACAGGGGGCTTCTCCGAGCTTTCTGCAGGAGGCTCCTTCCATGCCTGCAGCCAGGACGTCGACTCCCCGCACTTCAACAGCTTCGACTTCGAAGGAGACTCTGACTTTGATGCATTTGACTGTGGAGGATTTGCTTTTTAGTTTTGGCTAGAGAGAGAGAGAAACAGTTTGAAAGACCTTTTATTCTAAAACCCTTCTGTTGGTATTCCTTTATAATATAAGGGCATTGTTATTAATTAATCACTTGTTGGGTTATCTATACGTCTAATTTATAAATTAATGAAGGTGTTCTTCCTGGCTTTATGCCTGTGCTCTTCAGGTAAATCATTCATGATCTTGACTCCTCTGAACACTGTCTGTCTGTGTTGTATCAGTCTTTCCATGCCACAGGACTGCTTGAGGTTAACTAGGTGAGCAGTATCATGATTCCAGACAGCTACACAGATGTTATGAGAAATTTTTAGTCCCAGTCTTGTTTCTCCAGTTTGTCTCACCATCACATTAATTTTATACTTTGACTGTGAATGTTTTCTCCACATTGTTTGCATTTCATTGACGCTTTGCTCGGTATTCTTTTGCCCTGCTTTCTGTCATCACCCGCCATCTGCACATACCAGTATCTTACATGCAGTCCAAAGGTGAATAAATCCTGCTGTCACCATGACTGTGTGTGTCTTTCTGTCTACATCCATTTGATGTTTGTTGGCTTGTGTGGAATGTGAGTGCAGAGTTAGTAGGCCAAGGTTTAAAGAGGAGGGGTGATGGAGCAGATTTGCACAGCAGAGGGCTGGGCTATGCAGAGCCCGAATGGACATGTGTGCTCATCTGAGATTTTGTCACACAAGAAAAATAATCTCTTGAGTTTACATGTGCTTGATGTGGACTCAGAATGGGCTAAATGTGCTGAGAATATCCAGCACCTGCTCACAAACCTCTGAGTGAAAGGAAAGCCTGATGGAACAACTGCAGATGCTTCTTGCTGTCTTTCTTTGTCACGTACAAGAAGGACTCAGCTGATCCTAATGCAATAATAACTGATGATTTTTTCACACATTTTAAAGAATATTTCCCTTCTAAATATGAACCTTTCTGCTTTTAAAGCCCAGCAATGTCTGATCATTTGATCGGATTTATTCATACCATAAACATATCATATCATAAATGTTATACAATACTTCAAAGCCTTGTTGCTCAATATTGTACCAGGCTGAACAGCTATCTTCCCCGGTGCCCCACCTCCAGCGAGTTTGGCAGCTTTGCTGGATTACTCAGCACATTTATCCCTTTCTCTTCAGCCACACTCTGTAATCCTTATCTCATTGTGATGGCTGTACATGCAACATAAACATTGAATATGTTACATAACCGTTCAACATGCTGAAGTTCCCCTCATAGACTTCAGTGCAGCTTGCACGGTAGATTGTTGATGATGATGATGATGACTCATTTATAAATGTGTTAATATTATGTAGTATGTCTGAATGCTGTCATGACTTTGTGTTGTGTTGCTTGTTGTATATGCATGCATTTGGTTTATATACGATCAAAATAAATGATTTTAAAAAATCAGTTCACGTTTTATTGCACTCTGTGGCAGTAGTGATGCACAAGTGTATTGTAAATGATTACTTCTTAGCCTGATGAGACAGACAGGAGCATGAGGGGTTTAATACAAACAAATAATTCTGACCTGCCACTTGATGTGATTTTACAATTCGTAAGAATAATAATACTCAGTATTTAACCTTAAGTTTGGATCAGGGCCTCTAGATATGGTCTTAACATTGTATGTCAATGGAAAGGAAAAGGACAAAAACAGCCAATCACTGCAGGGGCTCCTCCCCTGATGGTGAACCAGGTGAAGGTGCACTAGTTTACACACAACAGTCCATGGCTTACCTATTGCCTAGTGCATTGCTCCTGGCCTCCAGCCAACACCCTGTTCAAAATAAACACAAATATTCAGATAGAGGGACAAACACAGAGTAAAAGTGAGTATAAAAGCAAGCTGTTGACCAGACGTAGACGAGAAGGCGAAGTGTGAAGAGCATTATGGACCTTTCTGCGACAGTGATCTTGGCAGGGCTGATCTTAGCTCTGCTGTGGCTTTTTAGTGTAAAAAGGAAATATCGTTTGCCTCCAGGACCCACTGCACTTCCTCTCATAGGAAACCTGCCACAGCTGCAAAAAGATCAACCTTTCAAAAGTTTTCTCAAGGTGAGTTTGGAAACAAATCACAAAATAATAACTGAGAGAAAATGTCACAAATTTCACGTTAGCTTTTGCGGAAAATATTTACTAGTGTAACAAATCATGTCTTTCTCTAGTTCAGTGAAATCTATGGTCCTGTGATGACATTGTACCTGGGCTGGCAGCGGACGGTTGTTCTGGTAGGATATGATGCAGTGAAGGAGGCTCTGGTGGACCAGGCAGATGACTTCACAGGCAGAGGACCACTGCCGTTTCTGATGAAAGCCACCAAAGGCTACGGTATATAAGACACTTCAAATCTGACATCTCTGTCGAAGCATCAGTGATTATTCAGTGGTTTCATGCCTGCATGTCTTCTCTTGCATGCTCACATGCATGGTCAACATGCATACATTTCTATTTGTCAGGTTTGGGGATCAGTAATGGAGAGCGTTGGAGGCAGCTGAGACGTTTCACACTGACGACCCTTAGAGACTTTGGGATGGGACGCAAGGGGATGGAAGAGTGGATCCAAGAGGAGAGCAAACACTTGACAGCCGAAATGAATGAATTGAAAGGTGTGTTTTCAACCACATATTTCAATGTCAAGATAAAATTACTTTGTACAGCCCTCAATCACAGATTCACCTTCAGTAAATGGGTTGTAATGCTTAGGTTTTAGTGCAGTAAATAAAACATGTAAGATGTCAATTCAACATGAGACACTGAGAACAAGAAAAACACACTAATCAATCTTAAACACCTCTGACAGGTCCAAACAGGTCTGACAGCCACATGCAGCCTTCACAAAACAGACTGAAAAGACAAAAAAATAAAACTTGAAGTAACTGCCTGACAACTGAAAGGGAGTGTGTAAGCTTTATTGAGTTGTTGGTGTATTTATACCTCTTTCTCCAGCTGCACTCTTTAATTCTCATCTCTTTCTGGTGGAAGTAAACATAAGGTATATTACATAACCGCTAAAACACTGAAGCTTGACTCACAGCTTTGATTTACTGAGATTACAGATAGCGCATTCCAAACTACATTTTAATAGCATATGTGATAATTTTGTCTCATTGGAGGTGATCAGCTTTTGTGAATTTAATAATACTTTTATTGAATGTTTCTACATTCTACTGAGTTATAAGATTAATGATTAAAATTTAAAAAATCTATCTGTCTATTCTAGGCCAAGGACTGACACAAACACTGACACAACAGGATCCAAGTTGTAATAAATTAAAACCATCTTTTAAAAATACAAATGTTTGTCCCAGTTGGATTAAAACCGGTTACAGCAGGTTGTTAAAAGTGAGCTGCAAAAGTTTGAATATTTTCCTTTGGGCATTTATGGCAGGTAAAAACATGTTCTCTGTGGATTTTCTGACCTTTCCAATGTCACTTTTGTTTTTTTCTCTCATTAGTATTTTTAAAAGAGGAGTTCTACTGTGATTTCCTCTTCCTCCTCCAGGCAAGCCGTTTGACCCAACATTCTTGCTGAGCCGCACCGTGTCCAATGTGATCTGCTGCATTGTGTTTGGCCAACGCTTCAGTTTTGATGACAAGCAGTTCCTGCACCTCCTCGATATCATATCTGAGATTTTAAGGTTTAATAGTGGCTTTCTCGGTCAGGTAAGTGTTTTTAGTCCTTATATAAGCTTCATGACAGATTTGTGTAACACACACTCCAATACAGCATTTTCAATGATTATATACTGAACACATTGTCTACATTATTATCCCTGAGAAACAAAGCTGCAGTGTACTGAGTGCTTCGTTCTCACAGATGTACAATATCTTCCCCTGGATAGTGGAGCATCTGCCAGGCCCACAACATAAAATGTTTACCAATATTGAGGAGGTGAGAGAGTTTATCAAGATGAAGATCCAAGAGCACAAAGACACACTGGACCCAAGCTCCCCAAGAGACTATATCGACTGTTTCCTCATCCGAATGGATCAGGTCAGACACTTTATTTCAGGAGTTTCATGTTAAAACTTCTCTCCTCTTTATCTTGGGTGCTAATAATTGTTTTCGTTCTTAATTGTAGCTGCGACAAACTTTGGAATAAATCCAGTTTTAATACCCAAATCGAAATGATCTGTCACCCGCTGTTTAAAGTGTATTTTAAAGTTTTTAGTCATACCATAATATTCTTTTACCACTTTGTCCTCTCAGGAAAAAGACATTCCCACAACTGAGTTCCACTATGACAACTTGATCTCTACAGTGTTGAATCTATTCCTGGCAGGAACAGAAACCACCTCCTCTACTATAAGATATGCCCTCAGTGTGTTGATCAAACACCCCAACATACAGGGTAGGTCCCCCAGCTGAAGACACAGTCATCTTATTTTACTAGTTCTAAATAAATTGGGGTTAGTAATCCTGTACCTGCCCAAAAACATTAAAAATAACAGAAAAAGCACCTTCAGAAATACCTTTTCTTTGTCCTGTACAGAGAAAATGCAGCAGGAGATTGACACTGTGATTGGACAAGACCGCTGTCCCAAAATGGAGGACAGGAAATCCCTCCCCTTCACAGATGCAGTCATCCATGAAGTGCAGCGTTTTCTGGACATAGTCCCCTTCAGCCTCCCTCATTTTGCCCTTCAGGACATCTCTTTCAGGGGCTATACAATCCCCAAGGTACTCTTCATCACAAGATATCATATTCATTCAAGAAAAAATGCGTTAATACACTAACATGATATCTTGTCTTAACAGGGCACTGTGATTATTCCCTTGTTGCACTCTGTGCTGAAAGAGGAAAAACAGTGGGCATCTCCTTGGTCCTTCAACCCTCAGCACTTCTTGGACCAGAACGGCAACTTCAAGAAAAATCCTGCGTTCCTGCCATTTGCTGCAGGTAAAACACAGTCCATGAAAAAAGCCCTAATCAGTATGTGTTTTACTTGTTTGTGAGTGTAGATTTCTGGTACTCAATGCACCATTTCGTCATTGTGACTCTTCACAGGAAAGAGAGCCTGTGTCGGTGAGGCTCTGGCTCGTATGGAGCTTTTTATCTTCATTGTGACGCTTCTGCGGCATTTCACCTTTTCCTACGCTGAAGGCCCTGACGGTATAAACCTCATTCCAGAGTACAGCGGCTTTGCTAATGTGCCTCGCAGGTACCAGATCATCGCCACACCACGGTGAAAAGAGGACCTTGAATTACTCACAAGGGCAACTGTACAAAATAGATTCAAAATAGAGTCTGTTGTTATCTGGCTGATGAAGGAGACTCAAAATGTTTATGAATGCTTTTGTCTTTTAGTTTGGCTGTTTGTTTTTTCATGTACAGTATATTTTTCTTTTGGTTGAAATTTAATAAATAAATCCCTGTATAACTGTGAACACAACTGAATCAAATGTATTACTGCTATAGAAATGTATTGGTGGAAGTCCTTGTGTACAAATGGAAATAAATAACTTCCTGCTGTGGAAGAAAGTGTGTATGCCTGTTTATCACACTGTAGCACTGCTCAAGAGAGAAAGGGTTATTTTCAAACACAAAGTCCTTGATTCTTCCTGTAAAACATTAATTTCAAATATAGATCTTTTGTATTTATATATTTTTTTCAAGAATATTACTTATATTTAAACATAAGAAGAAGAAGTATCATTCATGCTCAGGACCTACTTTTCTTCCCTATCATCAGAAACTAAATTTTTTCAGCATTTCCTGCATACTGTTTCAAGTGTGTCTTATTTTAGGAGAGAAATAAATAAATCATTCAAATATATTAATATTATATATATAATTTATTAATATATTAAGCTTGGATACTTTATTGGTGAATCTGTTCAAGGAACAACCAGCTCGACTCTCAGACTCTCACTGGTTAAACAGCCCACCCAGTAAAGTACACAGTTTTTGTTATTCTGGTGTTAGTGTACTGATTGCTGAACTTATAGCAAAACCAGCGTTAACATTTGGTAGCTCTCTTACTACAACATATATACTACATTACATACAAGCATTATAATTTAGTCAATGGATGACTATTGTGAATGAATATTGAGGTTACACACTGAGCTGGGTGATATTGCTAAAATTAGTATGATGATAAAAAAATATCCAGATCTTGGCTTTGTGATTTAAAACAATGTGTGAATTGATTTTTACCTTTATTTTATAAAATGTTCTTGAATTCAAGGAGTGTAAGAAAACTTTTAAAAAACATACACAGTAGAATTATTGTAAAAGATATAATCTTATTAATCTATTATTATTATTATTATTATGCAAGCCTTCAAAACTTATTTGCAATCTTTAGGTGAGATTTAGGTGAGGTTAACACTGAGTTTAGTTCCAGCCCCCACTGGGCTGCATTGCACAAATTATCAGGGGATTCAGTCAAAGGTCGATCACTCCTGAAGCAGCAGTAACAGTTATATGTGTTTGTACAGTCATGTGGTCTCTCTAAACTAAAGAGCCCCTTCAGTTAATTGCAGACAAAGTTCATTTTTGTCTTGTTGTGGAGCAGTATGGAGTTCCCCGCTGTGTTGATTTCTGCTGGGCTACTTCTTGTTTTGCTGTGGCTGTTGAGCCTGAGGCGCCGCAGACAGTTTTGTTTACCTCCCGGACCTTCAGGCCTGCCTGTCATAGGAAACCTGCCACAGCTGGACAAAAGAGCTCCATTTAAAACTCTGTTAAAGGTGAGAATGACAGATTGACAACTCGTCTGTCTCATATTTTCCCATCTGTTTACCTGTACATATTAATGTTTAGCTTTGTTGTCAGTTTTGGCTGCAGTGTGTTGTATGTGTAACCTTCTGTTTGTTTGTTATTGGAACTGTATGCAAGTACATCGGGCAGTTAAATACCTTGTTTTGTATACCTTGCCTTCTTATCGTAAAGAACAATTTGCCAACTTCACTTGTTAAGAGAAACAGAGGATACAGTTTTGTTCTCTGCATAGCACTTTTTATGCATGTTCAAAGGTGTGTTTACTGCTCTGTTTTCCTCCAGTTCAGTGAAAGCTATGGCCCTGTGATGACTGTGTACCTTGGCCGTCAGCGCACTGTGGTTCTGGTAGGGTATGATGCAGTCAAAGAGGCGCTGGTGGACCAAGCAGATGACTTCACTGGCAGAGGCCCTATTCCTTTCCTGATCAGAGCTACCAGGGGCTATGGTAATATGTGATATGTTACACATATCAACATGTTTGAGTACATCATTCTGTGTCCTAAACACCAGAATCAGATAAGTGAGACAAATCATTGTACAATCACTGCACAGTAGCACAGACAGTGGATTTGATATTATTTCACTTTTTTCGGGACATTTTATTTTTTTATTGTTGCAGCTTGACACAAAGTTTCAAATTACCATCTATACATCCTTTAAAGGTTTGGCTATCAGTAATGGAGAGCGCTGGCGGCATTTGCGACGTTTCACCCTGACGACATTAAGAGATTTTGGGATGGGACGCAAAGGGATGGAAGAGTGGATCCAGGAGGAGAGCAAGCATCTGGTGGCCCGCATGAATTCTACCAAAGGTATGTTTGTGTGACAATGACTGTGCTTGCCTTATTTGTTTGCTCTGTTTGTGTATTTCTCAACCAGGTAAAACAGGTCACTCTCGTCTTGTTCCAACAAGCCAGTAACTATGGCCTTGCTTAAATAAATGAAAACAACTTTTAAACTGGAGATACTTTCATTTTTGAGACAAAAGCAAAAAGCTGAGCTTGTGTATTTATTTTACTTGAATGCAGTGTGAATTAACACATTAAAAGAAAGAAATTAGAGATAAGAGATTAGCTGACTGGAGTGACTGGTCAAGTGACAAATAGTCCAGAAGTACTGGTTAGAAAAAACCTAAATGCTGAGCGACTGGTTTGATGGGGTGTCAAGGAAAACTTTGATAGAAATTTGAGTTTATCTGTGTGTGCATGTGTGTGTGTGTGTAGTTTTTGAAATAAGCAAGTAAAAACAAAGCAAGAAAAACATAATACAAATGATTAACAACAGGTTACAGCTACTTAAACTAAAAATAGCTAGTCGTAGAAACTGTCAGGGTGCCAAAGTGGAAAAGATAACACACAACACTGAATGTTTGCTTCTTTGTCTCTAGCCACACCTTTTGATCCCACCTACTTCGTGAGCTGCACTGTGTCCAATGTGATCTGCTGCTTGGTGTTTGGTCAACGCTTCAGCTATGATGATGACCACTTCCTCTACCTTCTGCAGACAATCTCAGACATGATCAAATTTGGCAGCAGCCCCTGGGGTCAGGTAAGAGGAGGAGGTGCAGAAAGTGAAGTGGTGGGTGGGTTACTGTTAGGAAAACCACTGCTCAGCTGGAAGATGATGTGTATGCACGTCTACATAGGCTTCACCTCACAGCCACAGAGGCTGCTGCATGCTTGTAATGCATTATCTTCTGTTAAAGAGCATATTTAACAAAAGGAGAAATAACTACTGCAGGTGACGAACACAGTGATAAGGGGTGTTTCCTCTTGTGTTATACAAGCTACATGAAGCTTCTACAAGCACTTATTTACCTGCTGTGGTCTAATTGTGGCTGAGAGAGGACAACTAAAGAAAATGAACACAGTGTCAGGAAGTTACAGCACAATGGTTCAGGTTTCCAGGGTCATTAAAAAATCAACATGACCAGACGTCCAATTTGCTGAAGTTCAACAACATTCAGTCTGTCCTTTCGGACAGCATTACTACGTTTATTTTGATCAATCTTTCGTGTTTTGTTGTTGTGCTTGAGTTGCAGCATAGTTGAAGTTTTTTTTTAATTTGTATCACTCTGCAGTGGTTTAATTTCTATTGCATATTGTCATTTGTAGTGGTGAAGATGTTTACTTTATTTGGTTGCTTTGCCCATTTGCTTGTGTTTTCTCAAAGCATCCTTACGTAGCGTTAAAGTGTATTTCGTACTGTCATAAATATGTTGTAATTATATAGTTGTATACAGTTATTCACACATTATTCACATTAGTTTTTTTCCCACGACAGCTGTATAACATCTTCCCTCGGTTGATGGAATGGCTACCAGGTCAACAGCACAAGATGTTTGCCAGAATTGATGAACTGAGAGAGTTTGTAATGAAAAAGATCCAGGAACACCAGGACACACTGGACCCCACCTCACCCAGAGATTATATCGACTGCTTCCTCATGAGACTCCATCAGGTATGACCAAACTTTCATCATTAATAACCGACATGTTACACTTACTTATTCGCATGTACATACTGTCTAAAATAGATAGTTCTGCAAATACTGAGCCCTCTAGGCCACTAGCTGCAGAGATGATCTCTATGAACTGGAACATCTTGTATTTTGATTCTGCAGGTTGTCATTGTCAGTAAAGTGGTTCCTGTTTCATTTCTTTAGGAAAAGCATTTCCCCACAACGGAGTTCCACTATGACAACTTGGTGTCAACAGTGCTGAATCTGTACCTGGCAGGAACTGAAACCACCAGCTCAACTATCAGATTTGCACTAAGTGTTCTGATCAAATACCCCAAAATACAGGGTAGGTCACTGAAGCAAAGATAAAGGAAGGTATGCGTACACTTGTTTTGTCTAGATACTGAGGACAGATTCAAAAAGTCACATGACTTTTCAATCAAAGATTTTTTAACCTACTTTCTTTTAAACACATCACAAGATTGTTATTACAGATCTTTTCTAACAGAGTTATGGTACTGTAGCTCTAAACATCGTCATTAGTTGCCTGTGATGCGGATGAAACTGAGCATTTTGAACTTCCTCTGCTGTTACAATTATTGTGAGTGTCGATGCCTGTTTTCCTCATTCTGAAGAGAATATGCAGCAGGAGATCGACACTGCGATTGGACAGGAGCGCTGTCCTTCTATGGAGGACAGGAAATCCCTCCCATTTACAGACGCAGTCCTCCATGAAATTCAGCGTCTTATTGATATTGTCCCCATGAGCATCCCTCACTACACACTCCAGGATATCTCTTTCAGGAGTTACACAATTCCCAAGGTATTCTGGTTCACAACAAAGTGTTATTGACAGAATTTTTCCAGATAATAGAAAATGTGTCATCTAATATAATGCTTTGTCTCATCAGGATACATTGATTATTCCCTTGTTGCACTCTGTGTTAAAAGAGGAAAAACTGTGGGCGACCCCTTGGTCCTTCAATCCTCAGCACTTCTTGGACCAGAATGGCAACTTTAAGAAAAATCCTGCATTCCTGCCATTCTCTGCAGGTAAATTATTAAGTGCATTTCCTTCTATCCTACTATGTTTTACTCAGAAATCATGGTTAAATCACTTCCCTGTTTGTGTTTAAGAGGCAGATTATTATAAACCCAGCTCTTGTAATAACGGTCGGTTTGTTTGTTTTATCTGTCAGGAAAGAGATCATGTGTCGGAGAGTCACTCGCTCGCATGGAGATTTTCCTCTTTGTGGTGTCACTTCTGCAGAATTTCACCTTTTCTTGTCCAGGCGGACCTGACAGTATAGATCTCAGCCCTGAGCAGAGCAGCTTTGCCAATGTGCCTCGCAAATACAAGATTATTGCAAGTCCCCGGTGGTAATTCTTCAGGCCTTTAACCTCCAACAAGATGCAATTTTTATCAAATGAAAAATTGTCAATCATCTTGCGACCAATTGTTGGGTCCCCTGATTAACACCCTCTGCTTTACAGCACTTAGCACCAGTGGTGTAGTGCAGGACATACGCAGGTATCCATTTGGGTGAGCTAAATAAGTATGAGTGGTCTTACATATCATTGTTTATAACACAGGGCATTGATAGGCTGCTAAAACAGATGGGGGCATACATTAAGAGTATGCCTATCCTCCCAGGCACTGGGACACCACTGCTTAGCACAGTGATGCAAAGCAAGGACTTACATCTGTAATTTGATGAGTTCAAGGTCAGGAGATCAATCAAGCTGTGTGTCAGCCTGTCAGTGTGTCCATGCATGTTCCAGTGTATCACTGTCTTGTGTCTGAGCAACAGACTGAATGTCCATGTCAGACTTTGGGGATCATTTTCAAAGACTGAGGCTGCAATATGTTAAGAACTCATCGAATTACTCTGAGTACCAACTGTCATGGCAGGTTTTATTAAACCTTTAAATGACACATCAAGTATACAGCCTCATGTGGAACCACTGTATTTTATATTCAGCACTTTTTTTGGTTTTATAATACAAAATGTACAACATGTGTACTACACCTAAAGCTAACTGATGCATTAATTTATTCTACATGATAAAATATAAGAAAATTAACATTATTTTAAAATTCAGTTTATTAACTATCTCGTCCAAGTGCTCTAACTGTTCTGTGTGAAGAATGTGAAGAGATAATGTCAACAGTGATCATAGAATTAAAAAAACACTTTCTCACTGTCACACCAATGTGAGAGTATATGCGACTGTATACAAATTACTGCACGAAGCATAGCACAAGTCCATATTTCTCCATTCAGCCACAAACAATCTGTTGCTTTATTAAATGTTGGGCAGGTGATATTTATGCTTCACATGTTTCTTGACATCCGGTGCTGGTGAGATGTTGCTGTTTGGTAACTGAGGCAGGTACTGAGCCTAGAGAGAGGAACAGATCACAAGAGTAAACCACCTGACGACCACGATCTCCTGTGCATTTCTCTGAAACGTTTTTAAAAATTTAGATGATGCTTTATCAGGGTATCTGGCAGTGAAAGAGGAACTGTCATTTAAAACTATTCTATACTTTAAGTTAGCTGTTTAAAAGTAGGTGTCTTCTCCAGTTGATTGGAAGCAGTTCTTGTGTGACTGGCAAATATAAGCTGTGTATTATGTTTTCAGTGTTTGGAACAAACACCAACCATGGCAGCATTTTCAAACCTACAGCACTAAAACTTTATACTAAAAACATTTTGGGTGTCACTCAAAGACAATGAACCTCTCCCAGCTCTTTTTCTGTCTTTGCCAGTGATGCCAATTTGGCATCATTGGATGATTTCTTACACCATTAAGCCGCAGTGTTCCATACTCACCCCTGCCTGTCTACGTCGGGAGCCTTTGTCATGTCGTCTCCCTGGGCGCTCTCCATCACGGCCCCAGTTGGCTCCTCCTTCTTCCTGGAAGTAAGGCAACTCCAGCAGCTCTTGACAGGACAGCCGGAGAGAGGGGTCCATCACCAGGCATGACTGCTCACACAAAGATTCAAAGACTTAGCATGTAGCTTTGGAACAGAACACTGAGTTTGGCTTGGTAAAAGTTGTCAACAAAAGTACCAACCTAGCTTTTAGCTTTTCTGTACTGTAACTTCTTGTTACTTATCAGCACAGAAAAACACAGCATTTATATTGCAATGATACAATATAAAATATATCTGTGATATGCTAAAATCATGCTTGTATATCAGTCAGGCTTTATCACACATGAACATAATATACCTTCATAACCTGGAGGGCATGAGGGGACACTCCATGGAAGCGCTTTTCCAAGGGCTCCTAAGAGCAAAGATGAATGGAAAATAATGGCATCAAACACACTTCATCGCCTCTCCATTGTTCAAATGCATTCTCAATGGTAACAGGACTCGTACCGTTGTGTCAGGTTCGGGAATACTAACGCCACTGAAGAAAACATTGGAGCGGAAGACCTGCTGGTGACGAGGGATCAGGTCACCTGAGGTCAGAAATGAGATCGTCAGTATCTTCACCAAGTACCAAAAATTCCAAGGTCCAAGGTCTGCTTTCTATAAAGACTGAACTATTAGTCTGTGTGATAGAAGATGCACAATTTTAGCATTAAAACTGAATTACTGTTAAATCTTATTTGCTGGTCATGGGAACTGTAGTTGTGCGAGTGAATCTCTGCAAGTGTAGATGATTTATTTTAAGGATTTGATTGATGTGATCCTTTATCAGCCTACCGAGAGTTTTTCGGATGAGGTAGAGCTGGTCAACGTCGGACTTCCCGGGCCACAGTGGATTCCCATGTAGCAGCTCAGCAAAAACACAGCCCAGAGCCCAAACATCCACGGGAGGCCCGTACTGAGTGTCTCCGACCAGCAGCTCAGGGGCCCGGTACCAGCGGGTCGCTACGTAGTCTGTATAGTCATCCTCTGGTCCCGCTAAGTATACAACATACGGACAGATGGAGATAACTAGTATGGACAGGCATACACTTAGATGCTGAATAATGAACACTAAATAACACGTACATTGTAGACGAAGGGATTACAAGGCACGCTGAATGACCACATGTTAATGTATGGTAACATAACACCAAAACCTAAAGCAGGAAGGGTAAACAGAGACACGCTACACTGTGACGCTCTAACTGGCTGAATGGTCCTCCTATGCAATGTATTCATTGGAACATTGAAAGTGAGGAGGCCATCAGCAGGAGCGGGATATAGGTGCTGTGTTGAATAAGTCATTAGAGGCACATTAACCCTAAATGCACATAATTGCACTGGCACTCTGGATGACCTACTCAGAATACGGGCGAAGCCAAAGTCACAGAGCTTGATGACTCCGGTTTTGGTGAGGAGGATGTTCTCTGGCTTTACATCACGGTGGATGCACTGCAACATAAATGCTCAGTATCAAGGATTTGGCAACATGATACACAGTCTCTTAGTGACGGAGAGAGAGGCTTATATTTAGGGTGACGGATTAGCAATGGACATGGACGAACAATAGCAAGAGATCAGAAACCCATACACATTTCAGTGTTGAAACTGAATACTGCGTTGCAGTCACTGAGACTTAAATGATTCCTGTTGTGGGAAATTGAAGCCTAAACAAAAACAGAGTTTGATCATTGCGGTCTGGAATTTGACGTTATCTTAGTTAGACAGATTAGAGTGGCTGTTTGTGGTTTGAAATTGTACAAATTCGTGAATAACTTCAGTCAAATCTCATCCAGACAAATATTCTGTAGTGAAAAAAAATTGAGCTAGTAAACTATTCTGACAGGAAAACAGTAAGCAAATTATCTTCTGTAAAATAGGACTGCTCTTGCCCACACAAGTATTTATATGCTCATACTATACTATATATTTATATATATACACACACATTATGTTCAGATGAAGTCTGAGAAGTCTACCTTAAAACAATCAGGTGCCATATGAATGGCAACTACTACTACTGTCCAAATAGTGGTACAGTGGAGTCATACTACAAATGGATCGCTGCATAATCAAAATGTAGAGGATGAAACTATTATTTCAATGTACTGTATCTATGAAATTAAGTTAATAAATTAAGTCCCAGGTTAAAAATATACTGACATTGTGCTTGTGGCAAAAGTTGACAGCCTGCAGCGTCTGCCACATGATACTTTTCAGCTGAGCCTCAGGTACCCTACAGAGGACAAGAGACAAAAGAAATATTGATTGTTGTGGAACAGAACAAAACCGTGTCACAAGTCATGTTTTCCTCATCTATTATTCCAGATTTCAAAAAAGAAGTGGTGCTTTACACAGCCCTCTCGTCGCCCGGGTAACCTTAGGACTGTCTCTAACAGCAACGGCGCCTTTGTTTTCAGGAGCAGCTAGAGTTTCTGCTGCACAGCCTTGTGGGAAAAGGAAAAATGCTCAGACAGCAGGCGGCCATTGTTTCTGTGTGACTTCACCTGACGGAAAAAGTTCACTAAAAGAAAAAATAAATAAAATAAACAACTCTTTTACTTAAATACTTGATATTTAGCTTTAGACCTGGAGATTCCTCTCACACTTTGTTGCCAACATTCACACATCTTTAAAATCTCTTGGCAACAGTCTTACAACTCTCTTTGTAATTCACCCTGTTCCTTCTTCTCTTAAGCAGTAATAAATGCACACGCAATAAGTTACATGGTAAACTGTATGCTAAACAGCCCACAGTGTATAAATACTCCATCACAGCTAAATGTGCTGCATAAAAGTAAGAAATATTATCAACAAAATGTAATTAAAATATCAAAAGTAATAGGATGTCAATATGCAGAAGGAAAGCCCCTGTCAGCTGTACATGAATATACTGTATAATTATAATATTTGATGATTATCACAGATGGTTTAACATGCAAACAGTATTTTAATGTTGTAGCTGGTTTAGAGGGACTACTAGAGTAGTTAAATAACTGTGTTGCATCAACTGGTGAAATATTTGGTACCTAAAATCCTTAATCTGAAAAGTAACTACTACCTATGTCAGAGGTAATGGAGTAAAAAGTACAACTTATTTGTCGGATGTAGTGAAGATTCAGTATAGAAATATGAGGGGATGTACTCAAGTAAAAGCACAGTACTTAACAGATACACTGAATGATTATCTTCACCTTTCTCAATAACTCACTGCTCTAATTCAGAACTCGTGTTCAGATCTTCACCTGGCAGTACACATGGCAGTCTCTACGTGACCTACCCTCTCGGGTGTTTGTCCAGCTCATTGAGGACCGTCTGCTCACAGAACTCGAGCACCAAGTGGAGCCGTCTTTTCCGTCTGAAGACCTCCAGCAGGTTGACCAGATTCACATGCTTCAGCTGCTGCAGGGCCAACCGAGAACATGGACAATGTGTCAGCGCCGAACAGCCCGAAATGTTGGACAAAATTAAATATTAAGTATCCGTAAAGATCTTTGTATTATGTGTAATTATAATAACACATGTGCATGACACATTCCTAAAAGATTAGACAACAGATTATAGAACTTAATGAGTGGATGTGCACTTGTGTGTGCAGGTGTCCACCTGCGGTGTTCGATGTGAGCAAACTTGATACTATTGGGTAATACTAATCTCTTCTTACCTTCAGCATACGTATTTCTCGCATTGCAATCTTCTTAATGACGGGGTCATCTTCAGATTCGACAAACTTCTTGATAGCAACTATCTGGTCGGTATCTCTATGTCTGCATTTGAACACCACACCATAGGAACCTTCACCAATTTTGGCCAGCTTTTCATATTTCTCCATTGGGCAGTTACTCGCTGTCACCTGTCAAAAGGTCAAAAGTTTTCACAAACTCATCACCTCAATAAAAATGTAAGTGTTTATAATAATGATATTTCAACATTCCCCAAATAAAATACAGACACTGGACTTAGAAGAAAATATTATTATTTAAAAGGTGACACCTCAGAGATAATTCCACAGTGCAGGAGATGTTTCAGTGTCACACTCACCTGTCCAGAATCTGAAAGGGTCTTCATCGACAAGTCAGCCACGAGTCTGCGTTTGATCTGAGTCCATCAAAAGTCCGCAAAGCTCGGCTGTATGTGGGCCAAAGTGTGACAGCCACTTTTTTTTCACCCTTTGTTCATAACGCCAGTATGAAACAGTAAAAGGATTTCACAGGTCTCTGTCCTGATCCTGATCCTGCTTTAGTCTGTTTCTCCTCGTCCTGTGCGTCGTCACTACCTTGGTAACCCTTCTGGTTGTTGTTTATCTCCAGTACGGTCCACTAACTCAATGCAAGTCTTCTTCTTTTAATCACATCCTAATATTAAAAACGGTGTTTGCTGCATTCAGAAACAAAGAAACAACGAGCTGCTCACTACGACGTTTAACTTACCCCTTAGAAACTGCGCAGTAAAGAGCAGCAATAACGTGGTGCGCATCCAGGATATCAATTCTCAACGCTGGCTACGTAAGGAATACACATGCGTTGTAACCATGGCGACGGTTTGTCGACTGGCGAAATGGATGCCACATTAATTAACTGGTGATAACTTATGTAGCGACTAAGATTTTAAATATGAGATACAGGACAGATGGAAAATATCATAAAAGCTGTAAGATAATGGAAAATCAACTTTATTGGTCAAAATGACATTTCATGTCGGTTTACAACCATTAGCATGTAGACTGATAATAAGAGCAGCACATGTATCATTTTGAGTACAAATACCTTTATTTTACCTCTAATCAGTGGAAAGTATTAACTCAAGTACTGCAGTTATATTTGACATATCCAAAAAATATGATCAACTCACACAATCTAATTAAATTTTTAACACCCAACAGCATATGAAGTAGTTAAATAGAGTCCAACCATAACAAGATACAAAAGTTTATATCATTTATCACATATATGATCTAATTACTGTGTACATAATACACTGACAGCATCCATCCAGCTACATGAGTAGTACATTTCGCTGTTAACACTTCTGTACTTGTACTTGAGTGAGATTTTGAATGCAGGACTACTTTTAATTTTGTATTTTTCACATTGTTAAAGCTTTACTTTTACTTAAAGTAAAGCTTCTTCCATAACTGCTTTGAACGTGCTGAAACAGGAACATGCCTCGCATTGTTGTGTCTTTTAAATGCTTGCCCATACACCAACATGTAATCACTATAAGAGCTGCATGTTATTCAAAGCCTCGTTCCACTGTCCAGTAGTTTCATCATGTCACTGCAACAGATGTATTCAGGACCAGCTCTGATGAGGTAACATGATTTATAGACTATATCTGTTCTCTCTGTTGACTGTGAATATTTTTCCTCCCTCGGCTTGTCTGGCTCAGAGAATTTGGGGTTGGCCACAGCTCTGTGGGCTCCTCGGCAGAGTCACACGGAGAATCGTTTAGGACTTCACAGTGAATGGTGGGAAATGGTTGCACTCTTGTGTTCAGAGACACACAGACACCTTGAGGTCCTGGCATCGAAGCCTTGTGGTAAAGGGTATGAAATGCCCCATGGCAGACTGGTAAGAGGTGTTGGCTGTACGGGGTCAATAAGGCACAGAGATTGTTGTGTTCAGAGGCCCAGGCAGTATGTTCAAAGGCCAGTGGAGAGCAGAGAAAATAGGTCAGAACATTTACATTTTAAGTATGAACAGAACACAAGTGGCTTCCTCTGTTAATAAAGCTTTCACAGTTCCTTGTCTGATAGTGCTCTGATACTCACAGGCTAAAAGAGTGAAAGACGAAATGCTCATTATCTTTGATTCAATCAAATATGTAACTGCTATACTAAAATAATCCCTTCTTTTAATTCTGCTGCTTGTTTCTCAGAACAATAGAGGATGAAGACGTGCAATTATATCTGTTGTGAGCCTTCTCTAGCCCCACATTTGCTACTGTTATAACGGTGAACATTTGTACTGTTTGCATGAAAGTGTGGATCAGAAAAAAATGTACAAAATATTGCACATCTTTGCCCACCAGGCGGCAGTGCACACCCATCACAGCTCCTACAGACACACACAACGGGAGATGTTATAGTGCTAGTTGTTGACATATGATAGTCACACTCATTTTCAAGCCCGTATCATTAATGGTAATCAGATATATAGTGCAGTTGACACTGTGGAACAAATTGTCTATGGTATCTTTGTTTGACTGCTCATTGTTTTCTGTTATTACCAATGTTTTGGGGATTTTACCTTGAGTTTCCTCATGTTTAATGTTATTGCTTTGTTTGATGAATAGTCCATTCTTCAAAACTGTCCTAGTCAATGGAAATTATAGACACCTGTGGGAATAACATTTGGACAAAACCTAAAAAAAATTAAAAATATATTTTTTTTCCCAAGACTGAAGACTGCACAATGGCAGTTTACTATCTTTATTTCCCTGATGAATCATCCCTCAGACAGAGACAAATTATTGAAACCATCACTGTTTTGTTTAAGTCTAGCCTTCCTTTTGAAAATACACAATCCGACCTCTAAAAAGCACCCAGATCTAGGACAGTGCACCACACAGTCCAGCCCTGTTGGCTCTCCATCCTTTGAAATTCACCGTGCTACTTTTAGACATGCTAGTCCCAGGGGCCTCACTTCTTTGGCCTGGCAGGCGTTCCCCTTCATAACCACCAGGTAAATGTGGCTGTCAGTTTGGCAAGACACTAATGCCATACAAGGCTTGTTGGCATGTCAGTCATCACTGCCTCAGTGGCAGACAGGCACAGAGAGTGTGAGAGAGCAGTTATTCAGCTTGTTCAGCTTCTGGCTTCCTGATGTGGACACAGGGCAGGCAGCAGAGCTCTGTTAAACAGCAGATGTTTTACACTGCGGCCGTTACCCTCATTTCCTGGGCGGAGAGCTGCTCGCTCTATTAGACGAGTAACAGGAACCAGAAAAAAAAAGAAGAGTTAGAGAGGGGGAGAGAGAGAGAGAGAGAGAGGCGAGTGAGTGCAAGAGAAAAGTTAGCCGAGAGCTCCCACAAATCACTTTGTCACCAGCAAGCTCTGACAAGCACCAGAGAGAGAGAGAGAGAGCACACGGGGAGAAAGGGAGAGAGACAGGGAGTTAAATAGAGGTGTGAATAGGGAGTTGTGTCAGACACAAGAGGGAAGGTGTGAAGGAGCTGCTGCGGGCATAAACGAGGTGATACCGATGGATGAATAGTGGGAAGAGAGGACAGAGACAAGACAACAATCCGACTCCCAAAAGAGCGCGAGCTAAGAGGGACTGTTACTCCTGCTACTGCTGTTGATACTGCTGCTGTGTCTGGATGGTACACTCATTTAAAGAGAAGGTGTGTCAAACTTTAAACTTTGTTTTAGGAGGACATGGTTAGATTGACAGAAGGAGAGTTTTACTGTGTCTTTATCTTCTGATAGCATCTGTACTCGAGCCATTTTCATCTCAGGACTGATACCAAGATACCATTTAATTATCATATTATTGTGTTTGAGAATGAAGAGATAGTTACAGAGATAGCTGCTCTGTGTGTGAAGTAGGCATGAGTCGGAGGTGTTGAAAGCAATTTCTGGTGAACGGCAGCTGTACACAGATCACATGCTGTTATTGCTAAAAAGAGGTAGTCAGATCGGAGAGCAAAGTTTATCAGATGTTTTTCTGTAGGGACATTTCTTTTAATGACTTGCCTGCATAGTTTGTGACTAGAGAAGAATAAGTAAGTGAAAGCAGGATTTTTAAATACTACATTATTCTTTTTTCCCCCTCACCGTGGATATTTGATTATCTCCGGGTTGTGTCAAAGACCCTGAGAGTTTTATCTGGGCTGTAAAGGAAGCAAGAGGTCATCTGATCAAACTTCAGGAACAGAATACAGAGAAATAGGAAGGCCCTTTTTTCACTTTAACCACATTGTTATTTTCTCTTCCTTATAGACGTTTAGAGAGGACCTGTTTGACATTACATACATGTACAATAGCCCTTAATGAGCTGTGAATAGACTTAGTGTGACGAGGAGGACAGGAAGCCGTGTCAGCTGAACAGCCGTGGACTCAGATAGTAAGTAAGTTAGGCTCTTTCGTTTCATTGAGTGCTATACAGCTCCCTTTACATTCACTCAGCTGCTCTCTGGGGACGAGTAAAGAGAGACTGCCTGGTGAGCAATACAGCACAGAGCTGACACGTGGAGGTGTATACAGTATACCTGCTTTGAGTAAGACAGGATTCAGTTTAATACTGGAGCTGGAGGCTTTAAATCAATCAGTCACCAGCTGATTCACCTCTGTGGAGTGTGTTGTTAGATTCATTTGACTGATGGGTGCTGTAGAGATCTTCTGAGCCTTGGGGGCGCTGTCTATGTGCATGTTTGGCTGGGCTCTGTTAGCATTTGACAGCTCCGCTCTGGACTCACTTCAGCGTCTGAGACGTCATTGTGTTACCTGTGTGGCTGAGTCAGAGGCTGGCTCATCCCTCTATGTCTGTCTGCCCACTGGGATTCTCTCCACCTGCTTCTATGCAAAGAAGACACAAGTGTTAGGTGGTTTTCACAGCAGCAGAGACAGCGGTGGCACCAGTAGCTCTGAACTTTCAGGACTCTCCACAGTGCTTTAATTGTTGTGCTGTGTGAAAACACTTTGCGTCACTCACACCTCTACACGGAGTGATTCACTATTCCCCAAGCATCCCTGGTCAGAGACAGTCAGTGAAAGGAAAGGTGAAAGAGGATTTGCTAAGAACCAAAGGGGTTGCACACAGTCAGATTGCACCATGAAGCTGGCGTTCTTGATGCTCATTGCTGTGTACACGGTGGGCAACGTAAGTGGTATGTCAACATGCAAGACGCTGGACCTGGAGATGGTGAAGAAAAAGCGCATTGAGGCCATTAGGAGCCAGATCCTTAGCAAACTGCGTTTACCAAAAGAGCCTGAGCCGGATCAGGCTGGGGACGATGAGGAGATCCCCACCACCCTGTTGTCACTCTATAACAGCACCAAGGACATGCTGAAGGAGCAGCAGACTGAGGTCCAGACAGACATCTCCACAGAACAGGAGGAGGAGGAGTACTTCGCCAAGGTGCTACACAAGTTCAACATGACCAGTAAGTACCAAATAACTGACAATAGACAGTCATGTATTGGGCCCACATGGAGAGAATTGCTGACTAACTAACTACAGGACAAAGAATATCCGAAAAGAAAAAATGGTTATTCTTT
Source organism: Miichthys miiuy (assembly GCA_036365135.1). Lineage (NCBI taxonomy): Eukaryota > Metazoa > Chordata > Actinopteri > Sciaenidae > Miichthys > Miichthys miiuy. The sequence continues at coordinate 3,784,470 of CM071607.1, read as the reverse complement.
AGGTACATTAAAACTTGCTAAGGCAGAGGGAAGTCAACAGGTGTCATTTTGTACAAGAAATACTGTACATAAACAAACCAAAAACCAAAGATGGTCTAAAGTACTACTTGTTATTTTATTGGCACACCAGAATTCAGCATAAATAAACCTTAAAGAACCTGCTGGGATAGACAAACTTAGTGGCTCCACCCCAAATTTAACTGAATTTGCCCGATGGCTGGTGTCAATTGCAATCTTCTCCATAAATTCCCTCAACATGTGTACCCCTTATGATTTCCATCCAACATCTTCAGGCAGCTTGAGGAGTTCAGAGATCACAGGCGTTACAAGTTAGCAGCAGTATGTGTTGCATCTGGTATGCTGCTCTATGTTGCTTTCGTGGTATCCATGGCATTTTTACTGCTTTATTAGTACTGTTTGTTTGGCTAGCATGCATATGCTGTTTGTTCAGCCAAATGGTTATTTGGCCGTAATTGTGCAATGACTCCCAACTATTATGATAAACAGATCTTTTTTTGTTTTGTTTTGTTTCTTTGCTCCATTGTTCTCTACATGCCTATACTCCTCACCCTATCAGGCAGGCATTCACACTATCCCTCTTTTATCCACCACTTCAAAAGAAAGACTTGAGTGGATGGACCGTGCTCAGGAGTGTGCAGACCAAAGAGAGAACAAAGGAAGCTTTAAAATGAAGGGCATGATTTTGTTCTAGTTACATGAAAACCAAAAAGACAGGAGCAAAAAATGGAAATTAGATGAGAGAAGTCATGAAATGCACTCATTCACCCTCACCCTGTCTCTTTCTTTCTCTTTCCCTTGGGATTGGGGGTTTCCTGTAACTTGAGCATTGGGGTTTCCCTTGCTTATCCTGTCACTTGTTCTTCATCATATCTCTTTCTCCCCGACCATTTTCTCGTTCACAAACACGTCCCTCTGCCTGTGGTTACTCGTCTCTGTCTCTTTCTGTGTCTCTCTCCCTTGCTCTCACTTCTCTCTCTGCTGGGTTTCCTGAGCTTATTATCAGTGTGTTTGCAGCATGTTTGTGACAGGGCAGCTTGGCAGGAAGGAAGGCAGGCTGATGGCCACTGAGATCTTGAGTGACTCAGGTCCGGTGCAAGCGGTGCCCATGGGGAGCATGTGTTTCCTACCTCTGTTGAATGCCAGAGAACACCCATCCACTGTCTTAACCCTCAGCACAGCTCCTTAACAGACTCAACTTCCACACAGTAAAGGAAAGGGTGAACGCCAATTGTATGAGTGTGTGTGTGTGTGTCGGCCTAGCAAGAAATGTTTTGCAATTATTTAAAAAAAAACACACGCACGCACATGGGGTGTGGAAGACAAGCCAGCTTCTGCTCTTCTGTGAAAAGTAAAAGACTGTGTTTGAACAAAGCAATTAAAACAGAATCCAACTGGAGAACAAGTCATTTTTTTTTAATGTTCATTAACAATCCTGTTCGTCACTTCAATTTGTGGTTCTTTTTATTGGACGACTCACACTTTCCTGATACCTCAAAACAGCCTACGGGAATGCATATTTGTGTGCAGAACATTTTAGAACTTAACAGTTTTAGTCTCCATTATGATAATTGTGTGGTGGATTAGGCTAAATTCCTCCAGCCAGTTAGCAGTCACATCCGTCCCACACAAATCCACCTCTCCCATTTAACATGGTATCGGTCCAAATGTAATTCAGCTCGTTTACAGAGGGAACTCTTTTCTTCTTTGGAAACTAGCCACTCTGTGCCACTCGGGAGTGAAATGAGTTCACTGCTCTGGAGTAATTATTATATTTAAGAGTAAATGAAGCTGCTACCACCCTACGATGAATAAGAGTAGCAACAGGGGCTGGACAGTATGTCTAAAACAGGGTGAGGTGGGGAAAAGAGACATTGACGAGTGGGATGTGGGAGGGTGGAGCCGAGTATATGAAGGAGGCAGGTATTTAGGCTGTTGCTGGAATCTGGTTCCTCCCACTGGTAATTACAGAGCTGTCTCCCTACCTGTCACAACAGCTGTCCCCGGCTTACCTGGATAGGCTCTGATTCAACACACAAATCCCCCCCCACACCCATGTTAGTACGCAGGCTAGGGTGCTATCTTTACCCCTAACTGGAAGAGTGAGGCCTTTTCTCAGCCAAGCATGGAGAACACATTTTACAGTCAAAGTGTTGTATTTTGATAACATGAGCTGCACAGTGATAGTCCTCCAGAGACGATGCAAGCTGTGTTAATTGAAAAGTAGAAGTGAGGATTAAGCTTAGCTGTAATTATAGTACTGCCGCCAATATGCTTCTTAGGGGAAGTGACGTAATTTCCTGTTTCGTAAACACTTCTCTAACCCTTAACACATTTATCTCAGTTTACTCAAACTGAACTGGAGACGATGACTTTCCGTTCTTGGTGTTGCTTGGTACATCACTGCCAATTCACCACTCTTCACATACTGTACACTGTTGTGACGCTCTGTGTTCCCATTCATGCACTTACAACCAAACATTTGACTCTGCTCTGGGTGGAACCAGTAAAATGTCATCTCATTTCCCTTTACACTGCACACCAGTTGTTTTCAGTTTCAGTTTGGCTTCGCTACAAGGCTTGAAACACTACCTACACAACGACACAGATGGTGATACTGGTAAATGATACACAAGCAGCCGTGACATGGAGGATCCTGGTAGAGCCTAGATCGACTATGCAGCTCAAGTATGCGCGGCTGGGTTGTAGCTGCTGTCAAAGAGTAATTCCAGGATTTGAGAGAAGAGAATTCAGGCTTTGGCAGGCTGAAGCAGGGTAGAAGTTTTGGGCCTGAGCCAGACCCGGGCTCCATTTATACACATCTCCAATTTCTCTGCACCCCCACTCACACTCTTCCACCCCTCACAACTTACTTGAAGTTGTATTCATGAGTGCATTCTTCACTTTGCTGTTTTCGTTGCATGTACGCTGGTACAACACCCCTCCCTTCTGCACCTTCTCTCACTCTCTCTCACTCTCTCTCTCTTTCTACACAGTGTTTCACTCTTGATCATCTGCCTTCCTGCTCTTATCTTTGCATGTCTCCATCCAAATTAATCCTTTGTAATGTAGCGCTGCTAGATTTATGGTGTTAAAGCCTTCAGTAGCTTGGCTCTGTTTTTTATCAAGCTCTGCAGGGGGAATGTTCCTGCTGTCATGATATGGACAGGCTCAGGATTAAAAGTTGCAAATATGGGCAGGGATACTGTAAGAAAACAAAACACTCTCTATGGTCAATTTTACAGCAGCTGGAATAAATGAATGTTTGGCTGCAGCTGAGATTATTGAGTAACACTTTGAATCTGTACGCATTTTATTTAAATGTGTACAGAAAAAAACGTTCAAGTTAACTTATTAAGAACATGAAGTAACTAGAAGACTGCACCCAGCAGAGTGCAGATCTCTGCCAGGTGTGTCTGGGGGCATATGGGTGGGGAACAGGCGTGTGTCCAGCATGTATGCATGAGGGTAGTGGAATGAGAATAAGCAGGTTACATTATCAAGGTGCAAATCTGGACAGGAACAATTCGAATAACAAACTCCAGCAAAGTGAAATGTCAGTTTCAAGGAAAATACTAACATAAGAATCTGCCATGACTCATATGACCGATGATATGTACGCTGTCCATTGTGGAAACAAGATGCCAAACTGAAGCAGTTGTTTATTACTCGTGAACCCTACTGGCCGTTTAAAAGGAGTGACGAGTCAGCAGTCAGTTTAAAAAACAGAGAAGTCAGCAAAATATGTCTTATATAAAATTGTGAATCACTGCAATCAGGGGGAGGTCCTTAAACACACAGTCATACAAAAATAAAAAAATATGAAGCTGACGGGTCCAGCAGTATGTGAGCACCAAACACATGATCCCCTCCAGGCAGAGATAATGAACATCTCTTACGTACATTAAGTGTTGTCCCGTTTTCAAAAATCATGCGTTCTTGTGCTAAGAGAGATTGTAGAAAAGCATACTGTATATCATAACTGTGGTTTGCCAACTATCAAAACCTCCACCACCGCTCCACACAGACCATAAAATGTATTTGTCCGATGCCAATATCTTTTAGTATACTGCTCCTGTTCTCCACATCTTCACTAATATTTGTCTTGGATCAGGAATCTAGAGGAAATGAATGAAGTGTGCCTCTGATCCAGATTTGACAGTTTTAATCTGCTCACAAAGAGTCCGGATCCAATATTTATATTCATAAATAGACAGTGCTCAATAGTTTAGTTTTACTTATTTTGGATAAAATAATAGAGAGGAAGAAGGATAGTTTGAGACACTAGATCATGATGACGATTATATCTTTATTCATGACATACTGTCCCTTACATCCAAAAACCTCAGTCAAGTTTCTTTCCTGTTTTATGAAAGGGTTGCATTTTTTTAAATCACACAGGTAACAATGACACAGATTCCAGCACCAAGAGCAAGAGCACCAAATCCATCCCAATGTACTTCAACATCACTAAGATACGGGAGAGTGTGGGGGATTACCGCCTGCTGACGAGTGCGGAGCTACGGATGCTCATCAGTCACACCACAATAGCTGATAAGCAGCGGGTGGAGCTGTATCAGGGTCTGGGGAAGTCGGCCAGCTACCTTTTTTCCCGCTTCATCACTAACCAGTGGAAACACAAATGGCTGTCCTTCGATGTCACAGAGACCCTTCAGGACTGGATCCGCAAGAACTGTGAGAAAAAACAAGTTTTATGGTTCTATGATGACCTCTGTACATTTCCATATGATATTCACCTTCACAAATAAAGTAACCAACCAGTTTTTAAATGTCTCCATATTGTAAATCTCTCTTTTGCCAGATACTGAGCAGGTTTTCGAACTTCGGCTGTTCTGTGAATGCAGTGACACTAGTAGCGAGGCTAGCTTCAGTTTTCAGATCTCTGGGCTATCGGGCAGTAGAGGAGACACAGAAGTAATACGATCCATGACGCAGCAACCACCGTACATCCTGACCATGTCCATCCCCCAAAATGTCAGCAACCACCACAGATTACGCTCAAAACGCTCCACGGAGACAAAGGACACCTGTACAGCGTAAGCAATCATACTCACGTCACATTTTATTTCATTGACCTTTTGATTGACCGTTAAACTTAACCCATAGCAAACCCATAGCTAACTGGTAGTTTCAAAAGACATGCCAAAACATTATTGCTACTCTTGTTTACCCTCTTTACAACTCTGTGGTCATTTTAAAAGGTCTACGGTAAATGGACTTTGCAACCATAGTAGGATGAAGCGCTTTACAATGTGCCTTCAACCACACACACACTGATGTATGGTGGAGCTGCCATGTAAAGCAGATGGCCTGGCCATCAACAGCAATTAGGGTTCAGTGTCTTGCTCAAGGACACTGAACAATTCACCACAGCTGCACAGGAGTACTGGCTGAGGAGACAGTCTGTATTTTGTACTTATGTCAGTTTGATTTTTCTTGGGGCAATGACTGCGGTATATCAGACTTTCAGGTAAATAGAGTAAATCTTTGGCCTCTTGTTTAAGATTGGAAAGACATCTCAGCTGCAATTTTCACTGACAAGATGTGTGTAATCTGACATTAAAACTACCCAACTATGCTCTAAAAATGTCAACGCCATCTCATTGCATACCTCACTTTTCTTATGCAGCCAGACAGAGACCTGCTGTGTGAGGAGCTTGTACATCGACTTCAGGAAAGATCTGGGCTGGAAATGGATACATAAGCCAACGGGATACCTTGCCAATTACTGCATGGGGTCCTGCACCTACATCTGGAATGCTGAAAACAAATATTCTCAGGTACAGTGCAACACGTCACTGTAGCATGCAAGTCCACATCTGACTACATGGCTGAATAACGTACAGCTGTGAAATGTTTGCAAGCTCAGACTGAAAGTAGTCTCACATCTTAATTCCCTCTTCTCTGTACTGAAGGACTCACACAACAAGTCTGTGTCTAATCGGTGCTGAAATGATTCGTTTTGATGAATTGATTAGTTGGTCAAAATTTAAAATCCTGATCGTTAATTAAGTCATTCATTAAGAAAGTTCACAAATGTGAGATTTTTCTGCTGTTAGTTGGACAAATGATCAGAAGACCCTGGCAGTTTTCACATTTCTTGGACATTTTATAGCCTAAACAATTAATTGATTAATTATTGTAATTATAGTTATTAACATAAATAACATACTCATTGTTAATGCCAGTAATCATCAGTTACAGGCCTAATAAACTGTGACTGATATCAAAATCAATTGTGGTGTGGCTCTAAGGATGAGTTCACACATTCATTTTTTGATAACTTTGATGATCTCTTCAGCTCAATCAGATCAAAATCTGATTTATTCATAACTGATGACACTCCACCAGCCTCAGTTGTGATAATTAAACGTTAACAGTAAACGTTAACACTATACTAAACATGGACATAGCGTTTAAGTGCAGCCTAAGTAAGACTGCTAGTATGTGCGTCCTCTTAAGCTTGTTTAGTTGACGTCAGTGAAGTGTATTTATTTACAAACTTTGCTGGAATACATATTTGTCCTGGGTCTTTATTCTTTTCTGTGGAATAGCCTCTAAGATACAGTGACCAGACTTTCCGGTCTGTCTGGGAGTTTCAAGCTGGGTAATCCCGGTTACATAGCGTGTATCATGTTCTGTCCCACTCATTATTACCTAACCCAATATAAAAGTATAAACAATGCACCACAAGTCTGAATTCAACACTGATTTGTTTGTATGTGTATGTGTGAATCATTCATTGTCACGGCTGTTACCAGCCTGTGAGTCACCTGCAGAGTCAACCTGTCAGTTTAACAGTTGACATGCTGGAGAGAAAGTCAGTGTTTTCTCCGGGAGATTCCTTCCTTTGTGAAGTACCCGGCAGTGAAAGTATTACGTTCATGGCGTCCATGGTGTTGAATTGATGAGGATAAAACAATTAAATGTTGTTTAAATAATGTTCATACACTTACATGTAAGCCTACAACTAACAGCTTTGGTTGCTTGAGAAAACTAAAGTTATCAATATAACCGTGCAACCTCTAGGAGGAAGAGGGCCTCGCTGACTGTGCCCCATAACCATAAAATATGAAATAAAATCTGCTAAAGAATAATCTATTTTTTTTAACTGTCAAACCTGCAAAAAGTCCTTGTAGTGCAGTACTTTGTGAATAATACCTGGATTTTAACTCACACTCATAAATCCATTATCTGTTGTGTCGTTCTCTGTTTTAATGTCTTACCTTCATATAATTGTTCACAGATTTTGGCCTTGTATAAGCATCACAACCCAGGAGCCTCTGCCCAGCCCTGCTGTGTTCCCCAGGCACTGGAGCCACTGCCAATCCTCTACTACGTGGGCAGGCAACACAAGGTATCTATACCACAGCCAAGTAAACCGCCTTGTGAGGTGAAATGTTTACAGAACATTTTATGTGAAAGCAACACTTACAGATGGTTTATCACATTGCTGTTGATTTTCACTTTCAGGTGGAGCAGCTGTCCAATATGAGCGTGAAGTCTTGCAAGTGTAGCTAAAAATACAACGTGGCACACTGATCTGCCTCTCCTCAAACACACACACAGACACACACACACAGATGGAAAAAGTCATGTTTGAGACCACAGAGAGGAGTGTGTGACAGAGATAAAGAGGACGAGAATAAGCGGACAGTCATCAGGATCTTTGTGGTCCACCTTTCCTCCTGTGAGCTCTGTCATTATCATGAACGCACATCAAACCATGGACTTCTTTATATAGATATTATAGATCATATTTTCTATGTATATACTTTTTCTTTGCAGTAGTAAAAATGTCTGTCTTGAAATGAATTAATTTATTTGTTTTGAGGGACAGATCTGTAAAGAAGTGATATCCATGTATAAAAGTCAAAATAAGTATGTGGATAAAGGATGCCAAGCGACATGAAGAGCAAAATGACCTCGACGGAAGAACACTTTTGTTTTCACAGATGATTGGGTCATTTCTGTTTGCCCTATCATCTACCTTAAGAGGTCATAGTTAAAGGTGCTAAATCCCAGGTATGAAAAACCGGTGGTTGTTGGGGTTTTCCTTGAAGATAATGCCACAGGTGTTTTTGGAGAGACTCACATCGTAAAGGACAGCAGACAACCACAGGGACAGTCCGACCTGGGGAAACTCCCTCTGACTGAGACTGGAGCAACGTTTCACAGGAACCGTCATTTTTACTTGCTTTGTTTGTCTTTCAACCCACGTGATTTATACAATGCTTTGTTCCTGTCACTATTTTTGTGTTCATAATTGAATGTCAGCTTGTCCTCAAGAAGCCTCCCGTGCTGTCAAAGCCATGAGTAATTTCAGTGGTTGTGATGAGAGTGATGACACCATGTTTTTCTCCCACTCAGGATTTACAGCCAGTTTGTTGTCTTTAGATGGTGAGGGTCAGGGGATGTGGTTGTGGTGTTGGTTTTAGGTCATTCAGACTCAATACACACATTTGCTGTTTGTTTGTTTTTAATCACCATAGTCAATTAGGGGCAATTTATTGCCTTTCAGGTTTTTAACTTCCATCTGAAGTGTGACGCTTTTTGCACAAGTCAAGAATTAATTCAGCTTCAATGATTTTTTTAGGAATAAACTTTTTTTTTTTTCAGTTTATCATATTTTTATAGCGCACTTACAGTTTGAAATTTGCATTTGTAAATTGAAATAAACATTGATGTTAAATTATCACGTCAGAGTGGAATAATTCTGTGAGCAAAATAAAAACCACATGCAATGTTTCCACTTGTCAGAGGGCTGTCTTGTGTAGGTGTGTGTGTATTCCACTTGTCAGTGCACGCACTGCGTATGTGTGAGTTTTAATTACGAAATAAGCACAAACTGAAACACACCTTGTGGACGTTCATGCCATCACCGTTTAAACATTTTATCCTTGTTCTTCATAACGAAAGAAGCGTTTATCTTATTAATGTCTTAGTCTATGACATTTATGTTGAAAAGATTCATGGTAGGGTTGCGACAGTAGGGGATTTTCATTAACGATTCTGCCTATTCCTTATCAGTTCATCAAAACAGTCTGAACACTGTAAAAAGAGTCGAAAATAGGCACGCGTGTGCAAAAGCTCTCTTTACTTTAACTTCAATGAGAGAATACACTTACATTTTCCTTTGTACGGCATTTGTTTTCATTTAGATTTTCTTAGTCAAGCCTGCTCGGTCTGCCTGCTTGGCACTAATGTTATCATCACACAAGATATTTCCCCTCAGTAACGGATGTGCTGCTCGTTTAGGAAGAAGAGGAACTCATGCGCGTCAGATACATGGAATTCCTGGAATTTAAGGCCATGTTGTGTAGAAAGATGTTTCAGAATATTGCTGGTGTTCACACACTTACTTGAAATGATCATTTTACAGACATCACAACGAGCACTGTCATATTCCTTCCTGTAATAAAGTCTTGCTTCAGACCGATTCTTACTCTCCACCATGACTCCAGTATGGATTTGGAGCCTGAAGCCTTTTTTTTCAATGCGCAACTGACAGAAAGGCATAATTAAATTATGTAAAAAGTAATTGATAAGGTCGAAGTCACATGACTCCAGTGGATCAGACAAATAGAAACTGGTTCTCAACTGCAACTGGTTCTACATTCCCATCCCCATTCACGGTACAATAACCATCTCAGAAAACATCACAGTGTCATGGTTTACTGTATTACACAGTTATTATTGTAAGTCACAATAACCCATAAAGAAATGAAAACTGAAGGGTTTGTGTCTTCAATGCTGCTCAGTAGATAGATACCATAGATGAGCAAATCTACATGCTATGAAATGCTGCAACCCTAGTTTAAGGCTACAAACATTGATACACAGGGCACACACCCATCTGAGTATGAATCTTCTTCTACCTCTCTCGTAATTTTTTGCTGATGGAGATATACCTCCCTCAGCATGCACACATCATGCTTCTTTCAGCACATTTTTATAAAACCAGGTTGTGCACGTAGCAATGACTGTCCAGTGTCAGAAGAGAGATCTACCAGTGGAAAAGCGTGGCGTATGCCAGGTGCATGTGGTCTATTTCTGGGCAAGGAGTGGGTGCCTGTTTACTCTGGACTATGGACTGACTGAAGAAGAGCAACAAGCTCTACTGGGCTTCACCGATGGCTAAGCTAACATTAGAATTCCCGGACGCACAGCCCATTATTGGCACCGCCTTTACCTGTAGGGATGCACGCCATATCAACATTTTTTACTATCTCCTAGCACCTCACTCATCCCCACCCCCACTCTGCCAGCCCCACCCCTCTCTCTCAGTACTCAAGGGATTACTGGCAGCCCATGAGGCTCAATTGGAAGTGAGGAGAGCAGGTCCAGACCCGTTGGTAAGTCCCAGACTTAAGGGCAGTGACTACATGGAAAATTAAACACACATACTGTACACATCCACATGAAAACACTGAACCCACTGACACACAGCCATGGCTCAAGCACATCAACGTCAAATGTCTTACATAAGCTGAGTGCTATTGAGCGGTATGAGGGATGCTTGTGCTGCTGACAAGGTGACAGTGATCTGTGCTATCTTGTTCCAAAGCTGGTCATGTTACGCAGCGTTCCTCTGGAAAGCACGGGAATTTTTCTCCTGTGAGCCAGCAACAGAGAGTGCTTGTTTGGAAAGCGTGCTTCGAAGGCAGATAAACAAAGTAAAATGAAACATGATCAACATAATTGAATCCTCTTTTATCTCACCTCTCAAAATGATTCAGACAGATCTGTTGCCAGGTCTTGATTTTTAATGGTGCCAAGGCACAATATGTACTGTTTTATCTTGGCAGGGAAAATGTAATTGGAATGCTAAAAGGTTTTTTTTTCTCCAAGAAAACAGAATCATTACCAAATCCAAACAAGCAGAACATGGATTTTGTTGGAGAAGATAAGATCATTTAAATTAGTTTCTAAAAATGCCTGCACTTCCACCTGTTTTACTTTCCCTGTAATGGCCAAACAAAGGGTATGAATGTCAAGAGGCTCATAAATCTATCATGGTGTTAATGGAACAGTCCCAGAGGGAAGTCAAACTCAAGTAGGCTTGTCCTTCTAACCGATGTTCATTTCTCAGCAGCTGCTTCCTCTCCAGCCCTGAGGCTTTTTGTGGGACTGAAGCAAACTGCTGACATCTCCTGCCATAGACTCAAGTACATCCCAGAAAAGGCTCCATCCAGAGAGAAAAACAGGGGGCACTTGAATCCACCATACTATGAGTATGAGTGTTAAAAAAGAAAAAAGTGAAGACGGATGCCTGCAGCATTTCAAGGTCAGGCAGGTGTTCTTTTACCACTAACGCAATCCACGTGCCGGATTTATACGACTGCATGAGTAACCAGAAAACAGTTCTTTTGTTGCACTTCATCAGAGTGAATAAGTCACTCAATTTTGACATAATTGGCCCTTTAATTGAGCCCATGTGCTGTGTTTTGTCTTCTTTTAGCCGCAAAGAAATGAAAGGCTCTGTTTCATGTAATGCTGCCTGAAACATTTTTCTCTTTGTGGCACTTTTACAAGTTCACAATGAAAACCGATCATGCTAAATGTAAGTTGATTCGCCACACCACTGGTTTTGAAATGCTATTTTGGGTTCTGTCTTATTACAACATCTATGACATTTGCAATTATACGTCCACTGATCTTTTGCCACAACTGGTCATTAAAAGTGGAGCAGTGGAGCGGCCTGATGTAATTCCTGTGGACTCAGACTGAGCTGACTGTGGCCTTAATAACACACTCTGGTGTCCTGCTGCTGCTCAGCTCTGCTTCGCAATCATACAGCTGCTCAAAACCATTGTTGCTCCAGGTGCTGAATCTGTGCAAACACACACACATCAACAAACATGTCTTCCTACTCCCACTTACAACTGTTTTGAAATTTGTTTTTTATTATTTTTCTTTTAATTTTGATTGCAGGCTGTCGTTTTGTTTTTATCGATTAATAAAATGGCTTCAGCTGAATAAATTGGAGTAAATGTTGACTGTTTCGTTCATCTTCATGGTTTCTATATCTTGGATTTTAAATGTGATGTATTTTGTTTGTTATTTCTTTTTAATTTAAGTGTACCTTATTTTATTTAACTTTGTCTAAGTTGGCCTGGAAGCCATTATAACAATATTTAATAATACAAGTCTCCAAAAGTTTCCATTATTTCTTCATTTTAATGTAGCGACATTACTATATTGCATAATTATCCTCTCGTGCTTGACATTCTAACATTAACACACAATTCACACTCTTAGAATTGTAAGTCCTTAGAAACTCACGACAGTGTCGACAGATAAAATTAGGTATTTTCACAGGAGTGTGTGAAGGCAGCGCTGCTGAATTTGCAAAAGGTTAGTGGTGAGCTGACAGGTTTTCCCCCTCTCCACCTGTCTTGTCTCTACCACCATCCCTCTCACTTCACACCTGCAGTTTAAGCCAAGATGTTTATCATAGTCTGAGTCATCTGACCGTATCTCTTGCTCCGTCTCTACTTCTTTCTCTCTCTCATCTTTTTGTTAACCCCTACTTTGAAGCCTCCCTGGCCATTTATCATCTATTATTATCACCTGAACTAAACAAGGCAAGTGATAGGGGAAGAAAACAGATGTAGGTGAGTGAATGAATGGGGAAAGATAGAACAGAAGACCACACACATCTGCTTAACAGACATTAAGCTAAAATGTTTTAGCACTAACAAAATAAAGATTAACTGGGCAAAAAAAACAACATATTCACAAATGAGAATCTCATTGTGTTTTTACCAGATGGTGGCCATGCTCTATTGTCATGCACATAACCAGTAGCTAACATCATAGCTTAATACATGGACATCAAAGTAAGAGGAGAAACTCAAACCCTCTTCAAAGGGAGAACTACAAAGGGAAAGTATGATAAACCATGTGAGAGTGTCTGAGTGTGGTTACAAAGCATGCTGCGCCCTGACTCATTTGCTGGACCTCAGCAAGTAAGAAATGTTTTCTAAAAAAGGAAAGGTACCAATTACATCTCTGGACTGGCTCCTTCTCACAGGACCGCCCCTCCATTTCCTTCCTTCTCAGAGTCTCTCTCTGGCTCTCTCTCTCTCTGTTGCTGGACACAGAGGGACAAATCTGCCACTATAAACAGCTACCATCTCCCTTGGTACTAAACAGAGGAGAAGATCAGACTCTGGGGGTCTGAAAAGATAACATCTGCCATATAGATGCTACACCCAGGAGAGGCAGCCTCTAAATAGCAGTTTAATCTTACAACCCCGACTGACGAACATACCCCGATGTGTGACGGTGATGATATGGGAAGGGTTTGAGGGTCCCATAATTCCCCTGAGTAGTCTCTATTGCACTAGCATCTGTAACTCAGTGAGTTTTTAATAGAATAGAAAGTCTTCTCTTAAAAACGCTGAAGATCTTTACGGGGATTTCTGTCCGCATTAAAAACAAAATGCTTATCTACTGTTGTATTTGCTTGTAAACAACCACAACAATTTGAAATCGTGTGTTTGTTTTGTTCACTTGGGAACAGAATCATTCTCAGATGGCTTTGCTGTATTTTCACCTTATAAAGTCTTTATGGCTGACCATAAGTCCAACATCAACTCTCCTGTTAGCTCTCTTTTGTTCTCCACCAATTGTTAAGAAAAATAATCCTGTTATGAAGATACATCTTTGACTTGTGCTAACCAGATCTCCCACCAATCATCTGGAGATTTGTATCGTACCTGACCTCAAACAATGTTCTCACCCCCATAGATACAGAAAACCACTTTGTAACATGGTGATAGCATGTTATATAACACAGCACTGTTTACAAACACACATCTTCTGCATCTCAATGCCGTGTCACTTCCCTAGAGACTTTGGATTGTTTCTGCAGTGCAGTCTAATTGTTTACACCAACTTGAGCTATGAGCTAAAAGAGGCTGAAAGGTTCACATGACATGACAGTTGAAATGATCAGATGATTTATTTGTTGATCAAATATTTTAATCACTAGTCAGATTTCAAACAAAAATGTGGAACATGGCCCAATTCCAGCTTTTGATTTATATTACCGTAAACTGAAGATATCTGTGTTTGTTACTTTTGGTTACACAAAACAGACAATTTGGAGACAGCAGCTTGGACGCTTAGGAACAAGGAAACTGTGATTGTAAAAAGTTGATTGTTAGTTGCAGCCCTACATGAAAGGATCATTATCAGCGGACATGAGTTCTACCTCATTACCACTGATTGGATACTTCTTTAAATGATGCATTGTTGGATCATCTGGGCCCTCCATACAGGCTATAATAATTCTTACCACACAACAGACACCATGTAGTGCACTATATGGTGAAGAGTGAATGACTGTGGACACAGCAAAGTAGTTACAGAAGCCAGCAGTTACAGAGCAGAGGCATGCTGGGAGAGGGGGCGGGGCTCCATCGGTCCAAAAAACCCCATAGTGAGCTTAGCTGAACTGAGGCTGTGACCCTCACCAGTGGGAGTAAACTTAAGTTCACTCACACTCTATTACTCATCCCACTGCCTCCTTCATCCACTTACACACACAAAAACACACCTACACGCACACACACTCACACACACACACATAAAGAAGGGACAAGGCTGCGGACTCCAATTAAGAGAGGTGTGACTAAAGTCACAAATCACAAACTAGTGTTAAACTGACACACTGGACAGGAAGAAATATCATCTTCCATTTCTGTAAACGCACACACACTCACATATATTGTCCGCATCACATGGTAACCTGACTCTTCTTATTGGATAAATGGGAGTTAGGGAGGTGTTAGGTTTGTGAGGATAGCTTGGTACAGGGTCTGTTTTAGATTAGTCAGCCGTGATCTGTGGCCTCCTGTGTCAGTGGGGCTCTCAACTGTATTGATGGGCGTACAAGGGTTATGACAGCAGAGAGTAAGGCTTGGCAGCCTGCTCCACCATTGCCTCCACTCAGAGGGACATTAGGTCAGCGTGCCCCCACCCCTCCTTCCTCTCCCCACTGGCTCTGAATTCCCCAATGAACAACACATTCCTCCTTCCCAGTCCCTCTGTTTATGACACGCCATCCTTTGAAGCAGCATTTGAGTGTTTGTGTATGTGTGTGTGCATGGGTGCACGAATGTGTGTGCGCTTGTTAGCCTTGAGCAACTTAGTCTCGGTGAATGCATAAATGTTTCAGCATGACGCTATCAAACTTGGAGCGTGTGTTTGAGCACATCGCGAGTAGATCGGAGACACCTGAGCAGGTATGATAAGGGCATACATCTGTGTGACAGCTGTTTTTCACATTGCTGCACTGAAGGAGGAATCTAGGCCAATTGAATTACACAGAGAGAGAGAGAGAGGGAGAGTGCATGAGAGCGATGGGTGGAGGAGAAAGCTATGAGTCATCACCAAACTTGGGATGCGCTTGATATTGAGAGGAGCAGACTGGGTGTTGAGACGAAGAAAAAACAAACGAGTTTCTTTTCTAATTAAAGCAGCCCTGGAGGAGAGGGTGGGGGTGTTAGGGAGTTGGGGGGTGGCGGAGGTCAAAGCAAACTGAGTCATTCCTTTACACCCATTTCCTGTGATCGGGGCACTTTGGGAGCGGGCAGCATGGTGAAATTATGTGTTTGGTGTTTGGTTTATGTAATCCTTTCTCATTTATCCTCCCATTCAATGCACTCTCACACGCAATCATATTATACATGTTCACCCACCAGGACATATTCAAACGCACTAGTTCATACATGTAAAGGATGTATAATATATATGCACACGTGCTCACAGTGGCTTACTCAATAGATCTTTTGCAATACAAGTCAATCAATGTATTTTTTTTAAGCTTTACTTTTTATGTTCCACATCTATTAGTAATTTATTACTGGTACATTTACTGTAGTATTGTAGAATTTTGAGGTACCTGTTCTTAGCTTCTGCATTTGCTTCATTAAACTTCTCCACTGCTACATTTTAAATGGTGATAATTTGTCATTTTTATTCCACTACATTTATATTATCTACTGTATATAGTTAGAAGTTACTTTGCAGATTTAGCTGAAAACAAGATTCAGTGTGAAAATAATGCTGCTGCTGCTAAAATAATCCAATACCATATATTAGAGGTAATGACTACATTAACTTTTAATAGATAAGTTAAAGACTCTTGATAATGCAATTCTAATCCAGCACGCAAATTCAGTGAATATCTCCTCATGTCGACTAGCTCTTTCCACTCTGTGCCTGTCTATGTAAATGAGAAACAAACAAAGCAGTCACACAACCCTAACTTGTTATTCCAGCCAGAATTTGTGTCAGGTAACATTAAATTACATGCAGCTTACTTTCTAATCTGCCACGATACGCTGCTGTTGTGATGTTACCCACAGTAACAGGATAGGTGTAAGTATTGCTGTCTAGAGCTGGTGTTCTGGCTCTGAGAAACTGTTTGGTCCTCTCTGCAGGTTAGCTGTGCAGCTTAATGACAGTTTGCAAAGCCACAACCGAGCTACTGTTAGTTTACTTGCTATGTTGTTGTTTACACTATATCATGTTATTTGAGTATGTTACAATTCTGGACCCAGGACTTGAAGTTCTTATGGAGTATTTTAACATAGTGGTATTGCTACTTTCATTTACTGCACAGTGACAGAAAAGTAATAGGGGTGGGGGAAGCTATAACAAAACCCAGACTTCAAACGTGGGCACCAATTCAAGTCAGTCTATCTTAGCATCGGCACAACAGTCCAGCCCTCTGGCACTGCTGAATCACAAAGGCTAAGGCTCCATACACTGGAACCATGAGAGCTCCACACACGCACAGCACGGTTTCCCTAGTGGCATCTGAGCAATCTTTTCAAATCAAATCAATTTAAGCCGATCAGCTTTTCGACCACAGTGATGATAAAGAGGGAGATCATAAAGTCTACTGCATTCCACTGAAGTCCGGTTACAGTTTGGGAGATGATCTGTGGTAGATTTTTTTTATTCACACCACCTGATGAACACATGTGACTGTAAGTGTGGTCTGCATTTTCTTTTAGATAGATCCGCTGGTCTCTGTGTTGCAAATAGGTGCAAATAGGCCATCTGCTCTAGAGAATACCTACAATTGCCTCCCTTGCCTGGCCACCCAAGTGTACAGGATGTGAACTAATACTTTACAGTAAGAAATCATACTCCCTAGAGATAAAAAAGGCTCAGGGATGAGTCTGGAAGGCACCCAAAGGTCTGTCAGTAGTTAATGCTAACTGACAGGAAAGTCCAACAGTAAGAGCAACAGGAAGAGGAAACTCTCCCCCACAACATCCTGGATGGCCTGCCTATGTGTGAATGGATATTTTCGGACACTGCACAGGGTTTCTGAGTCTGTATTTGTACTTCACAGCTGGTATTGACATGGCAAAGTTTGAGTGTGTCACTGGTGACATAAAAAGCATCTGTGTTCCAGTTTGTGTATATCCACTATTATGCAGTGGTTGGGAAAGTAATGTCAGATATTTACAGTTTGTCTTTAACACTTGCGACATAGTAGTCTGTCTGCTTTGCTTGTCTGTTATTGCCGTCTCACCACATCAGACCCCAGCTATTCACGCCACTTGAGACAATTCAGCCCGTTAGGAGAGGCTGGGGTGGTTTTCGCAACAATCCGTCTCTGTTTCCACCTTGTTTGTGGAGCCCTATGGAAGTCTTCCTTTCCTTTTAAGTCCCATAGTCATCTAATGGTCAGAGTATGCGCACCCAGACATCCTGACTCACTTATGATGCGGGTTCCTTTCTGTGGGAAAGCTTGACCATGTGTGCCGTGCACGATCGTTCATTGCTCATAAACAGTAGGAGCAGCGCCTGCGATGTAAAATAAACTAGCTGCCACAACATGTCGCCGCTACCGTTAACTAGCGTGAAAACAACAACCACACTGCCAGATGAAAGGGCTGCAAGCAGGTCACACAACTGCTCTGCTTATGCGCCACTGCCGCTTTGATAGATAATCCAAGGGCTCTTTCTTGTTTTATAAGCTCAACTGCTAGAGGGTTGCCGTCTGGCACATTAGTACAACTGTGGGATGTGGGTGTGATGCAGAGCCTGTCACAAAGCCGGCGTTACCTCCAGGTGAAACAAGCAAACAAACACTGCACTGTCTGACTGAAGTTAGCTGTTGGTGTCTTCCGCAGCCTGAAATAAGCACTGTAAAGCTGTCGTTGAGACTGAGAAAAATAAAGTGACCTGTGACTTGGTGACATCACATGTGCAGTTAAATGGAAGTTTTTTTACCCACGGTGGGTTCAGTAGGATGGTTGATGTCATAGGGCGATGTAGAGTCGCGTCTGGGGTGGCCACTGTCTATAAATATCATACTTGGGGTGTTCCTCGTCTCTCTTTCCTTGTACTCACGTACAGTATGTAACAGGCTTTTCACCTAAAACATTGACAGGCTCTTGACTCAGTGTGTCTATTTCACATCCTCCACCGTCTGCCCCGCTCTATCTATCTGCATTCCTCTGTGCAAGTTTCTGTCTTTCTCTCTGAGGCACACAGACATGGGTCTATTTGCTTGAATTTCTCATTTCCTGTTTGGGGTGTGTATCCGATCCCTTGTTCTTGTGCCCAGCACACATCAAACACTCATGCTGCTTAAAATGAGAATAAAGAGACAGAAAGGAGGATACAAAGAAAGCATATAAATAAGGGAATGATGGCAAAAGTACATGTGAATGGGAGAGGGGTGTGTGTGTGTGTGTGTGTGGAGAATAAGGATGAACGTGAGGAAAGTGGAAGGAATAATCCTAACTTAGACAAAGACACAGTGAAACCAAAAAAGAAAATAGTGGTTAATTATCATAATATCCACAGATATGGCCAAATCAGGCCAAACAACTGAGTTTAGACCGCATAATCGTTTTTCATTCTAATCTAATTTTTAAGGAATCTGGGCTGCTTGCACTTCCCGTTGCAATTCCTTTTTATTTATTGTAATTATCTGTTTAGTCCATCATTTTCTAAATTCCCTTTAACAGGCCTCTGGTGCCAGTCGATCGGAGAGGCTGCTGGGAATGAGCCATAAAAAAAAAAAAAAATGAGAAAACCAACAACCTCCCATAGTCTGCTTCACATTTCCACCATCAGGAACAGATTCCATTCAGACTGTGTGTGGGCTTACACTCAGGTATGGAGCCGCGGTTTCAGTGGCTAATGCAGCTACCCTTACTGTATTAGTTTAAAAAAAAAAAAATAGACTTGACATGACTTGTATTCGCTCGTAAGACTAAACCGCCTGTTTGATAGGAGAATAATTCTAAAAATGAGCCACAGGCCAGTGCATACTCGCAGTCTGTTCTGCCAGTAAATATGATGATAAAACCAAACACTGCTTTTAGCACACTTAACACACAACTCATAAGGAAATGGTGTCTGTTCCGTTTGACTCTAAAGAAGATGTACCTAGTGTTAAAACATTAGTCATTCGTCAAGTTTGTTCCTAAAGTTTTTCCCTTCAGTTTTTCCTGTTAAAACACTTTTTGTTATCAAAGTTATAGTGCTGAAATAAAACGGGACGTTAATGATGAAGGATGGGAGAATCAGTTGAACACATTTTAGACGCTCAATTAAAATTGTGGAATGGAACAAACAACCAAGTTTATCTTTGTGAAAGAAGTATCAGTTCTTCCTGTTTTTACAGCAGGAAAGAAAATGTCAACAAATTGTTTTATCAAACTAGCAAAACTTACATTTAGTCATTATTATAGAGCACAGGACACCTTTTAATTCAGGGTTGTAGGTAGATAGCTTCAGTTGAGTTCAGCTAAGCACAGGACACCTTTTAATTCAGGAGTCTAAAATGTGTGTAGAAATGTAGAAAAAGTTAGAAATAAACAAATGTTTTGCTAATCTGTTAAACCATTAATTCAGTTACTTAAATAAAATCATATCAGCTCACAAGGACTTACACTGCAGACAGTTTCATTGCAGGCACCGAAAGTAACAACCTTACTTAAAGCAGCCCTACAAGAAATGTAAACAGACTCTCAACAAAATATACACAATTGCTTTCTATACCCCTCTCCAGTCCCCAC
The DNA here is from genome assembly GCA_036365135.1 of Miichthys miiuy. Classification (NCBI taxonomy): domain Eukaryota; kingdom Metazoa; phylum Chordata; class Actinopteri; family Sciaenidae; genus Miichthys; species Miichthys miiuy. Next base: position 3,764,368 of record CM071607.1, on the reverse strand, counting down.
CCCTACGCACCCTGGTTAAAAGTCCAAGAAACACAGCAGAAAACAGAGGGGGTTTTAATGTGGAAAGGTAAAAGCAGCAGCAGATTTTTTAGGCAGGTATGCATCAGGTTTATTTTTCCAATTACATGAAATTTCCAACTCCTCACTCCCCCTGTAGCACATATAACTTTAGTGAATGTGTGATGTGTCATTTCAGGATGTTGATCTGCCTGCTGACTGATGCCTACACTGATCAACAGGAGGTTACACTGGGACAGGGAGGAGAGACTTTGTAATGCTGCCGTAAAAAGTGAGCAATCGCTACGAATTGTAGAAACTATCAGCTAAAAAAAATATAAGAAAAGATCGGCTTACAGAGGACCCAAATCTCTAAACCAAGCACAAGCGAGATAGAGGGAAAATAAGAAATAGGAGGAAGGGTGGAGCTCAAGTGGATGAGTTTTTTTCCTGATTTATCTTTAATTTTGCTTGAAGTCCTTTGCCCTGCCCGCTAGAAAAACATATGGTTCAAATAAGTACGACCCCCCCCACAGACCCCCTGAAGTCATGCTCTCATTAGTGAATTATTTGGAGAGAGTGGAGCAAAGGAGGGGAAACAAGACTTGTCCTGCTCGTACAAAATGCTGGACTTGGTGGTTAAAGGGATGGAGTAAAAGAGTTGAGCGGGGGTGTTCAAAACACACTACGCAATGGTCTTACATGCTACAGGATAATATATAGTAAGAGGGTTTGGATCAGGCCTATGTAACATATACTCCACTCACTGAGGCCTCATCATTCATTGGCTCGCGACCCTGGAATGTCACTCACATTCCCCATGACCTTCATCTGTCTCTTTCTCTGGTTGCTCGTATATCTCTGCGCTCCTCCATTTGTGTTTGTTTTAACTTTCTCAGGACCCCTCCAAAGCCCACGCTCATGCATCGTACACCCAAGAGGACAGCAATCTCCCTCCTCCATCCTTCCAGCCAGCCAGCAGCCAGATTTTCACTACCTCTCTCCTTCCCACACCGTCTCTCCCACTCACTGTCTGCGTTTACTCTCATGTGGGGCTGAGGCTGTAACGTCAGCTCGTTCTTAGTCAAGCTCAGTGTGTGTGTGTGTGTTTTCCTCCTTTTAGTGTTACTAGTAAAACCATCACACAACTAGACGTGTTATGGCTCAGAGAAAAAGGCGACTCATAGATAACCCCGCTTAGAGAAAGTGAACGCACGCACTACGTTTGGCAAGTGTTCGACAGGGGTCATGGTGAGTCACCCGACAGTTGGGCCTCTTACTCTTCACTGCGGGATGTCGCTTGTGAGTCAGGGCAGCAGACTGGACTAGGCTGTATCCTCTGTGTCACATGCCTCTTTTGAACGTGTCTTATTCTTGTTGAACTTCTAACCCTAGCCATTTAAAACCCAAACACACCAAACCACAAACCTACATCTCAAATGGTTGACTTTTCCTTTCTGCTAAGGCAGATGTCCCTCTCCTGACTCCACTGACCCACTTCTTCTTTCTGACTACTGACAGTAGAGTTTCTGGCAAAGGAACAATGTTTCAGCTTGGATGTGTGATTTTTTTGCAAACCAGTTATTTGAGGCTGAGGTGCGTCATATACCATATGTGAGTGATTCAAGTTGAGGAGTTATGCACCTGTGCCATGTTTGTCCCCTCATTAGCATATCTGTGGTTGTTGGAGGCCGACATTGCTGCGTTTAGGTGACAGGAAACTTCCACTGCAACAGCCTCAAACCTTTCAGGCATCTGGGAAAAGTCCAAAAGAAACTGTCAGTGCCGTGGTACTTTTGTGTCACAGGAGCCTGGACATTAATTAACTGGAATTTTATTGCAGTTCAGCCAGAGAGGTATGAAATTAAGAGGAGAGTAATCATTCCAGACAAGACAGAGGAAACTGGCTCCCACATGAATCATTTACCAAATCTTTCACTAATGATTCGGTTGTAACACATTACTCACCATTTGGATTTTTTCTGGTTAACCTCACACGAACGAAGTTCACTCTATCAGCAGTCTTACGGTCACCAAACAGAGTCACCTATAATGTAGTTTCATTTCAGTATTTCATGAATGTACACTGACCCCTGCTGGTTAATGAATAAAGAAGTAAAATACAAATTCTACTTGATATTTTCTGTCTAACTTGGCTCTGCCTCAAACATATCCACCAACACATATACTGTATTTAATTAAAGCAATGGGACACCAAAGGATTATTGTCAGACAGGGAAACACAAAGCGTAGCACATGTGAAGTAACCACAAAGGACTGCTGTTCAACCTGAGTTGGTGTGTTGTAGTTTGCATTAGGCTCAACTGAGATAGACACATTTTTTTTATAGTTTCTTTTCTTGACTCTTTATTCAAGTTTTAACACAGTGTGCGTTGTATAGTTTAAATAATAGAATAAATCTTAACAACACTATAATTAACTAATAATTTGCATTACTTTAATTTCAGTTTTCTGAACAGCTAAACCGGACACACAGTGTTATTTTCACTGTTAACATTTAGTTTTTGTTCTTTTAACATGTAAATATCATTACTGCTACCTCACGTACATAACAAACCTTCTGTACATATGTATATATATATATATATATTATGATATACATAATTTTGTATATACTTTTTTTATGTGTACATATTTTTAAATGTATGTTTACCTGTATAGTTTTTTAGCCGTAATCTTCCTCTAATCGCAGAGTTTCTTTACTTGAAACTAAATTTAAAAAAAAAAAACATTTAACAATTCGAGCAAAAAACAAAACAAAGCAAAACAAAACAAAAAAAGGTCACTTTGCGACCTTTGCGACTGTGCTGTTGTTGTACGGCAGTGAGAAGAAAATGGCGGAGGGAGATAATGATGCAGAGCTGCTGAAGGAGAAGGCGAATAAGTTCTTTAAAGGTGCGTTTACACACCTGTCAGGTCACTGCTTTTCATCAGCTGCTCACAACAGATAAAGACGTGACCACCGAGTGCGGCAGCGACGTAACTGTGTTGCAACACGCTCAAAACGGAGCCGGTCGCTAATGTTAAGCTAAGCTAACAGCATGCTAACCCATTCATTAGATTAGCCGACTGAGCTAACGGCTCAGCTAGCAGCCAGCAGCAGCTACAGCAGCGACGTTAACCCCACGCCGTCACGCGTGTCATGTGTAGTGTACCGCCAACTTGTTCACATGTGTGTCACTGTGTGTGTGTGTGTGTGTGTGTGTGTGTGTGTGTGTGTGTTTTAGCCGCTCGGCTGCGTTGTTTGTATCCCTGTGGTGTAATCAGATTGCTGTGTAGCTTTTAAGGTTTACTACACACAACTCCTAGAATCTTCTGTTAGCTGGCGGGCGCGTGTGAGCTGCAGCAGCGAGGCTCAGCCACACACACACACACACACACACCGTGTAACACGGTTACATTTTAAATGATTATAACCAGCTCTCACAGGTCAGCCGTTTATTTTCAAATGAGATGAACGCCAACGGTCATCTAACGGCTCCGTTTAGATTGTTTGACAGAGACAGACTGTGATCCACTCTGTAATGTCTGTTTTAGTTGCCTGTTAGTTTAGCTACATGTCAGCATGCAGCTCCTGTTATTCACAACATCATCTTACTTATGTAATCATATCATACTTGTGCTGTACTACAGGTTGAAGTTTGTGCATGACCAGGGCAGACACCCTGATGAGTCAGAGCAGATGTGGACGGCTGTTATTGCCTGTGATTTTCCATTTTCTCTCGGATGGTTTCTATTTCTGCCGTTTAAACGTTTAATTATTTATTCCCGTTCCTCTTTGAGTTTCTCGTCTGTGCCTTAACACGTGAATTTCCCCTCTGTGGGATCAATAAAGGGGTTATCGGGTCTTATTACGGACATTATTGCTTTTGTCTGAGGCTGCTTAAAGACTAAAAATAAACATGCGTGTTGTTTACTAGTAAAAGGCATGCTCATGATCTGAGATCTGAAAACAAGGTTTCATTTGTAACTGATGTGCAAATCATTGAAACAAAAACTTAATCAAGTTATCGTAACAAAATTAAGACATTGACACGGTAACATGAACCCAAATGTCATATAATTGTTTCAGCAGTAGTGTCCCGCCCGCAGTGTTTGCAACATTTTTGATGATCTCATGATCTTTGTAGAAAGAAGCACAGACTCTGTGTTTTCCAGTGAAGATGTGACATTTGTTTTTCAGAGAAAGACTATGAAAATGCAATCAAGTACTACTCAGAGGCCGTGGACCTCAATCCATCCAATGCCATCTACTACAGCAATCGAAGCCTGGCGTACCTACGCACAGAGTGCTATGGTTATGCCCTGGCTGACGCTACGAAGGCCCTGGAGATAGACAAGAATTACATTAAGGGATATTACCGCCGTGCCACCTCCAACATGGCACTGGGCAAGTTCAAGGCTGCACTTAAAGACTACGAGACGGTAAGAAGCATCTTTGATTGTCAGCGGCTGCACACTTTCAGGTGTCATGTTGTCTGAACCAAGCGTGTAGGAGACATGAGCAGTGTGTGCAGTAGAACTAAATGTTTTCTTCTCATCTCCTCGAAACAAAGAGCTCTCCAGTTCACTCTGTTGATGTGTCACCATGAGTTAGGCTCTTCACGTTGCCTGAAATAGGGATCATCCTTTAATCCAGTCATGATGCCAATGAGATCCAGCGTGAAGGCACTCATACCACAACTAATTTGGTGCCTATTGTTGTTCATGCTGTACACATAATAAGCAATATAAATATACCAGGGCTGTGGCAACAAAGACATCTAAAGCTCAGTCATAGCAATTTATTGCACAGACTAGACCAAGCACCATGACAACAGAAAATGAGAGTTAATCCTTATGAAGTTATGAGGTTGGAGCTAGATTTCTGTGTATTTATAGACCTCTGAAATGCATAGGAGAAGACTCATTAACAGTACCACTGAAGAATATCTATCATCCAGTAACTCTTTGCATGTTTAATAAACCTTCATATACTTTTCTTACTGTGTACATCGTGTTCTTTGCAGCTACGCTGATTCACTATGTCCACTTTAATGCCGGTTGATGATTAACCAGCGTGGTTCATTCATGTCATTTCCTTGTTCTGATAACAGGTGGTGAGGGTTCGACCAAATGACAAGGATGCAAGGATGAAGTATCAGGAATGTAACAAGATTGTGAAACAGAAGGCTTTTGAAAGAGCCATTGCCAGCGATGAGATAAAAAAGTCTGTTGTTGACTCTCTGGACATTGAAAACATGAGTAAGTTTCCTGTGTTACTGTACAAATAATAAAGTATATTAAAAATATCTCAATATAAATATCTATAACAATAATGTGCTTGAATCTCACCAAAACCAGTATGTTGTATGTAAAACAGGAAGTAACGATAACAAAATGTTAGAGTGAAAACTGTGATTTGATTTTACATCTGAAATAAAGTAAATAAAATCCTTCATTGCAGCGATTGAGGATGACTACGTAGGCCCCAAACTTGAAGATGGGAAGGTCACATTGACGTTCATGAAGGAGATGATGGATTGGTTCAAAGACCAGAAGAAACTGCACAGAAAGTGTGCTTACCAGGTGAATGTTTGTTCATATGAAATGCACTCACTGACGGAAACATACCTGCGTGGGTAATTTAACGTTTTGTTTTGTACTCTTTCAGATTTTGGTGCAGGTTAAAGATGTTCTATCGAAACTACCAAGTCTTGTTGAAATCACATTAAAAGAGGTGAGGACTTGGCAGATACATATAATTATATTCTTTGATTAACAACTCTATGATATGACTGCAGGGGTTAGAGTGAAGAAAACATGCAGGTTTATTTTATTATTGTTTTTATACTGTAATAATTTTGGTGACTTTCTCTTTCAACAGACAGAAAAAATAACTATTTGTGGTGACACACATGGGCAGTACTACGATCTCCTCAACATCTTCAAGTTGAACGGCTTACCTTCAGAAACCAACCCTTATGTATCCTTTCTTTTAGCAGACAAGTATCTGTTTTGAAAATGTGTGTGTGGCGTTCAGTGCAGTCCTCCTTGTTTGTACCGTTTTGTGTCTAAACCAACAACAGCCAAAAGCCCCAAATCCAGAACTCGTGCGTCATCATGCTTAACCACAGAATTCAGCTGTTCAATGGTGACTTTGTGGATCGTGGCTCTTTCTCTCTTGAGGTCATTCTCACCCTCTTCGGCTTCAAGCTGCTCTACCCCGACAACTTCCACTTGCTCAGGGGTGAGTGCCCTCACAGTGTGGATGCATGTGTACCATCTGCTGTATCATGCCATATCAATGTCTCATACTTGTTGTAAAATTCAAAGCACATTACTGGAGTTTATGTATGTGCTTTGTGTTTAATATATCAAGTTGTTTAACCGAGAGTTTTGCCTGCAGGTAACCATGAGACAGACAACATGAACCAGATGTATGGATTTGAAGGGGAAGTCAAAGCCAAGTACACAGCCCAGATGTTCCAGCTGTTCAGCGAGGTCTTCCAGTGGCTGCCTCTTGCACAGTGTATCAACAGCAAAGTACTGGTAAGCAGAGCTAGAGGCGAGCAAGTTGGAAAGATGCATTATAGGGGAGAGGATCCCAAATCTTATTGATGACTTCTGTTGTAATTAATGTTTTAGCCTTAATGCTAGTGGTTTGATGTGTCGTACTGTGCACACAGTCCTAATAAGAATCTCCATCTCAGATTATGCATGGTGGACTGTTCAGCGAAGATGGTGTCACATTGGAGGACCTCAGGAAGATTGACAGGAACAGACAGCCTCCAGACTCAGGTAGGGTCAGACTCTGAACGCAGCATCAGTATAAAACTGGCTCTAAGTAAAGAAAGGAGGTACAGTTTAACACCTTCCTCCTCTTTCACAGGTCCCATGTGTGACCTCCTCTGGTCAGATCCACAGCCTCAGGTCAGTTCCCACCCACCCAGCACCTCATTAGATCTATTGGGTTTGTGTGAGCAAAATTTGGTCCACCTCTCTTTTGAATTAAGATTTAATTTGTTCACCTCTCTCTCTCTCTCTCTCTCTCTCTCTCTCTCTCTCTCCCTCTTGTGGTCATGCAGAATGGCCGGTCCATCAGCAAGCGGGGAGTGAGTTGTCAGTTTGGGCCAGATGTGACAGAGCGCTTCCTGGAACAGAACAAGCTGGACTTCATTGTGCGTAGTCATGAGGTCAAAGCTGAGGGCTACGAGGTCACTCATTCAGGGAAGTGCATCACCGTGTTCTCAGCACCCAACTACTGGTATGTAATCATGCTGACTAACTAAGAGTGTTGACTCAGCTGTTACTGTTTATTTTAAATGTTTTATGTTGTATTCTGTCTTCCCTCAGTGATCAGATGGGAAACAAAGGAGCTTATATCCACCTCAGGGGATCCGACCTCAAGCCAGAATTTCACCAGTTCACTGCTGTGGTCAGTATCCTCTCCTCTTATTGTTATGTTCATTATGTTTGTCATCATGACCATTGGTTTGGGACATAATTCACTGAAATGCTTCATTGTACTGATGCTGAACATGGCGTTAGTTTTATGTGTAGTGTTACAGTGACATCTACTGGCTTTACAGATTTAAACAGGACCAGTCCTCTTGATCCTGTTTGTCTTATCTGCTTATTTAGAAGTAAAATTAATATGAAAGTGAAAAGTTCAGTTGAGTGAAATGTTTAAAGAACCAACTGAGATGAGGACTTGTCTTCACTTCCTTTGTAATCACATTATTAAAAATAACACGTTTAACTACTAATGTTTGTCTCCTCTCATTCTCTTTTACAGCCTCATCCAAATGTCAAGCCCATGGCGTATGCTAACACGCTAATGCAGTTGGGGATGATGTAGAGGCCCACCTAATCTGTCTGTGACACTGACGACCTCCCATCTGACCTGAACCATCCCACCTCACTCCCTCCCGTGCTCGGACATGCTCTCGTTCATGCTTAGCCTAAGGGATCCCTCTCCCCGACAAACTTCCACTAGTTGTACGCAGAAAGCACGCGGTGTAGTTGAGATGGGAAGAGATCACTTACACCAGCCCAGTTCAGAACTGGGTATGTTCTTTCATGTTATTGGTCAAAACTGGAAAATCCCCTTTCCATTGTCCATTTACCCACTCCATATTTGTCCCATCACTGGGTAGAAACCAGCCCTGAGAATTTCAGATGGAGCTGCTTGGTTTTTAAATGTCGGATGTACTTTTGACAGATGGGATGAAATAGCTGGTATGTACCAAAGATTTGTAATGAAAATGATTGTTCAGTTTTTACAAGGATCATCTTGTGATTCTGAAGCCTAGCATTGTACTGTTGGCCTGTGTACACAGCTTAGAGCATTGTAAACTGGCTTAGGAGCAGCATGTCTATCAGTGTTAATAATAATAAAAAAAAAATAAAAAAAAAGAATAAATAACTGACATGTTGTGACGTACAACATGTCAGTTATTTTATATTTCATTTTACAGGAATACAAAATATGGTTACATGTATCATCCCAGTCCCAAAAAATAGATGGATTGTTTCTGGATACACTCTTAAAGGTGCTGTTTGCCATTAGTGGTGTATTTACTTGGTTCGGTCATGTAGCTGGTAACATTTATTTTGCACTGCTTCCCATTGAGGAAGATACTGCTGCTCTCCATGTTTTCATCCTTGACAGTCATTGTGCCGCTCACCTGGCAGCTCCTGCACAGTCTACTCTCCAAACTAGCTTTGGTGTAAGGCAAACACTGATGGCACTCTAGTGTCCAATACGTGTTTGATTACTGGTGACTTATTACCCCCCATCTGTGGATTTCTTCTTCATACTCAGACGTCCGAAATGCAATCCTGTCTTGAAACGCACAGCTGCATTGTCCAGTGGCCCTCAACTTTTTAGATAAAGAAATACACTAACGTGTATGTATATATACTGTATCATTTAAAGATTCCGTGTAATGTTTGGAGAAAATTATTGAATAAAAAAATGCAGTCCAGTGATTTTAGACACAAGCTGGTATCTTATTTTATGTCAGTTAAGATGGTCTCCACTTGTTTTGGGGTTTCAATAACATGATGTCAAGATGTTAAAGGTCCACTGTGTAGGATTTAGTGGCACCTAGCAGTGAAGCTGCAGATTGCAACAAATGAATACTCTCCCACCCTCACATCACATATTTTTCTAAGCATGGAGGAAAAACTGGGGGTGTGGTCGAATAGTCTATTTTGCTTAGGAAGGTTCCTGAGTGGAAGGTATTAACGTAGCCGCCATGAAAAGAGCTGTTCGAATGATCTAACTGTTAAGGAAAGGAGCTTCAGTGCTTCCTTTATTATCTCCTTTAGCATAGGATACACCAGACCATCCTTTATGAAAGGAAAGGAGGTAATGCCGTCCCACAATTCCTTGCGGCAGCAACAAAAAAAAAATAAATGCACTGTTTGGTCATTCACAACCAGACATAAAAAATGTATTCCAGTATTCCTTTATTATTTTAATTATTTATTCATAATGAAGTCATATTTTCACTGGATTGTTTATATATCCTGCATGAAACAACACGGTCAGAGCGCGCAGGGAGAAGTATCTCCAATGCGCGTTTTGTAGTCCATCTTCTGAACTTTGTAGTTTTACCACAGATCATATCAATAACATCAGCCGTAGCATAATGACATAGTCTATTGTAAGTGCAGTCGGATTCTCTGAACACCGTGGCTGTCGAGGTCAAGGAAAAGTGGTTAGGAAAGGACTTAGGAGGTACTTTTTCTGACTATTCGACTGTTTGTCTGTTCTGGGCTACTGTAGGAAAATGTCCGTTCAAGATGGTGGACTCTGTGGAAGAGGACCCGCTCTCACTGTAGATATAAAGGGCTCGTTTTGAGACAACAAAATCATAATGATTCATATTTTCAGGCGATTATACACTAATGAAAACATACTAATGAATATTTTGTTAATAGATAATCCTAAATCTTTAACAAATGACGAGATTAACGCGTTAAAACGGGGCTTCTTCCTTATTTGGGTAGCGCATAGTCGCATTTAATTGACGTCACGAGGCTCAACAGCTGATCGTCAGTCGTCAACTATGCGCCACGAGTTGACAACACAGCAGCACGAGTTTCACCTTGTTGTGAACCCAGCTGGACACGAGCACAACATCCGCGAGGACACCGACACCGACACCGACCCGAGATGCCAAAATACTGCTCGGCCCCAAACTGCAGGAATGACTCCGGGAGCGGGAGCGACAGGAAGAGCTTCTACAAGTAAGCCTGTGTTAAAGTTTAACCAGCTGCGAGCGTCATGTAACTTCAGGTCTTCCCGTGTGATGAGTCAGGGTTTAACAACTGTACTCATGGAGTATCAGCGTGTACTCATGAAGTATCAGCTTGTACTTCATAAGGTATCAGCGTGTATTCATGAAGTATCAGCGTGTATTCATGAAGTATCAGCGTGTACTCATGGAGTATCAGCGTGTATTCATGAAGTATCAGCGTGTACTCATGGAGTATCAGCGTGTTTTTTTGTTGTTTTTTTGATGACCTGCTAAGTTTGTGCCTGAGTCTTGATTTATTTATGATTTGTGACTGGATCAGCCTTAAAATATATTTCAGATTAAATTTTAAAATGTGTTAGTTTATTTTTATTTTGTGAAGGTGAAGACAGGAACAGCTGCCGGGACAATATGGCAGCAGTCATGATGACTTTATCTTTTATAAACAGTCCTCTGATCAGGAGAACAGAAGCCTGTTTACAATAAGAAGCAATGCAGTAGTCAAGCTCTGCAGTAACTGCTACCATCGATGTGTTTTACTGTATAATATCAGAAGGAGAAACACTTTTATTGGTCAGGTGTGTGTACACACATGAGGAATTTGAACCTGGTGTACACGCACAGATATAGACATAAATACAGCTAAAAAACAAGGACAACAAGCTTGACAGATCAACATAACTACTATGTACAGATAAAATATGTATATCTATATAAATAATAGCACTTATAGACAGAAGTACAAGACAAAGGTGTTGAAATGTGTTTTTAATCTGTAAGCAAATTTTATTTCACAAAACAAAGGTCACAAAATCTATTTATTTTTTCAAAAATAAATCCAGTAAAAAGAATCAAATAATCAAACCCGCTGAGCTGTTCACTTCACACAGAATATTAGAAACATCCATCACTAAATGCAGCCTCAGAAATCACCAGAGCTGGGTTGCATTACACTGTACACAGTGTGATGGCACAAGCCAAAATGTGATGAGTCCGCAGAGTCATCAGTTACCTGATCGCATTATCAGTTCAGATGCTCTGATTTCCAGCGTATGAGGCAGTTTTTATGCTTATAAGATATCGACTTTACTGCCAACTGTTCTGTTCTAGGTTCCCTCTACAGGACGCGGCTCGGCTGCAGCAGTGGCTGAGGAACATGGGTCGTGAGAACTGGACTCCCTCTCGACACCAGTACATTTGCCACGAACATTTTGCACCTTCGTGCTTTAAGGTGCGATGGGGCATCCGTTACCTTGAGAGCGACGCTGTGCCCACAGTCTTCCAGGAGGCCGAGGTAAAACAAAAAGAGACCTAACACAGCCTCTCTGAGCTAATACTTATGCTGCCATTATTTTGTTGAAGTTGATATATATAAACACAGATTATTTTACTGTTACTTAGGCCTGTAATTTGTCTCAGCTACACAAAAAGTGTTGATGAGCACCTCCTTGATAGTTTTCTTATATTACAAAATTCTGATGAGATTTCTGAAGTCAGTTAGAAAGTTTTTATCTTTCTCGACTGTCGACATCATCATGTTGCTTTTGATAACACACGCTCTTGCTTCTTTCTAGAAACGGAAAGCTGCTGATCACACTGAGAAGAAGCCCAAGCGTCTTCGAGCTAACAGTAACGAAAGCGTAACGGTGTCAGATGACAGGTCGGTGACTGTTGATGCTGTTGAGATGGAGAGCACGTTGCACACGGTGCACCTGTATGAAATCACTGTCGACCCATCGCAGCAGGCAGAAACCAGTCTGGTGGAGTCGAGTGATGTTGGTGTATCTGACCGTTCTCTCCAGACTGACATAAACTCGCTGGCATCAGTGGACGGATTCGAAACGGGGGCAAATTTCCCTTTAACTTTATTCCAGACGGTGAATGATCTAAGTAGTGGTGGCGAGAATACAGAGGTGGTAGTGATGTCTGAATGCCCTGCTGGCGAAGGGCAAGATGAGCTCGTGAATAGAATCACTGCTGCCATTTTGACTCAGGGCCACGGGCTGGTCATGAACGACTCCATACTTGGCTGTACAGATGAAGCTGTGGCTTCTCTCTGTGTTGAAGATGTGACTTATACCACAGAGGAATTCTCAAATGTCCACGAAGGCCAGGAGACTCAAGCCATCGCCTACTTCGAGACGATACCCAGTGTCTTCCCCAGTGAAACCTCGACTCAGTTCAGCTACACTCCCGATACCGTGCTGTCATCTGCTCTGAGCTCCAAACCTATCACATCTACTCTGCCTATAGTGTCCAAACATGTGCCACCTTCCCCCACGTCCCTGGTCCTCACTGTGGAAAGACTGGACAGAGACGACGGAGAGGGAGATGACGGCCAGTCAGACGATGACGGTGGCATAGAACAGCAGGATCGCCAGCTGGAGGAGCACTGGTGAGCACTGACTTAAAGGACATGTTTCAGAAAATATTCATAATTAATGCTAAAGGTGCTTGATAAGAGTTAAAAATTGGATCAGAGTTAAGTTGGCAATAGATTAAACTCTAAGGAATCATCAACATTGTATCGCTGTATTGTAGCTTTTATAATCTCTCTTCATTTCTCACATGAACAGCTACCATAAGAACAGCTTGAGTAAAGAGCAGCTGGAGGCGATTGTGGCTGAGCTGCAGAAGAAGGTGAAAGTGCTGCAGCAGCGACACCGCCGACACCTGGAGAAACTTCTGGGACTGGAGAACACGGTCAGCCAGCTGAGACAAAGCAACCTGCTGAATGAAGAGCGACTACAGCTGCTTGAGAGGGTGAAACATTTAGTCCAGATTTATTTACATTTTTATATGTAAAACATCTAACGGCTGCTCTTAGGTCTCTTTTAGCTGCAACCCATGAAACCAGTGAGCTCAGCCGGATGACCGCAGTTTTGTTTCATTCAGTGTTTGTCGTCTCCTCTCTCTCAGGCTTACATACAGACCAGTGCAGCCGTGTCAGATGTTGGTGAGACTGTGGCTATCATCTATGAAGAGGACGATGCTGCATACTTGTATACTCCACTGAACAACGCAGATGAGAAACTGTGAAGCCCGACTGACTGCGGACGTCCCATCTGTGTGTCCGTCTGCTGCCCACTGTGCCAAAATGTGACATGGCAAATACTACCTAATGCGTGTTGTTTTATTTTTAGTTTTCCTCTAACGAAATAAGACCTGTGTATGAAATGTGGCCGTGTGTTATATCTGCAGTGAGCTTTGCACAAATATGAATGAGCAATATGGGACAATGTTGAATGTAGTTTTTTTATGGTTTTCACCCCCTTTCTTTCAACCACTTTTCCTTTGACTTGAAGTATTTTTGTTAGTAATAATGTACATATCAAATTAAAAATAACTTCCATAATATTTAAGGCTATGCTTCATTCTTACAGTTTCTGCACATATCAGCTATTAAAAGAACCAAAAATATTAAAATGTTTTGTACATTTTCGTTTTCGGTAGCAGCAACAAAGGCGATGAGTGTTCACAGTAATCACAACCTGTTGAATGACCAGTTCATCAGGTTTGAACTCCAAACAATAGAATGATTTGATGTCTGAGGGTTGTGTCGAATAATTTAGCCTTGAGTTTATGAATGAAATATGAAAGAACACCAGCAGGAGTTGTGCAGACACATTTCTTTTCCTTTGTAGTTTATTTTATTCAAGAAATCATATTAAACTCGAGGAACAGTCTCATAGTTTTACAGAAAGGACCCTAATGTGTACATTATCTGGATACCTGTAACATGTCATTTAACTTCAGTCTGTGTTCACGATTTAAGGTAGTTCTCTATTTCCCTTTGCAAAGTTATCCAGATTCAGAAAAAGGAAATCTCATACAGTGAGTGCTTTCCTACGCGTGGACTGTCTTTCCACCACATGGCAGTAGATGCAGCTGTTTGATGGGGAAGTTTAAGATTTGACACACATGAAAAGAGACAGATCAGCCTTTAACAAAAGTGCCTGATTATCACTGGAGAAAGAAGCAACTCTGTTCAGACTCTTTCTATGGGGAAAAATTAAAGAGGAGACAGGAAAGCATGCAAAGAGAGGAAAGGACACCTGCTGCACCATCATGTCTTCTGTCTTATAGACTTCGTGAATGGACTGACTTCAGGAAGGTGTAACTGTCAGGCGAATAACACTGGCAGTGTTTATTGGTGTCTGATTTCTAAGACAATAATTAGGAAACTCTTGATAAACAAATTGAACCAAAAACGCAATTATACAATTGAAAATTAATATCTCAAAATGTACTGAGAGGAGTGGAATGATGAAGCAATATTTTTCTGGGACGGATAATAAAAACTAACAGTACGTATGAGGACGCCTTAGATGAGTGCATGGGGATTGTTTTTTCTCCAAAAAAGAATACCACTGTGATTTTTTCACATTAACATTTTCTGGCAACATTTTCTTTCAACACAAAATAATTTCAGATGTAGAAAATGAAATATAATCATGCTGCTTCCTCCACGGAAATAAAATTAGAGAGGATGAGTCCTGTCTCATTTACATCAGTTATCCACAAATGGAGATTCTCTTCATCTGTTCCCTTTGACAGAGTGATCAGAGATCACAGTCAGCTACATCCACTCGGTCTGTGCTTTGAGATCCTTCAACAGGGTCGATGAAATACTCGATACTTGAGTCCAGGTCCTTCAGCTGATGGACTGTCTCCACACACTGAATCTATTTCTTAAAAAAACATATCCTGTGTCATGACAGTGCATTATCAGTCAGCTGATATTTCCTTATTTTGCTAAAGACTTTTCAACAGTAACTTTCACAGCTCTTCTCATTTCCTCCTCCACCATCCTGTCTAAGAGCAGAGATACAGCAGTAGGTCTTCGGCTGTGTGGCCTCCAGCTGGTCCTGGTGGGTGTAGGGCTGAGGAAGGAGGAGCTTAGTGTGAAGAGGACCAGAGGGGTGGGGCAGGGCAGAGAGGCAGTTGTTCTCCAGGCGATGGGCGGGCGGCAGACAGGGTGAAGGATGTTGGCACTGGATGGATAGTGGCATGCTGGTACCAACCTGCGCCATGATTTATACACAACATTATTGTTCTTGTCCAAGAAATTCAAGTGTAGACAACCTTTTTACTCCACTGTAACCACTTATTTATCAAAGATACATCTATGAAAAGATGTACATATTTCTGCTACTCAATCACTCTTTTGTAATAAAAACACAGTTTCCATGTTCCAAGTCAAAAACTTTTCTCACAGCCACAGAATAAATTTACAGCATGCAGTTATTTGACAGGCTCCACCTGTGGCGTGTTGCTGCCAGTGTTTCTCAGGTCATCCAGGTCAGTCATCCCCAGCTTCCACCTCTGCCATTTCTTCTTTATCTCTGCCTGCACCTGCAAGCAAAGGACGAGTTAGAGTGAGAGAAGGAAGAGAGATAAGTCAAGTTATTGATGAGGTAAATTTATCAACTGGAGACAAATGAGAAAGAAATGTAGGAAGAGGCTTGACGTTATTAGAAGTGATAACACTTCACATTATGTGTGCTGCATCTAATGTCTTTACTACAAACAGATTTTAGATTTAGAAGTCCATGAGGACGTTTGACACTTGTTGGCTGCTTTCATTGTCCATGCATGAACACACACTCCTTCAGTTTAACTATGGTGGACCATGAGGGGCACCAAAAGTCCCTTTTTTATTTGATCATGTGATCCTCATGCCCAGTGCCTGCATCTATACTCAGCTTGATATCATTTTACTCAGTGCCCACAAACAAACACACATACTCACACCACCTACCTCCTTGTTGACAAAACAGTAGAGGATGGCAACAAGTAAACCCTGTGAAGAGGAGAAATGACTCTTAATGTTGAACCATGAAATATATTTTGTCATGTTGCTTTTATCCAGAAAGGTCTTGAGTGCATTCATGACGCCTGCAGTCCTGACTGTACCTGGAAAGAGTTCAGGAAGAGTTGGAAAAAGAGACTGACATCACTGAAGACGCCATCTGTGTGCTCCTCTGTCAACACTGCAAAGACCACTTCATGGATGCCCAGCAGAGGGATCAGGGTCAAGGTGGATTTGGCCAGTCTGGAGAGAGAAGTACAAGACAGAAGTCATTCTAGATACAGAAATACAGTAATGGAGTGCTGCCCTCTGATCTCAGATCTATTTAGTGTATTCCTCAAAGGCACTTCAGCAGGGTGGATGTTTTTTTTTGCTTGCTAAATATCTGCTTTCAAGATCAACGAGAATCTCACTACACAAACTCAGCTGCTCCTAAGCTCTGACCAGGGATGAGTCCTCCAGCAGAGCATCATGGGAGATAAGACTGTGGCTCTGCTTGATGGAAACTTCCTGTAAATCAGTCCCCATTTATGTTAGATAACCATCTGCTTGTGAAGCTGATCTGCTTCTTCTCCTATCTGAGTTTCTAAAAGCCTTTAGATCTCCTGGGACCTGAACTCACTGACATTGAGCTGTTGTGTGTCTGCGTGTTTTTGCATATTTATGTATAATGTATTACATGTCTTCTGTCTTTAAAACAGCTGAGGTGAGCTTCCCTTGAAGGGACAGTGAAGTAAAGTAGAGTGAAAAAGCAGTGTTTCCCTGGCATACAAACTCTGAAATAATAAAAATGACAGATTATGCCATCTGTCCAGAGGCTGCCTAGAAGCCCTCAAAGGAAAGCGATACAGTCTAATCTAATTTGTTTTGTCTCCTGTGTTCATGTGACTTAAGAACAGGTGAAAAAGTAAATTTAAATGTGTGTTTCATTTGTGAAGCAGGTCGGAGAAAATGTTTTTTTTGAGTGTATATTGTTGTAATACTTATTCCATCCACAAGGGGCTAAAGTGCAAATGAGTATTACAAAAGTCTCTAATCACCAGTTCATGAGTCATAAACACAAGAGAGACAAGAGAAAATCGATAACCAGAATTGTTTTTCTCACTTGCCTCTTTAGTCCCATTCTGACACAAACAGGGACTAAAGTGAGCGGGAATGATCTGGATCTGCGTTTTGTCTCGTCTCTCGACTCCCTTCATGTCCCTCCACACGCAGGGTAGCAGGAGAAGGATAATTGACATTAACTGCACTGCCTGGTGTAGTTTCAGCTAACTGAAATGGTTACACCAGACCCCCACCTGCCAAATCACACGTAAATAATAACCCATACAGAAGTCATTTGAAAGCTCTCTAAGCTAACACTCTACCTCTGACTGACTTCCAGTCAAAGATTAGAAAGTCATGTCAAGATATCAAACATGGGCTCTGTGCACCTCCTCTAATGTTAATTCTGCTTTGATCCTTTAATGCTCCAGTAAAGATTTCTCACGCTACTGGTCCCACAGTGTTCCCATGTTCACCACCTTCACCATGTTACTGACTTGACTTGGCTGTATTCCCCACTAAAAAAATACCATTTTCCTTGAGTGCAGGGATGTGTCTGTCTGTTTCCTTGAGCGTTTTTTCAGGGGAGGTGAATAAACTTTTTTAAACAGCCAAATGTCCACATGTCTTACCTGAATTTATAGTCTGTGTATCTCATCTGATGGGCTTTCAGCTTGGATACAAGAATGTGGATGATGTGGATAAAGATAAAGAAGTTCACCTGAAGAGATAAAAAAAAATCCTCAATGATACAAACCAGTCTATAAAATAATTTAGTGCATCGTTGAATGTCTAAAGCTCATGATGATGTTCACTCTCCTGTCCAAACCCATCATCACTCTGTAAATTATCCAGGCTGGAAGCTTCTATGAGTCACCCATGAAGTCAAATATAACCACATGTCCAACCTCATTTCATGCACGCTTGTGTGTGTGTGCTCATGGTTGGATAATTGAGTGCTGCAGGTCATGTACATGGACTGTACATATGTGGTATCTGCACTTCCTGAAGAAGAGGCAGGGAGTCAACATCATGCAGAGAAGATGAAAACCATCACGTAAATCACAAGGATCCTCAAGGAGCTGTGATGTTTCTGTTCTGTGTTTATATTGCATTTATATTGAGTTTAATAGGATCTGAAACACAGACAGTGTTTCTACTTGTGTCTGTGTGTGCTTGTGTGTACATTACCAGAATGGCGAGCAGGATGGGAGTGCGGATTATCCACCAGTGCGCTTTGTTCTCATTTATCTCCCAACACCTACAAGCAAGAAAAGACATGGGTGAAGTGGTTTTCCACTCTCATCTGTGCATCTGTGGTGGGATGGAGAATAAGATCAAGAGAGAGAAAAAATGATGCACACAGTGATGCACAAAATCTTTTGAAGAAGCAAACATGACTCGCCTCGTGTTCTCAAACAGGTAACGTACAATGATCCAAGGAATCACAAATAACACCGGTGTGCCTGACACAAAACAGACACAACAGCAGATGAATTTAATTCATTTATACACAACGTGAACTATTTCTTTTAGTTTATCTCCAGTGTGTGTGTGTGTGTGTGTACCCCAGCCGATGAGTAGGTATCCATAGAAGTGGCGGTTTTCAGAAAACACCGCCAGCACCAGCAGTTTGTGTAGATAGAGGCCTTCCACCAACAGCCAATAGTAGTTAGCTCCCACACAGTACTGCATCAGCACCTGAGCCACGTGGCAGCCTGGCGTCGCCTAATGTGTGTGTGACGGAAGAGACAACAGGTCCTTGAAAGGTTAGAAGTAACAGGATTTTTGGGTTTTAATGCTCTGCTTAAAGGACCAGTGTGTCGGATTTAGTCGCATCTAGCCGTGCTTCACCTTAAAACTACATCAGCAGTGAAACACACAGAAAGAGCAAGATGCATTTCATACTCCATTTCTGGTATATTCTGTAAATGGAACCTCCTAAATCTGACACACTGGACCTTCAACATCAACAGCTTCTTTCTCTCTCTCTCTGTTTCTTCTGTGTGTGTCCCAACCTGACCACTGAGCACGTCTGAGATGTTCCTGTCATCTTTGAACTCGGTGTCGCGGCTCAGCAGAGCATCTCTGGTCAGGATGGAAGCCGCTCGCAGAATGAACGACGCAAACAAGTTGATGTGGATGTAGTTTCTGGTGCAGTGCAACTTCCTGCAGACATCACGCATATCAGAACAGTGTTTTTATGTTCAGTCAGACTGCAAAATATGTGACACACACACTGCGTGAAATTTCAACACTTGATCGTGGAGGTCAGTGAAGATGCTGCAGTGTGTTTCTCAGCATTAGCTGAGTTAATCTGAGGTCTGTTTATTGTCATCTTTGCACCATTTGTCATGGTTAGTGCTTGTTGCTGTGATGTTTTTCACATCATTTAACTTAAGACAACAAACAGCGTCAGGAGCATGAATCGCTGCTTGAATATTTTCTGTCAAAATGCCCATGAGAACACGAGCAGAGGTCTGAATTAACATGGACATTTTTCTCTATTTCTTTGAAAGAAATAATGAATTGATTGATGGGGGCTTACCTGAAGAATAGCAGAATAACGAGAGCCAGAGAGAGACTGGCCAGACTGACACAGTAACCGACTGTGTACATGACTCTGAAGTGGGCTAAGATCACCATCCGTTTCTCCTGCAAGCATCCGACCAAAATACAAACGTGGGTTAATGCATTTTTTAAACTTTCACTCTCCTGAAGTGTGTGAGTGTGTGCGTATGTGTGTGTGTGTGTACCTGAGCTATGTGCATGCTGTTGTCACGGTCACACTGCGAATGGTCCCTCCAGGTGCGGCTGGAGTTGCTGGTGGTCCACTGACCGTCAGGACCACATTCCCTCAACACAAAGCCGTTACGCACTACACAAACACACAGCAGAGGCCAAAACACACACACCTATGATCACATAGAATACACATAAAGTGAGAATAATGCATGTATGTGTGCATTCCTACCTTGGTTGTACCAGGGCAGGTACCAGGGGCAGGGCACCTTGACTGTAGAGTTTGGTTTTCCATCTGACCAGCAGGCGTACATGTCAAACATCCGACTGCAGGTCACTCCTGAGAGGAGAGACAGCAGTGTGTTTTAACATGTGCAGATACTGAAGTTAAAATGTGTAAAAGTGTGTGTGTGTGTGTGTGTGTGTGTGTGTTACCTTTGGGCCTGGGATCAGTACTCATGCTGATCAGACAGGCATTCCTGTAGCGGTTCCATTCAGCCACTGTGTCCGTTACAGTCCTCCCTGACACACACTACACACACACACACACACAATTATATATTATATTATATGACTTTTCTACTATTTGACCCACTGACAGGTAGATAGGTGTACTAAATGAACTGGCATGTCAGTGAAACGTCTCTCTATAGGCACATACCAGAGTCCTGTAGAGGAGGAGGAAGATGAGGAATGTATCAGAGGCCTTCATCACTCGGAGGTGTGCCAGGGTGGCCGCCGGGAGGATTTAGAGGCATCACAAGGTCACTCAGAGGTCACCACAAAGTTATCAGAGGTCACGCAGAGGAAAAGGTGGCATTGATCAGTCATCTTCAATGCAACAAGATGCCTGGAAATACAGAAAACAGTCCACATATATATTATTTTCTGTAATAATAATTTAAAAAAATCATTTTCTTGGCATAACCTCTTGTGATTATTAATTATTAATTAGATGAACTAAATGTATGAACTGAAGATGATGAATGTCCAAAATACAGTTTGTTTTAGTCACCGTGTTTCTGTAGATGTCTGTCTACATCTGTGGATGCGTAGAATAATTTGTAAATGTGTTTTCCAGTTTACGGTTGTAGCCAATGACATCACTGTACTGACAAACAGAGTCCTCTCTGCGTAACCTGTGAGTCTGATTAGTTGATGTACTTTCCAGCCATCAAAGCATACAGAAGGAGGAGCATGAAAGACTGCAGAGTAATCCTGTCAGCTAATGTCACCGACCAGGAGGTTTGTAGGCTGACATGTGACATGAGGAGGGAGAGAATTTTAGTTAGAAGAAAATTAGACGAAAAATAAAATTCACAAGACAAAACAGTGTGAGATATAAGATACTAACAGATCAATCTTAATCATAGCGAGCCATAAGCCAGAGTCTGTATGTGTACTGGTATTAGTAAAACCTCATGTACTGTAAATCCAGTGACCCCAGTGATACACAGTGCAGTGTCAAGACCACCAAGACCAAGTCATGACCAAGACTAGAGTGTATCAAGTCAAGAGCAGGATGAGACCGAGTCAAAACAAAGACCAGACAGTTGCTAATATTTGCCAAATCTCTTTGGGTGCGGCATTCGAAGAGTTTACATACTGCTGTGTGTTTTCATTTGGAGGCTGTTTTATAAGAGAATAACTCTCTGATGAGATACACAAACACCTCTCAGTTCAAAATAAAGTGAAGTAAACTGTGCTACAGTTTCACATTTAGGAATGTTTACATATAATCATCTTTTGATTGAGCCTGGTGAAAAGTAAAAACCATGAAAAGTTATCATGTTAAATAGATCATGGTGGTAAAAATGATTCAAGATGTAACAATAGAGACAGGAGAGGAAGTCGAGACAAGTGAGACTGGTCTGCCAGCTGCCAGATAAGAACTGTCTGTATACAATGAGCCACACGACAGTGTATTCTGCAGTTTTGCCTGGAGCTCATGTACCAGGAACACAAACAACTGTAGAAAGGAGGATGTCATGAGGAGATGAGTCTGCAATAAGCTTATTTGTCATGCATGATGTTTCCTCTACCTGTGAGTGTGGGATGGGTCTGCTATATCCACAGTCAGCCAAGAACAAGGGGCATGCGCAGGGACAGGTTTTATTTTTTGACCCACACTTACACCACATAGGACAGATGTGAGGTATGTTCATCAGATACTCACTGAAATAATATTTTGTAGCTCAAAAAGTACCACAATTAAGTGTAACAGTACAGTGCTGAAGTGTACAGTACTGTGTGCTTTTTTTACACAGTCTAACTATATGAAATTAGATTTTAAAGTAAAGGCAAGTAATTCTCAAACAAACTGGAGACTATAACTACACATCCCGAATAAAAGATTCCTAAATCCACGCAGCTTTTCTAATATTACAACAGAGCTTAAAGACAGTATTTAGCCATGCAACTGTGCACCAGCTGCTCAGTGTGTTACCACAAATTTCAATTAAATTAACGATTTTTAATGACATATTTTATGCTACATGAGAGTTGTGAAAATGAACATACAACTGTCACTGTGAATGTTTCTAATTAAACAGACGCACACACATCTGTCACACAATAAATGACTTCTAACTGCCTCTGTGGGAGAAAAGCGTTGAAGAGTGGATGACAGTCATTACTTGACTGACAGAGAACAGTGCTGATGACATTTTAGAAATCAGTTAACACACTGCCAGACTGTAACGACAAGGGGAAATCATCTCTGGATTAGAAACAGGAAATAATATGTGTCAAATATCTATAATGTGTCACGTGTGCAGCAGCCACTGTAGTTTATCTGAAAGAGTCACGGGTGAGCAGCGAGAAGGGTGCCAGCTGCGGGATTAACCAACATGAAATCAAAAGAAAAGAACATCATGTGGGCGTTTGAATCACAAACAACTAAATGATCTTTCCTAATAAGAGCCACATCCCAACCCCCACTACACCGAAGTTCAGAAAGTGTCCTTTCTTTGTCAGCACGGTAACTCTGCAGGTTTAGAAACATTGAAGTGCTCAGGTGAGATTAAAGCCTGCGTGATAATAAATGAACATGATTTAAATAAAGTAAACTAACACATGTACCGTACTGTATTTTTATAGTTTATTGCTGCTCTGCATGGCTGTGTTTTGTGTTGCGTGCATGGCTTTGTGCCCGTATGGTGTTTGTTGCTGCTGTACGATTGTACTGATGCTTTATTGTCTCCGGTTGTTTTGCATGGCGTGTGTTCTGTCTTGAAGACTTTCTTGTCTTGTTGTCTTCGTTCTATACATTTTACACACTTTACTGCTTTCTCATCTCGCCAGAGCACTGCAGTTAAAAATCGGTTGATTCATGTATGCTGTCATGGGTCAAGTCTGCTTTTCTGTTGAAACTTGGAAATCCAATGTTTTAATTACATGGTGCTGATATTTGCATGCACACACACAAATACCCACCGAGAAGTGTTTCACTGTTTTTAGTCTCTTGACACTGTGTCTGCACAGCTGGGCCTGCCTGTGGCACACATATGGAAATATATAGATATACAGACACATACATGCACAGGATAACACCGCAGCCATCAGTTTATGTAATGATACTACTGTAGCAAGCTGTGTGTGTTGTAACTATAGCTTTCCTAGATATCTAAGCCATGCCTGTGTTTCACCACACCGCAGGGCTGCATGTAGTCATTCACGCCACTATAACTCAGTGATTAGCACCCACTTTAAACGGATGCTGTGACAGGCCTTTGCAATAATGACTGTGAATTCTTTCCTCATTGTTTTTCACTTGATTTCTCTTGGGGGCTAAATGGGCTAGTAGTACGCCTCCTGTTTGAAGCCACTTCAAGTTATCAGAGCTCACAGTGATTACTTAAGATACCTTCATTTATTACCTGATGGTCATTCATTGTTTTCCTGCACCATCCCTCCACATAGAAGTCAGAGGTCAGGGATTCAGCAGTGAGTCCACCACACTGACAACTTTAAAAAAACAAACATTTGTTCATTGTGAAACTATAAACTGAAGACAGAAGATTTGTAGCCACAGATCCACGTGCATCTTTTCACTATTTCTGCTTGTTTGCATTTGTTAGTCTTTGCCTTTTTGTTTCTGTCACTTCCATTCACCAGCATTACAACTCAGGCAGAAACGGCGAACCGAACACTGGCTGTAAAATAAGAAAGCATGCCTCACCTTTACAGATGTCATGTCCTCACTGTCAAAGTCTGCAAACAAACCCAGCTGTGCACAAGTCTGCGTCTCCGTACTGCTGTCCTGAAGGCAACAATCACATAATGTGATCACTGAGCTCTCTCTCTCTCTCTCTCTCTCTCTCTCTCTCTCTCTCTCTCTCACTCACCCTAAATGATGGTGTGTTTATGTTTTGGGTCCTCTCACTGAAAGCAGCTCCTCGGATATGATTACAAGTGGCTATATTTGAATTCAATTTAATATTTATTGATCACTGAGGAATGGCAGAGTCTCAACTGTTTCACCACTACTAATAATAATCTCTATTTGCACTGGATAGGAAAAGAAAATAGAGGTGTGGCATGTGCCTATTATTAAACTGTAACCAATGTTCCAATGTTTGCAGCAATTAGTAACCTGAAAGTGATTCATTAATTTAATAAAGGCTTATTGTCAACTTTATTCCTCTTGATGTACAAAACGTAGCATCCTATAATCTTCTCTAATATAATGACAATTATAACTAGCATGATAAACATATAAATGAATCACACTGTGAATGATTGTTCATAAAGACATTAGAGATTAGCTTTTTCCATAACAAGATGGCAGCTTATTAACCCTTTATCAGGTGAGGAACCATATATGGTCACTTCCACAGGCTTTTAAAATGGTGCCCCACGTCTCTCAGTGAAGGAGCAGAATCACGTGACTTTCTCCAGCCAATCAGCGAATGTCAGGCTACGTCGAAGGTAGCATTGCTATGGCCTCCAATGGATCCTACTCTAACCCTAACCCTCACATTTTTTGCACTCTATCACAGGCGTGATATTTTGAAATAAGTGTCATAAGTTCCAAAAGACGTGTCTGATTGTTAATTTGGAAATGTTTCACATATTTTTTGGTAACTTCTAATGTCTTCTTATATCCACCAATAACACTCCAGGGTTGAAATTTTAAATTTCAAAGTATTTCAATGAGTACCCTATAAAGGGTTAATGGCTCTATCTGTAGGTTGGGGATGTGGTTTGCTGTCACCAGTGGTGGTGTGACTGGAGTCTTAAGTACTCCACGTTTGATCAGAAAGCTACTATTTCAAGTGCCAGCATTAGCCAAATGAAGCATGTTCTCTTAGACTCTTATTTGAATTTGAATCACCTCAGTGACTTCTGACAACATATATTTAAAACTCAAACAAACTGAGAAGTGTAAACTTTTTTTTTTTTTTTTTTACATAAACTGAGGCCTGAGGCCATAAAACAAGGAAACAACAAGGAAGGAAAACATCGCTCTCTCAATTTGTTGGTTGAACATCAGGCAGCACTTTGTAGATTCATTATATATTCAAACAAAATATTAAATATTTATTTTTGCCACAGTGAACCACAGTGATGATGTGTACTGTAATAAATGATCAAACTGAACATCTGTTTGTTTCTTTAAAGCCATAAATCAGCCATTTTGTTAGATATATAACTCTGTGGTGTAAATTGAACTTGTCTCAGGCTCAGGTCCTCCGCTGACGACTCCTCTGCTGCAGCATCTTCATCTTCTCTCTGTCTGACTCCCTTTGACCACGTCAGTACAAACACTGGTCAGTCTTCAACCATACACCAATACTGCAAGTACATAGTGTTAGTACACACTAATGCAGATGTTGACAGTGTACTACTTTGACAGTTGTTATACAGTAATGGACTGTACTGTCACTGAGCTACATTGGATATCTCACTGGACTCTCACTGGATCAAAATGTTTCTTTGGGCACTGTGCTCGATCTTTTCTATGAGCTCAACCTTTATGTGTTCAGTTTGACTGGCAAACAATAGCACTTACATTTAAATCAGCTTGTCATGCTTGCTTTGCTGTTTGCTTTTGTGTTGTTGTTTTTTCTCTTCCTGGCAGTGTGCTGGCAGAGAGGGCGTGGCTGGCTGTGCTGGTCTCAGCAACAACACACACCTGTGCTACAAAAAGTCCGGCCAAGACACCTCTCCTGTGGCAGATTATCTCGTTCCCATTGCGGTCAGTAACGAGCCGTAATCTTTTGTACCCTTTGAGATTCTGGTGATTTAACAGCGTGATTTTGACCTTCCTATTGTTTTTGACATCAACGCTCATTCAGGTTTGTCCCTGTGTGCAGTTATCTAACGTGCCTTGCTTTGTTCAGCCAGCCTTCAGCCACCACCTCCAGCGTTTTGTGTTAATTCTCATAATAAACCTTTAAACAAATGGAAGGAATGAGTGAGAAAGGAAGCCTGATAGACAAACTGTATGTTTACCCTTCCCTCAGGGATGTTTGTAGTGAGCTGCACCAAAAACTCCCGTCTCATTATGAGTGTGATGGATTACAAGTGTTGGTTTGTCATTAAGGCATCACTCATACACAGGCTGAGACAATTAATCCTCATTAGAGGGGAACACAGCAGCTTCCCATCCAAAACAAAATGATTCATGATGAACACTTACTCGGGGTCACACACTTGGCCCATATGCAAACACATGTCTAAATTTAATCTAAAATAATACCGGCCCACAGTGCCAAAAATGTGAGTCCAAGAGTCCAAGAGTACAGACAGTGGCAGTGGGTTTCCCTTTCTGATGTATGACAGGTATACAGAAGTGTGCCTAATGATTACAGGTGGATATATAAACCTGGAGAAACAGGATGACACGTAGAAAAGCTTTCTATGTTTAAACATTCCAGTTGTTGCTACAGGTAGAGTGTGTATAGTGACTTATTCTTATGTGCTAAACACAGAACTAAAAGGTCCACTGTGTAAGATTCAGAGGTTATAGAATTTACATAACTATGTTTTAGTGTATAATCACCTGCAAATAAAATTTGTGGCCATCATAGTTCATGTTGGGAAGTAGAGGATGAGGCGATGTGGTTGTAATGCAGCAACTACGCAGCTAGATGTCACTAAATCCCACAGACCTGCCCTCTAATGTACAGCAGTTCTCCCCTGGATACCTGTAGTAATATTGGTCATTTTACACTCATACACACACACACACACATGCCAGCATGTCATTTTTCGTTTTGCATCCATCTCACAGTGGCAGAGAGATGACAGTGATAAACGGAAATGAGCAGAATCAGAGATTTTTATGCTCGTACAGCAAATTTATCGTTTTTATGTTCAATTTTAAGGCATGCCACAGCAGCGAGGATGAAATATAGCCCTATTATACCGTTCCAAGAGAAACTGAATTGTTAAAAGATGTGGATATGATGTACTCATGGCTTATCAAAATTATAAAATAGAAGAATGAAAGAGTTCTTTTTAATACAAAAATGTGCTTAAAGTTCTTTCTATTGTAAGTTATCAGTCATTTTATACATCTGAATGTACATTTAATGGTTCTCTTGAGCTCTTTGGATAAAATGTATTTATTCTTAAGTAAAGTGACAGTAGGATCATACACAGGGACATGTTTGAGTGAGATATAACTATATTTTATTCCTTCCTTCCTCCATTCTTGGCACACATTTTCTGTTCTTAATGAAAAAAATCTCCCAGACTGTTATTTTACATCACTACAGAGGCCCCTTTTCCCCACAAAAATGCACAGACCTTTGTCTCCCCCGCAGTCATTACAAAGCGGTTTATGTGTTTGCTGACGTAATTAGAAGAGTTATTGTCTCACACTGATTAGTGCTCGGGGATTATGACGATTTTATTTATTTTAAGTTTGACACAATGCAGATGCAGAGCTCTAATTGTAGCATTATTGATCTACATAAGCAAGCTGCAAGATTTGTATGCAAAGTACTTAACGTATACGTAATGTGCATACTGTGCAGAGGCTCACAGTTGGTTATACACAAATCCTGCTAGCTGGTACTTGAAATGTACGTACACAAAACGTTTCTACATGTTTTACTGTGTGTTTTTGTCATAAACCTGGGAACATATTTGCTGTTTGTTGATGTATTCAGTTCTAACTTGTTCTTGTCTGATAATCTTTTACTACACATTTTCCTTTGGGGATCCATATTTCTGAGTAACTCTTCAAATTCCTAGGAATGAATGTGGCACAGTTGAGGTGTGATCCTGCTCCTGAATCTTTGCTGATACCTTAAAAACAAACAATATCCACCACACCATATCAGCTGTGCAGTTTATAATGGTTAGAAAACAAAACTTTCAAAGAGACGCATTACATATTCTCTGATAATATATTTCTTCTGCAACTGAAGAATCCTGTTAGATAGTTTTAGTATGACCACACGGGGGCAGCATAATATTATTCTCTGATTGTTTCTTTGAGTAAATCACTCTTACAGTGCCATATTGTGAGATTTCCTTTTTTATTTCACACTTATTCTCCTTTAAACTTAAATATTAAGACATCAGCTGACTGAGAAGAATTTTTTTGGACTGACCTCCATCAGACAGTGTCTGATCTGTCTTTATTTGCCACTGCCTTGCTCAGTTCTTTGTGGCAAGCTGATCAGTAAGTGAAGAGCGTTCCTCACTTTACTCTCATGTTTTACCGAATGCCCTGTGGTGGTTTTCGAATCAGTGACCTTATATGTTCTCCTCTCTCTTAAGGTCACCTCAAAATTACTTTGCCCTGAGAAAATCCACTGTAAAACTGAAAAGTGATGAGGGTGAGTGTTTCTTATCTCGGCTGAGCTGGAAGACATACTGCTGGAATTTAAGGGAGGGAGCTGCTCTGCTCTTTTCATCTGACTGGAAACTTTATCAGCAGGTACGTTAGCTCATATCTGCCCCACCAAAGAGGCTGATTCCCAAAAACACACACAGGTGCTGCAAAATACACACATACACACATACACAGGGGTATTGCCAGTACAGCCTGACCTAAATAATCCTGTTGCTCACACAGCACAGGGTACGTATCAGCACAGCCGTCCTCCCTTAACTACCTCATAACATTTTAGTAAAGACCAGTTCAATTATTTATGACCTCATCACAGATTTGATCCAGTTCAGCTGCTTCCTCCTCTTGAACAGTGATGTTGTATATTTATATCATACACATTATAATTAAAATGGGTATTAAATTGACTTTATTCCATTAAAAATTGTGTTTACATTCAGCGTTACTCACCCAAACACAGTTAGTCGATGCATACAGTTTAAAAATTACTGACATTGCAAAGCTAATGTTTTAAAGTCATTCAAACCCAGAACTGTTTACATCCATGTCTACTAGCAGCAGGGGCATAGCACAAAATTCTGGATCCTGTGCATGGGCGTTTTCTACGGGCCCCTCGCTGCAGCCACAGCTATTCATTCTTATATTTTTGTGGGCACTCGTCACTTGAGAGAGTCCTTTTTTTCCCCTCAGTCCTCGCCCCTTTACAAACAGTTTCCTTCCTGTCTTTTGCTATCATATCTTTGCGGTTACCTCTAGTTGTTGACAGGTGCAGGAATGTGATAATAACTCAGGCTAGGAATCTAACACCACCTTTTTTCCTTCATCTGTGCTTCCCATTTTTCCTCCAATGCTGGGCTTCGTGCACTCCATGCAAAGGCTGAACATTGTGTCGATGTGTACGTGGTTGTGACGAGACAGAGATCATACCATCAAAGCAGCGCAGACGGGAGTGACTGTCGGTCAGTGGAATAGTGTGACACCATTGGCAGGATATCTATTGGATCATCCACATGAATGCGTGTGTACAACATAATTAAAATCCACCCTTAAAACACAGCTCCATAGCAACAAGAGGCAAACAAATTTAGTGTTACTCAACCAGCCGTGGCAGATGGCCGCCCACCATGAGGCAGGTTCTGCTTCTTAAAGAAAGTTTTTCCATGGCACTGTCACCAAGTGCTCGCTGATGGTGGGAACTGTTATAAAGACTACGATCTGGACCTAATGACATGATTTGGTGCCATATAAATAAAATTGAATTGCTTTAAGAAGAGATTTTTAAAAAAAAGGTATTCTTTAAGTATTTATAATTAGTTTCTCTTGAAACAGCACTGTCTCACATCTCAAGATAGACAGCAGTACAATATAAAATAATCTAAGACAATAGTGTGATGCAGTCTTTGTTGCATCGTCCTGTTGTTAAGTCTACAAGCAGCAGCCAGCAGCACGGCAAATCAACAAATCGTAGCAAAATGTCAAGGACACAAAGCGAGCGAAAGAAAGAAGGGGTGTGTGGATGACACTTTCTTCAGTAGACTTTTGTAGAAATGATACCTGCTGAGAAAGTTTGTATTATTTTGAACAGAATAACATATTATAGTTCTTTAACTTTGATTTGGAGACAAACGTTCTTGTTGAATGTGTCCTTTGTGGATCTGTGCTGGTTAACATTTGCATTTAGATTTCTTGCCGTTACAGGTAAGAAACCTCGGTGAGTTTCTGTTCCCACTGAGCGGACACAGTAAACCTGTGTTATTTTCAGGGAGGAGGGGTTGCTTTCAGATGCCAGGCAACCTCTCTGCCCTTCACATTCCCCAGTATCGGTCATGTGACCAAAGTTTGGCCAGAACCAGCGGAGCATGACCGGAGAGAGCCTCACTGATGCCTTTTTCTCTTCTTCATTTATTTCTTGCCGCTGTTTGCGTTACAGTTTTGCTGGTTGTTGTTCTCTTGTCGAAACATGAAAAACTTGCTCTTTTTCTCTCTCACACACACTTTAAATATTTCAAATGAAAAGGAAGTGTTTCATTTGACATTCTACCATGTGGAAACAGGGGTTTCCTGTGTATTTCAGGATGGCCGTGAAATACACCTGTGTAAAGATCAATGATTAGCTTAACGATGGCCAAACATGCCTGAGGGTCTGAGATAAGTCACTGGAACAGCACACAGGAATTGCTGATCATTGTCGATGCTTTGTCATGCCTCTGTGGAAAGGGCTCAGCTTATTCACTCTATATTTTATGGTTTGTTCTGAGTTAGTGTTTCTGTATGTGATCCTCCAGACAGGCAGCAGATAAACTTGTCGGGGATTCGCAAAGCAAAATGAGATTTAATTAGACGATCTGACATCACCTGAGCACAAATCAATAATTACTTTGGTCAGATGAGGACAGACTGGAGAGACATTTTCATACACGTGTGAACTGAAAAAGATATCCTCATTTTTCATATTGTAAAAATCTTGGCAGTATAAAATCGTTTGATCATGGCATGTCAATGATTGTTGCATGCCTCAGAAGTCACAAAGAAACAAAAGAAACGTCTTGAATGCTCATTAGAATGTTAATGAGCTCTAATCTTTTGTTGCTGTAATCATGACCAGATGTCGAGCAGCTCCTTCTTTGTTAAAGAGGCGACACTGATATGGGAGTAAAAGGCAACAATTGAAAAGCAATGTGATACAGCACAGAGGGACATCTCCCATATTTACCATGAGGTGTTCATCAAACTTTCATGCCGCTTCGTTCGTTAGGTGTGACTGCACGTTTCTGAAATTAAAATGAAAGGATCGTGTCTATCGCTGAAACTCTGCGTGGCTACACGCTGCTTTGCACAAAGATTTGGAACGATGTAAGGCTGCTTCACTTTGAGTCAAAAAATACAGTGAGCTTTAGAGAGGCACCTATAAATTTATCAGTCTGGTGGTCAGCTCCCACAAATGAATATGTGTACTGGTATGTGGCTCAGCCCAGTATCCTCTGATAGGTAATATCTAAATGGTAAATATCAAATAAATCATGTAACCTGTCTGGAATGACTCCACTCCTCCGTGCTCACACTTCTCACCTCTGCCCGTTAACTGATCCTGTGGCTAATTGTTTAGAGCGTGTGTGGTTAAGGCGCCCGTTGCTGGTAACGTAGCCCTCGGGATTAAATGTCAGGGTACTCTTACGAACGCACCCGGTTAGAAGCAATGCGTCATGTTTGTTACCGGTCTACTGACTCATGCGGGCGTGAATACGCTGTCACAAAATCTTAAATGCTGCTTTGTCTTAAGCATAATTAGAAGATTATTTATGTTCCAAAGAAAACAAGATAAAACATTCAGATCTTAACAAAACAATCAAGTTTATTTAAAAAACAAAACACTTGTGAGATACATGTACTGCAGTTGTATATAATACACAAAGATAATTCCTGTTATAGGTGAACCAGGTGCTTCTGCGCTGCCTCTGTGCACACTGTGAAGCATTGTCCCCACCTCAAACCCTCACCGCATCACACTGCACTAAAAGCTGCGTTGAACACAGTTATCATCTGTCTGGACTGTTACAGGTGATTAATGATACTCTTACTACAGTATTTACAGCACATAATCCTTTTGCTAATCCTGTTGTACAATTTGACACATCCAGTTCTTCCATTTTGTGCACAGCTGTGTTTTATTATGAAGCTGATACACGAGGCAGTCACAGTGGTTTTATAAAAAAAAAAAAAAATATTCAGTGGTAAACATTAAGAAGCCAGGACTGTATAAAAAGTATATGATTGTACAATGACAATAAAATGTAGCATTTAGCAAGACAGAGCATTATTTTCTTTGCTTTTTGTTTTAAAACATGGTTAAAGGAAATTTCCACTCCGTGTCCTTTGTGTGCCTTTCCAGTCTCTGAAAAACAAAGAGCCTAATTCAGAGATACGTTACATAAAATACAAAATCAAACACATCCTTCATTGCGGAGTCTCCTTGTTTCCTTGAACACTTTTCCTCAGTTTGCTGTGGAGAGCAGGTTTGAGATTCAAAAATGTCTTTTTCCCTCTTTGACCTTCATTCATACATAGTCTTTCCTTTCTAACCCTGGGCCACCTGCAGACCGTGGGGCAGAGTAAGCCATTCGTGAAGGGTTGTATCTGGTCTCACGTGGCGGACAGGAGCAGCAGAGCAATCCACCACCAAGAACCAGGAGGGCAGCCGCTGCCCAGCCAATGTACAGTGCGGCCCCGAGCTCTCTCCTCTGAGCATCAGTAAGCAAAGGGTTGTAGAAGTCCCTGATTATGGTGTTGGCTGCCCAGGAGACAGGAATGAGCTGCATGACCCCAGAAACAATGAAGAAGACCCCAGAGATGATCATCACCTTGGACTTGGATGGCTCATCGTCAATGCAGTTGGTGCACTTGGCCCGGCTATGGCAATGAGCACGGCCAGGATGGCTAATAAGATGGAGATAACGGTGAGGGCGCGGGCAGCTTGGAGGTCTTGAGAGAGGGCGAGCATGGAGTCGTAGACCTTACACTGCATCTGGCCTGTGCTCTGGACCACGCAGTTCATCCACAGGCCCTCCCAGATGATCTGAGCCGTCACGATGTTGCTGCCGATGAAAGCCGTTACCCTCCACATGGGGAGGGCGCACGCCACAATGGCAATAATCCATCCCAAAATGCACAGGGAGATGCCTATCAACTCCAGTCCTATAGACATACTGAAAGTTCTTCCTCTTCTGCTGCTGAATGTGTGTCACACCTGAGAGTCAACCAGAGACCCAACTAGTAATTTAGTTAATTTCAGGCCTCACATGTGTGAGTGTGTGGATGAGCTGTTGCCTCAACTTCACCAGTATCCTTTATATGGCAGATCAGGTGGAGGGGAGGAGTCCTTCAGGGTGCTGACATCACCAAAAGGGGGAGGAAGAACCTGGACACACTCTGCTATCAGCTTACATAGCCAGCTTCACAATGGGCCTGGCCACAAAGAGGCCTTTTACAGCTGAAAGGGCACACAAGTATTGCATGTGTTGTTATACCCAAAGAAACAATTCTAAGGTGGATTAAGGTTTAATGTATGACTGAAAATGAGGGCATTCGATTTCAGTTAAACTCTTAATTATCACGCTAATGAGGCAGATTGTAAATGTGATCTCACCTTTTCAGAATCAGTGTATAATATTTTTTATGGTTGATTAGAAAGCTGTACATTTAATAATCACTGAAATAACTCGGATCACTCACTCATGTCACGTTTAGTCCAGGTAAAGTGAACAAAAGGTAACTTTAAGGAAAAACACAAAACAACATAAGACCAAGACGAAACAACGCAAGACTGGGGAACATACAAAGTCGACCTGACAAATGGAAACCAATGAGCACAGGGACTAGATGACAAGATGATGGTGAGAACTAATCAGGCTGGAACAGACAATCAAAAGTGGCAGGAAACACAACAAAGGCAGGAAGGGAAGCTTTAGACATGATGAGGGAGACTTGAAAATGAAAACAGGAGCTCTGTTGCTCAGTAACAGCCTTTTAAAAAAACTTATTATCATCACTATGAAATCCATCTATAAAATGTTTTTAAAATATAAAAGAAACCCGTCTTGCTTCCAGCTTGACTGCAGTTTAGTTTTTAGATATCATACAGGGAGGATTTGAATAGCTGCCATAAGAACAATGATAAGAGAACTTTCTTCATTTACGAGGCTTTCACCTGACAACAGCGTTATCTTCGACGGGCTTTAATGATGTCTGTCTGGAGAATGCCCTTGAAATTCTTCAGGTCTTGGACTGTCTCCCTACAAATGCCCCCACCCCGCTCCAGCCTTCTGTAACCCAGTGTTGACAGTCGCCCCCCTCTTCCCAGTCTCCCCCTCTGACATGAAACAGATCCATTGTTTGGGAGGGCAGTTCAAGATAGCTGAGTGTGGGGAAGCTGACAAAGTAGTGCTTCTTGCTATCATAGAGCCAACAGACATATGGGAGACAGCCAGGTGGATAGGTGCAGCAGACTCTGAGTCGTCAAACTAATGGGAGGGTATGCAAGGTGCACGGAGTCAGACATTTTCTTTGCACCTGTTGGTGAAGATCAAACATTTGACTAAATAAATAAGATTAACAGATCTGAAATATTTGTTGATAGGCGTATTTCATATCAGGAAAAACAAATGTTGCAGCCTCGAAGTCTCAATAATTATAATGAAACAGATAACTGACATGGTAATTGTCAAGGTTTAATTCATCAAGACAACAGAAGTTAAAAAAATAAAACATTTCAGATTTACAAAATGTGTAGACAACAAAAATCATTCTTCAACAAACTTCTTAATCCAAACTGAAAGTTCTTTATAAAACACAAAAGAAAAAACAGTATACACAGTGTCAATATATCTCTACATTTAAATCACAAAATATACAATTATTGTCATGAAGTATAAAACACAGTGCACATCACATCACTAACATAGAGTTGCTAACCTCAGTGCTTCTAAAAGATGCTAACGGGATGAGAAAAGAGGAGGTGCGACTTCAGACGTAGTCTTTCCTGTTGTAACCGCTCGAGGCATTAGACCTGGCGTGGGAGCACATCATGTTTGGTGGACGCCTGTGACTTTTCTCAGGTTGTGGGGAGGAAATGCAGCAGAGGATGCTCCTCCGATGAGCAGAAATGCAGCAGCAGCCCAGCCCATGTAAATAGCTGCACCTATCTCTCTCTTCCGTTCCTTAATTATAGCTGGATTGTGGAAATCTGTGATGATAGTATGGGCATACCAGGACACTGGGATCAGCTGGGACAGAGAAGCCAGGATGAAGGCCACCCCGGCAGCCCTCATCATCTGAACCTTGGTCGACTCTTCTTCCACGCAGTTGGTGCAATTTGACCCCATCATGGCCACCAAGATTCCCAGAATCCCCACCACGATGGAGAGGATAGTGAGGGCACGGGCAGCCTGGACATCTCCAGTTAGAGCCAACATGGAGTCGTGGATTTTACACACCATCTGACCTGTGCTTTCGACGACGCAGTGCATCCAGAGGCCTTCCCAGTAGATCTGGGCTGTGATAACAGTTGTCCCAATGAACGCTGACACTCTCCACATGGGCAACGCGCAGGATACGGTGGCAAAGAGCCATCCCAGGACAGCCATGGTCACTCCAAGTACCTCCAGTCCCGATGAAGACATGTCTGAACTCTGCCTGAGTCAAAATGCACAGAAGTCTTCTCCAGCTTAGTTGTTACAAGTGGAATAATTAAGTATTTTTCATAGTTTTTATAGCATATATAAGCAACAGATTACTTCAGAGTAGAAGGCGGAGTCACTTGGTTATTGGTCAGGGAAAATTTGAAATCATCTTCACTCCCACCGTGTTGGAATTCCCAAAAAGCCAGCCGTGTACAATGGAAACGACCTCAGCTTAATCATTCAACCTCTCTAGACCAGTAGCTCTCCCACCTATTTGAGTGAGGGGAGGATAGACAGAGGGCACTTACCTTAGGTATGCAGTTAAAGGATAACATAAATGGTAAAGAAGAGTGGATGAATGATTGAAAGTGGAAGGCACTGTATCAAGTCCTGCAGGTTTATGACTGAAATACTCTGTATTCTGAACAAATCAAATCATTTTATTGTAAGACTGCAAGTTGTACAAAGAGGTGGTGAATCATATTTTTACCTTTTTGAATCAAATGACTGAAGCTGAGGAAGGACAAAGAAAAGGGAATGATGGAAGTAAAAGTGAAAGAGAGTTGGGGTGTCGATTAGCTCAGTTGGTAGAGCACCCGCCCCACCTACCCTACAAAGGCTCAGCAGTGGCCCAGGGTTCGAATGCATGTTGTTCCCCATCTCTCTCTCTCCTCACATTCCTGTCACTCTTCAGCTGTCTCTATCAAACAAAGCTTGTAAAAAGGCCAAAAAAATGTATATATATACATTAAAAAAAGTGAAAGGGAGTTGAAATGACTCAAAATGATTCCTGAAACCGGTGGGAGTGTTCTGTATATTTGTCCAACTATTCAGATGAAACCATAATCTCAGATTCTGTGGAAGGTCTGCACATTTCCATTTACTGTAACCGTAATCTTTTAACAGCTTATCATAGGAAATGGAATGTTTTAGTTAGCTGTGGGTGCGTGGGAGAAGTTTCAAGTAGATCAGTGTACATCAACAGTCTTCTCTCAGCGTTCAGAGAAAAGACACCCAAAATCCTGACAGAATTTCTTTAGCAAGTATCTGTTCACACAGCCCTTAAATAGACGTACAGTAGCTTCCATTATGATGTGTTACAGGAGAAAATAATGCTCTGTCAACACAAAATACATCTGCAGATATCAGAACAATCATTAAAGAAGCAGTTAAATCTTAAACCTTACATACAAAAATACAATGTTGGGATTTGTGCTTCTATGTGATGCTAGGAACTACTCCTCCCAGCTGCCTAGCATGGGAAGTTAAAAACCAAGACCACATGTGGGAACTGCAGTGCAAATACAAAAACACTCTGAAGTATCTGCACATGAAAGTTGCACGAGACTGGTTAAAAAAAATCATTTATTAATAACATTTGTATGTCTCAAAGAATTGTTTGTACCATAATGATGATTCCCAGCAGCAGTCGTGCAAAGAGAGAGCTGGCCAATGTGTTTGCTGGAAGCTGAAACAATTGTCTGCATGTGTGTGCACAAGGCTGGGAGGTTTATCAGTGTCCTTGTTCTGAAGGTCAGGGTGCATCAGAAGTTTTAACTTGTGCACGTGCCACACAAAAAGGTCCTCCTAAATACACACAGCCAGTAGTTTTACCAGTATTCCTTATCAGACACTGTGTTGAATCTGCACAGCACCTTTGTCAATGAATGATGCAGTTTACAAAAAGAAAGACAAGAAAGAGAGGCTGCTCCTCCAATGTGCTCCTTCTCCTTCTTTGCCTTTAAACGCTGCATGTATTCAATGATCTTAACTTAAGGCCAAAAAGGAAACATGCACCTTTAAGCTCCAAAATCCTGCTAAGCCCAAAGTATTAGATAGTATTGTCTCCTACTCTCTTTGCCATGAGCTGATTCACTCATCTTATGTGTGCAATGTTTCAGCATAAGTATAAGTGGTAGTTGGTACTCTTATGGTAGATATTGCAGTTTGCCTTCATGTTTCCTATTAACACATGACAGTGGGTTCAGTAACACAATCCTACCAGCAGGGTCTGTGGTCACAAAAGGACTTTTCTTTGGATCATTAACCTCATTACTCAATGCAAAGCTTGGAAACAATAAAGATTTCCATCCTGTAACTTTGTGTCTTGTTCTTTCATTATTTTATATTGTCGTGAGGAGTCCAGGAGATCTGAATGCAAGTCTGTCCTCTGTGTACTCTGTAGTGAGAGTGTGAAACTGTTTGAAAGCACCCGAACAAGATTTTGAGATGACATGACATGTTGTTGGTGAGTAATCCTAAATGCTTCTACAGCAAATCAGTGTTTTTGTTGGTGTTTTTATTTGTCTCAGTCCCTGCTTTTGTTTTGTTG
The DNA here is from genome assembly GCA_036365135.1 of Miichthys miiuy. Lineage (NCBI taxonomy): Eukaryota > Metazoa > Chordata > Actinopteri > Sciaenidae > Miichthys > Miichthys miiuy. The sequence continues at coordinate 3,726,189 of CM071607.1, read as the reverse complement.
TTTAGATTATTAAAAACTGACCGACTTCGAGCATTTAGATAAACTTTTATTCTAGTGAATCTCACCTTGTGAGGAAGGCAAACAGTTGCAAACCACACGATCAATAGGGTCTTTGTGGCTCGGTTCGGACTCAGTTACAGTGCAGGTTAGGTGGAGACTTTTATCTCTGACTCTGACTTTTGCTCTCGCTATTGGAGGACAGGCCACAATGGAAGCGAAGCATAATGTGCTCTTCTCAAACAAACCACTCATTGTTTCTTTCCTCCATTTACACTGAAATAAAATACCTGATTTCAATGTGCACCAGGTCGGCTCTTATTGGTCAGACTCTGCTGAACTCTACGGCTGACATCTGCATACCAACGAGCTTACGGAGTCATAGTTGTTAAGTTACACTTAATTTACGCATCAATTTCTGACTGTGTTCTGAAAGAGTTAAAAGAAGGCTTGAAAATGTTTCTGTAAAAACATGCTTTAATCAGAAATATTCTGCATAGACAAGATCAGACATGATTTTAATGTTTCTTAGAAAAAAGACACAATCTACAAGTAAAATGCATTAATATTTGAAATAAAGACGCCCGCCACTACAGAAAAACTGCCATTACAAAAACACATCATGAGACATGCGTCAGTGATTCACATTTAATGTCCAAGCACAAGATGCTGCATCAACATCCATTCCACCAAAAACCCATCTGCTGAGCACAAATTTGCTAACACTGGTCATCGTAACTTCATGTGTGCCCATGTCACATGCTCATACATAGTCTCTTCTGGTGTATCCATTGACCGACATGGTCTTGACAGGTGAGTAGTTCACCCGGGGAGGCACGGAGCCACCACCACTCGGCGCTGTAGCTGCTGCAGGTGGGCAAGAGCAACAGAGTAGGGCCCCCCCTAGGATGAGCAGGCAGGAGGAAGCCCATCCAAAATACAGAGCATTACCAAACTCCCTCTTCCCCGTCTCCTCCAGCATCGGGTCATAAAAGCCTAAGACGATGGCGTGCGCTGTCCAGGACACAGCCACCAGCAGCAGCAGTCCTGCCAAAACAAAAGTTACTCCAGCAGCCACCACAAGCCGTGGTTTACTGCTCACATCTCGGCTACAGTTGGTGCACTTGGCACCGGCTACTGACAGACCGATGCCAACAATGCACAGTACCATGGAGACAATGACTAAGGCACGGGCCGCTTGCAGGTCCACTGGCAGTCCCAGCATGGAGTCATGCACCTTGCAGTGCATCTGGCCTGTGCTCTGCACCGAACAGTTCATCCACAAACCTTCCCAGATCACCTGGGAGATGACAATGTTCTGACCGATGAAGGCGGCCACCCGCCACATGGGCAGGCCGCAGGTCACCATCACCCCCAGCCAGCCAGCCACGGCCAGGATCATCCCAAGGATCTCCAAGCCTGCAGAGTACATAGTGAGATCTGGGGGATGAAGAAGGGACTGAACAAGACTCTCTTCCAGGGATAGAAGGCCCTCTGTGTCCACAGGCTCAACCCTCCTGAGATGAAGGCGATATCGGATCTCGTTGGCTCTAAGTCCTGCGTAAGACTTTTAGTGAGGGAGAAAGTGAGAGGGAGAAACAGATTCTACCTTCTTTATACAGCTAAGACGACTGAAGGTGGAGTCTGCTTAAGGTGGCATCATGTTTACCTTCAAACTACACCTGTAAATGGGGACACTTTGATCATTTTTACAAAAATGACATTCAACTGGAACTAGTGCCACGTAGTAAAACCATGAAAAATTATTTTTTTCAACATATTTGTCAAGTACCTGAAGAGTTTTTAGATAACCGTAAACATATTGAATACATAGACTATACATTAAGAGGATACATCAGGAGGATGGCGTTAATCGAAACCACGTTTCCACAGAAGCATTACTTACAGCGACCATTCATGTACTCGGCTCCGATAATTAAGTATTCCTTTCTTTTGAATTTGAGAAAGGTTACGTGCGTGTGTATGTGACGTGTGACAACCTTGAAGAAAAATGCTGAATCACCATCTGAATGAGATCTCTACGCAAGAAAAAAAGAGCAACAATGACAGGCCTTGTGTTTTCTTGGTCAGCTACATAATCCCTCCTGGGAGAAAAAACCCACACACACACACACACTGGATTTGAGTTGACAGGCTTCATTGTTAGTGGGCGTGTGTGAGGTGTTTTCCTTAAAATGGTTAAACTAAAATCAGTCTCATAGTTTATGACCTGACATAAACAGATTATAAATAAATAAATTCATGCCCTTAATGGTAGGTCGTAGATCGTCTGCATGAGCCCTTCGGTAAATACCGCCTTTGTATAGGATCATTTTTTTAGGAACCTCAAACGACAGAGAGCACGTTTAGTCTTCAACTCTCTCAAAAGTCAAAATCATCCTTTTGTCAGGCTGCTCACTGAATTCATGAAAGCAATACCTACATCTAAATATCTTGTTTGATAAACAACAGGGCTGTTGAGATCGGCCTGTGTCATTACAGGCTTTCCTCTAATTAACAGAGGTCACCTGGGGTCAGTGGTCAGGATGAGTATCTCTCCACAGACACACATGAACACACACGAACACACACCCTCCCACCTATCATCCCACACAAACACACACACACACACGAACAGCCTATCCTATCAGCTTGAATATTTTTATTCACTCCAGGTGTTACTGGCCTGTTGAGAGAAGACCTCAATGCACAATGTGCCAAAGATAGCTGCAGAATAACAGTCACACTTGATGTTTAGTAATACAAGTATAACCAGCAGCAATAACATGTTAAATCCAACATTTAGTTTAGAGAAATACTGTTTTTTATTATAAAAGCTGTCATGGTGACCAAAAGTAAAAAGAGAAGGTTAAAACATGAGAAACAATGAAATATGATTATGTTTCACACTCTGAAACAAGAAACACGTTTATGTGCTTTACTCTGTAAATATATGTTCTTACAGACAGGGGGAGCCACTATCGCATCCTATCTGCATGATGTTAATGATGTTTGTCTGGTTTTGCAGAAAACAGCTGATGTGTGCTTTTCTGATTTCAGAACATTTGAATGTTTACACACAGAAATATCAGGTTGGTTGAGTTTGCAGCATCTAAATCTTTTAATTCTTATACACAAACATAATTATTATGACTACTTGCATTGATTAAACTGTCTTTTTCATTTAGTTTTTCCTCTTCGACCTACATTGAAATATTTATTCTGGTTAATCTAATGATTTTATAATTTGTTTTGTTTTTTTGCCTTGAAGCACTGTGTAACTTGTGCTCTATAAATAAAGATTATGTTCATTAGAAAAGCTTTGGTTTAAGAGCCTTCTGACGCCTTTCCAAATTTCATTATTCCCACAAATATTTCTGAAGGATCCACCACACAAGATGCTAAAATATGGATCAAATGTAGCAAATGTTCTCCCTTTGTTTTTAATTTTCAGCTGGCGGCAGGCCTTGTACTCGGAGTGCTCTCTATTATTATTAGGGAGTTTCTACTTCTGAGAAAAAACATTTTTGTATCTTGAAACCGGCAGTGTTCGGAACACAGTGCAACTCTGTGGTTTGCCAGATATAGTCAGACACACAAACCAGACACAGTTTGAATCAAAACAGCAGATGTGATTGGCTAATGCTTCCTGTTAACCACGTGCTCTGGTTATCCTTTTATAACCTTTATCCAGCGGCGGCTAGCTTAGCATGTATTTTCACACCTGGTTGCAAATATCAACACATTAACTGACCCGACACTGCTCTACTCTGGCAGTATTGTTACCATACACCACCCATCATCAGGAAACATATTATACAAACATATACTATATTATACATACTACATTGTGTGTAGTTACTCTGTAGCACTTAAACTTCACAGCAGCACAGATTAGATGAGACGTTTGAGTGTTTCTATGGACAATCCGTTACTGCAGTTTAAACATTTCTGATTTATATTTCAGTTTTGTCTTATCTTCACTTTTGCAATACTCCTTTCACTTGATTTTGACATCTTCCAACACACACCACACTATTACAAAATACACGTAAAATATTACACACGTATTACATCTTTTTGTTTGGCTCCGTGTGGCTGTAAGATTTAACTTTTAAATTTTTTTATCAGCTTTCAGCGTCTTGATTTACGCCCTCGTACAGCTGAGTGTGTGGAGGAAAGTGCCTGTTTTTATGGAGCTCTAGATTTACCTTCAGTAAAACAGAGGTGCAAATTCAGGAACAGCATGCTGAATTCTTTGATTTTACCTCTGTATAACTTTTCTTAAGATCTTATGTGATGCACAGACTTGAACTCACACGTGAGACTGACATATGCAAACACGTATATTCAGACTAACAACAGTCCTCTTGAATGTCATTCTACATTTACCAGGAGTCATTCTATTATATGATGCACTTGTGTGCTGTTCGATGGGTACGTTATTTAGGGAGTTCACCAAATTCTCTGCAGGTGCAGCTACTTAGAAATGTACATGTAGGTACTTGCAGAGCACCTTGCTTCATTCACCTGACATGGGAACGAGAGCGAGTCAGACCAGTTTCCATGAGGTGCTGCTGTCTCCTGCAGGTTGTTGTTTCTCTGCAGTACACTTATCCTTCCTATATTTAATTCAACCCTGTTTTTTTCCTTCTGATTTCATTGTTATTGTGTTTGTTTTGCCATTGATCTGTGTTTATGTTGAAAATGAAAGATGGATGATGGAAACAACATGGAAAAATACAGAAAGGTTCATAAGGTGTTAGTTAAAAAATAAGGAAATGAAAGTTGTTTCTGACAATTATTGCTGTGTTTTGTGTGACAGCGCACACACGAGGAACTGAAGTGTCCCCAGGCCAAAATACAAACCCTCTGACACTCCCTGTTTCTCAGTAAAAATGGATTACATCCTAACTTGCACGGCAGCTAACGTGTCTGGCTTTTATTAACCGTGGTTACATTTGCACTACCTAACTGTCACACATTTACCTAAAGAGCTCATTTAGGCAAATGTGATCTGCATGCAGAATGAGTCCAAAGTCACAAAACACACCAAAAAAGTGACAATATATTTGATATGTCGTCTCACAGCAAGAGTCTGCGTGGGTTCTCTCCAGGCTTCCTCCCACAGTCCAAAGACATGCAGGTTAATTGGTGACTCTAAATTGCTAGGTGAGCATGAATGGTTGTCTCTAAGTCTCTGTGATGTCCCGTGATGAACTGGGAACTGGCTCCAGCCCCTACAACAGTGCATAAGTGGTTATGAATAATGGAAGAAGTTCCCGTGTTTTGTTCAAAGCCAAAAAACCTTTTTACTAACAGTGCCCACAAATGAGGAACTGAAGGTGTGCAGGCCAGTACAAACCTGCCAGTACAATGCAGCATCACTCCCGCGGACTCTCGAAGACAGGTTCCTGTTTGTGTCACGTGATAATGTGTCATGTCTGAACATGCATGACTCACAAATCTCACAAAGACACTTGCTGTGCTTAAATTACCTACTGAAACTGTGACTGTACCTGAACCGCCTGAGGGCTCGCCGTGATGCCATCACATGCACACGCATACTTTCCACTCTGACACGTGAAACTCTTCATCGTAGTTCTTTTATCTTTAAAAAAAAACGCAAACAACGTAACTAAGGGCAATTTTCATTACGCCATAAAACATCAGCGTGACACAGTTTCGCACACAATGACCTTAAAATACTTTACTGTTTACAGTTCCACACACAGGCTCTATGACATGTACAGCATTCTGCCTATTATGTCAAACTAAACTAAACTTTCAGAAATGCAGTGCCAGACAAACAAAACTATCAAACTTTTCCCTGCTAAATTCAAGCAGTCATGATGAAGGCCACAAGATAAAACACAGTTTTGATCTCTTCTTCTCTATGAATCATTGAGATTGTTGAACCAGAAATCCCTGCTCTGCTTCTGTTGTAGTTATAGTTATCACCCTGAACATTCACATTGTGTTTTATGCTCATGTATTTCGTTGATATCTGCTGATTAACTTTATTTAAATTAAACTTTTTTAAATACAAAAACATGGCTGCAGTAAGACTCCCTTCTCTTCACTGCAGGTTGCAGGTTGATATACATATAATGATCCACCTAGTTTAACTAAAGGTTGTACACTTGAGTGAGAGCCAAAGCCAGCCGTTACTGTGAAGTCTGGGCTTGCCTCGGACTACCTGCTGACACTTGTCACTTCGGCTCCCTCTGGCACTTTCTCACGGCTGATGGAGTCGAATCATTGACATTTTGCTGCAGAATTTGTGCTGTTCCCTTTTGCAAAGCTGCCTCAGTGAGCAAACTCGAGCTCTTCTTCATTAGTTTCCTTATGACCAATTAATTCAGCGAAATGTATCAGCAGAACAATCTCGATTTTTGACACTTTGACACCCTTATTCTTTCAAAAACATGTCTCACATAACCAGTTTCACTGAGCATGACTTCATATGTTACACCTTGTAAAAATATACACATGCTGTAAGGTTAATGACGTTGCTACATCCTTTAGATCGTTGTTTACATGAGACATGATTGTGGCGTCACTGAGGCCTATCAGGATCTGCACATCGGGACTAATCTCACCCTGAAACCATCTCTCCTCAAATTCTTAATTGTGGAAATTCCTCCCTGCCTCCTTGTGTGTGGAACCCAATCTCCATAGCCAGGCCGAAGTAGCTTTAATGATCCTACCTTGGATAAAATAGAGGCATTATAGTCCTAACGGCCGTTTTGGCTCTTAAACACTGCCTCCATTCATTTCTGAAACAATCTGATTCTCTCTCTACCTCTCTTTGCCCCCTCCTCACTATTCCTTCTTTTCGCAACAGTCTGTCAACTGGAATCACTTGGCATAGTGTTTGCCATTTCCCCAACATCTCCCTCCTGCTGTCTTCTCACTGCTGAGGAAAAACTATCGATAAATCAAGTGGGACCCCCGGACTGCAGAGTGCACACATTCCTCGCAAAGCAACCTATAGGAGAAGACTGCAGCCGTCCGGCCTTTAAGGGACTGACATCACTGCAAGGTCAGCTTTGATTTTTTTTCACCTACAGTACATCTTCTCTTTTCAGGCATGCTCAGACAAAATACTTTTAAATGTGTCGTTGAGGTCCTTGTTATATTGATCTTAAACCAGTGTAAGGGTAATGTGTACTTTATTGTTACCGTGTAATAAAAAGGGTTTGATCTGAGCGTTTACACAACCCGCTGAATAGTTCATCAAAGTAATTTAGTCATTAAGGAACATGTTTGAACAATATGCTCATTAAGAGTTATCATGTCGCAATAAAAGCTGAGAATTTGGGTTCAACTAATCTAGTCATTTTTCACAACAGTGAATCTTACTCAATTTTGTTTAACGTGTTTTATTCTGAAACAAAGAAATATTGCATAAAGCATCTTTATGCACTACATTTTCACTTGCACAATTTTCAGATTGTAAGATTAGGCAACAGTGAACAATCTGTGTGTGTCTGACTTTGTCTGAAACTGAAACTCCCACAGCTGAAAAGAGTCAAAGGTTAACCTCAAACATCACAAGCAATTTCCTGACAAATGAATTTTTGTTTTTAATGAAACACCTAAAATATGAAATGACAGATACAGTTTGACTTGAGTGTCGATGTCAGCTAACACTTTACCAACTTACAGTCAGTGTTTGATGAAACCCTGAAACTGTGAAAATCTTTCAAATCTTTACTTTATGTCTCATTTCTATTACAAATGAAATATTTTGTATTTATTTCTTTGAGCCTGAATGTCGGAAACCGTTTGAGAACTGATGAATACAAAAATACAAAGTAACCACCTTGAAACAAAACTGCTGTTACATTTTGTACCTGAGCAAGTTTCTCCTAACGACACAGTACATAACAGAAAACACGTTAAAAATCAAACAGAACCAAAAAAAACTGCCTAAAGGTCAGTAAGCTAACTTTCAGGGTGTGGCTGATGGTGTTGTTTTTTTTTTTCAAAGTTTGCTAAACTGATCTCAGTACAGGTGAGTCATAATGTGGCTATTCCACCTGCAACGATTTTACACGAGACAAACATTAACATGATGACACATGCCCACAACTGTGAAGGGGTGGTGGGGATAGTCATCACGTCACAGCTCTGTGTGACAGTGTGTGTGTGTGTGTGTGTGAAGCCCCTCCCAGGTTAAGTGTATAAAAGACCCACTCCAACTTTGGCCAAACATTCACTCTTGGGAATCTCTCAAGCAAAACTCAACTGACTTCCAGAGATACAACTTTTGGACCTTTTTTTTGCAAGAAGCTTTCTGAGGAGACATGGTGTCAGCTGGCTTTCAGATGCTGGGCACTGCCCTGTGCATTATTGGCTGGATTGGGACCATCATTGTCTGCGCCCTACCCCAGTGGAAAGTGACAGCCTTTATTGGTCAGAACATTGTCACTGCTCAAACCACCTGGGAGGGCATTTGGATGAGCTGTGTGGTCCAGAGCACAGGCCAGATGCAATGCAAGGTTTATGACTCCATGCTTGCTCTGTCAAATGACCTCCAGGCTGCCCGCGCCCTCATCATCATCGCTATCCTGGTTGGCATCGTGGCTCTCCTCCTGTCCATCGCAGGGGGCAAATGCACCAACTGCGTGGAGGATGAGAGCTCCAAAGCCAAAATCGGTGTGGCGTCTGGTGTGCTCTTCATCATTGCTGGTGTTATGTGCCTCATCCCTGTGTGCTGGACGGCAAACACCATCATAAATAACTTCTACAACCCGTTGATGATGGGCTCTCAGAAGAGGGAGCTTGGAGCTGCACTCTTCATTGGCTGGGGGGCCGCAGGCCTCCTCATCCTGGGTGGTGGATTCCTCTGTGCCAACTGCCCTCCCAAGGATAACTACTCTGCCAAGTATTCAGCTGCCCGTTCAACTGGACCCAAGGACTACGTCTGAGGAGAGAAGAGACAAACGAGAAGGCGAACAGACTGAAAAAAGACTTGAATCAAATGCTTTGTGGTCCATGAAATTGATTCATATTGCCACAATAAGCATCAGAGTGATTTTTTTGTGCTCACAGTTTGGTTTGATACTTTCACGTTGAGTTACAGCACCTCAGGATTTGTTTCATCAGTGGGAAGATAAAGAGGCGTGCACCACACCCAAACAGCTGTTTATGTGGACTGAGAGAAATGCTTCATCAGTGGGAGTGAAAAAAAGATGCATATTATACATATTGGACGTGTAACTTTGGTTCATTGAATCTGTATTACTTTTCCTTTGTTTTCATCCATTTGTACCCTTTTACATATCATTTCATTTTTCAAACTCGAATGTCTGAAACTGTAAATAAAGATTTTTTTTTAATATCAACATGGAATCATTCTGTTTTATTTGCTCTTTTAAAATTTACAACATGTTATTAAAACAGCTTCATCGTGAGATAAAATGGAGGCTGCAGGAAGAACACCAGAAGGTGTGGCTCTGCCATACTCGACAGGTCACAACCCTAACCCTTCATGAAAAGACTAAAAAACAAAAATAAATATACAACATACTGTAAAATTCTCTTTTTCTATGAGCAGATGTAAAAAATGGGAAATGAGTGAACTTTAATGAGATTTTATATATTATAAAGTAAATACTTTATCATGCAAACTGCATTTTAGTTATTTACCAATCATAAAGGAACAAAACACACTGTAGATTATGTGCACACCTACAGTAATAAGAGGTTGTTTATAAATTAAACTTTTTGTATAATCCTCATGTATGTGTGAAACTTACATACCTCCAGTGTTTGAGTCATTATCTGTCAAACACCGCCCCTTGTTGTTCAAAAAATAACACGTCCTGTATCAAATGTAAATACCTTGTCGTGGAATTATGGTCATGACCAAGACCAGACAGCGTATAGCCTACAGAGGTACAGTGCTTAACAAATTTATTAGACCACCACCCAATGTAAAGTTTATGCCACAGCTGCCCTCTGTAATGGTTCATGCACCAGTTTGTAGAAGCTCTTTAACCAAAATGATATTTTGATTATTATCCATGAATTTTCAATTTTACCTGAGAATAGTAAAGCACGTTATTATTTCTTGATTAAGATGTTAAAATTATAGTTGTTTATTTTCCTGAACAGAAGAATTAGTTTTAGCGGTTGAATGTTATGCTTGATTAATTGAGTTAAAAAGAGTGAGCCGGCTCGAATTCAGTCAAATCTCTCTGGGTGAGGCAGACGCCTCGCAGCCTTCTCAGGACTTACAGGCTGCTTTTCTTTTGGATGCTGGTTTTCACATGAACTCTTTGTGGTTTTATTACAGAAAGTTTGACAGACACAGTCCGTTTCTGAAATCAATCATTTCATTTGAAGCACAAAGTCTGACCTTTCAGTTTCTCCATTGTGGGTCAAATAAAGGATTATCTTAATTTATCTTATTTTATCTTATCTAATCTTATATGACTGTTATGAATTGAATTCACCAAGAGATGGCGACATTTTACCTCCATAAAAATAGCCCCAAACTTCTATTGATAGCATAGATTGATAGGCTATAAACCCGAGCCAACATACGACCACCAACTCGTCAATTAATCACTCCTTTTTCAGCAGAGGTGAATGTATATGCAGTTAACAAGACATTCAATAAATGATAATCAGGGCGGCTGGAAAATTGAATCTCCAGTCCACATGTAGACAGAATCATCCTCTCTTCTGTCTCATGATTAGCAGTTGGAGTGTTTATGCCACAAAGTTTTTCTTTTTTATTTTTAAACAACATGTCCACCTTCAAGTAAAGCACGAGCCTCCTCTTGTTTCTTTCTTTTGCTTGCTCCCGACTCATATTGCTGTTTGGAGGCCATCTCTCCACCTGCATCCAACGGCGCATCTGACCGCTGATTGGTCAGATGCTGCGTGCTGTCAATCATTGCAGCCTCTTTTTCTCTCTCTCCTGCCTCGGGCTGTCTTGGTGCTCTACGTTCCTCACGGCAGCGATGCACGTCCTTTGCGCATTTGTAGAGAATGACAGCAGTAATGTTAACAGATAAATCAGACAATGCACATTTAGTGATACAGGATTATGTGAGCCTGTGGTGGATGGACCTCAGACCTTCTAGGGGGGTCCAGGGGCTTGCTGCCCCAAAGAAAATGTTGTACACTTCTCGACTTAAACTAGAGCTAAAGCGTTTCCATCACCGGGACACTTTAACTGAGGTGGAGGTGGCATTTTAATTTCACTTTTTTGATTCTACTTAGATTGTTGTAGTACTTGAGATTGGTCTTGACCACTTTTTGAAGGTCTCGGCCTCATCTTGGGATCAGCTGCTTTTTTACTCGGTCTTGTCTCGGTCTCTGACATATAAGACACTGGACATTATTTCAGGACTAGTCAAGACCTCAGCTGTGGAGATATCACCAGTGTTTCCATATTATTTACTTAATAATGTCTAGTTTGTCCCACCACAGTTTCATAATTTAAAAGTTGTTCTACATTCTGAAGTTATAGACAAACACCTGCATGGCACAGAAAACTAAAGAGGACAGGAAAGGGCCAGGTCGAGGACCACAAGACCACGAGGCGGTATTTTATGCAGGTCATTAAAAAAAGAAAATAATATGAACTATGTTCATTCATATCATTGGTAACATCTGTGTTTACTCTACTGTTTTATGTCAAAATGGCTGCTGTGAAAAAGTTTACTCACAAATGAGGCAGCTGTGGTCTTGAAATAAAATATTGAGTCCTCTTTGTCCGAGACCAAGACAAGGCCGAGTGAAAACGCAGTCAATTCTGAGACCAAGACCTCTTCTCGAGACCTCTCAAGACCTTGATCTTGAGTACTACAACAAAGACTTGTGGTGTTTATCCAGTTGAACAAATCGGACATACAGTATACACCACGTTTACTTTTTATAATAAACTGTGTGCTTGTATGTCAAACTTTTTTATTTGTGATCTTAGTCAGGGAGGGTCAAATGTTGATGGATACAACAACAGAAACTGTTCTGTGTTTGTATCTGACCTTGAAGCTTTGGATTCTGGCAGGTCAGCACTACTAAAGGTCACTGGGTCTCTGTTTGTGTGTAAACTCCTTCTAGCCAATAGGAGCTGTGGACCGTGGTATCACATACCCTCATGTCTTTGTGTCCCTTCTTCTCACACAACAACATATAAATACGAGCTAACATCATTCCACTTGTCTTTCTCTTTTGGATTCTAACGTGTGAAGAACGAAGCTGGCAAAATGGTTTCTCAGGGGATTCAGCTCATTGGTATATCGATGTCTCTGATTGGCTGGCTCATGGTCGTTGTGGTGTGCGCCTTGCCCATGTGGAAGGTCACTGCTTTCATTGGCGCTAATATCATCACGGCTCAGACCATCTGGCAGGGCATGTGGATGAACTGTGTGGTGCAGAGCACAGGCCAGATGCAGTGCAAAGTGTATGACTCCATGCTGGCTCTGCCCCAAGACCTGCAGGCCGCTCGCGCCATGATCATCATCTCCATCCTGACTGGGATCTTTGGAGTGATATTGTCAATCGCTGGTGGGAAATGCACCAACTGCATCGAGGAGGAGCGATCCAAGTCGAAGGCTTGCATCCTGGCTGGAGTTTTGTTCATCGTCTCGGGGTTGCTCTGTCTCATTCCAGTCTCCTGGTCTGCCAACACCATCATCACCAACTTCTACAACCCGTTAATGCTCAACGCTCAGAGGTATGAGTTAGGAGCGGCGCTGTACATCGGCTGGGCGGCTGCTGCACTGCTGCTGATGGGAGGTGGGCTGCTGTGTTGGAACTGCCCACCCAAAGATGAACAGCCTCACTACGTACCCAAATTCATCCCCATGAAGTCAGCCTCCACATCAAGGGAATATGTATAAGATGGTTAACACTTCCTACATAGACTTCTGAGAGACTTTTGAAATCGTAGCTTGACTGAAGCTGAATCCTGACGTTTGATTGTGGTTAGTGTATGTGTCAAAGTGACCTTTCTCACAGCTGACATTTTGTCCCATCAAGCAAGTTAAAAGCATAAACAATGGCTTCATTCCATTTAGTTGTGCTGACAGGGCCCTGAGATTGCGCAGGCGGGCTGTCTGTCACACCTTACAAAGCCTTCATAAACGTTATCGTGCTTTTCCTGCTGTGATGAGTCAAAATGTCTCATTATTTTTCAGAATATTCATGTCTCAGTCTAAACTTTAAAGATGAAAGAGCCTTTTTAATCCATGCTGCATTGTGGCAAAAGAATAAATATAATTTGTAACTTGATTATAATTAATGTGTAAATATTTAGCCAAGACTGCTGTAAGGATTTCACAGTGTGATTATCGTCATTGTCGTTCAAATTATCTCAACAAATACAGTAAAAATACAGCTTCTTTATGTACAACAAGAAACCTTTGCAATGATTACGCCTATCTTATTAAGAAAAAGGAGCGTGGAGAATCTCCAACAAGTGAAGGAAAGTCAGAGCAAAGACTTTTTATTTTCACACAGTCATTTATATTTCTGTCTCTCTGAATCTTGTAATGTTCTTTTACTGTAAATAAACTCACATACTCTCTGGATGATTACTGTTTGCTTGCTTCTGAGAAACTAATGATATTATAGAAAGGGAAGAGCTATTAAAACGATAAATGAGTGATAAATCACCTCCTTAAAGTATTCCTTTAAAAGTCGTTGGTGTTTATTTGCAAAAGAAAAGTGTTTTTCCGTGCAGTGTCACATTACTGGCGTGTGAAAACAGTTTCAGTTGCTGTCAGTCGTCAACAGTTTAGTTGTTTAGCAAACAGAGGTTTCTGTCACAGGATGTGGCAGGGTTTGTGTGTGTGTCATCACTCCATCAAAGTGATTATTAATAAATAGATAAGTTCTCTTCTTCAGCTTGGTGCTCATTGTCTTAACTGGGCCACATTTTATGTGCTTATGTGCCTTTAATCATCATTCAAAAACCTCTCCTCTGGTTGTATTATAGATACTTTGGTTACACAGTGAGCTGATGTTGCTCCACTGGAAAGTGAAACTTCAATTCCTCCTGAAGTGTAAAAGTATTTTCAGTTAAACAAACTAACACAGTGCAAAAACAAAATCTTCATTGACTGAGACAAAACTGAGTAAAAATAAAGTGAATTTGAGACAAAGACCTTCAAAAAAAAAAAGTGATCTGAGCTTGAGTACAACAACACTGGACACAGGATTTGGGGATTTACACAGATGTCCTGATAAGTGAAATCAAGACACACAGAGACTAAATACAGAAGCACATCATCTCCATCCTGACTGGGATCAGTGATATTGTCAATCGCATGCACCAACTGCATAAGCGATAAGTCGAATGCATCCTGGCTGGAGTTTTGTTCAGTCTCATTCCAGTCTCCTGGTCTGCCAACACCATCATCACCAATCATGCTCAACGCTCAGAGGTATGAGTTAGATACATCAAAGGTGGGCTGCTGTGTTGGAACTGCCCACCCAAAGATGAACAGCCTCACTTCAAATTCATCCCCATGAAGTCAGCCTCCACATCATGTATAAGATGGTTAACATTAGACTTCACTTTTGAAAAGCTTGACTGAATCCGTGTCAAAGTGAGCTGACATTTTGTCCCATCAAGCAAGTTAAAAGCATAAACAATGGCTTCAAACAAAGCCTTCATAAACGTTATCGTGCTTTTCCTGCTGTGATGAGTCAAAATGTCTCTTCAGAATATTCATGTCTCAGTCTAAACTTTAAAGATGAAAGAGCCTTTTAATCCACATTGTGGCAAAAGAATAAATATAATTTGTAACCTTAAGTAAATATTTAGCAAGACTGCTGTAAGGATTTCACAGTGTGATTATCGTCATTGTCGATTATCTCAACAAATACAGTTACAGCTTCTTTATGTACAACAGAAACCTTTGCAATGATTAATCTTATTAAGAGAAGCTCCACAAGTGAAGGAAAGTCAGAGCAAAGACAACACAGTCATTTATATTTCTGTCTCTCTGAATCTTGTAATGACTGTAAATAAACTCACATACTCTGGATGATTACTTTACTAATGATATTATAGAAAAAGAGCTATTAAAACGATAAATGAGTGATAAATCACCTCCTTAGTATTCCTGTGTTGGTGTTTATGCAGTGGTGTGTACTTGTGAAAACAGTTTCAAGTCGTAGTTTAGTTGTTTAGCAAACAGAGGTTTCTGTGATGGCATGTGTGTCATCACTCCATCAAAGTGATTATTAATAAATATAAGTTCTCTTCTTCAGCTTGGTGCTCATTGTCTTAACTGGGCCACATTTTTTGCTTATGTGCCTTTAATCATCATTCAAAACCTCTCCTCTGGTTGTATTATAGATACTTTGGTTACACAGTGAGCTGATGTTGCTCCACTGGAAAGTGAAACTTCAATTCCTCCTGAAGTGTAAAAGTATTTTCAGTTAAACAAACTAACACAGTGCAAAAACAAAATCTTCATTGACTGAGACAAAACTGAGTAAAAATAAAGTGAATTTGAGACAAAGACCTTCCTGAGCTTGAGTACAACAACACTGGACACAGGATTTGGGGATTTACACAGATGTCCTGATAAGTGAAATCAAGACACACAGAGACTAAATACAGAAGCACAGACGTAAGGTAAGATGATGAAGCACCGGTGAAAACTATCAGGGTGGAATAGATCATCAAAAGTGGTGGGAAAATTCAACAAAGGCATGAAGTAAATTAGCATAAGACACGGAGAGGGGAGAATTACTAAATAAAACAGGAAACACTAAATAAGAAACTCAAGAACACGACAACTTCAAATATTTGACCTTAAGAGAAGCAATGTGCCAGTTTGGTCGAACCCATTAGTGACACAGTAAGAATAAAGAGAAGCTCACAGTGTGGTACCAAACCTAATAGTGTGAGACTATAACACAAACTTTATCGTGAAAAGGTCATCTGATTCGCTCTTAGCTGTGCTTGTTTATCAGTGGTGTGTTTGGACGTAACTAGAGGTAATTTGATCATTTGCCATCTATACCCGGTCTGAGCTGGTTTCATGACATTTGAAGTCACTTAACTCCATCCAATCTCTGCAGTGTGCCAAGAACAGGAAGGCAACAGCAGCTCTTCAACTCACTTGGGTGAGGAGCTGGCAAGGACAAAGCCTCTTCAACATGGCGAAGGTCAGATCATAAGCTTCATTGGCTTTGTTGGGGTGGCGGTGACCTGTGGGATTCCCATGTGGAGAGTGACTTCCTACATTGGTGCCAACATCGTGACAGGCCAGATAGTGTGGGATGGCCTGTGGATGAATTGCGTGATGCAGAGCACTGGGCAAATGCAGTGCAAGCTGAATGAGTCTGTTATGAGACTGAGCAGAGACCTGCAAGCCGCCCGAGCCCTGGTCATCATCTCCCTCATCTTCGGCTTCATCGGCTTCCTCATCACCTTCATCGGAGCCAAGTGCATGGGCTGCCTGAAGACAGATTCATCAAAGGCCAAGGTGGTGATCATAGGCGGCTGTCTCATCATTGTTTCTGCCATCGTGGTCCTGATCCCCGTATGCTGGTCTGCAGCCATCACCATCACAGACTTCCAAAACCCCTTGACAATCGAGACGCAGAGGAGGGAAATCGGAGCCTCCATCTACATCGGCTGGGCCTCTGCTGCATTTCTTCTGCTCGGTGGGATCATCCTAACCACGTCCTGCCCTCCTCAAAAACCCATGTATGGATATCCAGGCTACCCACCGGCACCAATGTACCCCTATGCAGCTCCAAACCCGGCAACGTACGGCCCTGTGTATGCTCCGGCATCCAGCCGACCATATTCAGGCACTGGGACATACATACCAAACAAACCATATGCAGCACCAACCACATACTCTGCTAGACAATACCTCTAAAAACTGAAAGGACAGAAAGAGGATAAAGACTGAGGATGGCTTCAGGATTTGTGATGCCATTAGAGAGTAAAATTGCAACAAAATACAAATTGTAATTCTAAATGATGGTATGTATCCCAATACATTGTTGGGATTTAAAATGAATTCACTAATATTCACTGTGACCTTTGATGATCATGAATATTTCATAACATGTTTTGCTCTTTTGGATTGATTTTGTGCTCTAAAGTAGAAGTAGTCTTGATGTGAGAGGAATATAGTGTCAACATGGCAGTGTAGCAGTGAACGCTGAAATGCTTTTCGAATAAATCAATGTCGATATATTTATTTCCTTGTCATACAGAACGGATTTTGTACATAGCGATGATTTGAGATGTGATTCATTTCTGTAAATGTCACTTTATTTTTGAGAATTTCAATAAAATGTATATATCACTTAACTGTTTGTGGAGTCATTATCCCAACATGTTGTTACTATTTTTTGGGTCTTTCTGTGGGTCTGTGTATGTGTGAGTGAGAGGCAGAATATATTTTTTCTTCTATAAATCTAAATAAACTATATGAAAGGATTTTCTAAATCAATAATTTTACTGCGAACTATGAGCAGTTTACTAAAAAAACAAAACCTCGTAAACATATTGAAGGTTTTCGAAGTGATCGACTGCGACATTGATCAGATAACTTTCATTCTAACTGGAAAAAACCCTAAATCAATGATAATTGAACAGAAGTAATGACTAAAATCAAGGAAATGAAACTATAAATTGGCGGCCCGTCCATTAACGTCTGACATCCGGTGATACTCCCACCCGTGCTTGTGTTTTTTTTTAAACCTGAAACCAGTGACTGGACCTGATCTTCCGGTAACTTAACTAGTCAAAGGCTGGCCACTGGCAGAGTATTGTTCCAATCAGGATTGAGGAGCCTTTTTATGAGCCTCATTTACATAGAGTTGTTCCTGACTGATGTTCATCTCATCGAAACTATTGTCCGCATATGAATAATGTGAAGAATGTGGCTGGGCTGGTAAAGCTAACTAGTTTCAGGTCAGAGGGAACGACGTCATGACTCCACCTACACAATAGACATCTTTATAACCAACGCAAATGTGCAACAGTCTTCACTCAACTTTACAAACCCGAGCCGAGCCGAGCTGAGCTGAGCTGCTTCTGAAACCTCTTCAGCTTTTTTTCAAGTGATTCAAACAAGACCTCATCATGGTGTCGATGGGACGACAGATGCTGGGCTTTGCCCTGGCGATCATCGGTTTCCTGGGGACCATCATTGTGTGCGCCCTGCCTATGTGGAAGGTCACAGCCTTCATTGGAGCCAACATTGTGACAGCGCAGGTCATCTGGGAAGGTTTATGGATGAACTGTGTGACGCAGAGCACAGGCCAGATGCAGTGCAAGATCTATGATTCTCTGCTGGCTCTACCTCAGGACCTTCAGGCTGCCAGAGCTCTTGTGGTCATCGCCATCATCGTTGCTGCCTTTGGGGTCCTTCTGGGCATTGCGGGAGGCAAGTGCACCAACTTTGTGGAGGATGAAAGCGCCAAATCCAAGGTGGCCATTGCTGCTGGAATCGTCTTCATTTGTGCAGGTGTTCTCATCCTTATCCCCGTCTGCTGGTCTGCCAACACCATCATCAGGGATTTCTACAACCCCATCATGACCAATGCCCAGAGGAGAGAGCTGGGGGCTGCGCTTTACATCGGCTGGGGCACGGCTGCGCTTCTCCTCCTGGGTGGTGCCCTCCTCTGCAGCTCTTGCCCACCTAAAGAAAGCCCAGAGTATCCAGTCAAGTACGCCGGTGCCAGGTCCACAGCCACCAGCCGGGCCTACGTCTGAGAGGTTCATTCTTCTGAAAGGGACAGCAGACTTTATTTTTGTTTTCTCGAGTAACCCTGCTTTGCTGTGAGTTTCTGAGACCACCACAAGTTGTGTCTCTCTTCTTAAAAAGTGACCGAAGTTGGAGCGAATTGCCTGAGAAATTGAGATTTCTTGTGGTGTCGGCAAGAAAGAGTGTTTCTTGAGAAATGGGAAACACAGAAGAAAGATGTGGTGTGAAACTGCAGAGTTGGCAAGAACATCTTCCAACGACTGGACTGAGTTATTATATGTAAAGCTTGTATCAAACCTAATTTTCTTTAGAATGTTTGGTATGGAAGGAATCTTGTACAGTACACTATTACATTACGAATTATTGCATAAGATATTTTAAAAATATATTTGTTCAATAGCAATACCATAAAACTGCTTTTGTTTACTGAAATCACTGATTTTTAATAAAATTTCATAAATTATATCCTCTTGTGCCTCACTGAGTTTTGTTTGTATCCTACAGCATCACAACTACAGTAAATGTGCAAACTCAAACAGACCTGGACCGCTGATTGATTGAGAGCATTTAATCTTAAATAACCCAAACTAGATCTGATGGTGTGCCATGTTTCAAAGCAAGTCCTTTATCATGTCAGAGGGCTTGAACAATGCAGTGATAATGTAGCTTCATGTGCTGGCTCCCAGAGAGGAAACGGTGGTGTCCCTATTTCTGACTGATTTGACTGAGTATTTGAGGTTACAGGAAATAAAGCTGTAGTGGTTTAGACCTCAATCAGGTCACAAAAAAGAAAGTATACAGAGTAAAAGCTGAAGACATTGTAACCACACAGTGTATTCAAAAACACCCTGCAGTTCAGGCTGACGTTAAACCAGTTTACCGAGTTTTACAGCGTTAAGTTTTTTATAGAACCGGTTACAGTGTGTTAGTTTCAACATGTATTAAGAGCCATTCACCTCCAGCATTTAAAACAACAACCTGGATTAAAAAGTACTTCTTTCTTTCTTTCTTTCTTTCTTTCTTTCTTTCTTTCTTTCTTTCTTTCTTTCTTTCTTTATTCACACACACACACACACACACACACAACATATTGACATCCAGTAATTGTCATTATTTAAACTTAAAAAGAAAAGAAGATTATATGAATCAGGTGTGTGAATCAGGTCTCCCGTAGAAGCTATCTAAAGCTTATTGAGGGAGCCTGTGTACATGCAGAACAAAACAAGACAATACATACAGAACAAGACAACACACTACATAGAACATTAACAGACATTAGACGACAGACAACGTGGTCCCCATACATACTAACAGCAGCTTTATCAGAGGTTGCAGCTCTCTATATAAGAATTAATCAGTTTAATTTTCAGCTTTTTCTTGATGGATTTCACCATTTTTAAACTCTCATCGAGCTCGTTCCAGATCTGCGGTCCCCTGCATGCAAGAGACAAGCTGGTACTTTTTAGTCTTCTTTTTTTCCCAGTGATTAGATGTTTGTTTCTGGTATCATATGCATCCCGAGGACCGCAAACCGGAACCAGCACACATAGTCTAGGGTTAGTTTTATGAATGATTTGATGCATCACACAGGCGTTATGATATAGATTTAAATCAGTCAACCGGAGAAGACCAAAGCGATGAAAAAGAGGTCTTGTGGGGGCGTTGTACTCTGACCACGACACAGCTCGAATAACCTTTTTTTTGAAGGCTTTCTAACCTTTTCAGATGAGCAGATTTGCTTCTGCTTGATTTCAGCTCACTGTTGATGGACATTTAGTCAGTGTTTAAAGCAGCAGAATGTGTATGAGGGGGTTTACTCAAGTGATCTACAGTGCCGAAATTCATTATAATGAAGCCACATGTCAACTAGTGGATAGATGTGTCTCACTGATGTGTTTCTTAAAGTTTTTGTACAACAATGGAGCTCTATGGAGACACAGAAGAAATGTCAGAAAGGATAATAAACTAATTATGGCTCAGAGGTATAAGATATATATCAGGCTTTGTTTGTTTTTGTTTGTTTTTTATCACACTGAATTACAGTCAGTGAGATTAGGAAGTTTTTTGAGACTACGTAAATCGAAACAAACTAAACAAACAAATTAATTTTTGAAAAAAAAAAAAATCAACATAGTACTGTTAAGAAAGGGCAAAAAAAAAAAAAAATGAGTCATCAACCAGACCAACCAATGAGGGTGTTTCCGAGTCCGCCTTCATGATGTCTGAAATAAAATGTGCCACAGTGCTCACTCAACCCGAACTGAGCTGAGCTGCTTCTGAAACCTTCAATTCTTCAGCTTCTTTTCAAGTGATTCAAACAAGACCTCATCATGGTGTTGAAGGGATGTCAGATGCTGGGCTTTGCCCTGGCGATCATCGGTTTCCTGGGAACCATCATTGTGTGCGCCCTGCCTATGTGGGAGGTCACAGCCTTCATTGGAGCCAACATTATGACAGTGCAGGTCATCTGGGAAGGTTTATGGATGAACTGTGTGACGCAGAGCACAGGCCAGATGCAGTGCAAGATCTATGATTCTCTGCTGGCTCTACCTCAGGACCTTCAGGCTGCCAGAGCTCTTGTGGTCATCGCCATCATCGTTGCTGCCTTTGGGGTCATTCTGGGCATTGCGGGATGCAAGTGCACCAACTCTGAGGAGGATGCAAGCTGCAAAGCCAAGGTGGCCATTGCTGCTGGAATCGTATTCATTTGTGCAGGTGTTCTCGTCCTTATCCCCGTCTGCTGGTCTGCCAACACCATCATCAGGGATTTCTACAACCCCATCATGACCAGTGCCCAGAAGAGAGAGCTGGGGGCTGCGCTTTACATCGGCTGGGGCACGGCTGGGCTTCTCCTCCTGGGTGGTGCCCTCCTCTGCAGCTCCTGCTCATCTAAAGACAGTCCAGGGCACGGCTGTGCTTCTCCTCCTGGGTGGTTCCCTCCTCTGCAGCTCCTGCTCATCTAAAGACAGTCCAGAGCATCCAGTCAGGTACTCCAGTGCCAGGTCCACAGCCACCAACCGGGCCTAAGTCTGAGAGGTTCATCCTTCTGAAAGGGACAGCAGACTTTATTTTTGTTTTCTCAAGTAACCCTGCTTTGCTGTGAGTTTCTGAGACCACCACAAGTTGTGTCTCTCTTCTTAAAAAGTGACCACAGCCTGAATTAAAAAGTATTTGCTTCTGTTTGAATGCATGTCACTGTTGATGCACATTTAGTCAGTGTTTAAAGCATCAGAACGGTGTATGTGCATGAGAGGGTTGACTTAAGTAATCTCCAGTGCCTAAATTCATTATAATGAAGCCACATGTCAACCAGAGCAGCCGTGTGGCTCACTGATGTGTTTCTTTTAGTTTTTGTACAACAATGGAGCTCTAAGGAGACACAGAAGAAAGTTCAGAAAGGATAATATGGGTTATGGGTCTCACACTGCTCACACAATAGGGATGTGAACACTCTTAAAGTCCTTTAAAAAAAAAAAGAGTTTCTTGATCTTAAAGTCACAGTTTCATTTCAAATCCAATGTGCTCAAGAACAGTTACACCTCACACATACTTACACAGACTGTCCCCGCAAAGAAATGACAACGAAACACTGACGTCATAACGTTGATTTAATCTTCAATTGTAATTTGAAACTATTTTAAAAGGCACAAACAAATGTTGTCATCCTTCAGACTGGAGAGTCAGATCAGGAAAAAAAAAGCTTTTGTTGCTTAAACGGGCAGTCACAAATAGGAGGACTTGTGTATAAATACTCATTGTGACATACAGCTTTCAGTAAATTTCCAGAGTGTGTTGCTTCTTTCAGTTTAGTCTGTATCGCTTAAAAATGTTCACTTTCACTTCATGTTTTTTAGTTTTGGTTAGTTAGTTTGTTTATAGACTCATATATATAAAAATGCTTTGTGAAGGCAGCTGGCTCACAGTCATGTGGACATTCCGGTTTGAATAAAAACATTTGAAAAGACATTTGCTGTATATTTTTAATCTTATTTTATTTTATTAAGTACATAATCTTGTTTCAGTTCATTTTTCTTTCAAGTCATCTCACACCTAGTTTTAGATTTAGTTGTTTGTAGTTGATATCTATCATGAGACATGTCATCACAAATATGATGTCAGGGCAGCAGTACAGAGTGTTTCACTGGTGTGAACACACCCTGTTGTGTTGGTCTGATTTACCTGGTTTCACATTCCTAAGCAGTCCTTTGCCATCAGGGAGAGAAACTACCTGAACCTGTTATGTATAAATGATTGTGTGTGTCACTGATGTCCGAGTGGAACAAATGCGTCACAATCTAGCCCATCAGTAATGAAGTAATGACTGAAAATGATTTTCAGGAAATGAGTAATTCAATTAGCCTTTATTCCTTTCACAGCGTATAAAATGTTATTTTTTAAAAATCTGTTAGACCTGATCATATTTTTTTTAAGAGTAACACTTTATTTTTCAGCTTTTAAAAAGCTCTTCTACACAATAGTAAGTGTAAGCATGACAAATAATTACAATGCTGTACTTTGAATGAAATGAAATCACCGTATTCTTCTGGCATTTTGTTCCTCAGTCAGCACGTTTCTTCTTAAAATATGTGCAGTGTGTGCAGACTCACAACCAGCAGTGATTTATTTCAAACTCATTTTACACCCATTGTGCACACATAGATACATGTATGTATGTACATATAGAGACAAATCACTACTTGCCTTGAGGCTGTGTATTGAATGGCTGAATGGATGCATTTAGTTCTCACTGTTTGCAGACTTGTGACCTTTCCTGACATTAAACCTTTGTGTCAACGATTCTGTCTGTGCTGTTGCTCAAACACTCTCTGCTCTCCACTCTGCACTCAGGCTGCCTACATTTTTCTAGATGGTGCATTTACACAAAACTTTGTGTAACACAATCCTCATCTTCATCCAGAAGAATATGTGAAACCTCAACCTTCATTGTGCCTGCACACAAAGAATCCTGCACGGCTGGTATTCTTTGGCTGGGCCTCTAATGTGTCCTTAATACCTTAGTTATCACGCCTCCTATTGTTCATTTTTCTCCTGCTTCAGATGCACATTAACACCTGGTCAGCTGTTACTTTTCTCTCAGAGACACTCAGACAGAGAAGACGATGGCTTCCATGGGGATGCAGATGGCTGGCTGCGCCCTGGCTCTTTTCGGCTGGATCGGGGTGATCATTGTCTGCGGTGCACCCATGTGGCGGGTCACCGCTTTTATTGGCAACAACATAGTGACATCTCAGACCATGTGGGAGGGCATCTGGATGAGCTGCGTGGTCCAGAGTACAGGCCAGATGCAGTGCAAGGTGTATGACTCCATGCTGGCTCTGGGTACTGACCTCCAGGGGGCCCGGGCTCTGGTGGTGGTTTCCATCATCACAGGCATCATAGGGCTCCTCGTCGCTTTCGCTGGTGGAAAGTGCACCAACTTCATTCCAGAGAAGAGGACCAAGGCGAAGGCTTCAGTGACAGCTGGTGTGATTCTGATCATCAGTGGATTACTCTGCCTTATCCCTGTTTCCTGGACTGCCAGCATTATCATCAGGGACTTCTACAACCCTCTGCTTGTTGACGCTCAGAAAAGAGAGCTGGGGGCTTCTCTTTACATCGGCTGGGGCGCCGGGGCTCTGCTGGTCTGTGGAGGAGCACTTCTGTGTGCCAGCTGTCCCCCCAAAGAGGATGAGGCCCCCTCTGTGAAGTACCTCCTGAACAAGTCTGGAGGAAATAGCAAAGAGGATTCATTCCGATCTTTTACACCAACAAAGACGTACATTTGAGACTTCTGAAGGGGAGAAGAGAAGTCTGGTTGATGCCTGTCTGCTTTGAAACTTGTTGCTGTGAAATATCAAGAAAAGACATAAACACAGGCAACCCACAATGAAGGAAATATGCACTTTGGATGTATGAAGATGCTCCGTCTGACATTTCTTTGAATATTCGTATTGTTCCTCTCGGTATTGTATATAGGGCAGTTTAGATTACACACATTCTGTGTTTTACATGTTTGGGAAAGTGGTCTGTTTCACCATGTTTCTTTTAGTTCTTTGATATTTGTGATTGATTTTTTTTCACAATAAAGGACCTTTCTATTGTAAGGCTTTTTCTCTCTTAAGCTTCTTGTTTATATATATTTCATATATATGTGAGCCTGTGGTTAGACCAAAACACAGAGAGAACCTGTTTGTCAGGTACCAAAGATCACTATCCAGGGAACAAACATGGTGACTCAGGGACTTGAAATCCTGTTGGCTGATCTGCTTAGTAAAGAATGACCTGCTTTGAAAAGCTTCATCCATCACTGCCAGCATTTGCTGCATAAATACTCTGGGTGGAAATGCATTCCTGTAATTAAAAAGGGGGTTATCTGAAGACGATGTCGCAAGAGTTTTTTTTTCCTCTGAGAAACTCAAATATTTGGATTTTATTTGATTTTCAAAGATGGTTTTAATTTGAAGGGATGTTTTTGTTAGTTCGCAGTCACACCAACCTGCTGAGTGCTGAGTTTTCTCATGTCATCTGGCTGTGGATCAGAGAGGCAGGGTCAGATTACTCAGCGTCACGAGAGCGTTAAATGTTCTAAACGACAAATTTCTTCACTGTGTGTTTCTGCTTCCTCAGTGGTTTACTTTCACATTTATCTCCACTGTGACTTTCTGTATTCTGAGCGCAACAAACGTATAAAGATAGATGTAAAATATCAATAAGGTCTACACCTATGTGTTACTGTTACATTAATATATGTACTTCAGTTCAACATTAATTAATTCCATCTTTTTTTAGTGAATTAGTGAAATACCTTATGTTTAGTCTTCATATCATTTCCATCACATAAAATATATCATTCAAAGTTCACACACTGAAAAGATTCATAGGATTCGTTACTCAAAAGGAAATTAAAGTGATAAAACCGTCACCTCAGTCATTACTGCCCCATTTAGCTGTGTATGGAAGAGTTTTCAAATTAATTAAACACATTTTTAATCTAAAATATATATTCAAATCTAACAGACATGTACAAATCTAAAAGAGTGATAACGCACCTTGAAATGAAAGATTTTAATCCTGCAACAACACACGAACATGAATTAAAAAAAGTACAGAATAGAAAAGAACATTTCCTGGGTGTCACATGATGTGGACTATAAATAATTGTAACCACGTCCTCCAAATAATCTGACATGTTTGTAACTTTCCAACAGCACAGACACTGTTCAAGAACACCAGGTTTGATCCTCCAAAAACATTTTTAAGTGTAAATCTTGTCATTGTGTTTGTGTTTTGTGACATACTGCTACCTAGTGGCCCTGGGCCGCCATAGCTGTAAAACCCCTACATTCTTCTCTGATGACTACACTTCAGCTTTACTGAAAACATGTCTGATGCAGAGAAACACTTCAGTTTTATCACAGAGCAAAATACTTTGTGTCAGGATCTGATAAAAGGAAGATTACGTCTGTCCATAAATGTGTGTGTTCTTCTCCACCCTCTGTTTCTCAGGGTGTGGTGGAATCTGCGCCGTGCCCCATGGCTCTGCAGGTGCTGGGTATCAGCCTGTCCATGATAGGTGTTGCTGGGACCATCCTGATCTGCGCTCTGCCCATGTGGAAGGTGACAGCGTTCATCGGCACCCATCTGGTGGTCATGCAGGTGTTCTGGGAGGGTCTGTGGATGACCTGTGTCAGCGAGTACACAGGGCAGCTGCAGTGTAAGCTCTATGATGCCCTGCTGGACCTGGCACCAGACCTCCAGGCAGCCCGTGGCCTCATCTGCATCAGCCTGGTGCTGGGATGTTTGGGATTTCTCATCTTTGTCCTGGGAGCACGCTGCACCAACTGCCTGAGCCACCCGAGGATCAAGGCTCGGCTTGTGGTGAGCTCCGGGGCCACCTTCTGCCTCGGAGCCCTCACCACTGTAGTTGCTGTTTCCTGGACGGCCAACTCCATCATCACTGACTTCCACAACCCACGTGTCCCTGAGGCGCTGAAGAGGGAGCTCGGAGCAGCCATATATTTAGGCTTTGTGACATCTGGGCTGCTGTTCTGTGGGGGAGCCATTCTGTGCACGAGCTGCCCACCACAGAGGGCCAGACTACCCTCCAGTGGGTACACACTGGCCAGGACAGCCACACACAGCAGCTACGCCATCAAGAACTATGTGTGAAGCATGGACTGAGGAGTGAACACAGATCAGTCTGTTGAAAACACATCATTTAGGATAACTACTGAACTGTGTGATATAATGTAATTGGCCATATATGAAGTAGATATACAGCAAACATAGATGTTTGAATATATGAAAGGTTTGCTTTGCAATACATCCTGATAAGTTTCTATAAAAATGTTTCTAAACGTCCCATACAGCTATAATTAACTGACATCTCAACTTTTAAAGTGCAAATTTGTCAAACTGAGTCATAACATGGTTTTATGAAGAATGACTGTCGCCTCTTCCTTTCACAGAGACAGTCAGAGAAGTGATTTGTACCCCCGTAGCTGAACGTGCATGCTTTTTTTTAACCAGTAGAAAATGACATTAATCATGTTTTAGTCATGTCATCGTGTTTTATATCATTTTTTTCCAGTTGCCATGCTGAAAGTTTGTGATCTTAGAATTGAAAATAAACACTGCAGACTGTAAACATGTGCCAGCTGAATCAGTACATTAGGTGTCATTGCTGTTTTCTACCCTGTAGCTCCACAGTCAGCTCAACACAAATCCAAATATCAGAGGGAGAGAGAGAGCCGGTGGCTCTTTAAATCAAGTTCTCTCTGAAACCTGACACAGTGACTGAAGAATCACAGGACAGTGGAATCTTTGTTTTCCCTCTGCGCAGAAGCTGGGAGAAAGGGATTGTTTTGAAACCATGGCAGAGCAAACAGAGGGATTTCCCTCCTCCACCCAGCCGCAGTCCTGCCGTGCCTTTTTTTTCCCAACAAATACCAAAGAACTGGTTTCCCCTATCTGAACAAGCATGCAAAGCAGACACACACACCTACTCACACACACACACACGCAGACTGTCTCTGCCTCACACATTAAAAAAAACACCCCACCCTCTGTAGCCAGCTGCTTCTGGTTAGGCAGCCCGGCCTGTGGTGAAGAGGAGGAGCAGGCAGGCCCGAGTCATGGAGCGGCAGCTGGAGCTCGCTGCCCTCGGTCTGGCTGTCACAGGTTGGTTTAGTGCCATTCTGACACGCTGCCTGGCTCTTTGGACGGTGAGCGGCACCCTGGACAACATCACTGCCACTCTGCCTGCCTACTGGGATGGGGTGTGGTTGGAATGGGATCACTGGGACTTGGCCCACGATGGCAGCCTGCATTGCTCCTTCTACCAGTCTCTCATGTCTCTATCTGGAAGTTTTCGAACTTGGAGAGCCCTCATCATGTCATCCGTCGGAGCCGGGGCCTTTGCTGCGGTGATTGGAGCAGCGGGGGCAGTGTGGTTACCTCAGCGTGGACAGATCAAAGTCTTTTCTGGTAGTCTCTTTGTTTTGTCTGGGATCCTGCTGCTGATCCCAATTGCCTGGACGTGCCATCACACCAGTCAGCCACTGGAGGGTGCTGTGCTGCTGAGAAGAGACTGGGGACCTGCGATGTACCTCGGCTGGATCTCCTTTGCTCTGATGCTGGTCGGTGGGGTGTATCTCACCACCAGATGCCCCACTTATGAGAGGCAGGTGCAGCAGCCTGAAGACCCAAATCAAGAGGACGTCGCTAACCACCCACTGAGCTGGATCAACAGGACTACGTTCACAAACAGCCAGTATGAGCGCAGATCACAGCCTATCTGATTAGAATGTAATGTACTATTTAAGTGTGAGTGATTAAACTGGAAAATCATGAATGTGTGAAATGACTGTGGATAGATTTCAAGAACTTCTGGCTGCACTTGTTGAGTAATGATGCACTGGCTTCATTAAGCATGAACATTAGAAAGTATAAGCACAGCGACGTGTCATGTAAATAGTTTTATTGATAGAGATAAGGGTAGGACTTTGAATTTGCATCTTGTTTTGCGTGTCTTTCATTTCTATTGAAGCTTGCACACTGTATATACTGTATCCTGTTGTTTTACATCCAATCCTCATTTTCCCAATTCAACATTACTGTAAACTCATACATTAGTTTGCTTTACATGATGCAATTATTGAAACTAAACTGACATTGAGACATTGTAATGTCTTCAATGAGTAAATACTGATCTTAAAACTAAATACTGTATTGCACAAATACATTGCCTTACATTAGAGTAATGCAATTTCATGTTTGTTTTTGTTGAGTCGCAAAAATGTTTACAACCGAGATGAATTCTTCTGCACAAAAGGACACTGTGGAATAAAGCATTGCACATGATTCAGATATATTTGCTCACAAAAGTTGTTTTGACTTAAGCCGTGCATGACGTGAAGTTTGAACTTGAGGACTTGAGCAGTAATTAGATGTAATCATCTGTTTTCCAACGTCTTGTAAGTAGGTACTTAGAGCACTGCACGGTGGCCTTTTTTAAACAGACAGAATATAAATCACGGTAAAATATTCAAGATAATATCAATGCAATTTTAGATTGTGCTGTAGAGCACTGTACAACAGGGGTAACAACAACTAAATCACGTGCATGTTTATGAGGAAAATTACTGCGAATACACGATATTTGGTTAAATATTTATTTGCTACAGAGCAAACTCATTTATTATGACAAAATATACATTAATGGGTTAAAGGAATTATTCATAAAACTGAGCATGACTGCATGGCACACAAAGTCTGATGGAAGGCAGAGACGACCTTGTTCAGACGTTCTGTTAATGGTCCAGAAGTACTGAAATAATAAAACTGGATAAATCAGAACTATATACTAAGTTATATTGTGTTTATTCAGATAAGACATAAATGCAACACATTCCACCCAGCATGCAAATCTGGCAAATAATAGAAGTCATATAAATCCTTTAAACGAAGAGGCTGGGAAATAGAAGTATGAATCTCTGTAAATATATTCTTTTAAAAAGAGTTTGTTGTTTGTGTGCCGCAGTGAAGCATGTTAGTGTGGATAAGGTGCAGAGTCCTGACTGGTTGCGTTACTATAATTTCTCATCGCCCTCCTCCACATCCTTCAGACTGAGAACCTCGAGAGAACCTCGGCCTTTAGTCTCGCAGCGGATCAGTTCATCGATCTCCCTGAAGCAGCCGGGATCCACCAGACACACCTGGGGAGAGACGAAGACACACACAACTTCAAAATCACAAGTGGAGACAAAAGTCATCAGAGATCCACAGACTTGAACATATTTGTGTTTGTGTCATGTCATGTAAGTGTGGAGATTACTCAGTCACACCAACAAACACACAGGGATTTAAAAAAACCTTAACATCGCTCACCATCTCCAGCTCCTCATCAAAGTCTTCACTCTCCACAACCTGCAGGAGCGGTTTCAGCTTCTCCTTCAGCCTCTTGGCCTCCTTGGCTGGCAGCACCAATCGCAGCCTCATGTGGGCTCTCTGGATCTCCATGGTCTCCTTCAGCTGCCGGATGACTTCCAGAGCCTGAGAACAAAGACTCAGATCAGTTAGTCAAGACTAGAGACAAAGACTCCTTACAGCTTGATGCAATAAGAAAACAACAATAATAAAACCACATCTCCACAGTGCTGTGTTAAATGCATCACTGCAGAGTCACTCCAGGATGGATAAGATAACCTTTGGATGTCCCTGTGAATGTTTTATCGTTGTTTATTTGACTAAATCTTCAAATTACACTATATGATTTTTTAGTTAAGCATTCTCTCGAAGTTAGCTCATTAAAATTGTAACTTTAGGAAGAAGTGATGAGATACTTTTATGAAAGGGGCGGCAGAGACGGGACTCTTGCAGCAAACAGCTACAGGCTGAAATCTAACACGGGCTGCTGCAGTAACGACTCAGCATTAGTACATGAAGAACACTTCATCAGGAAACCTTGATTTTCAGGTTTACGTGGATGTTTTTTGTGCCGGTGTGATCCACTTATTTGGGGGTGAGCTACAGCGAGTATCTACAAATCTACCTGACAAAAAAAAAACATCATCACTCCCATTCACCCATTCACACACATTCATCACACACTGATGGCATTAGCTGCCATGCAAGGTGCCAACTTCAGGAGCAATTTGGGGTTCAGTATCTTGCCCAAGGACACTTGAACATGCAGCCGGGGCCGTCTGAGCTCAGCTCATGTGTCTCCTCACCTGCTGTTTAGTGCTCTTGCTGGCCTTCACAGAGTAGTGGATGTCCTTCATCGCCCGCTCGATGAGGTTGACTGTATACGGCCTCTTGGTCTCGGGGTTTACACACTTCTCTGCCACGATAGTTGCAATGTCCCTGAACATGGTCTCCAGCTGAGACTGCCTTTCCCTGTCTGACACTTGGAGCTCTCCTTTGGCGAGGATCTGTCAGGAGGCAGCAGGTAGAAGATGAAGATGAATATTATAACAGGACTTTAATGACGACACGGCGTGAATCAGACCTGTTACCTGTTTACAGATTTCCGTCAGATCATCTGTGCCAAAAGCTTTGTTCAGGTCATCCTTCTTCGCCACCTGCCCTTTGGACACGTTGACGAACACTGAGTGTGTCTGTAACACCTCGTCCAGGTCTTTCTCCCTGCAGGAAAACAACACGTTTGGATGTTCACACATAATAAACCAGATGTTCTGGTGGGTGTTGAGTGAAATCATACAGTCAGCGTGCTGTTAACTCACGCGCCTGCTCTCCAGTTCATGACTTTGTTTTTGTAACACGCGATTTCAAAGCGCTTCCCTCCTTTCTTCACGCGCACCACGGCCACGTTCGTCAGCCGGATCTGGTTTGTCGGCGTGAATATGGACATGTTTGTGTGTGTGTGTGTGTTTGTATGTGTGTGTGTGTGTGATGAGACAGACTGTCTGCTCTGATCTGATCTGATCTGCGCAAACTGACAACAACAAAAATATGATGTCGTAAGTGTGCTGCGGGTATGTCTCTCAAAAGTGGTCCGTGTGGAAACCTCGACGTTAAACAACAACAGTTCCGCTTCTTCAGTCAGTTTCAACAATTGGACGACTCGTGTTCAGTTTATGAAGCATTTATAAATAAGATAACTGAAATTATCGCGAGATAATAATAATAGTTTTATTTAAAAAGTCTTTATATTTGTATAAAACATTTTTATTTCTCCTCTGTGTTGTGGAGAAATTGCTGAAATCTCTGTACATATTTAAATTTAGCTCTATCTCAGGTCAATTATAACGGTATATCAGTATTAATATGCACGCTTGTACAGAAACATTTAATAAACTTTATTATGTATTCAATTATTCAAAGTGGGACTACACTTCCCATGATGCTCATCGGCCAAACAATATGGTGTCGTCCAGCAGCAGCTGCAGAGGACTGTGTATGTTAGTGTTCAGTTTGCAGAGATGCTGAGTTTCCTCGTCATTGTTTTGCTCCTCACAGCTCGTGTGTCTGCCTCGGATAATAAAGGTGAGCTCAGGTCAACTTTGAGCGGAACCGGAAGCCCGCTTCACCTTAATGTTTGCGCTAACATTAGCATAACATTGTTAGCTTGTAGTTAGCATGCGTTGCTAGCCTGTCAGTCGTCAGTTTTACTTGCAGCAGGTGTCCCAAAGTTTGGCTTTAATCCACGAATCACGTTGTACTGCTTGTGTCTGCACACGTAGCGTAGTTAGCTGACCTGTACTGTTCATGTTGTGTGTAAACAGAGGACACAGGCTAATGTCTTCACTCCCTCCAGGCTCACACAATGTCAACAGTGCCAGTGGGAGCTACTTCATGTCGATATGGCACAACAGGCTGTATCTATACTCAGCTGCTGCTCTGGTCTTTGGGATCTGGTTCTCACTGAAGGTGGCACTGAAGAAGGTGAATCCATCATTTATCAGCTGTCCTTAAAGTGCTGACCTTTGTCAAACTGTGGCTGCTAGTTTTAAGTCACTGGTTTTGTTTTCTTGCATTGAAAATTCAAGACCACCTGACTAACTCTGTTTTTTTTTTTTTTATAGAAAAGCTTCTCCAAAGACGTCGGCTCGCTGGTCTACAAAGCTGTGAGGAACAATGACAGAGATCCTGTGGTTCACGTGTCAGGAGTTAAAATCTTCTACGGCTCACAAACTGGAACAGCAAAGGTACAGGTATCGTTTACTGGAAACTTATGGTGTTGACATAGTACATCATCATAATATGTTGTGAAATTCACGAAGTGTTCATGGTATTATTCCACCTTCTCTGGACAAAAACAGACACAAACAGCAGCGTAATAACTCCACTACAGAGGCGTTGTCTGTCATTTCATTACAGTTTATTTGTCCTTAATCTTCTACATTACTGTTCATGGCTACTTTTGATCAGTTAAATCAAGCAGTCAGATGAATTTGAACTCCCTTTTTTGTGCTTCCCAGTAAGTTCATAATATCCAAAATGTGCCCTCGTGTCTGCTTTCAAAATCCCGGGTGTGTTGTTGGGTGTGAGTGCAAGAGAGCCACGATGCAACATAAACAGTGTTGTGCAGCTGAAGCTTCATAACTTTGTGTGTTTGGGTGATGATGATTGACTAGTCCAAGACTAGACAATGCATAATATCATGCATATTAACTGTACCATTTGGAGATGTCTGCTATGCATCAACGGAGACTCTTCATTTGTTCAGGGTTTTGCAAAAGAGCTGTCGGAGGAGGTGATGACTCTGGGTTTAGCAGCAGAGGTGATTGACATGAAAGACTACGATCCAGATGATCAACTTGCTGATGAGGTAAGACGGGTCCGAAGAGAAGATGCTTTTT
The DNA here is from genome assembly GCA_036365135.1 of Miichthys miiuy. NCBI lineage: Eukaryota > Metazoa > Chordata > Actinopteri > Sciaenidae > Miichthys > Miichthys miiuy. The sequence goes on along the minus strand of CM071607.1, from coordinate 3,692,654 downwards.
CCTCGTTTAATAAGCAGACAGATGGTCCTCAACTTAATGTCAGTTTAAGAGACAGTTTCTATAAATAAGAAGTGAAACCGCTGCCAGCTTCGGCGCTGCTCCTCGCTGAGTAACCCTTGAATTTGAAGTATTAATTAATTTGGCTATTAATGGTTGCCGCTCCGTTAAGATGATAAATATATTGCACAGGCTGCACTAAGAGTTGCTCTAGGGTGTCAATTAAATCTTTAAAATGTAACTTCAAGCACATAAGACCTGCTAATGTGTACTTAAAGGCAAGGCTTAATTAGAGCAGAATGAATCGAAGTGAAATAAATCTTAACTTTTTTTTATTTTTATTTTTATGAAAGCTTGACAATAAACAGAACAGTAAGCCTCCAGGTCTGTAATATTCCAGCTCAGCCTTTCCTTCTTTTTTTTTTACTGATTTGATACTTCAAACTGTCACAGACGACAAATGTGCTCCACAAATCCTGCTCAGCAGAAGAAAGATGGATTATTTTCATCAGTGTTCCCTTTTTATTTTGTGGGCCGAGGCGCTGGGTAGTGCACTGAGGGGTGAATAGAAGTTTGGTTGGCTGATACGCATCAGGACAGAAAACAGATATTTATTAAACAGGACAGTGATCCAGTTTTTAGTGACGGAAAATTTCCACAAGAGAAATGACCGCAGGCATCAGTCGCTCCCTAGATGCAGCCAATCCTCTGCGCACTGACTCACTGGACATCATCTATCAGTCAAGAAGATAATATTTGTTTGCACAAGTTAAAGTTGTCAGTTTATTTACACGGGGTCATGGATGTATACTTTAGATTTAATCCAGATTGATTTTCTGACATCTTTTGGATCAATTTTTAGTCTCGTAGGCGAGTTGGCAGAATCAATCGTGTGTAATGATTCATCAGTTCATCATTTCTGAAAACATGCATATCAAAAACTTGTTCAAGGTTATTTTTGGTGTCTTCATTCTGCTCTTTCAGAAATCAGTCATTGCATAATTTTGTTCCTCAAATCTAAATTAACATCAGTGTTTAATATTGTTGTTCAGAGTATCAAAAACAAAGTCTTGGACCAGAAACCAACATTTACAAATGTGTCCTCTCTTTGTGTTTAATGAAATATTTTCCTTTCGCCTGTTGTGTTCTCTGTTTAGTGCACCAACCAGTCAGTGTGCGTGTTTCTTGTGGCCACCTACACTGACGGGCAGCCCACAGAAAGCGCTGAGTGGTTCTGTAAGTGGTTGGAGGAGGCGTCCACTGACTTCAGATACGGGAAGACGTACCTCAAAGGCCTCAGATATGCAGTGTTTGGGCTTGGCAACTCTGTCTATGTTGGCCACTACAATACAGTAAGAAATATTAACTTCCACCATGATAATTCTGCTTAATATTATGTTTTACAATCAGACAGACAGCCTGACTTTATCTGTTTAAACCGTATTTAACCCACTTTTGCTTTTGTTTGACCAGGTGGGCAAAAATGTGGACAAGTGGCTTTGGATGCTGAGCGGCAAGCGGATCATGACCAGGGGAGAGGGCGACTGCAATGTGGTGAAGAGCCGTCATGGCAGCGTCCAGGCAGACTTCCTAACCTGGAAGGGCAAGTTCATGAGCCGCCTTCAGGCTTTGGCCAAGGGTGAGAAAAAGAGCTGCAGTGGGAACTGTAAGTCTGGAGGCTCCTGTAAGAACAAAAAGAGGGGCGGACACGAGGAGAAGCAGGAGGAGACGGCTCCGCAGAGTAACAGCTCTGAGGTAAAAACACAGTTTATATCAGTCATGTTATTTTAATGCTGCACTGTGAACATTCTTACTTTTGTGTCAGTGGGTTGACTTAGTGATTAAAAAGACTCCTTCAAGTTAAGGACTTGAGTTCAGCCACCTTTGCTGAAGTGTCCTTGAGCAAAAAAAAACGTTGACACTTTGCTTTTTTTCACTCAGTGATCTAATCAACTTGACGGCGACACGATTAAAACTTGTAAAATCCCAAACTGCTACATCACAGGTCTGATGAACATATTTTAGTTCTACATTTTGTCACTAACTGGCTCCAGAGCTGCTGTATCATTCATGAGACACATGACACGTCTGGCTTGCTCTCGCAGTGACAGTTTGCTGTGTGCTGACTGTTTCCTCCTGATTGTACATGTCAGGTGGATGAAAACTGAAGATGTCAGCGAGTTGTCTGTCTGTATTATTCTGGCACAAAGAACCTGTCTGATGCTCCCCTGGTGTCGGCCTAAGGTTGTAATGATTTACAAAATTTACATTTTGATAAGATGCGGTTTACGTTTGAATGAAATGTGCCTGAAAACATGGCTCGTATTACCATTAGATTCTGCAACATAGACGGCATTTGTATATTTAGTTTGAGCGGCTTCCCGGAAGCAATAAATGCAGAACAAAAACACACGAGTGTGTTCATCAGAGTTTAAACATAATCAGTCACCATGCACCATCACATCAGTCAACAGATACAGCCTTACTTCTGCCCAGTGCACTGTTAGATCGACTCCATCTTGTCCCAGAATACAGAAAGTATGCAGGTGAAGACAGTGTAAGAGGAAGAGACTGGAAAAATGTCCTCTGGCTCATCTTTCAACCTTACAAGGACACACGCAGCATCACAGGACGCTGAAGTGGACCGGATGCTGGATGTGATCATAATTATCAGTTGATTTAATCAATTAATTATCAGCTGTCAAATTAATTTGGCAAATAATGTGATTAAATGTGAATATTTTCTGGTCAGTTGCAATGGTTTTGTGTGTACTCAGTTGTAAGCAAGGTGTTGTCAATGTTCTGCACGGCTTGCGTGAAATTTGTCATCACTTTCGACACTGTCCATCATATTTCTATATATATATAAATCTATATACACACACACACACTAACAGCTTTCATACACATCACAGCACACACAGATGACCAGTTGTCATGGTAGCGGGCACATCAGAGCCAAATCTAGCTGAGACTTCTTCCCCTCTGTCTGCAACACTCGGTGCACTCAGCCGAGGTGACATTCAGCCGGAACCAAGAGGAGCTGAGAACTGTGGCGAAGGGTTCATCACGGTAATTTATCTAGCCACTGCACCGCTCACACACTTTATCCTGCCGCCGCGCACATGGTCAGCAGCTTCAACACTGCGTGGTGATAAATCCTCTGAAACACCATAAATATGCATATGGCTTTTCTTATTTAATTAGGCAGCCCATGAGGAGATAACAATGCGTTCCATATGGGCTCCCTCACTTAATCATGTTAGTAGTCACAAGTTTTTAATTAGTTATTGTGTAGGAACAAATGTGAACCTCTCTACGAACTATACGGTCTTTCTTGTTTCAGGACGATCTGATAGAGACCAGCAGCGACGAGGAGTCCGGCCTGCAAGATGAGAAAAGATCGGGTTCACTGGTTGACGTGGAGGATCTGGGCAACATCATGAACAGTGCCAAGAAAGCAAAGGTCAGACTCTGTCCACCTGCGCAGTGACACCACTTTATTTAATCTATACACGTCTATTTCTGTACACTACGTATTCCTCCACAGCCGAGTCAGCTGATGATCATTCAGAAAACCAGATCATACAGAAATGTATGCTGTACTAGTAAACAGAGATGGAGTATTTAGCCGCCTGCTTCTCAGTATTAGAGTTAGGTGTTGTTGAGTCATTTTAAACTGGAGCTCCGCTCATCATAACAGCAGTTTTATTTTCAGTGTTTCCGCGTTAAGGTCTATAAGCAGGCACCACCGCGGCATTAAGCTTCCACCACCTTCTTCTTCCGATCGGAGTGTGTTGAGCGAGGAGGAAAAGTGTCATTGAAGGAGAAGTGGCAGATGGGTTGATAGACACCAGAGCCCCGGCAGGCGAGAGGCTTGCGTAAGAGCGAGGACGCCCACTTCACAGACTTGTGAGGCGTGAGTGGCTGTAGAAAAACAGGAAAAAAAAGCAAGAAAGCAGAAGGATTATCAGCGTCTTTATAGACTGCAGAGTAAAGAAGTGAGCTGTGAGAGCGAGGAAGGAAAAGATGTGTAGGTATTCAGTTACTTTGAGTGGGAAATCATTGTTTTGCCTGAGATAATACGACAGTTTATTGGAGTGTTTGGCCTCTACCTTTTGTTCTCATGAAAGAGTAATGCTTTAAGTTAATGTTGTTTTACCGGTGCTGGATAGCAGCAGAAGTGTCCATGTCTCACACGGACAAGAAACATGAAGATTCTCACAGGCTCGTCCCTTCTCATAACATGTGACATAAATATTCGAGTATATCGTGTGTTCGTTCTGTGAGGTTTGGACAGGTGTCTTTGTAAGTCTGACATGGATGTGGTTACTGTACATCATGGCTTTGAAAGTTAGAGAGACATCAGTTGATGATTTGAGAAGCTCAGCACAGCAGCAGGAGCCAGACTGGATTTAAAAATGAAAATGTGTTTCCATGCAGTGTTTATACGAAGGCCGCGGGTTCCTGCTGTTGTTTTTCTTCTACTTGTTATGACCAAATGTCTTGTAACATTTAACATGGTTGCCACGGGTCCTTGAAATTTGTGAATTTAAATGAAAATAAATGTAAATATGATTTGAGAAAGTGTTCAAGCATTTGCGCCGCTCTCTCCTTTTAATTGTTGTCTGTGAGCTTCTGTAAAGCTGCCGAAAATTCTCACAGTTGCAACAGTAATTAACCTGAATCTGCGTCTCAAACGGTGCTATGTAAGGTCATTGAATTGGAGAGAATTGTGCATGGAAAATCCTTGAAAAGTGCTTGTTTAATACGCGGGTGCGCTGATTTAGTAGTATGAAGTACTGAAGTAGTATTATTTGCTGTGATCATCACACTTGAGTGTCAGGATGACAATTTTGCCGTGTGTCTGTGGTAACAAATTAGTGTTTAACATAATTTGGTCACACAGAGCCGGCAGTGCAAGATGTCATTAGTTTGTACACTAAACATTTGCTATTGCCAAGAGACGACAAGTATTTAACCAAGCTGCAAATTAAGTGTGAACAAGAAAATTCCCCTGACTGAAATATGCTAGTTAGCTAATATACAGTGCTTAATATCTGATTTCTATCACCACCATTAATAAACTGAATATTCAGTCTCGGGTTATGAAGCCTGAGTGAAATTCACTCAGTGTTCCAGTGTTAAAGAGGAGCTGCAGATCAACCGTGTACCCAGCTTGTTTTCTGTTGTGCTTGAGATATATCTCTGCATAACTGCAGGTGGAGGCACACTTTGTCTGCGTTTGACCACTAGGTGATGGCAGAGACTCTCAGTTGCAGACAGCTTAAATCTCTGAGTGTACCACTGGTCTGATATTCAACACACGCTGTCATTTCCAGTCAGGTAGACGGTTGATGTCATTAAGTGATTTGCCAAGGATTACGTCCAGGTGGCAATGTTTGATCACTGATTGTTTTAGTCGTATTATTTTAATCCATTTATTTTACAACCATATAACCCCTCGAGGGCTGCATGAAAAATGCAGTAAATCAGCGTTATTCTGTTCGCTGATGTTAATCTGTATCATATCTTGAGGCTCCGTTCCTTTAGACCAGCGTTCAGTCTTGATCCTTTTGGATCTGGACTGAACTGTAAAACATATTCTCCTGAAATTGAGTCCCAAAAGGTGTCTGAGTGAGCATGTAACAGTACTAAATGTCACGACGTTATATATCCCAATGTGCGAACACGAGAGAAATATTTCATACGCGGAATCGATCAGCCTGTTTTTGAACCAGGCTGTGCAGAGATTAGGGCTGTTTGCAGCCACTAATGAGTTTCATTGTTGTGGCATTTCATGCTCTCAAACTCATTACACTCAAGTAAATATCTGTCTGCAGTTGATTCTGATCTTATAATTGCTGAGAAAGTGTCTGCAGCTGTCTGGCTTCTTCAGGAATCATCTCTCACTCGGATAAGTAACTCACCTCATGTAACCCTGTTGGTTGAGGCCGACCCATAAAAAGCTGTAGAGCTAAATATAGCTGGGATGGGTTTGTCTGTATTGATGGCAGTGATGCTTGTAGCTGAGCAGGAAGGAGGATGAGTAGATCGCTGCTACTCATGATGATGATACATATTTCCCACAACTATTTTTCTTCTAATGTACTCGATGAGAGATTGGCAGACATGATGTGATTGGCTCATATCGCCCAATCTTAGTCTATATCAGTCTTTTGGCTGTAGTTCTATTTGTTTGCTGCCAAGTTCCAGTAAGCTTCATTTTCTTTGTTTCTCTAATTGATTTTGCACAAATGTTGATTGAATTGGCATCTAAACTTTGTCCTGAGAGGCTTCTGTTTCTGCCAGAGTGGTCCAATTCCTGCTGTGGGACTGTGGGACTGTTGCCAGATCAGTGCTAATGTGGAACGGATCATTAAGCTGAGCGGCATTCGGGCCGGATTTTGAAGCTTTCAGCTCAGTGTCAAACGGGAGAATGAAGCGGGAGAAAGTAGAGATGAAGGGCTGCTGTGTTTCCTCAAACATAGTTCTTTGATTGGTTATCTGCTCGGGGATGCGCCCGTTCATCCGCTCAGTCTGGCAAAGCTGTTTGACAGTTTCTCTCATATTTTCTGGTTTTCCCTCTGATGTCATCAGGTTTCTCTGTGTCACAGTTTACTAATGGACCTGCAGCTTTAGGTTATAGGTGTCAAAGCTGCTAACTGCTAATGGACTCGAGACACAGAGACTCCTGGCGGTCAGAGCTCCTGTCCTAGAAATGTAATGTTGAACACCAACAATCCTCTGATGCTCTGCACTCCCAGTCTGGGTAGAGTCAGCTAATTCAGCTGCTGCTTGTCATCATCTATTTTGTCTCTTACTGAAGCCCCTCTACAGTTCTGATCTAACTGATGCTCACATCATCTACACACTAACCTCTCACACACACTGTGCTCAAACAGAGACACGTAGCTTTGAAGCCTGCCAAGATGGATTCTCGTGTAATCTCACGAGTCCAGCTGCCTCACAAGGTCAGTGTCAAACTGCACATCCATCGCTCTGCACAACTCAAACATCCAAGTGAACTGAGGATGGAAAACTACCCTTTTGAAGGTTTCTGTTGGGACACCGCTTCAGCTGACTGTATTTTATAGTTTTGTACGATTTGCATGCTGTTGAGATTCATCTCAGTTATTTTGTCCACGCTGTTTATAAGTAAGATGTTTAAACAGCATATGAAATGTAGAAGAGTTTCTAATTTTCCATCCACTCAGAGTATCTTAACTATTCTTTGAATCCTTGCATTTATAAAATACATGGCTAATTCATCTCAGTGTTCACTGAAATATAAATATGCACCTATTTTGGTTACTTAGGTAACTTTTTCTGTATTCCAGTGTATTGAGCTAATGTAGCTCGTGTTTTTGAGTTTTTATGTATTCATTTTGCTCCCAAGCCTTTGTGCTCATGCTCCCACGTGAACCTTTATGTTATGTTTATGCCCCTTGATCACCTGCTTGCACTGTGTGTCATCGCAGCACTGTCCGACTGCATTGGCCCCACATTGCATCATGGTTCCAGAGCACAACAAGGCGCTGTGAGATGTCCCAGTTCTGTTAGTCCAGACAGGCCTGGCCATAACTGGATGTGTGTGAGCTCTCGAGCGAGGGTGAAAGCTGAGCATTTGGAACCAGAGAGCGGGACCAGATGAATCGCTGTGGCTGCATGCAAACACCACAGGGACAGATTGTTGCACTGTTGGCTACATGTCGCCTGTGCTGTCAGGATTTTGCATGTCACGGATGCAGTAAGTGAAGGTGGACTTTTGTGCTGGCTGAGTGTCAAACTAGTCTTATTCCATTTCAGAGCTTAAATTGCAGGCTACAGAATTTCACACCTGGTTTAGAAATGTGGCAAGCCTAAACCGCTATTTGAGCCACATCCTCCTGATGATTGTACCTCAGGGTGGCTGATGCAATCCCAGATTGACTGTTTGTATGAGTTACTGTAAACCGGTGTGATAACTGGAATAGGACATGGCTTATAGCCACTTAAAGTAAGGCAGCATCATTTGCAGAGAGATAAATGAAGTTCCCAGATGTCATCCAGCACGACTCCAAATCCTTTTCCACCTTGGAACGAGATGTGGGAGGATTCTCACACGGCACAGTCGCTTACTTATTCACAGCATCCCATGTCAGCAAAGCAGCTGCTCATCCGAGGGATGCTGCTGCTGCTCTCACGATTGTGGAATCTTTACCGCACTCCAGGCCAGGGCTGGTTAATGGAGGGCACACGTGGCCTCGACTGCACAGATTGAGATGCTCGATAGCTACGTGGACTTAGATTCCTCCAGTTGGAAGGTGAAAGCACACCATTGTCAGGCTTATCAGCAGAAAAAGATTCAGGTTCTGAAGTCATGCACAATATATGAGCTGTATATTCACACTCGTGTTAGAGCCCGGTTCTTCTGACCTTCAGTCTTTTTGTCTGCGGGACGCCAAAAGTAGGTTGAGTACGTGTTTTCTTTGTTGTAAATTGTGTGTTGCAGCTACACAGCATCATTCAGATGAGGGCTGCAAACTAATGATTATTTTCATTATTAATTGTGACAATTATTTTCTTAATTTATCATGTGTTCTCTGAAGTGTAAGATAATAGTTAAACACGGTGAAATCACAATGTCATTGAGGCGAGGTGACATCTTCATGTGGCTTTTTTCATCGTGCAGATTACAAAGAAAGTCATCGCAATAAAATAAAACAGAGAAAAGCGGCAAGTACTCGTAACAGTGCAGCTGAAACTAGAGAACGTTTGGTGTTTTTGCATGAAAAATGACTTGCACAACTAATCAACCATTCAAATAGCTAGATTTGTTTATTAATCATTAATTAACTTGTTTCAGATCCGGTCCAGATGTTTTTGAACAGATTATTTGCCAGATCTTCTCCCTCCCAGCAATGTTTAAATCAAGTATACTCGAGTAATACTGCTATCAGAACCAGAATACATACATTGATCGCAAAAAATGCAATTGAATGACCTGAAAAAACTTCTATAATCCATATTTTTATAATGTATCAAATGACAATGATGAAAATTCAGAGAATTGCCACCTGAATCTGCAGCTCTCCTCGGCTTTATAGTGAGTTTCAGCTCATTGTTCAGCTGTCAGGCCCACAGCTTTACTGTTCTGGTACACTGCCACGGTTCTTATAGTGTCGTTTATGGATGCACCAGGCAATGTAAAAGCTCTAAAACATTTTAATATTTAGCCGCTAAAGAACCAGATATTTCCCTCATGAGTTAGAAAATGCCACCGTCGTATAGCCAGAAACAGTAATTCTAATAAATGATAATGTTGCTCCGTGTCTGCTGGATGTGTAAAGCAGCTGTTTATTGACAAGTTCACCATATCAATTTAATGTTGTGTTCGCAGCTTGATCCCGCTGCCCCCACGTGGCCAAAACAATACGTCACCGCAGGCTCAAGTTCTGTTGAATCTCAGTATGCTCCCAAACTCGCAGATCCTGGGGGAATTATTTGGAAAAGATGGAAATGGCGAGTTCTTGAATCAAGTGATGATCAGCTTATTTCCCCAGCATTCCCAGAGCCATCATTAAGGCTTAGTGGCACATGTCCATGACACGTAGAGCTGTGCGGCCACTGAACACGGGATAGTGCCCTACAGCAAGCGGCACAGAAACCAGTGAAGTGTCTCAGTTCTTCAGGAATGCTCACATACATTCGTCAGCGTTTGCTGACAGAGTATCAGCCCCTTATGAGCACCGCTGTGCTGAGAAGATGACATATAGATCCCTATAGACAAGCCGAAGCAGTTGCAGCAGTACAGTAATTGGGTGGAGCTGTCACTTAGCATGGTTAATCTCAAAGGCATGTCGTCCATAACGCCTCACTGAAAAGTAATACCTGTTCCCATGCACTGGGCAATTTTTTCAAGCAGGACTTAATCAATCTTGTGTTGTATCTGTAAACAGCATATCTCCAAGATATTTAGATTTACATGCAAATGTTGGCTGCGATAATGTAGTCCTGGTCTGAAGGAAGTTGTTTATCTTTCAAATGCTGCAGCAGCTTCAGCATAAAAAAGAGACAGCTGTTGTGGTATAAAGACCAACAATTGTCTGCACTGTAGACCTTTTGTTGCATTTCATCGGCCCCCTGAGGGGACTTAAACCAAGATTACCCTGTCTGGACAGGGATATGGTCCTTTATTCCAAAAAGATAATGTCATGCAGTGGTTAATGGTTATGTCACACTCAAAGTCATGCAAGGACTGCTGAATCACAATCCTTCATCTTCAGTCCTGTCCAGCATCAAACATTTTGGAGGAGCTTTTTGAAATTTCTTGCTTTTAACTTCCTGCAAGTGTTAAGCGTCCCGTGGCAAGCAGCTGCTACATATTGAAACAGGCTCTTTAAACCTTTCTGGATGCTGTTTTCCCACTGAAATCATTGGACGGTGCAGTTTCTGTTGAACTCGCTGTATTCCATTGATCTTCTCTGTTGCGGTAATAGTTGCAAGATTTCAGAACTTTGATCTCGCATGCCGCGGCAGTTAAATCAGTGTCCGGATTTCAGGACTTCAAGTGCATTGCAGTGACGAGTGTGATTAATGGGTAGGTTGCAGAGCGATGTCCTAACACATGTCTCCATTTGTCAGAATTGTTCTGCGGCTGCTTCAGCTTTTGAGTCCTGTTCTGTTCTTCACTGAGCCTGCTCTGCCCACATGTCCCAGTGTGGTGACAGATGACAGTGTAATAGACGCTTGTTTTACTCTTTAATACCTCTTTATACATTCATGTTGGCACCGTGCGTACTTTTAACTTTGTGAGTGTTGTGGTTTACTGTACAGGTGAGCGAACACTGATGCGTGATTGACTCTTAAATGTATTTCTAAGACTTGACAAAGTTGGAAAACTATCAATGGATATTAGTTTTGAGTAATTCACAGCTGGCTTTGAATCTTATTTAGTTTCATGCCTGCTCGCCTTACTTTGTCTATTTGTGTGTTTGTTTGGTGGATTTTGTAGAATGATGTCTCGTTGGTTCATAATTTTGTTGAATAAATAAGTTCCTTACAAGATTCTTTGCTCAACATGCATTACATAACATTACTCTGTTCTATTATTTGTCACATAATGCACATATAATCTAAGAACATAACAGATAACATCATGTCTGTAAGCAATAACTTTTCCTCTTCCTGCCACAGAGCCGAGAGGACGGTCGAGAAGACGTTCAGATGGTGAAGCTGTCCAAGATGAACGGGTTGAAGAAGATTGAAGATGAAGCGGAAAGAAGAGAGATGATCACCCCTGCTCTTAGCGAAGCACTGACAAAGCAAGGTGAGGAAAAATATGATTTGGTTCTCAATTAAAGAGCCGACAAATTAGAAACAAAGAAGAAGAGGAGGACATCGATATAGTCTGACACAGCTTCAGTTGTTGGTGGAAATTTACGAGTCTTTGACTCGTGTAAAACTGTGTAGCCATTTCCAAGAGAACATCTGCTGGGTGTCAGTGGATAATATATTCATATTATCTAGCTGCACTGCTTTGCAATAAAAAAATCACATTACGGATCTAGTACACCAGCTGCTTGTCAGCGTATCCTTAACCTTGCTCTTTCCACAAGGGCAACATGGTCGTAATTCACTTTAAAATATGAATAATGAGTCATGCCATTTTTTTTTATTTATTTATTTATTTTTTTTATTTAAACAGTAAATCTAATAAACATATGTAAATTGCCAGCAGAGAAGTCAATAATAGACGTGTCCTTTCTCAAACTCTAACCTCAGGTACCCGAGGACGTTTCTTGTAATTCACCAAGTATCCTGTTAAATATCCTCAAACGCTAATGACTTTGGCACTCCACGCAGAAAGTAACAAACATGTATGCTCTGGTTGGATTATGTTAAAGTTTATCATCTGCTGAAATTGCATCCTGTGTTTCTGCTAATACCTGAACAGAGAAATTGGTCATTTAAAGCAGCTCTGACGTGCTGCATGAGAACTGTGGAGCTGGTGAATGTGTGCTGTATAATGGCACTTAATGATGCATTGCAGTCCAATTATCCTCTCTGCCCCCGCCTGTCCTCAGGGTGCAGTCCCAGGAGTTTCACTCCTCTCGCCTCCCACACTAAAACCTCAACAAAAATACTCCTAGCTGGTGTCAACACAGGAGTCTTCATAAAGTTCTTAAATCTGCTTCCAGACCCTGCAGTTCAACTTGCGTACTGTCGCCTTCACTGAGAGGAAGTCTTATTGTATCTGTCTCGTAGATATTGTTTTCCGCCTGTTTCATTTTGAACAAAAGTCTGCTCGTCTACGTTTAAGGACCAGACATTTACTCACATGCACACCTGATCAACCTGGTGTTTTATGCAACGGGATATTGCATTGAGACTGGATTAATGTTGCCTAAAGCATGGCTTTATATTTCTGATACTACACCCTGTGTTTTGGTAAATGGAGCTACTTGTCGTGTATCCATGTTATATGTCGGTGTTTGCCTCTCATAGAGCCGCAGAGTCTCAGTTGTTGACTCATTAGCGCTGTTTGAAACATTTTACTATCTCCTCTCTGTTTAGTCCACTCACTGGTGTAGCACAGCATTCATTTTCAGCCAGTAACCCCCCCACTGTGAGCTTACACAACCTTCTATAAATAGGATGAAATAGCAAGACTTCACTTCGTTTGACCAAATGCTGACCTACTTCACGGTGTTCATACTGGCAACGGCCAGTCCTGGTGGACACTTTGTTTTATTTGTTATAAAAGAATGAAGGATGAAAGTTTTGGCGCTGGTTAATCATGATGGCTCTCACAGGGCTGTGTTTCCTGTACAGACTTTTTCTGGCATGACATGGATGCAAAAGTCAGACATCTATTGAAACTCTTACTGTAATGTCCAAGAAAGTTTTAATAGTGCTGCATATTTAAGAAATAGCAGACTAGAATTTTCAAATGAGACTCAAATGTTTCTACCTAAAATCTTCTTTTAAATGGTGATTAGAAGAAAGCAGTCGTTGTAATGGATTACGTCACTTCAACTAAAATCATCCTTTCACATGATATTAGCACTGGCACATCTGGTGTCATTGCGTCTCGTGTCGAGTGTCAAGTGTGGCACTAAACGCTGAAAAAAAACTTGATTACTTCTTGGAAAACTCTGATGAAACATCCTCTCCCTGCTCCTTTTTATTTCCTCCAGGCGGCTCAGAGCGGAGAGGACAGAGTATCACAGATCAAAGTATAAACTGTTTGCAGAACTGTCAATAATGTTGTGCCGAATCGCTTTGGCACCACTGATTTTGTGCTCCGCAGATTAGAAGCCCTGTGGGTGGGCAGCTATTTGCAGCAGCAGGCTACCTTCAAGTCTTCAGCTGATGGCAAATTTAAGACATCTATAAAGAGTTAGTTTAGAAGCAGGGGGTCACTAATATAATCATAGAAACACAATGTTCATCAGAGTGATGTCTCGTTAAATAAAATGTAAGACTTGAAGGTGTTGAGAATTCATTAGGTTGACTTTTTTTTAGTATTAAACACACACACACACACACATTAATCTGATTAATAGCTGTGTGTCCGTAAACTCCAGAACAGGTTTTATTGTTTATTGGTCATTTTTTTCTTTCAAGTACTGATGTGTTACGTTGAGTTATAATTATTCATAGTACATATTGTACTTTCCCTGTGAGAACAGAGAGACCACCTCCTACTCACTTTCACTCAAACCTCTCCAAAGACACATTGAAGAAGACGGAGACACTGGAAATCATTTTCCTTCAACACAAGAGTGGAAACGTTATTACATTAAGATCATTAATAGTTAAAATAAACTGCCGGCAGGTCCGATTCCCTCGTGTGGTTTCCACCGTCTTGCTGGCCTGGGTATGGTATATATATTTCTGTCTTGCAGTTGCTAGGAGCGAGGTCAGAGGAGGACACACGCTCTCGAAAAACAATTTGATGCTGGTCAGCATGTTTTTGCCCCAAACTGAATGTGCATTTATCGTTATCAAAGGAAGTTATCAGTAGAACATCCTCGATCAGAGGCGAGCTGTTTCACGTTAAGCTACGATATACTCTAAACAGCCTTGATGATAACATTTGTATTCGACTGATGTAGCATCTGTGAGAGCTCACACACACCCTGACACAAGTGTCATGCTGTGTTTTAATTAGATATTTCAGCTACAAGAATTTAATTACAAAACAAGTATAATGTTTCAAATAAAGAGTTGCCTGAACCGGGCTGTTCTGCTGCTGCATAGAATAACTAGAAAGCTTTCCAGTTGAGCCTCCTTAAACATTGTGACTTTAAACGTAAGCCCCCCTTGATTCCCCCTCGAAGAAATCCCAAATGTTCTGGTATTTCTTGAGCAGATTACATGATACAGATAAAAATATTCTGTTTGACAGACATCTCAGAGAAGGATGCGCTCAAAAAGAAAGCCAAGGAAAGAGCAGAGAGACGTGCAAGGACTCACCCAGATGTGACCATTCATAGCCAGTGGTATCAGGCTGTGGTAATATAAGAGGATAGAGAGGCAGACTTATGAGGAAAGTGAATTTGAAACACTTTATCCTCCTTTTGTGCTGAAAGGGAATTTGAAACAGAATCCTCCCCTCCTTGCCGCAGACGTGCCCTTGAGCCGCCACCAGTCATTTTATTGGGGATGTTTGGTAGCCAAGCAGAGGACTGTGAATGAATATGACCGAGCAGGGCCTTGTTCATGTACCACTCAAAGAAAATCTAATCTCCACTTCTCTATGTATTAATTATCTGCTGAATTCGGTTTCTGGGTCAAAGAAGTGTTTGTTGACTGAGAGTCTTATTCTCCTCATGTTGTTCTTTGTCTTTCTGTGCAGGGTACAAACTAATTGGAAGTCACTCAGGAGTAAAGCTCTGTCGATGGACCAAGGTAAATGAATTTCTCAATAGCAGCAGAGAGTTTTTGACAGCCTGAACGCTGAATCTCTTTTGAAGTTGTCTTTTTTTTTTTTTTTAAGTCTATGTTGCGAGGAAGAGGAGGCTGTTACAAGCACACCTTCTATGGGATTGAGTCCCACCGGTGCATGGAGACTACGCCCAGCCTCGCCTGTGCCAACAAGTGCGTCTTCTGCTGGAGGTACGTACCCCGAAGAGCAAAGCCACTGCAAAGCTTCACAGATATAGACTGTGATGATGACCTTGATCAAACTAAGTCACGCTTCAGATAGATTCATCCGCATAAAGCTGGTTGGTCATTAAATTATTCTAAATAACATTTTGTTAACTAAAAAATGTAGCAACTGAACCACTCCATCACGCCAGCAGAGTGAAGATGTTTGGCTTCTGGAAGAATTCAACAGTTACACGGACATTTTCCTGGAGAAAGCATCATAAAATCTCATTACAGTACAAACCTGAAGCAGAGCGGAGATGCTGTGACTTCCTAATGTAGCAGGGCGAAGTGCTTCCTCTCAAGCTACGACAAAAACAACTAATGACGTCACTAATGTAGAGTCCCGACAGGTTACTGCACTCTGTAAAACTCTCTCCCATGACTCACTCCGCGACACTGCAAACCACTAATTATGAGCCATGTTTTCTTTTCTTTTTTTAACATTTAGTGCCACTGGTCAATAAACGTTACTCACTGTTACCATGGAAACCTCTCAGTTATGAGTTAGTTTGGTGTGTAGGGTGGCTAAATTAGTCGGCTTATTTTTGTGCATTGCTAACCCTAACCTCAGAAGAAAATGAAGACATGACACTGTCTGAAACGTCTTTGAGAAAGCAGTCTTATTCAGTACCTTGCTAGAAGATATGTTTGTTGTTGCCTGTTTCTTCCTCTTGGTCAGGCCACCAACAGTAACATCTATAAGAAGAATTCAGAGTGATGTAATTTGCCTTTTATCCCAGCAAAGCAGACTTAGACTGACCCTAAACATTTTGATGTTACCTTTGGCTGTATTGAAACTTGGACCACAAGTAGAGGGGGTACTCAGAGATCTAAAACATGTGGGAGTTGTTGCCTTCATGCACAGTTCTCTCCTTTTTCTAAACCTGACTTGTTTACCTTGTTAGTCGAGCAAAGATCTCTGTGTGGCAAACAAGCTAATGATTTACACGCAGGAGACGAATGTCCAGCATAACTCTGAGGCCTAAAGGTGAACACTGATTCATCGTGACATGGGCGAGCGACGGGCCGCTTACACTCCTCAAGTTCCTTTTGAAAAGGTGACTGTGTCGAGCGCTGAAAGGTCGCTGTCAGAATGTGCCGCGGTGATCTGCTCCCCTGTCACCGCAGATATGCCAGCGTCTTTTAAGGCAGCTATGTGGGATGACGGGAAGTAAGCAATTTCCAGGCTTTTTCAGTGTGTTGCTGCAGCTGCCCTCTCCATCCATCCACCTCTCTCTAACAACAGGTGGAATTAGATTTGATGTGCGAGGCCAGAATGTGTGGTGTGAGTGTGAGTGTGTGCATATGCATGCGACAGACTGACGGCCTGAAATTTGTGATGCCTCAGGATTTGTTGTTGCACCTAGACATCACACATAGACAGTCAGAGGGTGTCATTAACACCCAGAGGAGGTGCAATTCTTTACAGTAGGATGCCTTCTTTCACTTTATTTTTTAACAGGCCGGGAATACGCATGGCCCTCATAATTCACCTCCAGTTTGTGAATAAATGTATTTAGCAGGATGCTCCTTTCAATCTAGTGAGTATGTTTTATTAAGTCAGTCTAATGGCCTACTTCTAAGTCAGAGTCATGTTTTGGAGCCGTACTGGCTGTCAGTCGATACTGATACAGTAGCATCTCTAACTGAGTGCTTACAATATGTCTGCTGTTACTCCCTATCTGTGTCTCTGTGTGCCCCGCTAACAGACATCACACCAACCCCGTGGGAACAGAGTGGCGCTGGAAGATGGACCCTGCAGAGAAAATCCTGGAAGAAGCCCTGGAGAAGCACCAGAACCTGATCCGACAGTTCAGAGGTTGGTCACACACGTGAAGATGAAGTGTTCTGTCCTCGTCAGTCTCTCATTCACATCATAGGTTTTAATCTTTCTTAAATACACATGGACACAATGTTTCAATTTACTTCTTATAACCGCATGTGTAATGAACATTGACTGTTTAATTAGTGGACACATGCAGAGTCTTAAACCTGTGTGGCCACTCACCTGGCTGCAACAAACAGGGCAGATCGTATGCAAGCTTATGAGAAAATGACCTTAGTAAACAGTTTCCTCGTGAGTTTATGGTCTTAATCACTAGTTTCAAGTCTTCTTTCATACAGCATGATGTTCATTTAGTAAATTATGGTCCCATTTAGAGTAAAATAGACAATAAAGCAGAAACGCTTCAGGGTATGGCTACCTTAATGAAACTGTCAATCTAGGCAGTGCTGATTAAATATTAATCCTGATTCTGTTGCATTGCTTTAAATGTTTTCAGTGTACAGTTCAGCTTTAACGTGAGAACGAGATATAAGACATGTTCATAACGAGGTAGATTGTCGTTTTTTTCCTGCATAAAATCTAAAACTAGTTCTACTCTCAAATCCTCAAATCCAAGATGGCGAACACAAAATGGTCGTCCACAAACCAACGGTAGGTTTACACTTAGTAATGAAGCACAGCGAAGATCAAAACGCTGCCCATGCTGTTTCATCAGACTCTTTCTATACTCCCTCATCAATCACTCGTCAACAGACACACACACACACACTTTAATTTCCCCATCTGGCTCCTCCACTGCGTCTTATCTGTCACAACTTCACTCATTTTATTTTCTCAAAACTTCACAACATCTGAGCTGCAGCACTTAGTATGACCTAAATTGGAGTTACAGTTTGTAACGTGATGGTTTGTGATAGATGAATTAGCTCTGTACTCACATTTTAGGCTCCATTTGAGCTACTAACACTATTGGCATTTAGGACTTAATTTGTCTGGCCGCTACCAGTATTGGCTGAGGACGGCTGGTTGGATGCCCAAAGCTCAGTCCAAACAGAATTTAGTGATCCTCCTGTGAGTATTCAGAGCAGCAGATTTCCTCCGAGAGGTTTTGAGAAATGTTTTCAAAACATGGTGCTGACACATTTATCAGACATTTATTAAAGGAAACAAGTAGCAATTGGAAAACAAATAGTTTGTATTCCAGATGGGTTTAAAGGTTTTAAAGGAGATCTTCGCTGAAACTGTTTATTATTTTTAGAAATGAATCCATCAGTAAGTTTTTTTTCCGTTAAACAACTCATAATTTAGTCTGTTGTCAAAATATTATGAGAAAAGCTCCTGATGATGGCTTCGCAGTCCAAAAGCCAAAAATATTCAATTTCCAGTGGTATAAAATAGAAACGGAGCAGCTGTATCATGCAAATGTTTTTACCTGATGCATAAATTATATGATTAATTGATTGTTTTGTCCATTAAATCAGACAGCTGAACATATCGGCACTGAATGGTTTGTTCTTCACTTTAGTGACCGGCACAAAGGGTTACTGATATTACCATGTTTTGAAAAACAGAATTAATAACCACACACACACACGCCCAAACAGCATAAGTACATTTTTCTTTCTCAGCTGTGTGTGTGTGTGTGTGTGTGTGTGTGTGAGTGTGAGCTCCTTTCACCTGAGCATCAGCTGCAGCACAGCAATAAGCTCTCGCATCGCCCCAGTCCAAACTACACCATGCTCATTATTTCACAGGTATGCTGCAAAGTTAACCCTCGGTTTTTTGTGACATGACTGCAGCTATGCAGCCCATTGAGACTCCCAACTAATTTAGTCTGCAAACCCCTGTCAGGGCATACACACACACACACACACACGCAGAAACTCGGTGTGTCTTCCTTCCAGTTCAGCTTATTGTTGATTTCTTTTGTGTTTTTGGTGGAGCTCATACAGAAGCCAGTACCAACACACTCCTTTGGGATCCATTGTCTGGCTGGCACTATGGTCTATTATTTTATTTTTTTTAAATCACATTTTAACGAAATATAATCTACAGTATGCTGACATAAAAGATTATATAGCTGACATGTATGACTGTACCTCCAGCCAAAGTTTCTTAAGGCCTGGCTTGACTCTGTGACCTCACAGTCTGAAGGCGGCCTCTCTAACCTCAAAGTCACTGCTGATCTCATTATAAAACAGAAGCAGTTGTACTCAGGAAATGATATAGATGCCAAATGCTAAAAGCTTTCGAGACGTATCTCTTTCAAAGGGCTACTTTATAGCTAATATCATTCTCAGAGCAGTCATTTATGATGTATTATAATGCATGTCATTATGGAAAATGTAATTTCCTGATGTGATTATAATAGAACAATAGCACACATAAGCCCATGTTGACAGTAAGCTGCTTCTTAGTTCACTTAGTTAAAAAGAAGGAAATAAAGAAACACACATTTTCAGATATTTCTACAAAGCTTTGCAATTCTAATTAGAAACATACTGGAGCAAAGTGCAAGCCTTTATTGTCATCATCTCCCATAATTTTCTTTCCAGTTGCTCCATAAAATCACATTAGGCAGCCGTCAAATCCATTTACTATTGACAGTGATATGTTTTATAATATCCAGCACAATGAACTATCCAGACAATGCCTCAGTGTGATTAAAATGATTGGTCTCTGCTCTGACTACCTGATGATCTACTGCATAAAAGGTCTCATCAAATAACACATTTAAATGTCATGCAGCTGTTTATAATGATAAGTTATTAGTCAACCTTTAAACGAGTGAAAGAACTGCAGGTTGTTTTCCTGACAGTTGTCACTGAAGTTTCTTCTACCTGTAAAGACCGCTGTGATCTCGCACATCTGAATCTTTCAGCCTAGAGACGTGCAGTAATACTGGGCTCAGAATGCATGAATTCAGTGGAGTCTTGTGTCAAATGATATTCTTGTCTGCATAAGTTGTTAACGACTCTGTGAAATGTGATTTAATTACAGTTGCCACAGGATGTTGTGGCAGGATTTAACACTGTTGGGGATCATTTCAAACTATGAACCAGCAGAACTTTGGTAGAGAGATTAGCTGTTTCCAGGAAGTTAAAGTATCCATTTTGAACTACTTGCATGTGGCTTTAGGTGCTTGGATACACCGGTCATAAAAACCCCGTGTTGGTTGGTTCGACTAGTTTCATCTGAACATGGATTTTACAGATATGTTACAGTACACGCTCTTTAGTTGGTTTGGAGTGTGTGCTGCTTGTTTCTGTACAGCAGATTTGCGTATCAGGAATAAGCTTGGTGATGTTTTAACTTTTGTAGCTAAGTCAACACATGAATTATATATTTTGAGGCACTCCAGTCATGCATACTGTACTTCTACACTGCACCTTCCCATCTAAGCATTCTTTAATTTTACAAAATGAATGCATAATAGACTCCAAACAATAGATAAATACTTTATCGATCCCAAGGGAAGTTCATTAATCACACATCATAAGCAAATTAACAGAAGAAGTCTGTAAAATGGACGACATTGACTTCTTAACGATCTTCTGTGAGTCTTGGGATCAAACTGACGGTAAAGAAGGTCGAGTTCAGAGGACAGCCGCTTTAATTTGATGACCACAGCCTGTAATAGAAGCTCACGTCCTCTGATACTTCATTTTTATCTGAGTGATACTTCAAGAAAATGGAGCCCCCCCCCTCGTATCATCACCAGAGGACCTCAAGGGAGGCTGTAATGGAAAATCACATCGCTAACACCATAAGATATATACTGTACATTTAATGAGGTTTCACACACTTGCCCTAACACACATGCACCGTCCTCTGCAGCCAGGTGTTATGAGCAGAGTTAAGTGGGATTTCTCTCGGGGGACGGTTTGTTGTTTGAAGTCTCTGCGGCTGTTCCTAGATGCAATTTGTCCTTGAGAGAGAGCACAGTGACAGCTGATTTCTGTAGCTCAGCCGGAGAAAATGTTATAAACTTATCAATAATTCATAGACAGTTTTATAAAGCATATGAAGGCAACAGTCCAAAGTTTTATTCGATTAGGATTCACTGCATGTACTCTGAAATTAGCTGGCAACCGATGTAGCTACAGCAATATCACATTAAATTCCCACGACAGTGTATGAAACTTTCCCCCCCTGAAGCTTTCACTATTTGTTTATTCCCTGTCTCCATCAAGTTCATGCCATGTCATACTGTTAGCGGGAAGCAGCTGCATTTATTTGACTTCACTTGACACCCCTTACCTCCCCAAATCCCTCCAAATCCCAAAAGTAGACTTGATGAAATCACAGATTCTATCTGCATATTCAAATAAAAGCTCACATTATCTCTCCTGCTCTTCTTCACTGTTATGTCTTGTGTTCATTAATCTCATTTTTTGCTTGTGCTATGTTTCTAGTTTGTGTTACATTTTATGTCAATTTGGTGTCTTCCGGTTGCAGAGACTTTGCTCAGTTGCACATTGATAATTTCCTTTGGTGTAGCTATAACTAATGAGACTTGCTTGCTTACTCTTACTGGGTTTCATTTACAGCAACATTGGAGGCCCGTGACTGAGGTTTGTTCTGGTTTAATGCTTCTTAGCTGCTTTTTCCTGTGAACAAATTGTTTTCTTTTGTTTATTTAATGATCTTATAGCCATAGTCAATTAAAGTTTTAACAGTCATCCCTCATTTTCAGGAACTTATGCTGAGCATATTTTTACAGCACCCTGTAGTTTTCTGCTCCAGCGAACATTGGGAGAGTCCAAGACCACCCACTGGAAAGGCAGAGATGGACTGGGCTCCGGGCCTGACTTTCAAAGCTCAAACTTTTACTGCTTTTCTCTCCTCTGCTCATTTTTCATCAGTACCACATGTCTCTCTCGTGCCTATTTGGTTTTCTGCTCCGTATAACCTCAAAAGCCTTCGAAGCCTGACCTCACGCTGTTATTTCCCACAGATTTGTTTTTCTTTGTAGTGCTTTGATTGATGCTTCCACATCGAAGGCTCCTCCTTCTGTTGTCCGGAGACATAGATGAAGCTAAAGGTGGAGTGGACTTTAAGACTCTCTCTTCCTCTAGGTGTCCCTGGAGTGAAGCCCGAGCGGTACAAGGAGGGTTTGGCAGTCAAGCACTGTGCCCTCTCCCTGGTGGGCGAGCCAATCATGTACCCCGAAATCAACACCTTCATCCGCCTCCTCCACTCCCACCACATCTCCAGTTTCCTCGTCACCAATGCACAGTTTCCACGGGAAATCAGGTAGGGGCAAAACAGACACACACGCCTTGTTTGTGTAAATTTTTATCCCCTGCCTTCCCAAGCTCTTTTCTTTGAAGTCTGGCAGGATGAATTGTGAAGCAGGGGGGTGTGAGTGTGTCTTAGCTGCTGGATTATTCCCTAGCAGAAAGGATCAAAAGGTTCAGTCTC
Organism: Miichthys miiuy; assembly: GCA_036365135.1. Lineage (NCBI taxonomy): Eukaryota > Metazoa > Chordata > Actinopteri > Sciaenidae > Miichthys > Miichthys miiuy. Next base: position 3,670,306 of record CM071607.1, on the reverse strand, counting down.
CACACTTATGTGTGTCCTTTAACAAGGACGCTACAGTGACAGTGAAAAAAGCAATATGTTGTTGAGTTAAACTTTCGGTGCTTTGAGCAGCACAAACAAAATTCCAGTTGTATTAGGGTGTCGTCATATTTGTCAGGTGTTTTTCTCTAAGTTGGGTGAAGTAGCCATTTAAATCGAGATTCTGAATGCTGAAGCTCGTGCTCCAGGTCTGAAACATGTTCTTTCTTGCTGCTAACAGTCTCTCACTAAAGCAGTTTGGGAACTTTTCCCCAAAGAAGGCCACTGATGCTACACCTCCTGTCCCCTGCTGTCTGTGACATCTCTGACATGCTGCATTGCAAATTGTAACCCAGCCACAAGAGTTCAGAGCTACAGGCTCTCCTTCCATGTTTCTTTGACAGAGGAGTTCACCACAGGCACAAATCCTCCATACGTTATGCACCTACAGCAACTGCATGAAAAATGCATATAAAAAACACATATGGCCTCAGTTGATCTTATGCAACAAACAAACACACACACACACACCTTTCTTTGCTTTGTACTTGAGATGCAGGAAGGTTTGTGAACATTGAATTGACCCCAGACTCAATGTGTCATTATTCTCAGCGCTATGGCTTCTATTCAGCACTCTGTCAACACAGCAGTGTAGCAGTACACCTCTGACATCCCTCTGCATAAGAAAGAAAGAAAACAAAGCCGTACAATGTATAGTGTGAAGAAGTGTGAGAAGAACTTGGCCAAAGTGTTTTCAGGGCAACATTGAAAAAACAGCATTAGACAGCATGTTAAAGCAGACGTCTATTATTCATGAAGTTATCTAACACAGAGATTACTTTATTCTTTTTATTCAAGAACACATTTTCCACTTCAAGTAACTTGTTTTATTTTCAACAGATCAACAGTTACAGACTGAAATTTAACATTTAACTTTAATTTGCACATAGAGAAGGCAATGATCTCAGACTTTTGATGTTTTGTTGATCTCAGATCTTTTGTCATCAGTACTCCTCCATACAGTTTCACAGACTGTGGAGGCTGTGTTATACTTAACCTGTTTGGAAGTTGTTAAGAGTTCACGCTGGTTTCCTTTGACCTCAGATCTAACGATGCCGCTCCATCCAGAAGCCTTGCGGGCTGTAATCAGGACATACGCTATCATAACAAGTATTTCAGCTAACTTTCCTGTCACAGGCTGACTTATCAAACACTCATTGAGCAGGTTGAAGGCAAGGACAGCAGCCATCGGCCATTTTCATCCTGTCAGCTCGAGCCACCTGGCTGAGTACTGAGTGCTATATAATCTCCTCTCTTCCTCAGAATATATTTTTATCTCTCATCCAAAGACACGTGAAAGAGTTTTCATGATTTTCTTGTTTTTCTTGCACTCTTCCAGTTCAGAACTACTCTGGTGAATCTTCCTCCTGTTATATGTAAATAAGTTGATGTCTCTCTTTACTTAATGTTGATGAGAAGCACTAGTTTTCACAGATTTAGCATGACTACATATAGCGTTTATGTCATTGCATGTATTTTATTGAATACAGATGGGAAAAAAGGTACAGACTACAGCTGAGCGGTGCGTCTATATTCAGCTTGTTTCAGACTGAAAGAGTACAACAGCCTGTCAGAGAGCTGACAGAAATACACTCGTGTTCTTTGGAGTATGTAAAGGTTTGATGAAATTGAGCTAAACTGAGACTCAGGGAAGAAATATTGCATTTCTTCTTTTTGCATTTCTCTCCTTAAAATTTTATTTTCAAAAGCTCTCCAGGTTTTGTGCTACCTCTCATCTCTCAAACTTATTCTCCTTCCATATCTTCTGTAATTTCCAGGAGCCTGGTGCCAGTTACCCAGCTGTATGTTAGTGTGGACGCCAGCACCAAAGACAGCCTGAAGAAGATTGACCGTCCACTTTTCAAAGACTTCTGGCCACGCTTTCTGGACTGCCTCAAGGCCCTTGGAGAGAAGGTAAGCTGCCCACTGAGCAAGTTTGCAGCCAGATGGTGAGAGGGGCGAGCCTGTGGACAAGAGGTTAAACTGTGTGTTACTGTGAAGTAAGACGCTGCTCAAAAAGAGTATGGGGACTCAAATTTAGCTTATAAATTTAAAGTTAAAACAGTCGCTGGATAGTTGCAAATTGCCAAAGCTCTACATGTTTGCCTGAAACATGCAAACATACAGGTTCAATCTCTGGAACATCTGTAAGAGAAAAACAGTACAGTATAATATAGTACTAATTAGAAGGTTCCAGTAAATACGTCTGATGGCACGATTGCTTTCAGTGAAACGTAAGTTTAAAAATAAATTTAAATATGTCCGTATCTCCTGTGTCGATCTGAGTTAAGTCAGATAAATGAACGGTCACAGCTCTGCAGACAGCACATCTGTTTCATTGACTGAGGAGCCACAGTTTTGCTGTCAGTCTTCAGCCTTTTCTGTGTCATTCACTTCACTTCAAACTCAGAGGAATGCAGATGCTGCCAGTGTTGACCCCCACGCCCGTTATCCAACTGCAATGCACATTGTTTATCTTGCTTTGTCATCCATAGAGATGAAGAAGAATACACATATTGGTATTCTACGTGAAACTCAACTTATTTATTATGAAATAAATAATTGACATCTGAGGATGTGATAGAGAGCTTGTGGTGAAATGTTAATGACCTTTCAGTGTTCAGTTTCTCTTATCAGTCATAACTGGAAAGCAGAGATCAATATTTTAATGGTTTAATGGTCTGTTTCTTGTCATAAGATGTTTGTTAACGCTGCTCACCATCGCAGCATCTTTTAGAGAGCGTACCTTTACTTCTGATAAGAACAAAACCATCAGACTCAAATCTAGCGATGCAGACAGTTAGTTTTTCTCTGCATCCCTACATGTGAGGGATTGGTGACAGGTGACGTTTGTGTTGTGATTAAACTTTTGCACTTCTGTCTCACCCCGCCATGAAAATGTTTCTGAAGAATTTGAATGAAGTTTATTGGAAAAGCGTGAATAGGAACGTGCTGCTGCGGTGATTTTTAACAAAAGTAGTCTCCTATCTCCGACTCACTGGCAGACTGTTGGAAGTGACCGACTCTTACCGCCCGTGCAGACTCATTTTGTTGAGTTTTGAGTGAATCAGCTGATGCCTGATTAAATCCTTTCAGAAACCACAAATTGAGATGTGATCTATATTCACCAAATTTCTGCGCAGCTGCAGCAAGATGCCAGTAAATGATAGCGACAATTCAAACCTTTTAAAGCTTTACTCAACAGCGTCTTGCTATTAAATCTTGAAACTTTTAACAGTTTGGCTTTATCACCACGATAAGAATGGAAACATCCGGAGCTGTTCGTTCTGTTAAGTGTGTGCTCTGTGTCCAGTTTAAAAAAAAAAGTGCATCCAATAACCTTACGTGCCTTTTCATCATTCGTGAACAGAGGAAAAGTTTATTATCATGGCCACCAGACCGCGCGTGTAAATCGATTCTTTCTGTTTTCTAAAAAGCCAAAGCGATGAGAAAAATGGGGCTTGGGTGCATCAGCGAGACGACCTTGACAGAGATGTGAAGCCTCTCAGAGGGCGCCTCTATTACACCTGTCTGTGATGGGCCCACTTCCTCTTGTTTAATACTTTAGCAAACATTGGACAAATTTATTACCACTCAGTCTGAGGTGATGGTGACTGCACGGCTTGAGGCAAATCACTGGCAATGGATCATTGCGCAATGATTGCATCTAGATCTCAGGAAGCAGATATCAGTGTGAGGTAACTGCAGGGGTGAACCAACAGCAACGTCTCAGAAAGAAATAAATCAACAGCCGTGCAATAACATCTGTCAGAGTTGTGTCTGTGGTAGCTTTTTAAGGGCGTTACAGTCAACACCACATTTTATAGACCCTGAACTGTTTGCATACATCCTCAAACAGCCTCCTCAGTCTCTCTCTCTCTATATATATATAATTACTGTTTATCATATATAGTGACATTTGGAATTCTTTTAAAAAGTTTTCTAGCTGACCATTTATGAAAAACTTCTGGTGGACATCAAATATATCTATTTCAGGAAGCTGGTAATTATGTTATTATCACTTGTTACCCTCTAAGTGACTGAAGGTTAAGCCATCAATATATATATATTATTTTTTAACTTGCTGTCTAATTATATCAACGTTTCCAGGCTTAGACATGCTGAGGACGACACAGCTCGTAGCTGCTTTAATCCTTCAGCGAGACAGTAGCTCACTGTGGGAGCTCTTACTGTTATCGTCTCAGTGCTGATGTATTTCACTGCCGTGCATAGTGTGGTATGATTGTTGAACGGAGGTAAAGCAGTCCTGATAATTTATGGTCATACCTGTGGAACATGGTTTGACGCCCGGATAAAATAAATCAGAGAGCGCTGGACGTGTATAGTGCATATTTTATAAATGCTTTGAATATTGTATATCAAAGCCAAAGCAAACATTTGCATAACAAACCCCTGAAAGTTTTATGACCAAATTATATGTATTGACACTTTGTGCACACAAATATCTATGCTAATTATTATTATTATAGATTATTGCTCATATTTAAAGGTTGTACTTGTGTGTTTGCTTCAGTGTGACAGGATGGTTTGTCTGCGTGCAACTTCCCAGTTCCCAAAAATAAACTCACCCCCTTTGTCTGTCTGTCTCTCTGTCTCTCTGTCTGTCTCTCTGCCTCACCTTCATATTCCTAAGTCTGTATTTCATGGTGGGCTCTATCTCCGTCCTTCTTGAGTGCTTATCCCTCTCTGTTCTCCGTTTGACGGCTCCCCTCTTTTCCCTCCACCTGTCCTTCCTGACAGTGCGCTTGGGGATTGATAGAGTTGTGCCTCAATGTCGGATCTGGAATAGAGGCAGCTTGAAATACCTCACCTCCCTGCTTCTACTGGCCAATTATCCCCTTCCCTACTGGGCTGAAAGGACCTAGTGTTATAGATAACCTTCCAGCGAGAGAGGAAATAAGGGAACGAGTGCTCCCTCTTCTCCTGTTGTCATTTAACTGTTTCTGTTTCTCACATTTCCTGTCTCACGTTTCCCTTCTTTCATCTTGACTTGTCTTTCCTTGTCTTCCTTCCTCTCCATCACACTCTCAGTAATCCTCTTTCTCCTGCTGCACAGCAACAACAGCAGGGTGAATATACACCACTGAACTGTGAGCAGAGCTTTTTTCAGTACTTTTACTTACCAGTGGAAAGTTAGCTCAGCACGTACATGAGTGATGTCCAAGTTTTCTTAGTTCTGACTGGCTGAGTCCAATTAAGTATCTGCCAACACATAATCCAGTCTAGCATCTTTTATTATTTATATTTATGTTTATTCTTTTCTTAAAACAGATTCACGGTGCACAAACAACACAAACTAGGTCAAATGTTTCAACCTACTGACATTTAAGGAGGCATTTGACATTGAGGAGCAAGGCAGACTCATTAAGATAACCTCAGACTGAACAGAATCCTAAAGTCTAGGTGCAGGTTTGAACTATAAAAACTGCTCTTTGTGGTGTTATGCAGGCATCCTTTTTATTTATTCCATATAATCCACAGTCTTTTCACTTGCTGACAATGCTGTAGACTTTCAGTATTTTTCAGATGCACAATGGGACATGAGTACCTGAACTAAACAACGTATTTGAAGTGTAAAAGGTAAAGGTGTTACACAGTAGATACTGCTCCATGGAAAAATGCCTGGTTTGGCCCTGATCCTCGTTCTTTATGTCCTTAGCATATGCAGTCGTGCTGCAGCACAGCAGTTATCAGAGCATTACCAAACATGCAAACCTTCCCCTTACCGCTCTCTTATCATTCAAGATAGAAAGGAGGTGGTTGACAGGACATCTGTGAGCTGCTGTGTTGACTGTTGAGGACAGATGTTTGGCGGCAACAAACTGCCACGCCGCTGATTTAAAATTAGAGACAGGATAAGAGCAAAAAGTTGAGTTTGAATTTCAAATAAATCATCAACACAACTGTGAGTGTGAGCAAAAGTGTCCACCAGATGATAGTAAAGCATGCTTGTCAATAACACATCCAACACTCAAATCAACCTTCAGTGATACAATAAGAACAAATGTGTTGCCACAGAATCTGAGATCTTTGATACAAACACGCCGCTACGACAAAGTCATGTTCACGTTTATGTTCCCAACCCCCGTCTGTCCATCCAGAGGCAGAGGACGGTGTACAGACTGACGTTGGTGAAGGCCTGGAACGTGGAGGAGATGCAAGCCTACTCGGAGCTCATTGCTGTGGGCCAGCCGGACTTCATTGAGGTCAAGGTAAGGTTCCTGCAGCGTGTACTTCAGATCTGCTTTCTCTCTTTGTAGTTCTCATTCTCTTTTATTCTTGCACCACATTTCTTTTTCTTTATTCCTCTGTCTGTGTTTTCACATATTTTTCTGTGCTGGGCTTTGAAGTGAGTCTGAAGTAAATCCTCCTAATAGCAAAGCCTGTCACATTTGCTCCTCATTAATGAGTTTTAGTTAAGGCAGTAGCACTGGCCACCCGGCTGGTTTTTGCAGCAGTAAAGACAAATCTCCGACCACAAACACATCATCTGTAATTACTTAAGTCTACCAAGTTATGACATGACATGTAATAGTCTCATAAATACTGAAAAAAGTATAATTAAATGACAATTTAATAGAAACATTTGTATTGAATTAGTTCAGAAGCCCTCGACGTACCGAAATATTTCACTTGAAAGTGAATTACCAGCTTCCTCGTCGCTCGTCTTTCTGGCAGTTCACCAACTGAAACATCAAGAGAACACACAGAACAAACAACCTCAAATATTAAACTCAAGTTTCATCATTTCTAACTTTTATCTAAAATAAAGAATCCACCACAGATCCTATTAAATATCATGACTCCTCTCACGAGGAGCAAACATGCTTTTTTTTTTTTTTTTAGTTGTTTGAAGTTTGTCATTATTTAAAGACTTCAGGGTCCTTTAGCACGCGAGCGCTGGTCTGAGTGATGTCTTAATGAAATCTTCAGTTATTCTGCTGTTACGCTGACACCCTGTGGGAGTCATATAGATGTCACTATATAGGTAAGTGTCATAATTCATTGAACTGGTGGGCTGTGTACCCCCACATGGACCTTACCCCGGTCATTTGGCGGACGTGGTATTAATAGTATGGGAAGGGGCACCCAGTGGCAGTGGTTGTCATGGTGACAAACTCTCCTGAATCTGTGTTCCTTATTCAGTGCATCACATCAAGGTATGGCCCCAGTAATATTAATAGTAGTAGCTGTAGTAGTAACCGCTGCGTTACATCCATTCCAGCTCATACGTGCGTTTCTTCAGTTCACGTGTTGCATGAAATTGATTCTCCAGAAACGCACAGACCTAGTTTAAGCAGCTATCGCGTGTCAAGGCTTCATATGTGAAAAATAATGGGCAAAGTTTGCTCCTCCGCCTGGTGTGACTGCTGCATTATGATTTCATTGTTCTGTGTCACAGCTCTCATCGTGCCGTGGTATCGTTGTTAATTAGTTTGTGGCCGTCAGCTTGTCAGAGTGAGCCGTGGGCATTATGGGACTCAACAGTGCATCTCTTCCTGTATAGTTTCCAGGCTTGTTGCCCGTATATGAACTTTTTTTTTTTTATTCCCATTTTTAGTTTATGTCGCCTTTCAGTATGAAACACTGTACTCGTAAGGAAATGGCGAGAGGAGGAACTTTAGTTCTTTGTTTTGGTCGTGTGTTTTGCCTCCTCACAGTAAAAACTGTACTTGAATCTGCTGTCCGGTGCAGTTTATCCTGTTTCTTTTAAACAGTGCATAGATTTTAATAAAAATTAGGCCAGCACAATTAATTGTCCCCACCTATAGCTGAGATAAGGGAGAGCCCTGACCTTTGAAGTCAGCTAATGTTGAGATTCAGTTGTATTCTATTTTCATTTCCCTGCAGGGGTGCAAGCTAATTGGTTTGAACAGGTGATCTGCTCATTTGTCAGGCCTCATCCCGCCTCCCCCCCACACACACACACACACATGTATACACACAGAGAGACACACCTCATCCATCCCCCCCGTGTGTCCCGCTACATGCTTCGCTCTTCCTGAACGTCCTGCTATAAAGGCAAAAGAACAGGTGAAAGACTTCCCACAGGCGAAGTTGGCATTCATGAAGCACCTCTTCCCACATAGAGCCCCCACATGGGAATACCTCCCTGCATCCTCTCATTCATAATCCAGAGCACATCTCATCCCTGCACTACCTAGTAACAGTTCCACCACTGGCCTGTCTCCACTGGGATCCCTCTGCTCCCAGCTGTTACAGCTATTGCATTCTTTAACCTTATTTTTTTTTCAGGCTCGGTTTACTTAGCTGAATGATCTTATTCAGCAGCCCGCGCACAGTTACACAGATTCCCATCTGGGAACTGCCCAGTGCAAAGACAGTCTTGTCTCTGTTAGCCAGCAGCAGATAGCGTTTAGGAGCGTTTAAGGGTTAAGTTCCTTATTCAAGGACACCTCAATGGTGGGTAATGAGGTAGAGCAGCGGAGTCCAAATGTGTGGCCTATATTATCAGCCACCGTTAGCTTATCTCAGATACAGATACAGTGACAAATTAAAGAATAAGACATCAAAATAGAAGACTAAATATCCCCACGTATTTGCATTTGCATTCTCCTCTAATTTAAATGTACAAGTTTACATTAGTATAAGCTTCTATGATGGCCTATACAGTAAAAAAAAAAAAAGAAATTGCAGTACAGAAGTGCCGGATATGTTAGCGTTAGCTCACAATTGCTCATGGTTCTTACAAAGTTTTCCAATCACTGCGTATTTGTGATGCAGCGCTACGTGAAGATGACAAGTTGAGTGACTGTCAGCTACATTTGTACTAACCTTTATGTAATTGTAACTGCAAATATTCCACTGAACCTGCAGCGCTGCACTATAGAAGTTTCCGACTCGAAATAATGAAATGAGAGAGCCGGTGCTCTAATGAGAAGTTCCTGCAGTCGGAGGGTTTGTAAACCAAACAAAACCTGTGTGTGTGTGTGTGTGTGTTTATTTTCCTCATAATGAAGTGTGTTCTTGGTAATCTTGCTGGCTGGGCAGTATGTGTTCATACTGAAACTAACAAGCTCAGTGCAGAGTGTACTGTGTTTGTCTTGTCACTTTCCGTCCATGAGTGACCCATTCATGACCCGCTCACAGTTTGTGACAGGTCAGGCCGGAGTTATGCTTCTGGGAGATATTTGTAAAATATCTGCAAACCTGTGCAGAGATGCAGAGCATCTGTAACCAAAAATGAGCATTAAAAGACCCAGTCTGTGTTTGTGTGGTGTGTAGCCACTGTGAAAAATCAGAAAATGAGGTTGTGTTTATCTGAATCACCCTCCGACTGCAGTGTGACGCCAAAAAGTAGATTCTGTTTGAACGAAGCCTATAAGTCTGTCGGATGATTTGTTAAAGGCGAGAGGCAAGCATGAAATTTAAAAGCACGTGTTGAGGTGTTTGTGATCAGGCGTGTTTTTTAGAGAGCTCTACAGGCTAACTAAAAATTCATTAACGTAACAGAGAAAGGGTTTGTTGTTTTAACACAACATTCCTGACACAAGTATGACATGCTAGCCTCACCTGTCTTTGGTCTGTATACAAGGATACAAACCTAGAACTCAAAGAGCAGGATACTGTGCACACATCTGATTCAAGCAGTCAGCAGACAGAGGAATTCATCCTCGTCAGGCCTGAAATAAGTTCAGTTCACTCTCTTATTTTCTCAGTGATTCTCTGAGCTGATTAATTGCTTCGTCCTTCATTAATTTATGGCTCTTGTCTTTACACCGTTGTGAAGTCATACTCGTCTCTTACTTCCCTACTTGTACTCTCAGCCTCTTTTGATTCTGTTTATCGTGTTCGAATCTGCATCATTTGTTGTGAACGTCAAAGCAACTTTTTGCCATCTGTGCAGAAACGAATCCGACCAGCTGTGTGACAGTTAAAGGATTCGTCTTCTCCATCGCCTCTTTCTTTCCTCCACATTAAGCCGACCCTGTGTACTTACATGCTGCGTTTTATTGCTACTTAAATAATCAACAACGTGCTTGGAGCAAGTCTTTGCTTCATGATGGGATTTATGATGTGCTCTTAATGGGTGAAAAACAAACACTGAATCTAAAGTTGTCCCTTGAGACTTGGCTGGCTTTTCTATTAAAGATTTCTCGTAGGAGTGTGTATTGATCCGGCACTACATGGCATTTCACTATACTAGAGACAGAGCAACACTAACAAGACAACAGGGAGCATTGGATTGGACAGGTAATCAGAGATACCCATCAAATGTGGCTGTGTGCTGAGAACACTCGCAGACTTTAACAGGAACTGAGATGTAAATTCAGCCAAGCTTCACTCACATTTTCCACTTTGAGCTGCTTCCTTCCATCGCACGAGAGAAACAAAGAACAAAATATATCAATTTAGTGATGACCAAAAAGCAAACACACACACACACACACACACACACACACACACACACACACACACAGACTGGTAGTGAATCATTCATCACTGCCAAACACTCTCTGCTTCGTCCTGTAAGGATTTTCTGCTGCCTTGTTTTTACATTATGATGAAGTGAGTATATCACTTCACTATTTCCTGACATTTCAGAAGGATTAGTCAAAAAATAATTGAGATTAACAACTTTTAACGGTACTCCCTCACAAACACGATAGAGGTTGAGTGTATTTTATTTTTATACTTCATACACACCTTTAACCAAAGCGCAGGTCTGCAGTTTTTATATTGTTTCATTACTTTAAAGTCTGACCTTCACGACAGTGAAAATCACAGTCAGCCTTCCCCTAATCCTGCAAATCAATTCTTTAACCCGTCTCACCGGCACGGGTAAAGGGGTCAGCATCAGGGTTAACCCTCTACCTGTATCTTATCTCTTTCTTGTCTTTGGTCCTGAAATGATCTCCACTGTCTCTGTCTTATCTCTGTGCTCTCCACGTCCCTTCCCCCAGCCACCGAGCAGTTTATCGTCCTTTACTGAACAGATGAACCCCTCTGGCTGCCGAGCTTTGGACAAGCTATCGACTTCGGCATCATGAGCCCAGTAATTAGTGTGTCCCGGGATGAACTGGTGACAGTATGATAGAGTGAGAGGCTCGTTCATATCACCAGCTCTCAAATTACCCCTCACTCTGTGGACTGATGGGGGATGAGGGCATTAGCATGAGGTCAGTGAATGGCTGGTATAGCAATAATAATGTTTGAATATTTACACCATTCAAAACTTTGGAAACACCTCCTACAAAAGTACTGTCTGATTTGGTGAGAGGAGTACTGTCTGTTATTTTTCTGTTTGGTGCCTGCAGAATGAACCTCTGAGCAACAGTTAAATCATAATCAGCAGTCACTGATGAAGTGGCAGATCAAAATCTGTGCAGACGTCAAAAGAAACTTGTTCCTGTTTCAGTGTCAGGTGTGCGATAATGTCTTTAACAGGCGTGCTTTAGCAAAGACATTCTCAAAACTTCAGATTAGAAATATATGGTTAGTCTATGTCGGCAGTATTGGAAATCATAGACATGTTACAATACAGGTAGAGATTCGCTTAGATTATTTTAGGTCTCTGGACACATGTCGTCTGATTCTTGGGACTCTGAGGGAGAAAAGATTTTTGTTAGAGATTATAGTTATTAGCTCATTAATTTCAGCAGCAGTGGGACTGATAGATGGTTCTCGAGTAATTAGTAAGATTTTTAAAATCCCTGGTGGAAAGTGCAGGAACGCTGAAATGGAGCATCTTATCTGTTAGTGCTGTAGTTCAAAGTCTATCTGCTGTTTTTCTTTTTTAATTTAGCCGGAGATAAAAGTAAGCTTCATGTCCGCGGCCAGAAAACAAAGAATTAAGATGATGAGATGGTGCAAAGACGAACAACAGAAACAATGTGTGTTTCCTGTAATTGCCTTAATTGTTCTTGTAATGGTGACGAGCTTTAAGCCTTCTCGAGGATGTTATTATTTTATTTTTTTCATGGGACCGTGTGTTGATTAAGATGTGCATCTGTAAGAGTGATGCATTGCGTGAGTGTCCACCGCCGCCAGCTGCAAGATCTTTGTTACTGACCCATTAATTATTAGTCCATCATCTTACATGGCGCTACACATTTTTCCTACGCAATTTACCATCCACTATCCAATTGTGTGATTTATCTTCTGCACGGTGCATCAATACCACTTACCTGCCACTGTTCCCTCGCTCACCCAGCGAGGAGAGAAGGAATTAGGCAAGGGCGTGAATGTACAGCGATAAATTTATGCCTGTATGTTGCACACAGTGAGAATCAGCTTAAAAGATATAGATTATTAGTGAACAGATGAAGCACTCTCACTGCATCTCTCCTGTACTCACATGACTTCCTCAGTGATACAGTTCATTCATTCCCTCCATATATCTCAAAGATTTTCCCCCCCATCTCCTCTCACTCCCTCCTCCTGCCCGGCCCATTCCTGGTGATTTATACCGAGTCTTGGATAGTTGATCTTTATTCGGCGGGCCTCCAGGCAAGGCTGATAACACCAAGGTCCCTCATCAATTCTGTCCAGCGCCCCTGCCCTGCCTTGCCCCCGGCCACATCCTTACTCTTTCTCTCCAAATTCAAACCCTAAAGGTACGCTTCACTTTCTGTTTCTGTTAGTTTTCTTTGTGCAGTGAATTCACAAGCAGCCCTAAATGACTTATGCGGTTAAATTACTGAAGAAACGGCTGCTGGAGGCAGAGATCTCCCACGACCGCTGAGTGGACAGGCTAAAATAAATGTCAATGGCACTCATGAAATTACTGGGCCAATGGGAGAAAGAGATCAGCTGTAAGAATGTTTCTGCCACAGAAGAAGCAAATAAACACCCCAAAAGAAGTGTTTTCTGCTTCCTTAGACAAACCACTTTTCTTGGATTGAGGGAACTGGCATCAGCCTTCTGATTGGTGGAATTTTGATGTCTGGCTCCGATGAAACATCGGGTATTTCATCTTCCCTTGGCATGTCATTGTTCGGTGGTGAGAACCGTTTAAGTTCCAAGAGCTCAGAGTCAAAGAGATCAGTTGCAGTCGTGCTCGAGGGGAGGTGGGAAACTTTTTTTTACTGCCTCTAACTAAATAACGTAACACTTTCAACCAAGTGAGATTTTTATAATTTAGCACCACTTATGTTAATGAGAATTATTCAAAATTTATACTGCACAGTAAAATTCCAAAATGGAAAACTGCATAGTAAATCTGCTCAGCCGTTTTTTTACCAACGTGCACGGTGCCGTCCAGTTATGAATATTTAACTGTACGGCATTATATATATTTCTGAATATTTAAGCAAAGTTATTCAGGCTGTTGTAGCTACCTTGGGTAAATAATTTGGTTTTCATCATAGATCCTTTTTAAGCAAACACAAAGTTTTTTTTTACAGTAGACTGCAGTAAAGCTGTGCAGCAGGGCTTGCTTTATATTCACAGTGTTTGCTGCTGTTTTTTTTTGGAGATGATTCTGTTACCAGAAAAAAAAAAGGAGGGAGATGCTAGATGAGTTTACATTTTTAACATGCTCACAAACATTTCTTTGTGCACAGACATGCAGCATAAACACACACACACACACACTCTTGTTTTTCCTCCATGAGATACCTGGGTGAGGATCAGACGGCGCTCCTGGCCGACAGATCACAGAATTGCGGTAGCACAGCTGCTGCCTTGGCTCTATTACAGCATACTGACACACAGGTGGTGTGTGTGTGTGTGTGTGTGTGTGTGTGTGTGTATGTAAAAACGCTGAGTGAGTAAAACAACTGTGACGATCTTTCAGCATGTTTGCACCAAAGGGATGTACAACATAGATTTACAGAGTTCTTGATGGAGAGATGGCTAGCTTTGCTTGTTGGCTTACCACAAACTGATGCTAAATGTAGCTGATGTTAGCTGCTAAGCTCAGTTAGCTGTGCAGCTAGTTGTGTTAGTCGACTCCAGCCGTGTTCAGCGGCTAACAGAGTGCTAAACCTAAACTTGATCATCTCTCGCAGGCTGTGTCCTCAGCTCACGTTTGACTAATCATCGCACTTGATGCTCCTGGAATGTTAATTACTCCGCTGATCTCTCCCTCTGTGCCGCTCTGCTCTCTCTGTTTCTCCTTCCAGGTTAAGAGAGTGAGAGGCCGGTGTGCTGTGGATGCACACAGAGATACTGAAAAATTAAATGCACTTCTCTTCTAAATGAGTTGTGTCTGTCTAACACCTCTGCAATACAAGAGCTCTGCCAATGAAAGCACGATTAATTAACACAACACAATTTATTAACACAAAGGGTTTAATTACCTGTGTCCGTCCCTTGGTGGTAAAATGCAATAAACAATGAACTACACTGAACTAATGAACAATCTGACCCATACAGTTATTTAGGGACTGATACTTAGAAGTGAAAGTGAATTTATGTTAAAGCCCAGAAACAAACAGTAATAATTAATCTGCTTATGCATGTCTCGTCTCGTATTGGACGGTCAGAGACTCGCTCCCTTCACAGCTCCCTTCACAGCTCCCTTCACAGCTCCCTTAGACCTTTCTGCTCTCAGCCCAGCTTGTCAATACTTTATCTCTGCCATGGGGAGCTGTTGTTCTCCTCTCAGTGCCTCTCCGTCCTCATCACTTGTAGCCACAGCACAAAGTTTCCACTATTGATCAGAAAACACTCAGCGTCCAGCTGGCTGTGTTGATTGATTTGTGTGGCCAAGGCCAGAGTGTTTTACACTTCTGACTCTGTTTCTCTCACCTGCTGAATAACAAATCATATGTCAGCTCCTAAGTTTGACTGGTGATAATCAGTAGTTATTAATGTGTATGAAAAGCCTTTTTAAACAACCATACACTCAAATTCACGCATGTCATCTGCTAATGTGTCGCCCCTCATGCTGCAGTACCAGATGCCTCGTTTCTAGCCTTCCATAGTTATTTATGGCAGATTACGTCAGCTTGCAGTCCAACTAATTTCCATGCTTAGCTGTGTCTGTGAGTTCTTGTTGACCATTCTGTCACCGAACTGTGTTTTAAATCAGTGTTTGGTGTGTTTGTTTGTAATATAATATATCATACATGTCATATATGTTGTAATTAGCCTGTAATAATCCAGTACAGGTCTGTTAAATTAAACAGAAGTAGCTCTGTTCTTTCCAGTGCTTTGTTTCTGATCGTGTGCTCACGTGTGTGCAGGGAGTGACATACTGTGGAGAGAGCTCTGCCAGCAGTCTGACCATGGCTAACGTCCCCTGGCACCAGGAAGTGGTTTCCTTCGTCCAGCAGCTGGCTGACATGTTACCTCAGTATGAGATCGCCTGCGAACACGAGCACTCCAACTGTTTGCTCATCGCACACACCAAGGTAAGAACTCGGAGGGTCAGACACGACATAACACGACCCGAAACACAGCAAATTGTAGCTCATGCTGAAATCACACGTGCAAGTCAAGAATGAGTTTATTAAATTTCAGTACTAATCATTTTAGTCCAGCACGTTTTACATTAGCAGCTTGATCAGTAAACAAGTTATTGGCCTGAACAAACTCACACGTCCATGGCTGATATGTAAGTTAGTGGTTCCTCTGCTTGTTAATGTGGACCAGAAACTGCACAGCACTAATTGATAAAAAAAAGCTCTGGTGTTTAAAGTTAGGCTGTATTACTCTATTCAATTACACATGTCCATCTGCTGTATATTTCTTATGTGCAGCTCACTGCGTGCTGCTGCTGCTGCATGTTATTATTTCTAAGTTGTCATTATCAGTGGATACTGCATTAAGTATCTTCTCACACGTACTAATGAATAACTTGTACCTGGTGATCGTCTGTGATTCTGCAGCATTTCTTTTCACACACACACACACACACACACACACACTTTCTCTCTCCGTCTCCTTTCAAAGTAGCTTTGATGGCTCAGAAATTCACCGCAGGTTTCCAGCTTTTAAATTGGTGTTTTGATTCAGCCTCGTTATATTATTTCTTTTAATTTAGCCTCTGGAAATATAACAACCATCAGAAGGGTTCGCTCTGGCTCACCCGCCCCAGAAAGTATCAGGCAGTGGTGGGTTCTGCCAAAGTAACTGCCCATCAATAATTAATGAATGATTAATTACCGTCTTGGCTCTCTTTGACAGAGAAGAAATTCAAGCCAGCCAGCTGGGCACCCACAGCTCCTACCCACACACACACACACACACACACACACGAACACTGTGCCTGATGTGTTAACTCTAATCCTCCTTTGTCTTTATTTACTTGAGCGTTGTTTTCATGAGACTCTCATTACAGATCTGTTTGCCTCTGTGGCGTCGCCAGCTTTTTCTGAGCCCTTAATGTCTGCAGGGGTAACGGGAGCGAGACGTTTATGGTTTCAGATTCTGCTCATTGTTTATTTGAACTTTTCCTCTGCACAGTTAAATGCTTATTTTATGTTTTAAGTTACTTTGCTGGGAAACAAAAAAAGAAATCACCACAGTTCAGTAACTCAAGACGTAGTTCAAACACGATGTTGGCAGCACAAATCTAATGAAGTTGGAGGTGTCGTATGATGGGACAGAAGAAATTTGTCCAAGAAATCTGAGTCAGACTTTTTCAGTTGTAAAAAAAACAGTATGCCTGTTGTCTCCTGTCCAGAAAAAGACATTATATCATATTATAAGAGATTATAATGCATAACTTGAATGCATCAGTTTTTAGCCATGCTTGGACAAAATTTGGTACGAGCACGCTCGTGGCTTTGGTGACCGCCTGACTTTGCTTTCGTGGTTCACATTGCCATGAAGTTCAGCACACACATTCAGGCCCCTCGGGGTGAACTGCAGTAACTTTTGATATCACCTGACTTTCCGTGTAGTTCGACCATCAGGTTAAAATTTGAATTGATTCAAACTGACTTCGGTTTATGACCGGACACCTGCAAAGAAAGTAACGTTACCGTCAGCTGTTCTTTGTGTTTCTGTTAAAACGCTAAACTAAGACAGCGAACACGTTAACCATTGCACCTGCTTAAATCAGCCTGTTGTCAGCGTGTTGGCAACATGAGACATGAGCGTTTGGTACAGAGACACGAGCCCCTGATTAAAAAAAAATGATGCACGCGTTCTGCAAGGTGATCACTCTGAAATGCAATTTACACATGTAGTTCTGGTTCATACAGATAAACTGACTGCAAACCCATGAATAAAAATATCATCATCTGTGATGACACACATACACACACACACACACTCCTCGGAGACAAAATAGATCCTTGCTTTTCTTACACACCACAAGGACACGATCAACATTTGACTGAATTGATTTCCACCTCTCTGTCCTCTCTCCTCTTCCTTCTCTTTCTCATTCTCTCATCAACACAAATATAACTGAGGCCATTTGTGCAACGGCTTCAGACTCCTTAATTAATTTACGCCTCCTCGTCTACAACTGTCAGAATCTTTTAATATTCACACTCAGGCACGCTCTGTCTTTATCTCTTTTCTTTTCCGGCTCTCAGTCACGCAGATTGCAGTGTTAGTGCTAACTAACAGCTCCGGCTGAGCCACCGTGAGAAGAATGAACAGTGTTTTTCTCTCACTGCATCTTCTTTAAAGGCTTTTTCCAGGAAACAGAGCAGAGGCTTCATTTTCACACTGTACCTCTGATTACACCTTTTCCCCCTCTGTGTGTGTGTGTTTATCTGTATCCCTTTGTGAATGCACACACACACACACACACAAGTTGTCAGGGTGTGAATGCTCTCTTTTGTAAAACCGACAGCGACAAAGTGTATCGAGGTTATTATTGTGAAGCGAAACTGTTCATCAATGTTCATAAATCGAACGAAAGCTTCAACAAAATTTTGGACAGATTTTGTTCATCCCGACTACTGTGGCTAACGCGGATACTTGATTTAATTTCATTTGACAACTTGTTGAATCAGTTACTCTTTGGACAGTCATCAATACTCCAGCAGAGTTCGGGAACTGGATCGTGAACGTCTTCATGCAGCAAAGTCTCAGCACAAGAGCAGAAAGATGACATGAAGCTGCATAACAGCAGAGTTTAAAACGTATTACAGGGAAAGCACATCAGTCTCATTTTGCATGTGTGTGTGTGCATGTGTGCTGCACAGTCCTCAGATCTTCTACTGCCAGCTGGATGATATCTCTGTTTGATGTCGTCTTTTAAAGACATCAGAGAGAGAGAGACTCTGATCCTCGCTGCACTTCATCATCATCATTAGTTCTTTAACTCTTGGTATCTTCCCATTGATAGGTATTTCTGTCTTCTCCCACACCTTTCTCGCTCAGCCTTTCATCTCCTGTCTTTTTCTCTTGCAGCGATCGGTGTAACAAAAACAGAATTATCTTCCTGAAAGACCTTTTGACTCACAAATCACTGCTGTCAGTAGACCTGTTGTGTCGGTGTGTTTCAAAGTTAAAGTCAACCCTTTGTACAACGACAGACAGCGGTGCTATCACTACACATACACACACATACAGTCAAAAGTTTGAATGTCAATCATTGTGTGTTCTCTTGTGCCTCACAAAGGCACAATTTGACTCCTCAAACCAAAGTACAGATTTCAGTTTGATGTCCATTTCATGTTTCTTCACAATTCTTTTTTTCTTTTTATGTACTACATCATTTCATGTGTCTTATTTCATAGTTTTTATGTCCCCAGTGTTGTAGAAATATAAAGAAGGATGAAAACATTGAATGAGAAGGCGTGTCAAACCTTTTGACTGGTACTGCATGTTCAAGAGAGAAGAGGATCTCTGTGCTGTCGTAGAAAAAGCAGGTCATTTAATCTCTTGGCATGTGTCGTACATGAAGGCGCCTCCCTTGGCGCTCGTGAAGAAGCTGTCCTTAGCGTCCTCAGTGATCCTCGACAAAGAGGCTGTCAGTAAAAACAACAGGCCGTCTTGTTCTCGTCCCAGACAGCTCCGCTTTGCTTTGTTGCTTAGAGACTGAAATTGTTTGCAGAGACGCCGACTGAATAAATATCATCCCTTCTCATTACCAGAAACATTAACTCCCAATAGGCGCTGCTTACATTTTTCCCCCCTTTTCTCAGGCCTCATTAGCAATGCAGCGGGTAGCTGCTCTCTAATGGCTGAGGCAGGCGCAAGGCATCTAAAGGCTACACACACACACACACACACACACGCTCTTAATGTCATGACTTCCTCAGCGGGCAGTCATCTCCAGCAGGAAAGTCTTTAAGTTGGCAAATAAATGTTCGTACATTTTGAGTTTTTTCTGAGATAGTCAGTGACGTAATGCGAGCTCTTTCCCCTCCTGTGTGAATTACACACACACACACACACACACCAACAGGGGGGCTGGTCAAAGCAGCAATGAACCTGAAAGAGCTGTTAAATGCTGAGAGCTAAAGCTCAACAACAGTCGTCCCCGGTGATAACTTAGCACCACTTTGCATTCAGTTACAGCTTTCCAAAAACCTCCAAACACCCACGAGTGAGTTCAAGTCATCAAGGACCGTTTTAAAGAAACTTTGCTGCAAGCTGCCGTGAACGACTTTAAACACCTACTCTGCTTTCTCTCTGTGTCTCTCCCGTCTTTACGGACACTTTAAGGGAAACATGGTAATGGATCAACTAGAGTGTGCTGTTGCATGCTGGGAAAGTAGAGGTCACACTCCTCACCCTTCGTGCTGGTTTGGTAAAACGATTAGAGAGGCTGAATGATGCTGAGGCTTTTTCCTCGCTGTCAAACACTAGTCGGTGTGCCTCCTGCTCTCCTCCTGTCCATTTATTTCCCTCCATTTTTCTCCTCAGTAAGATAGACGGCGAATTGGAAGGAGTAAGAAGAAGCAGTGATTGATAAAAGGAGGGATGGAGGAGGTGGAGGAGGTGGAGTCAAGACTGTTTAAAGAAAGTGGCAGGTGTGAGCAAGAAGCTCTGTCATCACTGTCGGCCTGTTCAGTCATATCTATACATTCTTTATTATTTAGATTCATGTGTATAACATATTTTGTACTGCTCTCAGTGGTTGTCCATTTATTTCTCTTACTGTACCTGAGCGTGTTGCTGTGCGTCTTTGTAAGTTCTTCAATGATCTGAACCTCAGCCTGCGTGATGACCTGGCTTCAGATCGACATAATGATACTGTTCAGCAAACATCCAGTTTGTTGGGTTAATTTGTCATTAGACTAAATACACAGATCGAACACTGCATTACAGAGATGAGCAGAAATGTGTTTTTCCTCATTACTGAATTTCAAGTTGCGGACTGCAAAGGAAGTCTTCGATCTTCCGGAGATCTCCGCTGGCTTCTCTGGAAGTGGACAAACATGTCCTGATGGGTTCTGAGAAACATCACTTGATTATTAGTGCTGAAATAATTAACATAATTAAATAACAAAGGCCAACAGAGTGGATTGTTGGATTGGTAAACACTTTTCTTGAATTCATTGCAGGTGATTTAAACAGTCTTTAGATGGCTTTAAGAAGCCTGCAGGTTTCCACATGTAGATCCATAAACGCTGCTGCTCGCTCATCTGTCACTTCTGTGTGTGCTTTCAGTTCAAGATGGACGGCGAGTGGTGGACATGGATCGACTACGAGCGTTTCCAGGAGCTGGTCCAGCTTCACGAGGAGAGTGGAGGACAGCAGAGCTTTTCAGCCTTGGACTACGTAGCCAAGACTCCCAGCTGGGCTCTGTTCGGAGCCCACGAGCAAGGTTTTGATCCCGCCGACACCCGCTTCCAACGACGCAACAAAACCAAAGACGTTTCAGGATGCTGATAGACGAAGGGGCGAGAAAGAGAAGGAGGACGAACAGAGCAAGAGCTGATCTCTGTAAAAATAAAGAAATTAGGGTTCAGTGGTTTTTATTTCTTTGAGTTTCAACACTTCCTTTGGCTGGACAGTTTTTTTTTACTGTCCACAGCTGCCCTCATTCTCCTTTTATTCGTTTCTCCTCGATTTGGCAACTTAAATTTTATTCCTAGATGAGCCCAAACCGGCCCGAATCAGTTCCTTTACCTTCCTTTTCGAGACATTCCCCTTCACATGTACTTTGCTTCTTTTGATTCGTGTATGTAAATAGATAATTCCCTCCTTTTTTTTTTGAAGGGGTCACATATTACAATGTCGATGTCTTTGATCTGTATAATCACTGGGCAGCACTCAGGAAGGTTTAACCCGTTAAACGCAGCTGCGCCTTCATCACCAGCCTCGTTTGACTTTTTTTAACAATCCAGTTTAATCCGGTCTAGCTCGGCAGCTGTACGGCTCAGGACATCAGGATGTAACGAGTAGCCGTGCGCCTCCTCGTGATGTCGGCGGGAGCGACACATCTTTCCCAGACACCTTTGCTCTTCCTCCTACTCATTAGGACAGTGGTTGTATTTACTCAGCAGTGAAAGACTCTCCGCCGGGAGAGTCGAGCTTCTTATTGCTCCTTTTTATTTTTTTAGTTCAAAGGTTGCACTGTGGCACATTCCCAACAGTGTCAGCTTTGATTGGTTTCAATGCTCTGAGCCTGCAGCTTTGGACAGATAGTTCTGCCACTCTTGCTGTGATTAGTCAAAGCGGCCAAAAGAAATGTATCATATCAAATCAAAAATATGAATCTTTGGGGTGATGGTTGTTACTGCTTTTGCTGTATTTGAGATGAACTAGAGATGAATGGATCCATCAGTGGTTCTAATATGATAAAGTGAAGAGGCACTGAAACTGTTTTGCATAAAAATAATAATAATAATTCGAAATTGAATTTGTAACTTGTGATGGCAGAAAAAAAAAAGCCTTTACTGATATTTGATTGAGTCCAGATGTGAACATGAAGTCCGTTTTAATTAGTTTTATTTGAATGTGAATCCAGATTCAAATGTTTAAGTCCATTTTCAATGTTTCTCTGTTGGTCTTCAATGCTGCGGCGCCTCCCTGTTGGAGGAGACAGTGGGTTATATTGTGATAATAAATGTATTTGGAATAATCTGCCTTGTTATTGTGAATGAATGCAGCACACACACACACACACACACACACACACACACACTGGTGACAGTGGTAAGTTGACATTTTAAGGCGGCCTACAATAATTGTGGTCAAAGCTTTCTGCGCTGACGGAGGAGCTCTAACTGAACGAGGATGGAGGCAGAGGTAACTCCCATATTTAGGTTCACACAGATGTGACTAAAATTGTAATGTAGAATTATTCAATATTATTAGTAATTTATGCTTTTTTTTTCCACACATAGACAAATTATTTCAATCTCACAATGTCTAATATGCATCAAGTGACGTTAATGTCATCAACCCGTCACTGGAACATGTATGCGATCTGCCATTTGCTTATTTTGCATATGAAGATTAGCAAATGTTCCGCTCTGATGGAGGTGGTGGTGTTGCTGAAGATGTTTGGGGTGGGGAGCTATGAGATGTTTTGTGACTTGATCTTCACTTCCATCAACATAATCACCACAGACAAACAAGAAATCACAATCGTCTGTGTGGTTGGCTTCCTCCATGAGAGAGCTGATGGATGACTACGCTGCACCAAATAGGAAATATGTTTTGATTTTTGCATTCATAGAAAAAAAAATCCACTCCGTGCTCCATAATGCAAAACGCTTATTTCCATTTTAATAGTAATGTCCGCTCAAGTGCTCATTCTTAATGTTCTGAACAAAACAAACAGAATAATCTAAAACAGTGCCACGCTCTGCAACAAACAGCGACGGCTTAATAAGAAGAAATGATGCTGCAAAACAAACGTAACAGTCAACAGCCGTCAAACAGAATAATAATCTGTAAAACCTCAAACTGTCCTTCACTGAGTCGTGTTAAATTGTGAGTTTTTTCGTGATGTGATTACGTAAAGCACAGGAGAGAAGACGCTGTTTAGTGTGTAAACTGTAGATGATTGAGGTCGCCGGCTGTGAAGTCGTGTATCTATAAATATGTAGCAGGAAGGACACTGCTCTTCTTATGAGTAAACAAGGCCGGGTGTTAATCAGTGAAACATTCTCATCCTGCAACGAGAGTGCAAACCCCCTCTGAATAGATAAAGGTTAGAAAGAGGTCACTTTGACTTGACCCTGCTGGTTTACACACCGCTATTTCCAGCTGTGCTTGTTTCACTCGACACGTCCCGGCCCGTGTAGTGAGATAAATGATCGCAGCAGATTGCACGTCTCAGGAGAGAAAACCTGCCTGGAGCTGGTGAGAAGGCCCTGGGGGGTGATGGGTAATGGCTGAAGTGCCCGGGGGAACACTGGGTAACAGGTTGCAGCCCTGTGCCAGTATTCTTTTCTTTTTGTCAGGTCTTATGCTCCTCATAGGTCAGTGAAACAAGGCCGTGGACGTTTCACGGTCGGCTAATCTTCCTGGAACTTGTGTGGCATCACATGTTGGCCTGATTGTTACAGACTCTGACTTCCCCAGACGTATACGATGAAATTTTCATGAGGTGAATGTATATGTATAAATGAGAAATTAGTTTTTATCGTCCTCCAACAGATAATTAATAATTCAGACCGACAGAAACAGAAAAGATTACACTAATTGTTTTGTGTGAGAGAGGAACAAAGAGGGGATAACATCACTTTTTTTTTTTTTGCTGTCTTGCGTAAATTTCAGCCCCAAAGCTTCTTAATAAGCATTTAGCTAAAACATATGTGAAGCTCAAAACACACACACACACACTTGGCTTTGGCCAAACAATGACAGATGGAGACTTAAATGGCTTCAGATCATCCAAAAGGCTTCGTCCTTCTCTGGGTTGCACTGCAAAGTGACATTTGGAAGCAAGGACTCAAAACAAAGGAGATTTTTTTTGGCCATCTAAAAAATGGAATAAATTTATTTTTTAAGTACTTCCAGTTCAGTGTGGAGGCCAACATTCCTCTCTGGTGGCCTACAAAATAAGGCAGGATATTGACAGGATGTCCGTTAAAAGTTGAACACAAAGTAAGCCTAATATTTCACGCAGGGCGATGTGTTTGCTGAGCAGAGGTCAGCCCGGCCGGCTGTCATTACATCAGCAGGTGTCCACCGAGCTGAGAGACGGTCACTGGCCCGATAGAGACTGCTAACAAAGACAAGCAGTGGGTGGTGATGTGTTTCTCTGCTTTTGTCCCGGAGGCTCTCTCATCCGTTTGTAAGCTGCTGCTGGTGTGTTCGAGCTCAGAGGCAGCCTGTCATGACATGACTGTAAACCGTTTGCGATGGTCCACATGTGTCACGCCGCCTGCCAGCTCCCGCTCAGCACTGAGTGTTTATAAAGTTGACATCTTCAGTATGAGCGCCTAATGAAAACTCACAGACACGTGAAAGTGTTAATGTTTCTTACAGATGGTGGTAAATGTGTGATTTCATGTTTGTCATGTAGAGATGTGATGGAGATGTAGTGACTGAGAGACTGTTCTGCACCACCGCCAGCTCGAACCATTACTCAATGCCCCTTCTTCCCCTCAGCTTCTGTCACACACGTGCATGTTCTGTTTATAACGGGCATCTGTATGTCCAGAGAATCTGGGCTCCAAGCAGTCGTCCGTTCCTCAGCTCATCTCGTCCATGTCCGTCTGTAACCCAGCACCCCTCGAGGCTGATGTGCCACCGTGATCTGCTCCTTGATGGGGTATTCAAGCCTTCGATAGGACGGCTCACGTGTTTTTAGTTTATTGAATTGTAGAAAGGCTTCAGGATTTTTGATATTTCTGTGTCTGTATCGATGGAAATGACATTGTGTCATCATTTTACAAAATTCACTTTGTCTGCATCAGGATTCTGATCAAAACAAGTGTGTTCAGCTGGATGCAGTGCATGCATGTGTGTGTGTGTGTGTTTGTGTGTTCGTCCTCCACCTGTGTAAATCCATGCTTGCCCACGTGTTCAGATGCCTGTGTGAATTTGTATCCGTTGTCTAAAATGGTGACCTATAAACCGGATGATCTGCCTGCAGCCACGTGTGTTTATGCCTCCGTGTTCAGTGTGAGAATGCACGAGGCTTTGCTCTCTCTCTCTCTCTCTCTGTACATGAATTCATTCAGACACGCCGGGGATGAGCTCGTCGGCACTCTGTCAAACCAACAGATTTGAGGGGAGCAGGAACCAAATGGTAAAGTGCCCTCTGCCAAAGAGGAAATCTCTGTAAATGACATCAACAGCCCAAAACAAACGAGAAAACAATGGACACTCTTGTCTAGCACAGAGTTTATTGGGCATCGTTTCAATAGATCCTGCAAAATGTGGATGCAGTGCACCATGTTGTAGCTTTATATTCCATATATATCACAGTGTTATATTGTATTATTGATGATTACACTGCTGCTGGAGCATTTAACCATCCGGTTAAATTCCATTTTTCTTCAATCCTAATAATAATCCCCTTTACAATAATGTGGCAAATAATTGATGCGGAGTAATAAAAGCAATCATCTGCGAGGTACTGTAGCAGAAAAGCACAGTTCCCATGCTGATCTTTGTGATCTGAATTTTTCTGCTCCAGCTGTATTGATGTCTCTTCCTCGCCGGACCACAAATCATTTTTCGCATCACTTGAAGCATCAGTGAAGCTCAGCTGTGATTACAAGCCAGCGACACAAGCGTTCTGTCAACAGACAAACACACCTGACCTCCTGCTGTTGTGGGAGTTCACTATTCATTCATTTCATTCATTTTGCTCACTCACTTCTGTCACCCATCATCTGCTTTTGCACTCAGAAATGCAGCTGGCTCAGCACCAGTGTTTGCATCCAGAAGCGTGAAGCTGCAGCATCGTCTTCTGTCGCGAGCGTGCCTCCATGTGAGACAGGTGCTGAGGGGAACAACCTTGATTAGCTCATATGCTAATCCCTCCTTTAAACAAACTGACTCAATTAACCAAATGACCGTCTAACGAAGGCATCGCCTCGCATATTGATGCTTTATTTTCGCAGCAGGATTTGCATTCTAATGGCGTAATGAATTCTCGCCTGACAACTGAGTGGTGGTAAATCACAAAGCAACGCGATGAATCATAGAAAATCTGTCTCAATAATGAGTGTTGAAATGCATTCTGGGTGCAGAGCGATTAGCAGAGATATGTGCTAATTGCCTGCTGTGTGTCCTGGATCATTCTTTTTTTTCTCCTCAGGCTCAGCTGTCAAACGGTCTGTTTCACAACTCATCGAATAATGGGAAACAGTCCACGCCAAAGTTTTACACCATCAAACGCAATTAAAAGGTTAAGGCCTTCGCTAGCTCCTGAGCTTTTTTTAATAACCGATTTTAAACTACATTTCCCATGTGGCTACACTGATGCTTAACCCCCCCCCCCCCCATAACTCTTTGTTGTCTGCAGTAATCGCCACCTGAAGTCAAATGAAACAATACCGTAGTGTGTATGTGCTGACTCAGTTCTCAGTACATTCAAACCCAGACACCTTCATCAAGTATGCTGAACTGCTTCAAGTCTATAAACAACCAGAGTTACCTTGTAAATGCCGTCCTTGAGGTCGGGTGTGAAGTGGGAGCGTGCAGAGCCTCACGGTTACCGGAGGATGGAGAGGATGATGGTTGAGCAGTGTGGAGCTCCTCTGCGATGGCAATGAGGGCAGTCTCAGTTGAGCGGCCAGCCAGACTCGGGTCAAGACAAGGGGTCAAGGCTGTAAGCTGTGGTGTTGTTGTATCTGGCTGCACTGTGAGAAAAGATGTTTCACTTTACAGTATTACAATACAAACAGCTCAAGTCTAAAATTTTGATTTTGTATTGACGTAAAAATGTCCGTCGGCAACAAACATGGAAGTGACAGTTTTGCATACATGTGCTGAAGGAGCAGAGAGAAGCTTCATTTTCATGATTGTGTTGAAGGAATCTTTACTGTCAGCTGATAATTATGTCCACACATTCCTAATCATGCATATTTGCATTGCAAATAGAATCGACTTTTTGCATCCTGATTTAAGCAGAGGACCAAACTTTGAGTATTTACTACAAGTCGTGTCCAGCAGGCTGACTAACTAACATTCATTGGAAAGATGAAACTTTTGGAGAGAAGATCACCACCAAGAAACCACGAGAGGTGAATGAAAACCAAATGAATAAATAAAGACTGTCATGAGACATTCTGTCTCCTCACTTCTTACATCTGAGGATGTTACTGTCACACAGAGAGAGTGTGTGTGAGTGCATGTCCGTTAGAGATCATCAGTGGGTATCAGGTGAAGCATATTCTCCTGTAACCTTTGGATCCTGCGGTCTGCCATGTGCTGCGGAGCGCAGTGAGTTTGATTGATGAATGAAGCGCAGGCAGGTCAGCGGGCGGGAAGCCAGGTCGGTCTGTGAGCTGAATCACACTGAGCTGATTATTGTCCATCACACGGGCAAACTGAGATAAAGAAATAAAGAGCTGTGACACTTAAATCGTCTCGAAGTGAGAGATTCTTTATTGACCCTGAAACTGAAAAGCTGTTGACGACACGTGTATTAAACTGGTTGTGTAATACACACACCTGTGATGTTTTTTTCTGCACTTGGCCTCTTGTAAAGTGCAACTATAACACAAAGAGTTAGTGTGTGTGTGTGTGTGTGTGTGTGTGTGTGTGTGTACTCACACTGCCACTGATTTTTCTGCAGTAGGAACTGTTTGTTCTGCACATTTTAGCCACACATCAGCGATCAAAGCTGTTTCCTGGACAGTCATGAGGAAGTAAAATCAAACCCAACAAAACGTCACACTTTTAGACGCTCTGGATCCAGCCTGGTCTGGTTCCAGTGATCCGGCGGGGAAGTATAATTTGATTAATTCATGGAGAGACTCTGCAGGTAATTAGGATGAAGACACGTTCCCAAAAATCAAAAATCGTCCAATCCATGAAAGTATTGATGCCTGCAGTGTGTGAAAAGCTTTTTAAGCCACATTTAGCTCATTGTTTTGGTTATAAAGCACATTCACTGTATGGTTCAGTCTCATTTTCATTCACCCTCTTTGCAACAGCGTGAAGCTGCTTAAAGGACTAAATATTGGACTTACACTCATGAGGTGGACACAAACAGAACTTTAGATGAATGCTAATGTGCCTGCTAGACGTGTAAATAGACGTCTGGTCCCGAACATGTTCACCATAACAACAAGGCTCTAATCTGTCTGCCTTCGAGTTCGTCAGCAAGTTTTTTTCATCTCAAGGAGCCAAAACTTGATTAAAGACTGATTTGAGGAAAGTATTTGTATTTGCAGTGCCCAGACGTAGTAACTTATTCTGATTATTCTTCTCCTGCTGCTTTTGTCAGTTGTAGCACAACTGTATAACTTTATCCTTCATCAGCGTGCATTAAGACATCAATCTGTTAGGTAGAAGTCGCAGAGTAGCCAAGCCCTTCCTTTTTCTTTTTGCCAGTCACGTCCTCCAGCTCCTCCCACCCAGGGCAGATGGGTAATCCCTCCGGTGGGCTCTGTGTCTGCTCTGGGGTCTCCTCCCAGTTGTACATGCCCCAAAAATACCGTGATCTCCAGCTGCAAAAAGTCATGGACATTTGTGCTGAAGCTTATTTACCCCTAACATTTATTTCTTTTATTTTTTTCCTGCTGCCGGTGGCTCGGCACACAGTCTGCTGTACATGATTGAATATATGTACTTCAGGCAGGTTGCCAAGCTAAAAGCCAGGACTTAGAGCTGAATCACACTCTGCTGATCAATTCCATAAAAAAAACAAAAACAAAATAGAGACGTCACAGTCGTCTGGGCAGTGATTGAGAGCTATGAGCTCCAACGTAAAAATAATTTACTGAAATTGGACGTAATCGTTGATGCCATAAAAGTGACAATGTGCATCAAGCTGACTGTATAATGTTGCGGTACGTAGTGTCATGTGTCATTGCATTAGAATCGATACTGTTACGGTACAGTTACTGCAGTGTACATGTTTGTGCACATTATGCTATGGATGGAAAGCTGCACATGGGAATCACCTGTACGCTCGCTCACCTTTTCCTGAACTCGTCTGAAACATGCTGAGCTCTCTGTTTGCTTTATTCAAACTGGAAAATATCCTCACAGCTCTGCCTCTGAACACAAACAGCTCTGTCTGTGGGAAAGAAACTGAAACATGGTGCTCACCTGAAGCTTCTTCTTGTCATCCAAAGATACATTAATAGGAGCTGCCTGGTCCTATTTCTACATGTTACTTTGACCAATTAGTTTGCACTACATCATAATGCAGACAGCCAGTGATGAATATGTATGTATTGTATGTAAATACTCTCCCACAGGCATGCAGGTCTGCAAATAGAAAACATTTGTTCATCTGTAAGCAGACATTAGTCAGCACAGGGACTTCTGTTTCAGTCTGGTGTGTTCGCATAATGAACCTGACACGTCTTTAATCTTCAGTGTGTTCTGCATCAGATCTACCTGCCTTCTTTTCTTTTATTCTGTTGGGATCAATAACGTCGACAGCATGTGACTTGACGTGCAGTAACTCATTGTATTCAAATAAAAAATGCAAATCTGGAGCGATCATGAGAGTGTTTCTGTGTGAGAGATTGTAGATAGCTGCCAGTCCAACACTTTGTAGCTCTCTGTGCATGAAACATTAAACACGTGACCAGCCACAGAGCACAGATGCCTCACATTCGGTTGCTGTCCAGAGAAACTGTGCGTACTATATGCGCCGCGTCTGTGAGCAACGAGCTTGGCAGAAATATGATTGACTAAATATAGGAGCAGGAGGACTGTGGGATCACTGTGGATGCAATCCACCAGATGTGATGAAAGTGAAGGAAATGTCAGTATAGTAAAGGCTCCTGATGGCGATAGCAGGCGTAAAGATATCATCCTCTGTATGCGCTGAAGTATTTCAGCTTGGATCATGATCGTTGCAGCATACAGATGAAGTTGTTGACATTTTCTGCGAAACATATTCTGAGCTTCAGCTTGAAAGGCTGCAGTAAACACCTCTTCTATAGGCAGCTCAATTCAACATAGGACGAAGGTCATCATGCAGAATAAAATGCACAGCTCTGCTGAGAAATGACTGGATTGGCTGCAGGAATATAAGCACCATATTTCTTCCAGCTGTATGTGTGTGTCAGGAAGAGCCCTCAGCCCAGTTCCCAGCTCCCTCCAGTATGGGGATATTTTTGTTCATAAAAGATGCACAATAGTTATAGTATTTGTAACCGGATGATGATGATGATGATGATGGGGTGTGTGTAGGTGGATTTTGTGTGTGCTACGATGTGTCACCAAACTTGAACAGTTGCTGACTCAGCCCGAGAATATCCACACTTGGAAAACTGCACACAAAAATATGTGCTGTTATTCCTCCTCGCAATATATTACAGTCACTGCAGTGTACATGTTAGTGCACATGATGCTATGGATGACTGAAGGTTACACCTGCACTCTTTCTCACCTTTTCCTGAACTCGTATAAAAGATGTCGAGCTCTGTGTTAAAAATTCTATTGAAGCCGGAAAGTGTTCTCGCGGCGCTCCTTCAGACCATAAAAATGTCTGTTTGTGGGGGAAAAAGAGAGAAATAAAAACATGGAATAGCACCTGAAGATTTCTTCTTTTCATCCTGGACAAAGTCTGATCCGGGTCACACCAGAGACTGTGTTTAAAACAGAGAAGGTACCTGAACTGTTGCTCACCTTTTCCTGAACTCGTCCAAAACATGCAGAGCTATGCAATAAAGTTGAAATAATATAATGTCAGAGATCATCAACAACAATAAAGTAAGTCATATGTCCATCTGCTCACAGTTGAAATGATGCAAACCAGGAGACTTTATCTTCTATTTTATTTGTGCACTTTATTTTTGTCATTCAGGTCAGAACACACCCGTCCCTCTGCACAGCTGAGCCCCGGGCTTTGTCCTGCTGCCCTTTTAGTTTTTGGCACATCATAGAAAGAATACAGATAAAAAAAGGGATGTTAGTACTTTTGAATTTCTGGACATATTTTGTTGTTTTGAAAGAATAACATAAAACTTTAAAATACCAGAAATACTGCACCGGAGAAATCACAATATTTTGGCCAACAGGAGCAGCTAGATTGATGGCTGACTGCCTGAGGAGACCTTTCCTTCTCTGTTGGTTATATCGTCTACTGGCTTCTAGATTTACTTTGAAAAACAAGGGGAGGTTTGTAGCTGGGATGCAAAGTGTGAGGTCAGTTTCTATTGTCCACTGCAATCATCTGAATCTCATCATCAGTACCTGAAAAACAGAAGATTTTCTTCCACCTTCGGTGCTTGTTTTAAATAGCGGATATCATGTCATTCCTTGAGTTATGCAGCAGGAACCTGTACCTGTCTATATTGCAGCAAGACAGCTGCCACACGCTGGCCCTGGCATCAGGCCTCGTCTGTCACCTGGTCCCTGTGAATCTGAAGCTTGGTTTTGGTCCCAGCTCCTCAGTAACAAGGTAGCTGCAGGATATGAAGTGACTGCACCGTGCTCCTCGCTCACACTAACGTCCTCTGAAAACATTTTCACTTCGCTGAGCTTGAAAACAGAAAAAAAAGGAGCTGACTTTCTGTGTCATTTGTTTGTGTTTTAGTTACTCATATTTACATTTCGTTCATTTGAACTGCTTCACAGTGAGAATCACAAAGCAGCCATTTTAGAGCTGCCAGTTAACGGAGCCTGTCTTTGGACTGTGGGAGAAACTGACACTCTAAAAAAGATGTGAATCTTTGTGTGAATGTGTTGGACTGTGTGTGTGTGTGTGTGTGTGTGCTTGTCCGAGGTGTTTCCTGCCTTTTGCCAACGCATACTGACAAAACGATATTGAATGGGAATAAACTGGTGTTGAAAACATTCATTGGCCCATTATTCCCAGAACCCCAACAGTCCAAAAAATGTATCATCTGTCCAAGAGCCCGTTATCCTGAAAACAAAAGGCCTCTGCTCCGAAGGTCTGTCTGTTGGTTTTGAAAATACGTTCTCAATGGAGTTTTTGTGCCCGTAATATCTTCAGCTGCCTTCACATGATAAGATAAGGTCGGACGCAGAGACAAAGCGCAGTGCGAATATAAATAAACTATGTGCTACCAGTGAAGCTACTCCATCGCGGTATGTTAAAACATGTTGAGTTATTGGGAAAGGTCTCCGCTCTCTACCTGCCCTCTTCCTTCTTGCATGTATCGTTGCTAGGCTACGTGACAAACGGCTGTTGTCTCATTGGTCGTGCTTGAAAAGGTCAGCGGCAGCAGAGGTCAAAGTTGAAATAAACTGAAACTCTTTAGTGCAGCAGCGTGCACCGCCGAGAGTAACACTTTGTCCGGTTGGGCGTCACTACTACTGCGTTTTGACGGGTGACCTTTGTTGTCATGGTAACAATAATAAACATGTGAAACTGTCACAGTTTGTTAGGTTTAGGGAAAAGATCGTGACTTGGGTTAAAATAATCACATCGGTAGTATCAGTTAGGTCACATATGTGATTATTCCATGCAGTATTTTCAGGGTCAAAACTTGACGGTAATGCTGACTTTTTGTTTGTTACAGATTCATTCTAGTTTCAACTTGAACTCTTAAACTTTGCTTTGCAGCCAGTGAGTCAGTTTTCTGTTTGCTTTCATTGGCATGTTCATCTTATACTGCTTTTTGAAGCAATAAAAGTTAGTAGTGTACAGTACAAATAGAAGTAGTAAGCAACTAGTTTGCCTTTATTTCAGAGAGAAATATTCCACTGTATGCAGCAGCCAAGATCTCAGCTCTGACATTAATCATTTAATGTTCACAGTGTGTGTGTGTGTATCCCTGTGGTGTTGGTTCAGCTTTAAAAAGATCCCTCTATTTGTCCCCTACAAAGACGCTCAGCAGCTAGAAGCTTTGTGGTCCTCGGCAGCTGTCAGACGTATCAGCGAGGACTTCGATTTCATTACAGCAAATCCAGAACAGACTATT
The DNA here is from genome assembly GCA_036365135.1 of Miichthys miiuy. Lineage (NCBI taxonomy): Eukaryota > Metazoa > Chordata > Actinopteri > Sciaenidae > Miichthys > Miichthys miiuy. The sequence continues at coordinate 3,637,418 of CM071607.1, read as the reverse complement.
GACTCATTAGATTCCCTTTTGAAAAAGTTAGATGAAGCCGCAGCAGAAACAGAGACACTGTGACTCATTTCATCAGGAACACACTCGCACACACACACACACACCTCACGGTGATGAGCTTTCCAAGGCTGAACTGGTGCAGGAAGGAACTGAGCACAGATTGGATATGTGATACATGGTGTGTGTACTGTACGTGTGTGTGTGTGTGTGTAGTAGTCTGTATGAAAGGGAAAGATCGGAATAGCTCTCAGTGTTCCCTGCGTGAGCCACATATTAAACCCAAAGTTGATAAAACTGCTCAGACTGCAATTTATTTCAAAGTTCCTCCTCTAAATTACTTGAGTAATGATTTCCCAAGTCCACTTGTTTACTCATTCCTGGGTTTCTCTGCAGCGCCGTCTCCTCGACTAACTGTGTTTGTGTTTGTGTGTTGTTTTTTTAATTATTGATTAATATTTCTGGTGTGTGAAAAATGGTTATCGCTGCAACAGCATCAGTCATCAGAACAATTTATAAATGAATGCAATCCTGATTTAAATGAGCGTTACTCGTGTTCAAACATCCACAGAACTCCTGTGTAAACAGCTCTCTCTAATGTTGTACTCACTGGACATTTAACCGCGTATCCGCTCGTCTGCAGAGCTGCAGGTCCTTCCTGCTAAAAATATGTATGCTCATAATAGCATGAGGGTCACATCAGTCTGCATGTAAATAATAGGCCTCAATCAAGTGAAGTTTTTCCTACTGTAGCGCTGATTGCAGCACACTGTAAAAAGCGGATAACATGTAGCAGCTCATTGGTTTACAGTGCACCGAGCTCAGCACCTCTTCTTCTTCTTCTTCTTCTGTCTCTTACATCATAGCTCACAGGAACTGCACTGACATTTCTGGGAAAAATAATCCCACACTGTTCTGCAACACAGCAGGCTTTGTGTTGTCTCAGTAAAATGTATTGAGCTTTTATTGGAGTCAAACCACCGGTACCGGATACGCTGCATGATGTCCAGCGTGTCTGAGACTATACAATAACCAAAAAGGTCAGAACCACATATGTATCCATGTATGAGAGGTCTGACTCCTACATGCTGACTCACGCTGAGTCATGCTGCTTGAGTTCCCCTCTAAATGTCTTAAAATGTGAAAAATAATTGTTGTAACCATGACAGTAAAAAAAAAAAAAAAGTGGGTGGCCTTTTTGGCATGGCCTTTTTTGTCCTCTGGCATTCCTGGTGGGCACATTACCATAAATGTAGATTACTACAGTTAAATGTACAATACCCCGTTAGACATCGTTAGGCATTCATTCCATTCAGCTGACAGCAATATGAATAAAGAAAGAGAGCAGGCATGCAGAAAGTGCTCCGCCATCAGCCTCTTAGCCTTCAGGAGAAATCAATCACAGAAAATCAGACTTTTCTTTATTTTAACAGTGATCCTCTTCAGGACTCACTCCCTTGTGTGTATAAGCACTTGCACAAATACCCGGCGAGAGTTGATTTGGTGATTTGTAGGTCAAAAGCTGATGTCTAGACGTCTGAGTGAAAACTTGGCTACATTTGGATGGAAGGTTAGACTTCACATAAACAATATTTCACTGACTGTATTTCAATGAGGCTCGACCTCATTAAAATACCGTTGGGACAATAGTTACATTTACGTTTTAACCTGTTTTAAAATAGATATTTAGACGTCTTTTCGACAGCTTTGCTAACAAAGCCAAACATCAACTGCAGCAACACAGGACACAGCAGACAGCTAATCACTTAACGCCCCAGCTTGGCGTCTCACTTTCAGCCTTTTATTTCACCAAGCTCTCGCCAAAGTCAGTCCCAGATTCACTCTTATCCAACAGCTTCTTGCTTGGTCACTCTCTCCTTTTTCTCCCTAAAGCTTCCTCTGTCAACACTTTCTTCACCTCTGTCATCTCCTCTGAGGGAGCTTAGCTTTTATTTATGTAAATGAAGACACTGTAGATCATCACCCCAACAGGTACTGTCCTCAAAGTGCAACACATTTCTGGAACATGCCCAGTAAATAATAAATCAGGGGAAATCGTGTGATGTGCTTGTTTCTCCTTCATGTGGGATCACCACATGAGTTTGCTCAGGGTTGTCTCAGATATCCACATCCATAGGGTACGATCCTGAAGAAATCCTGGAGGCTGAAACTTCTCCATGCCATGCACAGCCACCGCGAGGAGCTGCCTAATGTTTTATTCACACTTCCACATGTACTGAAAACAGTTATTTTGTCAGCTTGTAAGGACCCTGTGTTGTTCACTGTCCTCTGAAAAGTAGCAGGTTAGCTGTTTTTCAGGAGCAGGCGTCTTCTTCTTCACTCAGCTCTTTTGAGCATCACTTAGAGAAGTGAGAGAAACACGAAGCTGCAGTCTGTCAGAGAGAGCCTTTCTGATTTTGTTGGTTGGTTGGTGAGCCGCTCGTCGCTCTTGTTTCAGGCTTTGTACATCAGTCAGTGTCTAGTGTGAACTGGGGCATCTGTCAGAGGAAGAACCTCTGCCAGAGGCGGGTTGGTGGGTAAATATGTGAAGCAAACACCCACAAGAGATTTATGACATGTGTCTATATCTATCACTGATTTCAGGCTATCAGATAACAAAAATATGTTTGAACTGAAACAAAATATGAAATGGTGCCATTTGAAAAAAAAAGTACTTTGAGTTTCGTCAATCTTCGCAGAAATGACGAGAAAACCGGAAACTGGATGATTTAACTTTGCAAATAAAAGTTTGAAACCAAAAACAATGACACAATGAAAAGCGAAGACGTTAAAAAACAAACGATAAAATGTCATTTTAGATCAATTTTGAAGAGAAACAAGATTTTTTTTACAGCAACATTATAACACCGTGCGCCTGCGGGAGGCAGTGAACACATTATTTTGAAAGTTTTCACCGGAAAACACCATTTTTATTTGGCTGCTTTGACACAGGTTCACTTTTTAAAGGTGGAGCTGATGAAGAGGAGCAGTGACAGTCAGTGGGGAAGATTAATCGTGTTAAAAAGCTCTGGACGGTGGAAACAGTTCATCAGCTGGGGAAAAAAATGAAACAATAAAGCTAAAAAAAAACCAAACAAGAGTGAAATCAGCCAATCGCTGCTCTCCTGTTCGATTACGTATCGATTTGGGTTGGAGCGTCTCTTTCAGCCACCGGGCTGCTCTCATCAATCTTACCGACGCACCGCACCTGTGTGTGTGTGTGTGTGTGAGAGAGAGAGAGTGAGTGTGTGAGTGTGTTTGTGGCTCTCCAGTCTGTGGGATTTTACTTTGAGCTTTGCAGTGAAACCTCTTCCTCTCATTAGACTCGTGAATTTAAGCGGACGCGACGCGGAATGAGAGGAGATTAAGAAATTGATGAGAGTTTGGTGAAAAGTCCAACTCGCCTGACGCGCGGCGCGCTGCTGCTGCTGGACTTCATATCAGAGAAGAAGAAAAACACACACGGTGTGACTTTTCATCTCATAACGATGGGAACAAATGACTGCACTACACTCCCACAATAAAGGATTAATTCTGTAACAACACAGCGAGCAACTCGGATCGATCAACGAGGCTGAGAGTCAACCACAAGTCTCTAAACTGGATCCTACTGCGGGCATCGATTCACGGATTTGACTGATCACCTTCAGACGCTGAACACCCTCAAAGGTAAGATGGAGAAGTGGACAGTAATTTGCTCTCTGTGGGGGATGAATAGGCGTATTTTGGGTGAAGCGCTCCCCTCAGGCCCACACCTGTTGTTTGGATCGGTCCTGCGGGTGTCCACTCAGAAGACTGTCTTAATATCTGTTCATTCGTCTCCCCTGTGTGTCTCAGCAGGTGGTTAATTCTGTGGACGACGTGTGTTAACAGACTATAAAATGAGTCAGATTAATATTTCATTTCTTGTCTTTGTGTGATGAGCTTTGGAGACTGCAGCAGCAGCAGCGTCGTCTGTCAGTGTTTCTTAAAGTTTTTGATTGATTATTGTGGCTCGACCTGATGCTGATGAATCATCTTTCCGCATTTAAAACACGACATGCTGCCTTCATGCTGCTTGTGTGATTATTTTAAACCAACATCATGACTCTCCCTCTCGACCAGAACAACATAAATCTGTCTCCCGGTGAGAGAATCACTGACACGAACGTCTGTTGCATGAATGTAGTTTCTTTCGCACTGGTGACGAGCAGCTCACAGGAAGTGTGTGTGCTTGTTGTTGGGGGGCCGAGCTGTGAAGGGGCTCAGCGGAGCTCTCACTTTGGACCCCCCGCCCCGGCCACCCCCCAACTATCACCATCATCACCGCCACCATCACCATCCTCCTGTTGCGCAGCCTCCAACGCGCGCTCTTGTTCCACACGGTGGCGCACGCTGTTACGCACGGCGCGCTCTCCCGGAGATGTGGCGCTGTGTGTGTGTGATGTGGCTTCACAGCATCCCCGTGTTGACCTGCAGAGCGCACTGTAAGCATAATCCACTGGGATATAAAGGCGACTGTGTGTGTGTGTGTCTTTTGCACACACACACACACACACACACACACACACACACACTTGGTCTCACCTCATCTGTCAGTCTTGCTCCCTGTCTTTGTCTTTCTGGTCAGCTGCTGGTGGTCTGTCATTCCTTATTTGACTGTCTGTCTCTCCCTCTCCCTCTCCTCTCTCCTCTCTTCCTCTCTCCTCTCTCCCTCTCTCTCTCCCTCTCTCCTCTCTCCTCTCTCCCTCCTCTCTCTCCCTCTCCCTCTCTAGCCTCTCCCTGTGTATTTTGTGAGCACAGCCGCAGGCAGGCAGGGCTGAGTCTGTCATTGGGACTCACTAATGAGCCCTCCATTCTGTCTCCCCATGTGGAGGAATGTTTGCTCTGGAGAGTGAGTGAGAGAGAGTAGGGAGAGAGGAGTCTGAGAGAGGAGAGGGAGGGAGGAGTGAGGAGCCAAGGAGTGGAGCATGAGAGGAGCTGTTGTACCTGCTGCTCTCACTGCTCAAATATTAACAACGGGTTTCTGGGAACCGATGCCGCTGCTCTGGGACAAGCCCAAACTGTGGAGGCAGCCGGGCTCAGTGGTTTGTGGACAGGCAGTCTGCTGCTGCTGCTGCTGCTGGAGGCACCGCTGCATCTAAGAGTCTGATGGAGGAGGAGGTCACAGAGCCCGATCCTCAGACAGTGGAGCCCACCGGCATGCCGCCGCCGCTGCCGGGGACACACTCTGAGGTAAATGGAGACTTGCCGGGCAACCCATACCTGAGGGACGGGGCGGTGGTGGATGTGATGGAGAGTCCGGCGAGGGAGCCTGTTGTGCTGCAGGATCCTGCTGAGTACAGCCAAAGCCACCAGTATGGGTAAGAATCAGCAGACAGAGACAGAGAGAGTCTGTTGCTGCAGGAAGCAGCTCATAATGTGTGCAGAGAGGTAGCACTTGTGTGGGACCCTCCCTTCTCTTTTCCCAGTTTGGAGAGCGTTTGACTCCTGTATCGCAGTGATGCTTTGATGAATTGACTTTGCACTCAGTTGGCTGCATTTTAAAGCACGTTGTGTGCCTCTACTGCACGGCTCACAGCACTGGAGAGTCATTTAACCATAAATTGCTGTTACAGAAGGTTCGGGCATGTGACATTGATTCATATTAATAATTTTCACTGTGTTATTTACATCACAGAGGCAGATTTTGGCACACACGTTTGTTTTGTTGTCTGTGTTGGATAACTTGGAACAGATACGGCCGGGTGGTCCGAAGCACTTGGTAAATAATCCATCTTAACCACGACTTGTGGATGGAACTGCTCTGTTTGATTTATTTTAGCATCTCCTTTGTGTGTTTGCTGCAGCAGTGCACGGCACTGTCAAAGGCTCATTGTGTTTACACAGATTCTTATTATGAGTGGATAGAGTCATCAGACGGCACCGAGCTGCCTCGTTATTTGGAAACGCCACCGAGAATGTCAATAAAACTGAAGTGTGACCAGAATACTTCACTTCTGACTTGATATAAAGTTTACAGATTCTATAAAAATCTGAATCTTGGCCGTGTTTTTAAAAGTGCTGTCATTTTTCTGAACTGGCCGTTTGTTTTACGACCAGTTGGCTGCATGCATGTTTGTTGGCAGTGATGGAAACTATTAAAGCCACACTGAAAACTTCATTTCTCTCTCTGGCTGGAAACTTTTTAAGTATTCTGCGAATGTAGCCACACCTCAGTCTGTGTTGTCTTCGCAGGTGTTTTTTCTCGCTCGCTGATAATCAAACTAGAAATTTGAACCAGTGGCTAGCGGTGCCGAAGGTGTTAACTGCCCTGTATGTGCGTGGATTCATGCTGAAAGCAAACCTCACCTTTTCTTTGGTGTTCTAGTTCAGCAGGTTTTCAGTGTGATGGGAAGGAATGCCAATTCATCAGTGTTTTCTTTTCTGAAGGGGACTCGCATCCTGCTGATAACTTGGTGTATTTAAACTGTGTCTTTTCTCAACATACTCATAAAGATGTCACTGTGTCATGCTCCTCGTCACACAGTCGGATTCATGAGCTTGAGGGTCTGCTGCCGGTACACAATGTTCCCCCTTTATTATCTGCCCATTGCTATTGGCTGTTGTGCTGCAGGGTCTGATGTGAGAAATTGCCATCTGGCCTCCTTGTCATGCAGAAAGCTTTGAATAAAGCTGTGCTCATTTCATCAGGACAGGTTGCACTCTCTCAGAAGTGAGGACGGGTTTGGTACTCTGGTGTGGTCGCGGTGGGTTCATTAGTCATGTCCCATAGAAAGAGAGAGAGAGAGAGAGGTTTGGTGCTCTCAGGTCTGAGATCAGAGAGCATAAATAGTCTGTTTACTGTCAGGCCACAAAATATCTGCCTGGACAAAAAACACTGAATGAGTATTTCAAAAAGACGAGGTTAAATCCTCTTTAAGTAGATTTATTGTGATTTTTATAGTCTATTAACCAACCACATGGAAAATGTAAAGTTTAAGACTTTTATAGAGAAATGGTGAACCTAAGAGCTTAGACAATTCATTCTGTTTTTAATCGACACCATTTTGATTCATTGTTAGTAATTTATCTCTTCTGAGGATTATCTTCTTTTCATGGCATCACGACTAGCTGAATTGTTTTGGGCGATCTGAAGACTGAATGCGAGATTCGTTTCCATCCGATGTCTTTGCTTTCTCAGCCACACGTCCATGTTGGATGCTGTAAGGCGAGATCTAGTTGTTGGACAAGAGGAATGAGTTCCTCATGCCTCCTCATCGGTTCTCTGAGGACATGCAGCGTTTTAATGGCAACGGCATAATTGCAGCTTAGTGCTTCTTCCTTCAGGGTCACTGTGTTTTGATTAGTCATGACATCTTTGTCTTATCCTTGAAGTGTCAGTACAAGTAGTGCTTTCCATGTAAGACGTGCACGCAACTTGATGGAGGTGGTTTTATTTATGTCTCGGCTGTAATTGGGTTCAGTTTTGCTGTGACCCGTTCTTAACAATGCTGGAAAGACTTAAAAGGGCCATAATGATGCAGCGAGAGTTCGTCTTCTGTCAGGCTACCTCCAAATAGTTTTATTGTGGGTGACAATGCTCTGAATGGTTTTTATTTTCTTGAGCTTTTTACTTACAGAACAAAAACTTTTTTTAGAGATTTTGAGAAGAAATGTCTCGCGCGTTCACACCACAGTAAACGCAGTTTCTGCAAGACTGATTGTAGATCATCAGAATTGAGACATTATCATTAAATCCAGCGTGTGTGCAGCCGTCCGCTATGCATCATTTTAATCACTATAATCCATCAAATAAAAGAAGAAAGATGAATTTCTGTGTCCTGTCTACTGAACTTTTTTTTTCATTAGGAGCATTCGAAGTGTTCAAATATGTTCAGACGTTTCTCTGATAATTGGATCATCTTGATTGACAGTGTTACCTTTACTCAGGTAGATATATTTTATTGTTACATGTCGTATTGAATGAATTAGTAGTAGTGTGTTTGATTTCCGTATGCCAGCGGCCACATTTTTCTCAGCTGTCAAACTTCATGTCACTTTTTAGAAACTCTAGAAATGAATCCTCTGGTCAGAGATGAATCATGGCGCAGAAGCACATTCAAGCTTAAATATGAAGCTCGGGAGCCGTCAGAGTGGCACTGAGATTAAATTCCACAGGTCCAATCAAGCCAGCGCGGCCGTCAACAGCTGTGTGTGTCCTGTCAACTCAAAGTGTCCTTGAGCGAGACACTGAGTCCGGACTCACTCATTCGCTGGAAGTTACTCTGGATGTAACAGCATTAGCTAATGGCCTCAACGTGATGTAAAATCTGAGTGACTACCCCATAAAACCGGGGCAGGTTTATTCTGCTTCGAGTGTCACCTTCATGTGTGCTTTTTACACATTGTTGCGTCGTTCTTGGCCAGCCAAGACTTCACCCTGTTTGGGCCTCCATGCTTTAACACAAGACGGCTTCTTTACGGTGCACGTGAAGGTAATGAGTGAAGCTGATATGATTAGCTGATCAATGGATGGACTCACACACGTCAGGATTTGCTGCTTCTACAAACTGTGATGTACATTTCTCTCTTATCGAATAAAGATTTAATCGCTCAATCAAATGACTAATCAACAGTGAAACGTTGCAGATGTGAGAAAGCGTCTGTTTGTCCTCAAAGAGTTGGTAATGCAGAACACAGAGGCAGCAGCCAGTGATTTTATCTGTGAACCATTTCTACGGCTCATTTTTATCAGCCAGTCAATCTGACTATTAAATCCCAGAATCCTCGCCTCTTTTTCTGTTGAGCTGATACATCACAGTATGCGGGGAATAGTGATTTAACCGAAAGGGGAAAAAAAAAAATGGATGTGGACTTGGTTTAAGGTCGTGGTGATTACTTCCTGATTTAAGTGATTACTGTATGTTGCTCTGCTCCTGAAGGGCAAATTAGCTTGTTCAGCTGAGACCTTGATCAATTTAATCAAGTGTAATGATGCTGAAGGCTGTGAACAGCTCTGTTCAACGCCGTCTTCCTAAGGGGTTGGAGATCAGTTGTTTTACTGTTTCAGCACATTATCTTAGAGCTCATCTACAGCGTTAATGAACATTAGATCCTTGTGATGTATTACAGTGAAATATTGCTCCTCGCATTAATGTGCCGTGCTCTCTCCGGGCCCTGAGGCACGAACGCATCTTTGTTTGCCAGTGATGGCAAGTTTTGTGCTCCTCGGTGCACTCGCTCTTTTGGAAAGGACAAATACGTCGATACATGTAGCTGCTGCTGGACCTCATCTTTGCAAAGCTGTGCGTGGCCGTCAAAGCTCCAAAGCAGCAAGTTGTTATTCAGTTTGAACTGATGGGAAAGGCTCTGCCCTTTGAGAATCTGTGCAGTCATGAGAATTCTTAATAAACCCACATCAACATTAAATCTTAATTCAATCAAAAAATACCAGAATACCTCATGAGTTGGAGGCGGAAGGAGCTGCAGCTGCAAGCAGTATCATCAGAGTGATGCTGATGGGTGTCTGTGTGCCTTGTCAGTAGCCTCCCACCTGCTTTGAAAGTCCCAGTTCTCAAAGTCAACTACGCTTTCTGGGGGGCTTTAATGTTTGACCGCTGATTAGCCTGTCAATAATCAACCGAAGCAGCTGGGGGAGGGGAGGTGTGGTGCACAGGTCTTGACCAATGACAGCATCGCAACCTGTGTGGCGGATGTTGCAGTGCATTGTGGGATTTGTAGTATGAGCGGTGGGAGTGTGATTTACCATTACGTATGAAGTTATCTCCTTGAGTTTGAGTGTCCGCACCGTACACCTGCATGAATATGACTGAACGTCATGAGCCGCCTCACGTCTGTGAATGAGCCAATGATGGTGAAGTCGATGTCAGTCAGCAGAACTTCACTCCACGTCATCGATCAGTCGATTACTTATTGAAATTGCTTTTTTTTTTCTAACCAACAGTCCAAACATCAAAGATTCAAATCAAGACACGTCACACAAGAGAAAACTATCACCACAATGTCCATTTAGAACGGAGCAGCTTGTGATTGTTTTCGACTTGTCTCTCTGTGGTCCTCGTTGCTGAACGCATGTCTGTCCTCTGCTTGCTGCTGGTTAGCATGAGCTTTTAGCTGGATAAGCAGATTATTTAAGGATGCAGAGCCAAAGTGACAGAAACGTGAGAAGACTCTCAATGGATTCCCCGATTGCCCTCCATGCTTGCATACAGAGCACATAAAGAGCACACACACACAGCAAAGCAAAGGGCAAAGGTGTGAGCTGCACAACTTCACTTTTAGTCACTCGTCTCTCAGATTTGTCTTTTCTAAACAAGACATCGAGTTATTACACACTGGATGCTCAGTCTGGTCCTGAAGGATTCACCGTAGTGAAATGTATGCAAATCCTGTCCCTGCATGGTAAATCCCTCTGATCAATACACCCAGGATAGTGTACACCTGCGTCAAACAGCTGACAAACATCTAGAGGTCGGCTCATAACGTTAATACGGAGCGAACGGACAAGAGCGATGATTGTAATATTCATAATGACAGCTGAGAGATGACTGAATAATTGATGAATTAGAAAATGAGAAATCCTGACATTACAACACAAAGCGAGCTGCTCGTAAAAAAAGCTTTAGGCGTCGCTGCAGACGTCTTGATATGCATGCTTATTAAACTGACAAACAAGAAAGATGCCGGGACCAGTTTTCAATTTGTGAGGTAAGAGACGGTTGACAGCTCGAACCAGTGAAACATGAGCATCGGACATCGAGCTAAAAGCCTTCACAGGGGGCTAAAACTTTAAGTTAGCCTCTTTCACTCCACTCCTCTCTACCATTTTACCTTTCTTTAGGGGAGGTAGCAGGTCCACAGTGTGTATACATGTGTGTGCATGCATCATCTGAAAGCTGGGAACCTGAAGATTAATTTGACATGCAGCAATATGTGTCTAGTTTTGTGTTTTGATAAGGCGAATATTCAAGTGTTGAAAGCCACACCTTTCCGCCATCTTAGCTTAGGGTATGTTGCCACATATACTCTATAGATAATGTGTTAAACTGACAGGTAAAGCAGTTTAAATGTTACAAATACTCTCTAAACTATCTGTATCCAAATAAAGTGTCACCCAAAATCAGTTTTTACACGAGAGCAGTGCCATAAACTTCAGTTTAAGAGCCGGCTAAAGGTTTTGTTAGAGCAGGATCCACAAGCCAGAGAGATTTAAAGCATTAATAATGTTAATAAAACATTAGTTACAGTTATCTTATAAACTCTTTGTTATCTTACTGTAAGTGTGCTTTACTACAGAGCAGTATGAGCAGTGCCGGGAAGTGTGTAGTGTATTATATAACGGTTTAATAAGATAGATTTAGGAGGAAGCTAGAACATTACAAGCTGAAGAATTGGACTCATTCATCTCAGGAGAGTTCATATTTGTGAACAGCTGCATTCATGCATCATGCCGAGGATAACACACTCTGTGTTTATCACACTCGATGCTCCTGAAAACCCAAAAAAACCTGAACTGCTGCATGTCGAATCTGTCCTCCAGCTTTTCCGAACTTTGAGACGCGTGTTGAATGTTGAGTTTGCGTTATCACGGTTCGGGTAATGATGATGGTTTTCTGGACTTTGTGGAAACATGATATTTAAAGTTCAGCTGATAGTGAGCCGTATGGGGAAGCGTGACGCTTCAGAGCAGCCCGGCGTTCTGCTCTGCTCTCTCGGTGTAATGTCTCGGCCCATTTTGAACTCCTCGTTTTGTCTCTGAAGCGTCTCTTCCAAGTGCTCATCGAGACGAAATCCAATTAGAGGGACGGAAGTAGGCGCCCAAATCTCTCTGCTCTGTGTGCTCTTATTTTCCTCCTGTGCCCTTGGGCTTCGATTTATTGAATAATTAATTGCCTCAGTCACATTTGCACATACAGTACACACGCGCATGCTCTCATGCACGACACACACACACACACACGCATTCACTACATTCACCTCTGGCTATACGAGTTTCCTCGCTGTGTGACTTCCCATTTAGCGAATGAGTTCTGCTTCATTTATGGATCTCGTTTATGCGCTGCCCCTCGGACCTTAATTTGTTTTAGCTTCACCAAAATCACAAATGGGCGAACCAGCTTCCTGTTGCTTATTACCGGTTCACATTTCATATTGCTTTTTACTTTAAAAGAAGATTTATGCACCTCACAGGTCAGTTCTCATAATTTGACTCTGTGAGTGGCTAATTTGGGTAACAGGTTTCACCTGTAATGATGATTTTCCCACCTACCTTGTTTGGAAACATATAATGTGTGGAGCTTTTAGCTGGTTCAGCCTCTTCTTCCTTCCCTGGTGTCTAAATGTTTCCTTCTGTCGTCCCTCAGGGAGAAGATGCCGTTCCACCATGTGACGGCAGGCCTGCTCTACAAAGGGAATTACCTGAGCCGCTCGCTCTCAGACAGTGACAGCGACGTGTTGGCCAGCATCTCTGTGGAGGAGCTCGGCGGTAAGGCTTCTCCGTAAACTGTCTGGCTGCTGTCCTGCCTTATGCTTAATGTCCATTTAAAGTGATTTGGCTGCTGCTGCCTGCCTTTCTAACCCCCATAATCATTGCCAAGATTTTACTACATGAAGATATTTTATATATTTTATATCAGCTGTATGTTCTTCCTGTAATCTCTTCTCGAAGAAGAAAAAAAAAGGTGTGTGTGCGTGCCTGTAGCTACAGCTAAAATTTCATTTATTTGGAAGAGGTAACGCTAAGGTCAGCTCCACACTGCAAAAAGAAAAACAGACTGAAATATTTGCTCTTGGAATCTAGTGCGGCATACAAATAATTGAAAACTCATTGCAGTTTTATGTTTAGTTGTGCTTCACGCCCGCTTGACGGTGGTGCAGAACCAAAGCGGAGAGAAAGAACATCAGTGTCAAAAGAAAAGCAACAAAGATGTTGAGGATTTGGAAGATTTTTGTCTTTACAGTATGCAGAGCGCCAGAGGAAAGCAAACATGACTGGTCATGTGATTTTTAAGGCGGATCAGACGGTCACACAGTGGGAGTCACTGCGTAAAAAAAAAGACTATTTTTGGGCCTGTGCACACTGCAGAACCACAAATCCATATGGAGCTTTGTTTTTGTTTTCAGAAAACCTTTCCCACAGACACACAAATTATGTTTTTTATCAGGAAGCCAACAATAGCAAATAGACCGGTGACATGTTTTGGTTTAAAGGACTGGTCCAAGTTGCCACAGTCATGTCTTTTTTTGTCAGTAATGCTTTGCAAGACAATCCGGTGCGACAAACCCGGCAGCATCCTCCTCATCCGAGCCAACAAAGCACAGAAATGCATCATTCTCTAGGAAGCTTATCTCACCGGCAGCATTCACATCTGCTGGCTTCTCTTTGGCTTCATGTCTGCGCTGTAGCTGCGACTGTGTTTATGAACCCTTTTGTTTTGGAGTCTGTCTGAGAGTAATCACCTGGGCCTGTAGAACACAAACCTGATCAATTACAGTCTGCCGGAGTCAGCAGTGGCAGCCTCACAAGCAGCAAACAAACTCCACACCCTCAGTCCTCCAAAATATTAATCCAGCTATGCAACATTAAGCTGCTGCCTTGGAAAATTGGCTGCACGGTGCACGGTAATAGCCAGATACTCTGTCAGGGTCAGGTTTTAATATGCATGGCGATATTTGCAGCATATGAATTTCTCATTCCTGTTCCTTTGGGTTCATGTTGTTTGATGAATAATTCTGTTTAGAGGGTCCTCAGGAGGTCAGATAAACAGTATGGAACTGTAGCCTGTCAGCTGTACAATTACTATATTAGTATTTACTATATTTTCAATGGTCGTATCACAGCAGCTAGAGGGTCACCAGCGTGGATGTTTAGACTCTCTACTTATCGGAGATCTGAGTGGGAGAAATTAGTCATTCATTATGAAGTACTTGTCACCAAGGCGCTCAACCCATGAAAAATCTCACCCATTTTCTCAGTGGCATAAATTAGTCAGACCAGAGTGGACAGATGTCACACATCCGCGTCCTGCCGGGATCACCGCAGATTTCTCTTTGCACTGATGTCCCTCGACGACGAACGTTCATGAATCAACTTCATAAAATCATAAATAAAGACCTTCCGATTTAAATTTAGATCATGCCTTTTAATAATCAAATTCAAAAGTGAATCAGCTGCAGCGTAAACAGAAACCACGAGTGACTGATGCAAAGTGTAAACATCTTCAGGCTAAAGAAAGGACTCGCAGCTGCACGCAGCATCTTTACGCTGCTTGTTTGAGTCCCACAGAGCGCGACGAACACATTCATCTCCAATTAAAATAAGAAAACGAATAATTCTCCCTGATTTTTAGACTTTTTGACAGCACTAAGGCTCAGATTGTCCTTTTAACGTGTTTTTATATACCTGGAACGCGCATACTCATCTATCCAATCATATCCAGACATCTGCATGTGGTCTGAATACCTGGATCTAGTTAAAAGCACCTAACTTCTAACTCTTCCGATGCGAGCATAGAGTCGAGTGCAGGAGATTTATTAGAAACAAACGCACCGTGAGAAACGGTCTTACCTTTTGTTTTGTTTTTCAAGCATCATTAGAAACCCTGGTATGCGTCCCACCGACTCCTTTTCCCCGGTGCAGCTTACACGGCCTCCACATTCTGCACATTCAACACTTCTGCTTCACAATATTTAAAAAAGCAATTTAGTGTATTTGGCCTGGGCCATTGAAAAAGCTTGCAGCAGTGGGCCGAGCTGTCACACGTCTGGCGTGTTTCTGTAGATTTTTCATCTCTCAGGAGGAGCTGCTGTTACCTGTAGGGATTCATAAAGAGAACAACTGGCCCTCAGGTCTTTAGATGTATGGATAATGTGCGGATGATTTGACAGCAACATAAGTCAGCCATTTAGAGGCAGATGGCTGCTTTTTATCTCAGCAAGTTTTTTTTTTTTTTTTTTAGAAGTTATACTGAAAGAAACATGATTGACGAATCCTTTTGCATCGCTACCAGCTGAGCCGCTTAGGTAACAATTCTCTTCACAGCACTGGAAATGTGACTTTTCCCGACCCGTGTTTTCGCTCCATGTGACGCCTGAAGAACTGAGTATGTCATTATAACAGCCATGAGAGTTCAGTGTGCCGTGTACAGTCTTTAAACCAGTGCAGGGTCTTTAAATGTCACTTGCAGGATGCAGGGATGGTATTTAATTCATTTGAAAGAGACTTCACAAGTAGTCAGTGTGTGTGTGTGTGTGTGTGTGAACATGGAAACACTTCCTGCAAAGCCTGGCTGCAAATCCGAGTCACTGATCTTTGATACGAGCGAAAGTCAGAACCAGGAGCTCTTCTGTCACTCAACTGAGGTCCAGCTTTGAAGATTTACTTTAAGCGCTTACATCAAAGTGTCAGTTTGAATTAATCTGGTGATTCTTAACACTCAGCAACAACACGCTGACGTTCCTTCTGAAAGCGTTGAACCAAATTTGCAACGATGGCCACTGCTCACATCTTCATCATCTCTGCTGGCATTCATTCATCTTAAATGTGAAACACGGTCAATGCCACGGTCTCTTTCTGCTCCAGAAATTCACTGCAATTGTTCACGACATGAGTGCATCCTCTGTGCCCTCTGAGAGCAATTTGTACATCATCATCTTGCCGTTTCTGTCGTATTCATTAACAAATTTATGCAAATGAAGTTACAGTACGGTGCAGCGGGAACGGTGCAGGAGAATAGCCTGACTGTCAGTCAGTCAGCAAAGACAAACTACAACGCTCACCTTTATACTCTGCGCTCTCTGGTCGGCTCTTACATTCTGGCACAGAAAGCTCTCCTGTCATTATCCAGACCTGCTGCTGCTGTTGTATCCTGAGCTGCTTGTGCAAAGACTTAATGTAATGCACATTACCTGAGCAACAATTTAAGGATGTGGGGTTTTACTAAATTGAACATAATCTGCACTTGAAAGCGTCCGCCTATAAATAACTTCTGATGAAGAGATTATATGACAGTGATGGACATGAAGAGGTTAGTGCATAACACTACATCGTGTTCTTCCTCGTGTATATTCTTAGTCATGATGTTGCAGAGTGAAGTTGGTACTTTACACCACGCCAGGAGCTGCGTGAGGCCTGTGACCTTTTGATGGCATTTTGTGCGTTCATGGAAACTTATTTTCTTTCAATTTTATGCAAATCAAATGTTAAATACATTTTCTATGACCTCGGGCCAGCAGGGGTAGACATTAGCCAGAAATTCAAATTAATTCAACTTCGGGAACAGCAGGGACGTGAGTGCATTTCGCTTTGTGACTGAGAACTAACATCACTCCACTATTTTCACCAAATATGTTGTGCAGCTTCAGTATACTGGGATAGTGTACTGGAATGGCAAGCGCTCCGGTCTGCAGCAGTCAGCACAATATTCGGCAGATTCTAGTAGCGTCTAGACACTCCACTACATGTTGAGCTGAGTGCGTGGCCACAGTGGTGAGTTTCACAGTAAAGAAGTCCTGGAGACAGGCTTTACAGAGAAAGCTAAAATCGACTATTTTATTAAAGGTTTAGCGAAAGGGCAGGGGGGAGAAATCTTTCCTAGTCGGCACTCAGGCTCTTCTTTCAGTAAGCATGCTGAGCTGGACCAGACGGCAGTAAACCTGCGGGGAGGTTTGTGTCTCTCAGCCCACTGGCGCCGAGATTTCCTTGAAGGAACAAGAAAGGCTGATGGCCACCGGTATTAGGTAGCTAGTTTCCATGAATGGCAATCAGCAGTGAGCACTGAGAGACTTGGCTACCCACAGGACTAGTGCTGGGAGAAAGGAACTGGAACCAGGTGCAGTCTGTGTGTGTGTGTGTGTGTGTGTGTGTGACCGCCTGCAGCTCGCCGGCTGAACCTGAACTTGTCTGAGCCAGAGTTTGGGGAGCTCTCCAGGGTGCTGACTCTGGTTTCTCTCTCCTCGATCCCACGAGGACACAACACCTAAATTCATCAATGGAACTGGTGCCAGGACGCAAAGATGGAAGCAGTTTGTTTTCAGATCTGACACGATGTTGGAGATCAAAATCAGAAAATCATCTGTCAAAGCAAACAAACCAAAAATGTTGGTTAGATATGTTATAACTGCATTTAATGAGTACAGTTCTTTTTAATCCTGTGCGAGGTTCTTACTAATAAATCTGTCTAGATATAAAAATCGAGCTTCTTCACTGTCCGACCATCTTCCTTCCTTTACATTGTACAAAGATGACTAGTCATATTAACTCAAAGAGATTACAGCCATACACACACTCACAATGAACCCTTATCCTCAGACGTTTGAACACTGCGCTGATCATCATTTGCTGACAAAATGAACAACCTCAACCACTTTAAGATTCTGTTCCATCTAAGTTGGAGTCTGCTGTGACGCCTTTTTGTTACATTTTGTCCTTTTGGTAAAAAATGCTGTTTTGTAAAATGTCAGATTTGAGTTGGAAAGCAGCTCAATATTCCCCGCGTGCCACGAGTTTTGATGGATAGGAACATTTGAGCATGAAATGCACTGAGTCATTTGATAAACTAGTCTCTGGGCTGTTGTTCTGTTCCAACACATTCCAGACACAGGAAGTATTCAACAAAGGCCTGAGTCATTAATTGATTTATTCATGAAGACGCTCATCTTAATGCAGAGGAAATAATCTGTATGCTTCTGATGTGCGTTTGCTTGTGTGCAGTCTAGAAACTATTATCTCTACAACAGTGCCTGTGTTGTTACAAATGATGATGGTGCTGAACTTGCTCAGGACCGGCTGTCTGCGGATGCACTAACATGTCGTTTTGATGCAGGTCGGCGACTGTGACCTTATTATCTACTGTAGGTACTGAACACAGGCAAAATACTGTTCTCAGTTTTATGAGGCAGTTCATAATTTGCACTCCATTTCTGGTTTGTTGTTTCAAATGATTTGCCAGCAGGCTGCTTCAGGACGGCAGCAGATAATAAGTAATGATGATTGATGGGCTCGTTTCTTAATGACTGCTTTTTGGTTTCAGTTTGGCAATTTCCCGGTCCAAGCAGTCAGAAAAATGTTCGAAAGTGTTCTTTGATATTTAATATTGTCTTGTCTTGCGCTGTGTGTACTCATGAGAGCACTAGACCAAATTAACGGCAGCCAGTTGTGTTGTTTTTAAGTACTGACTCTTGAATGTTGGATGTGATAAAACTGAACTTGTTTTTGTCGCTGTTTGAGCCAGCGCCTGCAGAGACATGCAGTGTATGTCCTCTATATGCCCTTAACATCCTGACTCTCTGGCTCCCAGGAGGGATGGAGTTAAAGCATCTATTCCACTTTCCAGTCTCTGTCAAATTATTCAGTGCTCAACAGTGTGCTCATGCATGTCGTGCAGTCATAGTGTTCTTCAGAGAAGTGACATTCCACCTCTATTTAAAAACACCAGATGCCTGTCAGTCTCCCTCTCTCTCTACACCCTCTCCTGTCTGTAGGCACACTTATGAAATATGCATTTATTAAAGCACACTGAAGCCCACTGACTCCTTCCACCGACGACTCGATCGCACGCTGGGAAGCCGGTGAACCAGCTGCTGACTCAACTGAGTCAGTTCAGTGAAAATGCAGCCTGAGCAGCACAACATGCATGAGCTGCTGCTAAAACAACAAACCCAGGAGATGTGTATTAGCGCTAATATGATGATTCATGACCTGTGGTCGTAAATATGAAGTATGCCACGAACAGAATCGGATAGATG
Source organism: Miichthys miiuy (assembly GCA_036365135.1). NCBI lineage: Eukaryota > Metazoa > Chordata > Actinopteri > Sciaenidae > Miichthys > Miichthys miiuy. Next base: position 3,618,695 of record CM071607.1, on the reverse strand, counting down.
AGCTCATTTTATCTTAGATACGTGTTCACTGTTGGTCACAAAAGGTCCGACAAACATGTTGAGTACATTTCCATCCACAGAAAACAACATAATTTTAAATCCTGCATCGTTTACTAGCCTGCGGTCCTCTGCATCTATCTTTGCCTGTTAGCGCCACCTGTTGATCAGTGGAGTAGTGTGACACCATTGGCTGGGACTGCATCGCGTCATCTGTGTGCAACATCTACGTTTTTGTTCATCACATATTTAAAAAATCTTCTTCATCTGTCACCATCGTTCCAGTTTCATGTTCATGATTCGAGTTTTCTGTTCACCATGTCATGTGACAAATTTCTGTTCTTGTAATACTGTGAGCAGGACACTGACTTAAAAACCATCCTGACATATTCCAAACACTAAAAACCAGTACAGGCAGCTTGTAGCGTTGTACTACAAACTACACCTATAAAAAAAAAAACAACCACTGAGTTGAATCAACTTTGCTGCGAGGTCCCTGCAGAAACTGAGCGTTATATACGAGCATCACCACGTTGGTAATTTCTGCGCGGCTGTAAGACCTTTTATTATGTTCATTCCTTCACCTTAGCTCCTCTGCAGCTGCGGTATTTCTCACGAGGGTCGGTCAATAGAAAAGTGGAAATATGGAAAAGCACAGAGGTGTCATTTTTTTTGTTCTTTTTTTGCTCAAAGACAAAAAAGTAATTTGATCAACTGCAGTGTGTGTCAGACCCTCAGGGGTGAACGTATAAATCTGAGGGGTCACGAGATAAATAAAAGCTTCAGTGACAAAATGTGTTTCTGCCTTTTCTCTCTCTCTTTGCTTTGAGGCTGAATTTGGGCTCTATAAATAAAACTGACCTGACTTCTTCATCCCAATAGATATCATAGATATTCTGACTTCTTGGGTTCTCTCTTATGATAGTAATATAGTGAAAGCACGACTGAATCTGCTGCTGTATCTTGTAGCTGTAACAATCTGTGTTATCAGATGAGAAAGGACTCTCAGCCAAAACCTATGCTGATGAATGAAGCGGTAATGACTCAAACGTATAATAATAAGAGCTGAGATTTCTTCACACCTGTTAACTGCACATAACAGGAGTGGTTATGTATAGAGCAGCATCATATTCTACAATACATTTATTGATTGAAGGAAAAGTCCATTATCTTGAAGGTCGCAGGCTTTGGCCTGGCACAGCGCCGTGATGCAAACACATCTCGTCTAACTTGCAAACTCTTTTGAATGTTGCTTTGGATGACGAGCTAATTGAAAGATTAAAGATATGCTGTAAAATATGAAGGCAGAAGCGGAGCACAAAGCGAATAAAGGGATGCTCTGAAAGGTTAGAAAATGAGGAGCGGTGACGGCGGCTGTGACAGCAGGTGGAGAGAATGAATCGATGGGTGGAATTGATCTTGTTAACTTGAGGCGGTGGTGCGAGACCAATTGCATAACGTGCAGCCCAAAGCTGGGTCAGAGCAGGAGAGAGAGAGGGAGAAAGAGGAAGGCAGGTAGAGAGAGGTGTGGGGATGATGATGATGATGAACGAGGGGGAAGGGTGAAATGCCAAGTGACTTCATTAAATGGAAGATGAATTCAAAGTCAGGAGAAGTGTATCGCTGCCAAAGAAAGGAATCCCAAAAAATGTGAACAGAGGACAGCGTGAGGAAACTAACACTGAATAAGTGTGTGTTTGTGGAAGCAGGAGGTGCGGGCATTGTTTGTAGATGCTGAGTTGATTTCCTGTTTATCTTGGCAGAGATCCGGGAGGCGTTTAAGGTGCTGGATCGTGACGGAAACGGGTTCATTTCCAAACAGGAGCTGGGTATGGCCATGCGCTCTCTGGGTTACATGCCCAGTGAGGTGGAGCTGGCCATCATCATGCAGAGACTAGACATGGATGGTGAGTCACACACACATGCACACACACGCACACAGGTGTAAAAATATACTGTGCGATGCAGATCCTCTTATGTGTTACATCAAGCACAGACATAAAAAACAATTCTCCATTGTAAAAATGTAAATATTGCGAGGTGCACTCCTCCCTGTTACATATTCCTCTGTGTCCTGCAGAGACAAAATGTGTTATCCATGCCTGAGTATGTTCTCATTTGAGTCTCAGCCACACGCCATTTCTACCTGACATGAACGCACCGCGGTGAAACTAAATGAAGAAATATGTGAGATGAATGAAATGTATGTGCACACCGCAGCAGCTGACTCCAGTGTGGAAATGCATTACAAAACTGTGACATAAAAATACATCCAGAGTGCCGATGCTTCCTGCTGTCCAAACATTAAGATCTGAATCAGCTGAGGTTTATTTCTGCAGCTCCGTCTTCACCTCTAACCTTCTCTCCTTTCCAGAGAACGCTCTCAGCGACTAAACACCAGCACAACACAATCCCTCTTCTTGCAGACTGCATTTGTGCAGAGTGAGGTTTCATGCAAAGCCGTCTACATTAACTGTGACTGACACTTTATAAAGGATAGACTCTTAAAATGGTAAAGGCAGGGATGAGGAAAATGCAGTATGCAAATGTCAGATCACTGGGAAAATATTCAAATTCTTCTGCTGCCATCGCCGCCTTTCATAAGTGCTTTTGAGTTTCACAGTGAGAGAGAAATACTGTATATGTTCAAGGCTGAATATTAAAGTTTAAGAAGTGAGGCTGTCTTTATTCGTCTTCTGACTCATCCGCTTCTGAATCTCCGGAGACCGGAGCTGCCTTTGTGCCTGCAGGCCGGGTTTTGTTGCATCGTCTGCTGCGACTCGACGAAGCAGGCGTGTCTGAAGGTCACCGCAGCTTTTGTCTCAGGAAGTCTGTGAAGTGTATTGCTGTTTATTTATTTATTTATTTATCCGCTTGCTATCTGCGTCTGTGTCATGAATCGAAGTTTGTTAGAGTTGTTTCTCCTTTAATGACCCGGGTCAACTTGTTTGTATTGATTCATGTCATTTGCAAAATACTGGAGTTTTTCTTTATTTAGGCGTTATTGAGGACCGACCGGCTGCCCGGCAGGAGCTGTGACCTTGTTTGGTAATTTGCCAAATTTCTATTGAAGACGGCTCGCAGTGCGACGATCCAACAGGTTCAGACAAACAAATGAAGAGAAAGGCCCCGACTTCATGTCTCGAGAAGCTTTCAGGTGCAAATGATCTGTTTGATTTACATGATAGCTAAGAGGGAAGTGTGGCAGAGCTAACATGCTGTGTGTCAGTCAGAGGCAAACAGGCTTTGTCTGTTATAAGCTATAACCCTGGTGATGTCTGTAGATAGAAAAGCTCATTGTCAGACGTTTGAGAACATTTCCATTGCTTTACCTTGCCTTTGACGATCAGACTAAAATCAAACTTCACATTTCTAAAGATTTAAAAGATCGTGTGTGATTGTGCCACTTTTCATCCAACGCTGCTTCAAAATACCTGAATGTGGAGAAGCCTGAACACAGCGTTTGTCGTATGAGGACACGAGAAACATCGTCCAGGAAGCAAAAGAAGTTTAATTGGACTGAACAAAACTCAACTTATAGTAATGCAGATTAAAACAGCTAAAGATCACATGCACACAGCTGCACATGATGTCCTCTGTCACAGACAGGCAAATAGAAACTGCTTAAAGACTCAGTCTCTGCTGCATCACTCAAACAAGTAGGTGACAGAAGTGAAATGATCAGTGGTCGGCGGTTCGATGCCTGACTCCTCCAGTCTGCATGTCAGCGTGTCCTTGAGCAAGATACTGAACCCCAAGTTGCTTCAGTGTAAGTAGTAAGACCGTTTATGAAATGATCTCCTCGATGACAAAGAGTCAAACGGACACAGCATGGAGGAGAGAAGCGGCTGCATGAGAATGGATGACAGTAATTGTATCTTTGTGAAGTTATAGGCAGCTGTGAGGATCGGATCCTCGGTCACAGCCATCGACTGATACTGCCAAGATACTGATCTGTTCGTGTGATTGTTATTGAGCTCCGTGTGCCCTTCATGGAGAGGTGTGACAGCTCGTCTTTGTTCCAGCATCACGCCTGCCTTTGGTTTTCAGTACACATCAATCATGTCCTTCTTTCTCTCCTGGAGTTAATGACCTTGAAGCTCTGAAGTTTGGACGTGTGTGCAGGCATGTATCAACTAAACACCAACACAAACCAGCATTTATTTCCCATATTATGCTTGTTGGCGACAGCACAGGAAGAAACTGGTCAAAACACACACACACAGTGAACTGTGCATAAAGTCGAGCTGTCACAAACTGCAGATATATCAAAATGTGCACTGACATAAAACCATGATGTGTGAGGAAAAGATATTCCACAGTATTATCTAACACCGACGCGGTGTTTGTGCTTTTTTAGTGGACTGTACATCTGTTACGACATAAAGCAACAATAAAACAAAGTCTGGAGTTTCAGTTTGGTTAAGTGCTTAATGTTTTACCATATGGCACGTTATTAAACCGACCGACAGTTCAGTAACGTCGTCTGACTGAAGCTGTAGAATTAAACGTTCAGCCAGGTGGATACATTACGGCACCAAACTAGAAGAATTACACGCAGACGCATTAACGGGTGAGCTCCAAAGAAAGACGCACAAGAACACAAAGGTTGTTTTCATCCAGTAACCATTCATTTATTATTAAGTAGGTGCAGCTGTTGTTGTCAGATGCTTCATCTCACCTGTGGCAGAAAGTATGTATGGTAGTGTCCATGAACCTGCTACAAACAGGTGTTTTAGTCAGTGATTCATTCATTTACTTTCTGAGGACCACACGGCAAGGAGACAGAAACATAACATCATCATACTGTTACACTGTCAGGCCTCTTCGTGTCTGCTACAGAGCAGAGATCGTACACTTTCTCCACCAGCTCGTCTCTAACTTTCTCTGCCGTGTGGTGCTCGGCTGCTTATATAGTCGTTTTGTCAGGAGTTGTTTGCTGGTTCAGCAGAAATATAAAAAATGTCTCGGTGGAGCTTTAAACAACTCACTTGTGTTTATAGTCTGGCTGTAGTACACACACACACACACACACACACACAGACAGCTACTCTTCATCCTGTCTTACCTTGAACCCGTTCACCCGGTCCACCTTTAGCTCCACTGTCAGCCATCCATCCCTCCATCTGACAACGCATCATCCGGCCCGAAGCCCTGCGTTTGCCCTGCTGAATATGCGTGGATAGGAGTGCGGTCAATATCATTAAACATTACAGCAGCAGCATGCCCCGGAGTGGCTGCCACAGTCAGAGCAGCAGCAGAGGTACTGATGCTGGGAGCAGATTGAGTCGTCCTGCATCGGTAACTTTCCATTGACGAGGTCTCAGCCTCATCTGCAGATACAGGAAGAGCAGGTGGGAAGATAGAAGTAAAATACGAGGGCATGAAAAACACCAAAGAGTGGGACTGTGTGTGTGTTTGCTCTGCAACTACTGATTAAAGCTTTGGTAAATAAAACATAAATATTACATCAGAGTTTATTTTAAAACCTAAAGATCTGAGTTCAGTTTTCCACTCGTCTGTTTTCACAGTTTCCATAGCACGTAATGTCGAGCAGCAGCTTGCAGTGTAGGTTTGATTCATTGAAACATACAGATAATAAAACCAGACAAACTCTGCAGGAGAGAGAGACAGAAACCTCGCCGGGCGTCTGAAAACTTTCCACTCAAAGAAAAACAAAAAGATTTAAAGATCAAGATTCAACCTCATAAATATGAATCCATGATCTGTTCGTATGAATTTGTTGCTGCCTGCAGTTTTGATGATTTCTTTTGGTCGTAGCTTCGAGAATTATCAGCAGGCTCTCAGATCAGTGATTAAATCTGCACAGCAGGAACTCCTTGTTGCGAGTGATGGAGCGGCTGCAAACTTTGATCTGCTCCGTATCGAGTATTATAAAGCCAGTCATTGTTTTTAACTGTCACGTGTGATTTGAAGCACGCAGCTCTCAGATTATAACAACACAAACACAAACAGGCGTTCTTCTCTTCAGGCCCAAAGGTGTAATAACTCTGCAGAAACCTTTTGCAGCCCTAAAGGCTTCAGTTATGTCTGTGCTATATTTAATCCTGGAAAAGTTCATTGATATGTCCTCCTTTCCCCGTTCAGCACCCGGCTTCACTTTCATGCAGTTACACACATTACGCCTCCGGGCTGTTAGCAACTGAGTGCTCTGCTCAGGGGCACATCAGCCTTAGTTGTTCGAGACAGGAACATCATTTGTCATTCACTGTGCTTTGCCTCTGTGAGTGACACCATTGAGATTGTGTTCACGCTGTCTGAAACGTTTCCGCTGTGTTGGATTGTAAAGCCTAAACAGCAAGATACTGAGAGAGCTGATCTGATACTCACCTCAACAGGTTTATCAGAGGTAGAAGGACAGAGTGGGGGTGAGGTTTATTTGGTTTGATATCATCTCTGGTGATGTTCAAGATCAGACTCAAACAAATCTTTCTTTCTCGTCCGTGTCAGGTGACGGACAGGTTGATTTCAACGAGTTCATGACGATCCTCGGACCCAAACTCCTGTCGTCTGAGACGAGAGAAGGCTTCCTGGGCAACACAATAGACACCATCTTCTGGCAGGTAAAACCGTATTCACTTAAACACATCTGTTCACTTTGCTGAGTCATGAAAGTTTGTCTAATGAAAACTGTTCTCATATTCAGGAGTGGTTCAAAGAAGCATTTCTTGGCCGGCTGTAGTCTGTGTTTCACTTTGTGTAATTACACACACCTGAAGTATACGTGATTGGTTAAATGTCATTTAGATGTTCATATGATGTAGCGTGTCATAATATTAGCTTACATGGGTTTCCTGTTTAGTGAGAATGCACACACAGCGGGGTAGAAAACGTGCTGCTACGATGTCATGATGGCTTAGTTATGTGTTGTTAACCAGTAAAATGACTGTTCAGGTGAATTTGGATTTAAATCTCATCCTTACATTTCACAAAACTTAGATTTTATTTACCAGATGCCACTTTCTGATCCTTTCTGTAGTAGAAGCATCAAGAAGAGAGACGTCGAAGATCTAAGATCTCTCAGATTCATCCTTCCATGTGATAGGAATGAACAGATAACTCTCTCTTTTATACGGAGTTTTTGCTTCTGCTCTCATGCAGAAATGCTCTCCCTGTAACCGAAGACAGTTCCTTATTAGGTTTGCTTGTCCAGACAGAGGACCTTGACCTCCTACAGGTGATAGGTTGCATATGTATTGGCTGAGATGAAACAGCAGCTAGTAGCAGTGATGATGCTAACACAGATGACACAGTTCGCTCTAAAGGTTGCAACAAATTACCTGTGTGTCCATCAATGCATAAAATATAACAGTATCATTAGCATGTATGAAAATTATACAGCTCAGGAAGCCTTCTATAGAAAGTAACAAAACACAAATGTTTATTAAAGTTGCACGTGTTGTTATTGAGTTATGGTTCTGCACAATCGACTCAGAGTTTGGAGGATTTTATGCTGCTAAAAAAAGAATATTTGTGCTCAGAGTTTATCAGTTGAGTACAGACTCAAGTACTCGATGAAGAGCCCAGAGAGTCTTCTGTATCTCTCTGTAGGCCACTAATATAATCTATAAATCACACTGAAGGAAGAACTGCTTTATTCAACTCCGTTTCCATTACTCTCATTCTGTGCTCTCTTTGAAGGGCAGGGCAGAACCAGTGCTTAACAGCAACTGATGTCCTCTGAGTGATATTGTGACTGATGACGGTAATATGTGACCCTGACAGATGTGCTGTTGGACAGCCAAAAATGGTTTAGAGAATCTGAAGAGACTCGACGGCATAAAGAAACAAACATGAGAGAAAATGTCAGTAAAAGAGTGACCCTGAGCGAGCGTGACAGAGAGTGATGGATGTGCAGACAATAGAAAGAGTGAGAGAGCATCAATGGGAATGATGACAAACTGAGCAGGTGTGAGGGAAAGGACGGGACATTTGGCACTGATAGCAACACTTGGCAAGCCTGTCCTCTTGATGTAATCATTGGCCTGACCCGGGCTCTTTCTCAGGGGCAGGAGCTTGTGGTTTACACCGCGAGGACACAAGTCTTTGGAGGTCTGAGCGCAGGCTGGGCGAATGTTCTGCCAGCCCCATTTGGCTGCTGTGATAACCTTGGCTTGTTCAGGAGAGCGATTGGCCTGAAAATGTTTGTTTTTTTCTTTTCTTTCACACCTCCACGTCAGGCTGGTTTTTGTGGGTTGGGGTTTCTACGCCTACAAACACACATTTCTCATCTGATGAGTTCATGCCCGGAGGCTGGAATCAGCGAGAAACACCTCTGATGTGCAGAGTAAAAGAAAATGAACCAAACCTTGATTTATCCTGATTATTACACTCCACATGCTGCACAGATGATTAATTGTATTACAGTTCTGTGCTTAGTTTAGCTGGTTAATGTGTGACTCAGTCTCTTTCACGTTCTTTGATCCTGCGTGACGTAAATATATAGCTAAGCTTCAGAATGGTGGATTACAGCTTTTTGGCTTCACATCCTGGTAGGAGGACACCAAACAACTGTCCTGTCCCTTTTTCTCTAAATATATTTATAAAACTATATTTCAAAAACAGACACAATATTCAGTGACAACAGAAGAATGAAAATGATCTTCAACAGTTCAGCAAACACTGACTAAACCACTGAGAACAACTCGTGTTATGTTCCACTAATCAACATTCAGAAACTACACCGGACTCCCAACCAACAAATTATTCATGCTTTCTTTTGTGTCAACTGTGTAAGAGAATGTGAATGATATGTAATTAATATGTAACAGAGTATACAGTGTTTGCTCTAAACTTACCTGATATCAAATTAGTCCAATTAAACCTGCAATATTCTGTTATTTTTAGCCTCTTTTAGCTCATTGTTTCAGTTTTCTGGCACTATATGCTTCAGCTCTTATAAGCCTCATTTCAACAGCAGCTGTTTTTAGCATAAAAACTGAAGAAACTAAAACATAAATATACTAAAACATGCAGTAATCAGTTGTTTGCCATGGTGGTTTATCAACAAGTTATTCTGTTCCCCAGTGGCCAAAAACTGATTAATGGCCAAAAACTGATTAATGCAGCTACGAGTTGTGATAACAGTGAGGAAACGTCGGCACACGATGCATGAATATGGTGATTTTGACACAAAAACACGTCATTGAACCCGAACAAAGTAAATAAAATATTTCACAATGAATAAATGAATGAACTGAATTGAATTACTTCATATCTTTGCCAACAAGTAACAGATTTATATTTTCATTTAACGATCTTTTCAGAAACTTTTAAAACCTTCTTAAATAATTTGCACGATCGCCACGAAGCTCAGTGAATCATTATGTTTTTGTTACCTTAGCACGAGCCTTTCATATCTACAGACACAGTGGGTCGTCTTCCACAGACATGTTTGTGTTTGTAGAGCAGCCCAGGATGGACAAACTAAACACTCTTTTGCTCATTCACAGTTTGTTGCAGTCTCACCGCTGTATGCCACTTTTTAAGTGCGGAGTTGTATAATTTTTCACCTGGTAGGAAAATAAATCGTTGTTTAGGGTGTGTGTTACTGTCCTATATGTAAAGATAACATAGTTGTGGGAGTTCATGACGAGCCTCTGCAGTCTCTATATCTGTGAGCAGATTTGCTGCCATGGTAACCTTCAGCACTACAGAAAAAAGAAAAGGTCACTCGAAGTAAAGACTTAATTTTGTCGTAGCATTTTTAGCTGAACTCTGCAACTATCGTGAAATGGTTTTCATAAATGTTTAGAAAGGAAGAGTCAATATCAGTTTAACACCCTCTTTAAATCTTTCTCCAGCTTTACTACAGTACACTCATTGAGCACATCTAATTTTAATGATCTGCCTTTGAAGAATAAGAACCCCATAAAGTCAGCCTGAAGAATGACTGTCGGCCACAGTGCGTTTTATTAGTTATTAGAAGATTCAGAGCGAGTAATCGACGACGTGTCTTTGGTTTCAGAGCTGCAGTGGCCTTTACATTCATCACAAATCTGAGTCAGTCCGAATACCCGGCCTTCTCCATAAAACATGAATCATGACGAGCACACGACGACGCAACGCTGAAAGCATTTAGCTGGAGGGGTTTCATGCGAGCCTTATTAAAAACCCGCAGTTATCAGAGCGTTTGACAATGTTTCACAGATTACGTTTCCCTCCATCTGCCATTCTGTAGCATTTTTACGATTAAGTATTTATTTTCCCCAGCCGGGTTGTCAGAGTTTGTCTCACAAGCCAGATGCGGACCTGGACCGACTCTGTACGAACTACGTATTTATGTTCTGGTTCTGGTCGCCTTGAACCGCGACAGCACTTCGGTTCCCGTCTGCTGAGAGATTTTCTCATTCCACTAATGTCAGGCAAAGTGTCACATCCTCACCAGCTGGAGCGACGGGATAATGATTCACACTGTCACACACTCACCTTCCTACTCACTCGTATCTGCTCTTGAACAGTTTGTTAATGTATCTAATTATCCTGTCTGGATAATTATGAGCTTGTAATTGAACAACTGCAAACATTTTGTTTTCCTCTGTTGTGTTCATCAGCAGCAGCACGGTTAGCAAAAGAATAAAGACACGTATATGACTTTCTATCATATATAATCTCTAGATTAAGCATCTGTTATATCAGCATATCTCTCATTAATATATGAGGTGACATCTTTTTGTTTCTAACCGCTTGATGACGTTTTCTTTGCATGGATTGACATAAGTTTGAGGACTTTAATCCTGTGTGTGATAAATAATGAATCTGTGTGTGAACCTGCAGTCTGTTTGAGAAGATCAAGGCTCCTCTGTGCCTTTAATTACAGGTCAGCGCCACTTATGATGTACTAATTAATCCCCGAGCAGGATCGTGACTCATCATTGAGACGGTGATTTATGCTGAGTGACCTGCCAAGTGCAGTACAGTGAGGTTACACAGTAGCTCTGAATGAGACTGGAGGAAATGCAGATCGTACTGTATGAAACGCAGTGTGTGTGAGGTTTATCACATGATTTCACTTGTGGAGAACAGCTTGTGTTATAAAGACGCTCTGTATGTCACATTTAGCCTTCATATTCTCTCCCTCAGTTACTAAAATATCATGATATCGTCGTTTCTCTCCTGTTTTTCCTCTTAAAAGCTGAACATCACTTGTATGGCAAGAGAGGGACACATTGTTCCAAAATCAATACTGTGCAATACAATGCACTGCACTGCACTGTGGCTGCACAGTGGAGAGCTTCTTCTTTCTTTCTTTCTTTTTATCCCACTAATGAACCCAGAGAAGCTGAAGCTTCCTGGTTCGTTATAAGCCATGCAAGCAGTTTTTTGGTGAAGGAATACCGTCATGAAATATTTGTAACATTTTACGATACCGAACAACGTGATTAACGACTTCCTGAATAACTCCAGCTCGAGGAATGTCGAGACGATAACGATGAGATACCAGAGAGCAGAGCCCATTCTACCACGGTAATGAACCAATTATGTGAAAGATTAGTTCATGAATATCTGTTGATTGGAATAAAGACCACTTTCTTCATGAGCCGTTCCTGATTAACTCCAGCAGCACCAACTAGAAATGACTCATTAATTACGCAATAAATTGCTTAATTATTAGTTATAATTTTTGTGCACCTTCGAGCGGATACATCACGCTGAGTAGTTACTAAATAGTCATTCAAGAAATAAGGAAGTATACTGTATGAAGGTGAAGTTCAGGTGTTTTGTCATGTGACCACCAAATCCACATACATCATTATAATACATGAATACTTTGCTTGAATTCTGTGACAGAAATGAGGTGATATAATTCTGTATAAATGTGTAATTCATGACCACCTCCTTATATTTTCCTCACGATGTCAAACCTTCAGTTAACGTTACCTCAACCTATTCAGTATTAGTCTTAGCTGTTAGCATGTTAAAGGCTAATATCTCAGGCTCATACTTTCCTCCACGCATTGCAAATTTAAGCTCATAACTTAAATGATGTAAAATGATGTTTACTCTTAAAATCACAAACCTTTGGCGTCGTAGATATGGATGCGTTCGAGCACTGCAGGTCTGCTATAATGGTTTGAAAAATGAGCTTTCGGGCGTGTGTTGTTCTGTGGAGACCTGCGCGTCTGTGTGTGTGTGTGTGCCAAAGCGTGAGGCTCACTCGAGTAGATGGTACTCTCTCAGCGGCATCTTGTTTATTATTGACTGGCGGTTTGAAAACTTTGTGTCCGCACATGAGGAAGACAAAGCACTCAAGGGAGGAGTGTTGAAAAGGGTTGTCATCACCTCAGGGGACTGTGCTCTGCTTGTAGTAATTAAAAATGTACGAGGACGTCACTTTCTGCATCATTTTTAAGAGCGGATGCTGAAGTGGAGTGTGCCAGGCTCGTGGATGTTTTCCAAAACTCCAGAAAATTAACATACTCTATAACATGGCATGTCAAGAGATTTCATCCACAGGGGCACTTGTTGGAAGAGAGAAAACTCTACGAGGGTTCACGATTACAGCAACAAAACTTCACTAAATCGGTTGTTGTTAGTCAATAATCTCCCACTTACACATATTAGGGTAAATACTGTGTATTTATTTGCAGATTTTCCTGTCAATTATTTTTAAAAAGACTAAATTTTTTACTCACTTCTACACCGCTGCTGCGAAAAGCTGAATCTTGTTTGCTTCACTCAAATTCACATTAAGAAAACATAGATAATAAAACCACAGATGACCAGCCAACATGCTCATACTATCATTTCAAACACAATGCCCTTAACTGTCTCCATATATCTGAATTATATCTTATTTTATTGAATAAATATACATAAATCAATCAACTCATGCCCTCCGCCCGGGGACTACAGATGAAAATGACCTTTTAGCTGACACATTACATGCATTGCTTATCGTTCCCGCTAAATAAACAGTAAAATAAATAATAATTCTTATTTTCCGAAGCAATCGAGCAGACTAATGTGCTTGTTGTTGAGTTTGACTACCAATCATGTTTCCCACAGGTAAACTGACAGCCGGGAGAAATGACTGATTAGGGGTCGTATGGCTTTTTGACAGAACAGCATGAGTGAGATTATTTTAGAGCTGTTTGCACTATAATCATTCTGTGTGCTTTCTTATCGAACGCCCACTTTGAATAAGACGTGTTATTGCAGCCCTCAGGAGGAATATTTATGGAAAATGAATTTCCTCACACAACAACAACAACAAAGTCGTCTGACTTTCAATCAGTCTTTCTTCTTTTCTTCTTCAGGCTTTTGATTCACCTCACGAAGTCTAGAGAAGAAAATATCTCTAAGTATAGTTGAAATCATAGAAAGTCCAAAGCTTAAAACACTGAAGTTTCACTCCCGAAAGTAAAGTTCATCTTCACTGTATAATAACCAGATCCATACGAAAACATTATGAGACATAACATCTCATTACTTTCAGACAAACCTGAGGCCATTTTCTGTTTTTAATTTCTGTGTCTGTTCATTAAATATACAGTAAACCAATGAGTTAGGTCAGTGGTTGCCAGGGTACAACAACAAATCTGTCAAATAGAAATCCATGAAATATGTAACATTGTTAAAATTTAAAAGAAAATACACAACACAGACAGAATTGTATAAAAAAAAAAGTTCCCAGAAATATCAGGAAAAATCGCTCAATTAACACAAACTTCCCGCAGTTATTGTGAAACTATTCTGGTTTTTGTTTGTATTGCACATTAAATATTCAATGAAATGTCCATAAAATATTCCAGTTTACTCAATGATAGAAGAAGGGGTCCCCTCGGGACAAAGGTTGGGTGCTGAGGTATCATGTAGTCTAGTTTTATAAAGTAATAATGTTGTCTTCAGTGCTAAAGATATTGGAGCCCAGCTTGGCAGATGTGTCACAAGAGTTTCTGGCTGTGTTATACAAGTGTAATTAAAATAATGCCTCCAGCAAAAATGTCAGCGAATCTTCCTCCAATGCTATTTTTTTTTTTTTTTTTGTAAGCTAATGAGGAAAAATCAGGCAGAGAGTTTGGAGTGTGTTTCTCTGAGGTGGAGTGTGTTTGGGAGAGCAGATGTCTGGAGGAAGAAGTATGCAGAGCACTGTGAGGAACCCCGAGTCTAATGAGGAGATATTCATTACTCTCCTTTTAAATAAACAAAACAAGTGTTTGTCTAGATTTCGTCACTGCCAGCTCAAACGTTGTCTCCAACTTTAGTGATTTGAATGTGTTTGAATGAGGTGAACGCTGACCGGCTCCTTCATGAGTCGAGACAATTTTTTTCAAAAGGAAAAATTCAAAAGAAAAAACTGTCAGTGCTTCTCAGAGCTGTTCTTTTTTATTGCTTTTATTGAAACACTGCAGATTTTTGTTCTTTTCATCCATTCAGGGCTGAAGCTCTGACTCTTATGTGAACAAACTGACTGTTCCTGCAGCTTTCAGCAGCCGAGCGGGATGAATCATTATTCATAACCTGTCGTGTGACCGGGTCTGCTTTTACTGATCCCACCTCTTGACATTAAGACACATGTATGTTTGCCTCCTTCAGTGTTCTTGAATGACTTTCATCCTAAATCAGATCCATTAATCTTCTTTTTTTTTGTCCTTTGTGCCAGTGCACACACAACTTTGGATGAAACACCTCATCTATGATGAATAATACATGAGCCACAATGATTTTCTAGAGAGAGGTGAGGCTAGGCTAATATTTGTGTTGGCCCCTCCAGAGTTAGCATGGCGCTCTGTGGAAAATGTGCTCAGTGATTGTTTCTGTGCTATAGCTGTCTTTAAGACACACGAATCAAGCATAATATGTGTGTGTGTAAGTCATTTATAACGGCTCTTTGCATTAACTTTTCATATGTCGAATCTATGATGATTTCAATGATGGTTAATAATGAATTATTGTAACATATTACCAGTATTATGGTGGGAAATGTGATTTGGCACAGCCCCACTGTAAGCAGACAAACTCAGTTCAGGGCTCCACATATACAAGAAATAAGTAATCTAATCTAAGATGTGTTTCAGAAACACTGTCACACTTACAGGTTTGGATTTAGCAGAGAGAAGAGAAATTATGGTGGCTATGAATTATGCTTTATCATGAGCCAGATTAAGTTTGTCCATTCAGGGCCACAGTAGAAACACGGTGGTTCAACACGGTGGAGACATAAAAGACTCATTCTAAGGTCACAAAAACATAATAATTCCTTAAACAGAGCCTCTTAAATCTGACACACTGGACCTTTAAGATCTTCTCCTCTGCACGGGAAATAATTTAGCAGTGATGACTTTATGTTTGATTATCGACAGCGTCACTCAGGATAACTGTTCACTAAGACGATTAAGGTGCAATATTCTCAAAATAATATGATGAATATTGGAGTTATTCTACCACAGCAAGGTTACACTGAACATCTTTGGCCTGGTAAAAGATGTGATATGCCCATTTGATGCCTAATGATACGTTTGATTGAACAGTTACTGTCGCCATCATCATTGGACATGCCAGTGTAGACATTATTCAAATTTCCCAAACTGAAAAAACTGAAATGAAAATGAAGAAGTGCTGACTGGTGGTAGACCTGCTCCAGGCAGGTAATATGAGGGGAGCCAGCACTTCTCTGACAAGCGGCTGCTGGGTGTCTGATGGATTCCAGGCCGGCATGCAGGATGTAAACACACTGTAAGGAGCGTTCACATGCCTGCTGGGAAGGCAGAGAAGGGAGAAAAATCATATTCCCCCCTGCCAGGCATGCATGGCCTTGAATAGCAATGAAGGTGGCAAAGACGTGACGTTACAGGCAGTTAATCAACACCCGCGCACACGCATGCACCTTTGCTTCATAGGCCTAATCACCCTCCTTCAAACAGCCAGAACTAGTTTGAGTATCGTCCCTTTTTAATGTGCTCATCCTCAGATTCCAGCTCAGAGGTTGGGAGGTCAATTACGGAGGATTATCAAAGTGAAAATGACTCAATGTCTCCATCGCGCCAAGTGTTACAGCGTTACCATGCCAGAAAAGAGCATCATCATTCTGATGCCTGGCCAGAGTCGCTCCGCTGAGGTCTTCACTCAGACAGAGCTGTGTTTTCAAGATGACCTCCAGATGATGATTTACAGTGTAACTTTGGTCTTGACCAGTGTTTGTGTGTGTGTAGTGGTTTTAAACGTCTTCAGTGATATAATATTTAAAGTTCACTTTGTTTTTTAGCTTCCTTATGATAGTAAGCATTTGGCAGCTCCTCTGTTTTATTTTTTTGTGGGGCTGAGGCAGTTTTCTTTATTCTTGGCATCATTTATCATTGGAATGACTCATTTCCACTCAACTTTCACCACACACTGCTTCAATGCTTGGTCATAATCAAAGTCCTGTACAAACCTGTGATGGTTGTGTAGTGGCTGTGAAGAGAAGCCAACGAGGAAGTACCAAAAAAAACTGCAGTTCCTCAAACGGACACTCGAGGCTGGCTACAGGACGAGTCATTCAGTCAGTAAGCCCTCATAAAGTTATGCATAATTAAGAGTGTGGCCGCCTTGATTGACAGCCAGTCACAGGTGGCATGTTTGAACAGCCAGGCTTCAGCAGCTCTGCCCTCGCTTTGCCCATTTTTAGATTAGCCGGAGGCGGCAGAGGCAGGACTGCCAAGATGGCGCAGCCAGAGCCACCACCGTCTGAGCTACACGTCACTGAGACCTCGTCCATGTTTTATACAGTCTATGGTCAAGACTGGACATATATATGTATAGAACATACAGTTTGTATATGACCAATGCCTTCTGGCTTTGACATACAGCTTGGTAAACCACTGCAGCTACCATTAACATTAGTGGGATGTATTAATATGTAATATTACAAGCCTCTGCACACACTGATACTATTCCCAGGACCCATCATGTTGGTGCAGACTGGAAAGAATGAACAGTAGACAGATTAGTGCAGGAGGAACGTCACCTTTAGACACAAATAAAGCAGAATATACACAGTGTATGGTAAGAGGCTTATACAGATTAAAACCTGAATAAATGCAGTCAGTCTGTGGTGAGAGTGCTGAGCGGCACAGACTTGAGTCAGGCTGATAGCTGTCCTCTTCCCAGCGGACAGCCTGATCCGCCGTCTCATCTTCTCTCACACCGTCCACGACGAGGACACGGGCGGTGCTGTTTGAAGTCCTGCTGCTGCTGGTGGAGCAGCTGCAGCACACCTCAGACCTCCTGAGAAGTAAACCTGACTTTGTTTCTTCCTCTTGCCTGCTGTCTGTCTCATGTGAAGTCTCCCTGTGTGATTCAGAAAAGCCATTTCCTGCCTTCGGTATATGGCTTCTTTGTGCCGACCCCTCCTCTTTTTGTTCTATGTAGCTTTAATTACATGTGAGTCAGCTCGGCTACCTCCGTGATTCACTTCATTACAGCTCTTTCTCATGCAGACCGCAGCGCTGAGAAGCGTCAGCAACACATTACTGCGTTTTCTGCACAGTCGTTTAACTTAAAACACACACGTACCCGCACGCTCACACACACTGGAGGATCATTTATGCTCCTGAGTGCCCAGAATTTTAATGAGGTATCTGTCAATCAAAATAAATGCAGACTAGATTATATACTGACATGCTGGTTTTCTTAGAGGGGAGCTTCTTCATTTTTATCCACTGAGTAATCACAGTGTAGAATCTTATTTAGATGAAATGAGAGAATCATTTGTCAGCTAAATGCAATTCAAAAGACAGGCTCGTTCCTCATTGTTCGCTTCGTGGTCTGGGTTGGCGTGCTAACATCGCCTGAGATGTGGTTTAACCTTCTTTTTTTCAAGCTGCACTTCAAAGTCTCATCCGGGCTGCAGACAGCAGAGATGAATGGTGAATATGGATGTCTGACTTGTCATTCATCATTTAACGTTTGGTTTTTTTTTGTTTGTTAGCATTTCCTCAGATGGTGGGAGTTCAGTTTTTTAACAGGCTGAACACATAATGCTGCATGAATTAACATTCCCCTGGCTTTTTTAAGTACGGGCTTTGAGTTGTCAGTGATGCAGTCCTCGACATACTAAAACAGATCATGTGACATTTCTGTGGAAATGATTTTAACTTCAGAGATCTCTGTATCTCATGCTGGATTTTGTTTCTGAGACCTAGAAGAAAAAGAGAAGAAGACATTGTGTGTTAACAGAATACAGCAGAAATAAGAATATAATGTCTGTATGACGTTTTCATGAGTACATAATCACCTGAAATTAAGAATTGTTTGTGTCTGTGACCTTTTTATAATGACGCTTTTATATCTACAGATGCTGCAGGTACTCTGCAGAGAACCTCAAGTGTTTTTCACACGCTTCGTCGTAGTTTCTAATGAGGAGAGGGTGTGGCGAAGGGTTGCAATCGGCTGCTACATCACTAGATGGCATGAAATTCTGCACACTAAAGGTGAATGAGCTTACTTTAGAGTCTGCTGTTTGATGCTGGCTTCCAGCCACCTCGATCTGATGCTGTTGGGTTTTAATTAGTTTTTGGTCAGATTGAAAACGTTTCCACTTTAAGATGAGAAATATTTAATATAATCAGTTCTGGGCTTCAGTATGGGCCCTGTTGACAAAAGCTGCTGCCACCCTTTGGGTTTAATTAAACCGTGTCTGAATATTTGCAGGTTTGGGTTGAGTGGCAATCGAATGTTAACCCCCCCACTTTTCCCCTCCACCTCTTGAACCCGCCGTGTTTTCTTGCTGTTCTCGACCCATTCTTCTATTCACCATCTCTCTTCTGTCTCTTCTGTTCTTCGTTCTTCAGTGAAGGTAATGAATTATATGCGGCAGGGCATATAGATATACTGAATCCCACTAATGAGGACTATGACCCTCAGGCAGCTCCTCCGGCCTGCTCCTCTTCAGGGGTTAATGGGAGTAATTTCACCTTGATTAATCATATCAACAGTAATTAGCTGTTGATAGCTTACTCAGTGGTTTTAGGCGGTTCCCCTTCTTCTCCTCGGAGTTGAGCCATCTAAAGTTTGATGTTTTGATTTGCTGCCGCCTCTGCCATTAGGTCATTGTGCTTGCAGTAAATGAAAAGTGAATGTAAAATGAGACAACCTCTTCAAAGGGAGAGTATTACCTTCTGTACTGAGATCCAGATAGATTTCCCTGAAGGATTCACAGACTGTTAAATACCTGCTGTGAGCATTTATCGGATCAGACTTTTCTGTTTCCTGCTTGTGTCTGGAAAAAAAGCCACCAAACACTTAAGATGAAGCTGTGTGTGTGTGTGTGTGTGTGTGTGTGTCTGCATGATGGGTTGTTTTTGTTTCCCATTTCTTGATCACCGGGCTTTAACTACATTAAAATGTCCACTGGAGCACAGAAGTTAGAGAGCTGGACAGATGACTGGCTCTTTTCCTCGGGGCCTGAATGTTTTGTCCGTTTTCATGAAGGCCCCATGTGGCCAATGTTTCTGTCACTTCAACACTCTGGTGACTGGCTCCCATTTCATTTTTCTGCCTATTGTGTCACCCATGGCGCATGTTATGTTTTCTTTCTTCCACAATTAATCTTCTGTCCTTTGACGGCCGGGTAACGCAGCGGTAATAGAGACATAAATTTCTCCTGAAGGGGTCGGGGCCCTTTCAGCTGGGATGGATAGGCAGAGATCGATAAAGACGCTGAGCGTTCATTTCAACAAGAAGAAGAAGGCGTGCACATTAGACCTGGGCCTCAAACACGGATATGAAGCTTAGTCTGGCCTTCTTACCTGTGGCATGTCCTATGAAAAACAGGCACAGTTACAGTGTGGTCTGCAGTCATGTAATTGGCTGTCACGGCAGCTTGTTAACGTGTTTATTCCTGGGTTATTACAGGTGTTTTAAAATAATGAATGTGCTGGAAATCTGTGACATTGATGCTGATTAATATGAACAACTTAATGACCTTCATTGGTGCAAGAACAACAGGATTTAAAAGGCAGAATATTACTAAGTATTATGTTTTTCTTACCTTAGAATGAGACTTTTATGTCTACAGATGCCATGCGTCTTCTTCCATGTTTCTACAGTAGCTCAGGCTGAACAAACTAATGTGTCTGGCAGCCCTCGTAGTTTTTCCTCCACGCCAGGAAGGAGAGGGCGAAGCCAGGGGGTCGCAACCACATCAGCAACCACACCACTGCATGCCTTCTTAATCCCACGCTGGTGCTTCAAGAAGTTCAAAGAAGTTCGTACATGGAAAGAAGTTTTAAATGTGGGAAGTGTAGACCAAGCAGAAAGCTAAGATTAGAATGGAAGAGTTGATGTCGTCATGGGAAAACTCTGTAACAGATTCAGATACTGTATTGTTAATAATGCAACAGTGTGTATAAACTGCTTTGTAAATAATAAATGTCTCAGCGATAAATATTACCAGCCGTAAGCAGTAGAAAGGTTTGCAAGAGGGATGTCCTGAAGAAGCGATGGCTCAGAGATTGTTAGATGGAATCCACTAATGACGAATCGTTACGTTACAACTTCTTTCACGGACAGCAGCAGCCGGGTCGCTGCTTACCGGCTTAGAGCTGTCAAACTTGTTAACCTTCACTGTCACTGTCAGTGACCAGAGGTACAACCTCCCCATTTAAGTCCATGTACAAACACTCAGTGGGGTGTTTTCCTCCTCGCTCCTGACTGGGCGGTGATGCAAGCGAGTTTCTGCACAAAATCTGAAGGAAATGTTGAAATTCTCAAATTGACAGCTGCAACTTCCCGAAGTGCAAGAGGATGCAATTTTGTTCGGAGGGAAGAGAACTGTCATGCTGTCCAGGTTGACAAATCGGCTTGGTGGGATAAAAACTAACTTTTTCCTACCACACATTTTTTGGTCAAGTGTACATACAGGCGTCGTTCTTATCTCCGTGTTCTCAGCGTGAACGTATTTTTATGATTATTTTTCTAACAGCTTCAGAGGTCTTGCCTGGTGTCTGTTGTTAATTTACAAACCTTTGTTTACCTCGTGAAGATGGAAGATTTCTGTCCGTCTGTCTGGCTTCAGAGCTGTTTTCTTTGCATTTCTTTCTCTGTCAGGATGCCTCACAAAAATGAAGTGATAGGAACTGAAATACAATCATATTCCCAGCAAATATCAGTTCACTTTCAAAATCAGCTTCAGACACAATGAAATAAGTGTCATGTTTCAGAGTATTAGGAGCTTGTCGAGAAGAGCAGAGGTCATGAAATCTGTAGCTGTCTGTTGTAATTCAGAACAAATCCAGTGAATCTGAAGGACGAGCTCTTGCCCAGCCGCAGTATGTTTCAGATGCTTTAATATTTCTGCCATTTAAAAACAAAACACTTGCCAGCCCGTTGCGTTAAGTTTTAGATTAGCAAATGCATATAATTGGATTCTGCCGTGTGTGCAGAGCATTATTGGTAGCTGTATAATTTGGCTGCACTGCAAAGGGCTGAACTCAGCAGATGGATGGATGCTGGCTCCTGGCACCTTCTCACCGCCTGTGTGTGTGTGTGTGAGTGTGTGTGTGTGTGAGAGCAGCTGAACACGCCTCATTTATGAAGTGTAGAGAAGAACAGCGCTTTCTCGTTTAGGCTGACTCCCCTCCCTCATCTTCAACCCCAAATCCACTTTGCAGTGTGACGAACAGGCGCGCGATCGATTGAGCAAAATCACAGTTCATGGTTTAATCCAAGGACGGTGTTCCTGCCAGGCTGAGAAAATCAGCCTCAGTGCAGCTCCTTGGGTCGAGCTTGATTATGTTTATGGTAATTATCATTTTATTCAATCCTGCTAATACCTAGAAGAAGAGATCATTTTTTTTTCTATAATCTATTCTCACTTAAATGTGTCACAGGCTTTCACATTATCCAGACATAGAGCTGAAGGAAGACAATTTAAAACACAAACAGTCAACAAGCATTTGTGTTCCTCTTTAAATGAGCTGTAAGTTATGCCAGAGCAATACAATTATACTTATGTTTGGGTTTTCTTAAAGGTCCCGTGTGTCACTCAGCTCAATTTACAGAATATAATCTTCATCATAACGTATAATCACATGGAAATAATCAGAATCAGGTTTTCACATACCAAGAATTTGTCTTGGTGTTATTGTCGCATAACAAACAAACATTAAGTTTTAAATATAAGGCAGATATAAAACAATATAAATATATAAGAATATATAGAATGAAAAGAGCTGAGCAGTTTGAACAGAAACAAACAAAGTATTCGCCTGATGATGTGCAGATACAGAATATTTAAACGTGCCAGATGTTATTAACAATAATCAAACGAGGTAGTAGTTGCATTTAGAAACTACCCCTTTATATGCCACAGAGCGGGTCCTTTAAGTCATAATGTAACAAAAACTGGACATCTTTTGGGGGGCAGTAGCTCAGTCCATAGAGACTTGGCTTGGGAACTGGAGGGTGGCCGGCTCAAGAACAAAGTGGTGGACTGGGAGGCAAAACCTCGAGGGATTAATGAAAGTATCTCTTCTTCATTTGTCGGCTTTGTCAAAATTTTCCGGTGGTTGTTATATTCACTGTGATCCTGTGTTGTTAAAAACAAAAAGGTCTGAAGTGACACTGAGGTCCTGTGCTTTCCCCACTCTGATGGTGCTGGCTACTCATATTAAACTAAATATACTCCCAGCCCTGAATGCTTACTTAGAGTTTCACTGACTCTGCAGGAAACTCATTGCAGCTCTTTAGAATTCAGTCCCAGTGCGCATCGAACGGTTTAATCAACATCAGACCAGTGGCATCTCAGATAGATTAGAGTCTTCTGTATCTTGTTGATGTTGTGAAAAGATTAATGAGTAAATCCGTTCAGAGAAGAGAGATTTTAGTAACCGTGCAAAGCTCCGTCGTCACTGTATCTGTCGTCTCACTAAAAGGCTCCTCGTGAGCTTTAACCTCAGCAGCGTGACAGTATGTGACATTTCCAACTCTTCCACAGACTCCATTAAAAGCCTCCTGTGCCTGCAGCATGTGATTACACTTCAGACTGAACTTCTGTGAAGATTGTGGAACAAAGCAGACGACTGAAGGTTTCCTGTCTGTGCATTGGGTTCAGCATAAAACCGTAGGTCACACAACACTGGCTGTCCCACTAAAGATCTCTTTGTAGAAGTCACTTCAGGTCCACGGGCGTCATTCTCCTCTGCTGTCCTTTCTTTCCCCATGTTCTCCCATAAAGGTCACTCCACGCTCGAATGTGAATGTCAGATGAGTAAGTCGTGGGTGTGGAAATAAAGAATAAAGTTTCTCTTATCTGCCACTGTGTTACGGCTGCCACTGACTCCCCCGCTGTCAAAGTTAGCTTGTAGTGTATTTGGTGTATGCAGATTCAGGTGTGTGAAGTCTTTTGGGCACCTGTCCCGAGCGTCCAATCTGCTGGATCCAATCTGAATTATTTAAAACTTGTGGACTGTGTTTAGTTTATTGTGACTTGTGTTGTTAGAAATTGTAGTTCAGGGGTGCTGTTGGTTCTTAGGAAATAGTTCAGGTTTCTTCCTTATTCTGATCTCATTTAGACAGTTTAGACTAAATAACTTAAAACATCTGGCTCCATGTTGCTTCCTTTCCCCTTAAGAGCTGCGACGTAGCACGCTGCATTGCTTAGTGAATGAATCTATCCTCCGGCTCGTCCCTCTTTTTCCCTGTGCAAATGAAGCTCCGGCGCTCTCCTGATGTCCGCCGGCGATGGCGTTGTTAGGAGCAGCAAGGTTGCATGAAGGTCGAGTAAACACAATTAGGCTGCCGACCTGCCTCCCTTGGGAAGAAGTGACACAGAAGTTGGCTGTAACTTTAAGTGGCAGATGCTGCGGGAACGCTCGAGGTGGATCTGTCTGTTTAGGACAGGGTGGCGTTTCATTCTTTCTTGTTTCCCCCAGAGGAGACAAGAGGAGACGAACAGAGCTCTGTTGTCTGCGGGACATGTCATCGTTTTCTGGAGCAAAAAGCAAAATCACTACTTTATACTGTTGCACATGATGGCTGATATCCTCTGTGGGCAGTAGTACTCAAACACAGACGAGAGATTGTCAGAGAGTTTTGGTGTGTTTGAATATTAGTATTTTCTTGTGAGACCTTCGTGAATTATGAATTATTATATTATTTTTATTTTGATTTAACCTTCATTTGACCAAGAAAACTCCCATTGAGATTTAAAAATCTCCTTTTCAAGACAGGCAGCAGCACAAACTGAGAACAAGATACAACAGATGCAACAAAGACAGTAACAGACAAACAAATGAAAGGTGTAGTACCAGCTGTGAATCCAACAATATCAGTTTAAGCAACACCCCAACGATTCGAAAATGGATTAAATGAAACGTCTCCTTCATAATTTCTGCACGAATATTCAGTCCAGACGACATATTAAAGTCTGTTGATCACACTGTCACAGATAGGATGAGAGCAACGCAAGAATCGTCTTGTATATGAAAATATAAAAGTGTGTGTTTGATGATTAACAAGGACAGGACGGTGTTCGGATTTACAGCACATGACTATCAATCAAAACACATTATATCTTTTATGAAGGGTGTCATGCTTCCCTCACTGTGGCTGTAGCAGCTGTAATGTTTGTATCAGTCGGAGGATTAGATTTGATCAAATTCAATACAATTACATGATTTAACTCAGCATAAATGGATAAATAATAGAACATATGAAGGTAACAGGTGCAGTGTTTGTAGGCTGAAGTACAGCGGCGATTGTTGCACCAGAGTTTTGATTCAAATGCTGAATGTTCCTCATTTTTTCTGCAATAAACGCTCAGTCCAATCTGGTGCAGCAGCCTCATCTAATGTTAACGTATTACTGTAATACAGCCAACATATGGCTCATCATTTTCTCTGCTCTTAATTTACATTTCACTAAAGCACGCATGATTTATTACAATATTATTATGTACCTTTTATTATACCTTTGTCTCGCCAGCATTTACATTTACTTTCCCCTTTGATTAACGACCCCGCAAACAAAAGATGAAACATTGACCCCCAACTTTTAATTAGCTTCGATAATGAATCTCTTTGAGCCGTGATTGGTGTGAGTGTTCATTAGCTCACTCTGAGGTGCTGAGATAACAAATAGTATTGATGATAAATGTGATTTATGTCCAAGTTTGATTTATGTAATTATCTACCCAGTGGGTCTGCCAGGAAGTCCGGTGATTGTTATCCGCCTTTCTCTGTGGATATACATCATCCATCGCAGTGTTGCTGAGTGCAGCAAACACATATTTTCACCTTCAGGTATTCGAGAGTTTTTCACCACCTGAGCAGGCTGTGCTTCCATTAATACAATCACCACCTTGTCTCTCAGTTTGTCTGGACGCACTCTGGAGCTGCTTTATCAGAAGCGAGCAGACTTTCTGCTTTTACACCCCATGCAGCCTATTTCAGAAGTAATACTAACTGCCTGCATCGACTGCCGGATCCACCCATGTGCTGTAACTTTGTCCTCTGCATGCTCATCGAGCCTGACCTGTCACTTTTTTTTTAAAAGCAGCATTGAAATATTTGACTTGAAGTCACAGATTAGATTCACTGACACTGTTTGCAAATGTATGTGGTGGTTCAGCCCGGGCTAAAAAATACAAGGTCACAGGAAAACAACCTTATATTTTATTTGTCACAGGATTGTTTGTCTGCGACATCAGACTGTCCTTAAAATTGGTACCAGGCCATTAAATTGATTGAAATTTTAGATTTAGGGTCAGCATTCTCCCATGTTGATGTAGCTGTATTTGTGTGTTATGTAAAGCCCGTCAGTAACCTCTAACAGGTTCATAAACACAGCAGCTGCACACAGACTGAGACGGATTCAAAACCTAACTATAAAGGACTTTATATATAATTATTCCATTTGTTTAATCAACAGTAGTCTGCAGT
The DNA here is from genome assembly GCA_036365135.1 of Miichthys miiuy. Lineage (NCBI taxonomy): Eukaryota > Metazoa > Chordata > Actinopteri > Sciaenidae > Miichthys > Miichthys miiuy. Next base: position 3,592,815 of record CM071607.1, on the reverse strand, counting down.
GTGGTTGGACTTCTTACCTCTAGCTTTCTCCTCTGCCTGGCACAGCTTTAAAGGCTTCACCGCTCAGACTGAGTCATTGTTGTGCATATCCATCCATCCTCTTGTACAGCTTATTCTGTTAAGGGTCGAGGTGGGTAGTATCCATCCCAGCATGCACCGGGCAGAAGGCAGGGACTGGAACAGGTACTTAAGGGTGTGGGGAGCAGAAAAGATCCGACCACCTGCTGGGCTCAAGGCCACGGCGTTTCAACCTCGCAGCCGCTCGGCTGCTTTGTCGAGGAGCGTTTAGGGATGAATGGACACGTCTCAAATTTCCAGTTATGTCTGGTAGCTGCTCTTCCACGACTATGTTCTGTATTTCCCTCATACCGAATCTGTCAAAAATGTTTCTGTCACGTCTGCAGCTCAGGGGAACTTTCCTCATTTGTTAATTCTGCTGTGTCACTATAAACAATCAAGGACGGCAAATAACAAGTGCTCCTAATCAGCTAGTGATCAGACGTGTACAGCGTCACTGAGTCAGTACATATTAGAGTGGCGCCAACATTCAGAGTGATTCAGTAACATTGAGTCCTGCTTCTGGACTTCTGTGTTTACATTAAATTAATTCTCAATTAGTCACATTCACGAATTTCCTGCCTTCCTGTTTGGCTTAATTGTATTGCAGCTGAGAATTAAATATTTTTCTCATTACAGCTCTCGAGCGTTAAGTGGAGTGCAATCAGTGGCCGGCAGCATCTTTATCAAGTCAAACTGAGCTCCCAGGAAGACCTTCACACCTCTGTTTACAAGCTGTTGTGTGTGACTTTGGGCTGAATAGTGTAAATACTTCAATCAGTCCCCTTCAGGATATAACTCCAGCACATTCAATTTAATCAACGCATCAACTCTGATTGAAGTGAATCCATTAGAGTTAGTGGGATGTTCATGGTAAAGAATTATTAGAACATGCTTGATGATTTATGCGTTCTGTACTCGCGATGTAAATTATTCATCCTAAGTTGTTGGCAGCCAAAACTCAATGAGAGATGTTTGTGCTGCGCAGCTTTGGGCGACGCTGTGATGGAGTTTTTATTTGTGTTGTTTTACAGTGTTGGTCCTAAAGTTGTAGAAGTGAGTTGTCTCATGAGTTAGTACCGGTTGAGTTAATATGAAATCCTGCCAGGCTTACTGCAGAACAGACAGTTTATTTATGTGAAAGGAAAATGGTCTCTCTTTTTTTTAAAATATCCTCCTCTCATCTCATCTGTCTCCTCCTGCAGTTTGACATGCAGAGGATCACCCTGGAGGAGCTGAAACACATCCTGTTCTACGCCTTCCGCGACCACCTGACCATGAAGGACATCGAGAACATTATCATCAACGAAGAGGAGAGCCTGAAGGAAAACTCTGGGAACTGTCAGACAGAGTTTGAGGGAGGTGAGCCAAAGTCCCTGAGCTAACTTCACACACAGGCACTTAAGCAAGTGTGTGTGTGTGTGTGTGATAGACATAGAGTCTGTGGTGGATGTGTACTTAAAGAGAAAGTAAGCCGTGCTGTCAGGAAGAATTTGATATGTACAGCCAACACAGTCACAGCACACCTGCTGATTTATTGATCTGAGGTTGGTGGTGGGGACCAGCGTCAGCTGGTCACCAGTTCAGAACAGATGAAATATGCATGGCCTCGCTCTGCAAAACTAGCCATCCAAGATTTATGGAGAGCAGCAGAGGGTATTCCAGGACTCTCATGCAATGAAAATGGGAAATGTCATTGTTGCTTTCATTTCAAAGCATATTTGTTGTCGTATGTTCAGATTCAGTGAGTCGACCTTGTGAGTCTTTAAACAAGATTAAAAAGCAACATGAAACATTTACAGTTTAATATAAAATAAAACTTACAGACGTCTCACTGTGTCACAGTGCTCAGTATGAAGTCCAGTCCACATACCTGCAGGACACGACGTTAGCGGGCATCTGTCTGCCTGTAACTGAGCAGATGCTTGTTGCTGTTAAGCGAGAGCCCTTACACGTTCAAATTAACACTGTTACTATAATTATTTACCTCTTAGCATGTCCATGCACGTCCTGCTGTTCACTCTCAGGCTCCTTTCTGTTGTCTGCCTGTGAGTCTTGATTGGAAAGCATCAGTCTCTTTGCAGCGCACAGTCAAAACGTATAGTAGTCAAAAGTATTAATCTTGAACCTTTGACCTACTTCCAGTCATCATGTGCACTTTCAGAGCTGACTAATGTTGTGTTCAGAAGTCCAAATGTCATCCTGGAAAAATGAGAAGCTGTATACTTCCGTGACATTATTGATTGTGTGTGCAACTTGACTGATCATCATCATTAAAAATGCACTGGCGACATTTTGTCCCAACACCAATCATGAATGAATCTGGGATGTAGAACAGGCTGAGTCATGATGTTTCAAGTTCCTACGTGTCCTGAAGGCAGCATGGTCGAGCCGGGCCTGAACCTACTTTGTTATGCAGTGAGACTGTCCTCATCGGAAGTGTTTGCCACATTAATAATGCTGCGTGTGTGTGTGTGAAATTCCACCGCAGTGAGACTTTTCTTTCTGGTCAAGGTCGTGTAGATTTCTCAGAGGCCAAATGGCCCTCAAACACCACCTGCCTGTGAATCTGCTCCGTCCTAGAGGGAATACTCTTGGCCGACACTGGGTGTCAGTGACGATGGACACAGATTGCACCGGCACTTTATCAGGATCTTAAAACTGGTGTGCGGTGATGACAACATGATGTTCGCACTGGGTTTATGATGAAGACTGACCACCGCGGGATCACACACAGAGCAATCTCATCTGTTGCCCCCCCCCCCCGAGGTCCATGAGCACCACCTGCCACACAGGGACACCAAAATGTGCTCCGTCATGGAGAAATCAATACATCGTGTCACAGTGCGATTCATACTGAGTACAATTCATCATGCTACTCTGGTGCTTATTGCTTCAGCTTGCTGATATATGAGGTAGCGTAAAAGGCCCTTGATTTCCCTCTGGCTTCACCTCGCTCCTGAATCAATATGGTGTGTAGCTGAAAAACAACAGAATAAAGAATGTAACCAGTGATCCATCGAAGTTCACCAGGCACTGATTCATTGCTGAGCAAATTGCACCAATAGTGTAAAAGCTGTCCGGGGAGAGGCCGGCAGCCAGACGCAGGCGTGGATGTCACAGCTGCCATGCAGGTGTGTAGATTTAATTGTGTAAGTTTGTGATGTGCACCTGCGTCATTTAAAGTTTTCATTCACGTAGTTATAAATAAACATTTGATATTTAATATATGAATTAGCTCGAGCTGAATTTGAAATCCTGTCAAGATTTTGGTATAATTTAAAAAAAAAAAAAAAAAAACAGCCTACTCTTCACAGCCTTTGCGACCAAAATCCTTTGTGCATATTTGGCAGCGATGTTGTTACTTTGGGCGGCTGAGGAGGTGTTTTATGAGGCTGACGGCAGGTTCAGGCGACTGGACTGAGAACTGATGTCTAGACCGCAACTCTCCTCCCATCTTCACAGTCTGCCAGAATGAGCTGAACACATGGTGTTTCCATTGACTCCCTCCTCAACTCACCCCGACTTATACAAGTATACATAGATCTCTCAAACAGCACCGTTTACTTTGTCTCAGGAGTTTCTGCTGATTGATTCATTGAAACAGTTTGAATGATCAGCTTTATTACCTGAACCGACCTAAACTCTCAGTAGGGGGGAGGATTTTTGTGTGTCGTCTCAGAGCAGCAGTGGCCTAAAAGTGAAAGAAGCGGCTTGTGAAGGAGATCTTTCTACCTGCTGCTTCATTTTAATGCTGTTTCAGCAGATGAGGCTGTGGTTGTTACAGTGAAAAAAACAACGATTTGTTCTGGTTAAATTCAGGTACAACAAACAAAAAAAAAACATGATCTGCTATGGCCTACAAACACCAGCTAAGAAGCACTCAACATTCCTCCAGTTTAGAGTTACATAACCTCGGGTGATTGGCTGAAAGCTCATTCTTAGATAATCCGTTTGGCTAAAAATCACTTTTATATGATGTGAGCGTCTGGAATAGTATTTTTCAAATGCTGATTGCCTACTAATGACGCCGTCCGAACGTCGAAGCCAAGAAAGATGTAGCAATCTCTGTCCTACTTTCCACATTGCATTTACTTTGGAACAGCAGTCAAGAAGCTTTTTTTTTGTTCAGTGCTTCTTGAATTGAGAGTTAAAAATAGTACGAGTGAGAGTGCGAGCCATGTGGCTGTGGGTCATTGGCCCAACTCCCCTAATTACTGCGGCTCGGTAAAATCATCTCAGTCGCTCGCAGCCCGTCGACCTGCAGCAGGGAGGAAGAGCTGCTGAGTTTTACTGGCCGGCGCCGGAGGTTGATTGAACCAGTAAATGATCCCAGAGAGAGAGAGAGAGCCTCGAATGCAGCTGTGTGAATGTGTGCGGCAGCTTGGATTTCTAATATAATGTCCTCAAGTTTAACGTGGTGTCGCTTACCTGCACTCACATACATCTTTCATTTTTAAAGGCGGTATCGTGGAGACAAAGAACTGATAGTCTTAAGGTGGACGTCGTCTCCGTGGCGTCATTCATAAGTTCCTGAACGGCCATTGTGAAGCTCGGAGTGTGGTGGCTTTGGCCGTGTTCTCCCAGGATAGGCCTACGTGGGCTGAATGACGCCTGGTTGTTGACGCCTGCTGCCTGTGACGTCACCTACCCATCAATCAAAGCGTCCACGCTCTTAATTATGTGTAACTTTGAGATTTAATATCATTTGATCTGGTGAGTCCTATAAAAAATCACCATCTGTACAGTCGTCATGAACTGGAAAATTAATTTTAAAGAGGAAAACAGTTTTTTGTACCCGGCTGTGAACCGTGTTTATTACTGCTGTGACGTTAGACGTTTTAATATGGGGGCTTATGGAGGTTGATCTGTAGTATCTCTGTCTGCAGCATCTTTGATTAGATTGTATCTGCCTCCTTCAAACCTCTCAGCTCCAGTTTGTAACTCAAGCTTTCTGTTAACACAGCAGACATCACAGTGTACTCTGAGTACTCCTGTCCGTTTCAGTGTGTTTCATACTCTAAGTCTGCCATCATATTCTGACATTCGTCTGTGGCTGCTCCTGTGAATTGTGACGCTCACCTCAGTGTCCTTCTCTGCTGATCGCAGTTACCCGCTGCTCATTCAGCTGCGATCCAGAGCAGAGCTGTTAATTCTGCCCGGCAACACTAATGTGAGATCACACTTTGAGTTTATTTCCTTTGGTCCCAACCACAGTGACAAAGTATATCTGTGCGGTACATGACCCAGTCAGAAGTGAACCAAAGGCACCTAAACACACAGATAACAGCAGCTTGTTATCGTGTCAGGTTTGAAGTGAATGTTGTTTCAGCTATATGTGATGAACATACAGTCTGTTCACTGTCTCTGACATTAAGACATCTTAAGAACAAGAATAGATGAAAATAAGCTCCATTCCAGACATCCATCAGGTACTCGGATTACTTTGTTATGCTCGGCTTTAATATCAGGTTTCTAAAACCATTTTCTGCACTTGGTTTGATTCTTTCTCCCAAACACAAACAGAACTCTTGACAGAAGAGTAACACTTACATTTACGGCATCTTTGTGCAGTTATTTTGTTTGAATGGCGTTATTCTCTCCTGGGAGAGAGCAGTTGACCAATAAAACTAAACAGTATAAAAGCAACACTCTCTGAATGTGCTCGGTGTGAGTGCACCCTCTGTTTGTCAGAAGACGATCAATGCAAGGAAGTGTTGTCATCTCTGAGGAACTGTCTTGTTTGTCTCCTCCTCATTTGTTTTTCAGTTCACCCTTCGAAGAAGAACCGTCAGACGTGTGTGAGGAAGAGCCTCATCTGCGCCTTCGCCATGGCATTTATCATCAGCGTCATGCTCATCGCAGCCAATCAGATGTTGAGGAACGGCATGGAGTAGCCTGCCCCCACTGTGAGCGGGGAACAAGCCAGCCTGCATGTGCATGCCAGTGGGTGAGGTCATATCCCTTCTGATAGGAAAAGAACTACAAGGAATAACGCTCATAATAATCATCCACAAAACCCATTTTTGAAATTATTTTTCGAACGAGTGGCACCTCTCCACCCGATGTCCACTGAAACCGTGAAGCCAGCATGGGGAGTCATGCAGGACTCCTCCCCCTTTACTCTGACAGGGACACTCAAGGGCTGACATTACACATAACACTCTGTCGTGTCTGTTTCCCTGATGCAATGCAATAAAAAAATGTAAAAGAAAAAAAAAACAACAACAAAGAAAAAAAAAAATGCTGAGTGCACGAGTTCAGAGCTGCTTTTTTTCAGCAGGCGAGATGTGACGTGTATGTCTGCAGATCTGTCAACCACCAGGAGTCTGACGAGCTACCAGGGCTGCAGTCTGGGCCCCCCGAGAGAGAGGGAAGCAGAGGGAAGGAGAGGGGAAGGGAACAATTGCCCTCCTATTATAATTCCTGGAAGGATGATGGCAGAACTCGCCGCCACTCAAGTAGAAGGATCTGTATGTGTCAAGCCACAGCTCCCGGAGCTCTCATGGTGCTACGATACTTCAGCTCTCCGACTTTCTATTTTCAACTACTGCGTCTGTGGGCTGGTATGAGGTGCTGGCATCAGTTCATCAGTCCTACAAACCGAGCAATCAAGCGAGTAGAATATTGGACGGTAACTCGAGGTTTGAGTCTTGGCTTGTTGATATTCGTGAATGAATTCAGAGGCTCTGAAAGTTTGGTTGGTTTCTCCTGGACTCTGTTGTGTTGAAGGTTTGAGTGTCCTATTAAAGGAAAAAATCCACCCTTTCAGTGCTCTCACACTGTTATATATCATCTGTCTGTGGTGCTCCGTGCACTCTATTTTCACTGTTTTCCAAGGTGATTTAATTCTACTTTTTGGTGTGTGCACACTCTCCGCCTGCCTCGTCTACTTCTGCCTCAGTTGGTGATTTTCCTACATTTCCCAAAATTACTTTGGACAGCTCCCAGAGGACGGGTGTGAACCTGCCGCCTTCGGCTGTGTGCTAATGGAGAGAAGGACAATGGTAGGGGGGCAAAATAGCATGAGGCTTCCCAGCCGGCAAAGCCCAAATTGAAGCTTTTACTCTGAAAGTCTCGTGGCTGAGATTCAGCCTGGCTTTTGACAGATTTCCACCTGCCTGTCTGTTGGTGTCACTGCTTAATGGAGCTTTTGTTCTTTCAACTTGAGGGACTGACACCGAAACACAACATGTCATTAGTCTTTTTAACAAACTCAGCACTAGTTGGAAATAAACGTGATGCCACATCGACCAAGAAAACAAGAATGAAAAGCAGTATCACCACCAACAGAGGATTTTTAACAGTGTGTCAGGGTGGATTTTTTTCCTCAAATCAACACAAATCAAGTTAATGAATGAAAACTTAGTGCTGTGAAAAGTTGAATCCCCCTTTTTAAGTTTCCTGCACAAATTCTTAATTATAATTCAAAGTTTTTGTGATCTGAGCGTTATGTTTCTGTTTACATTTAGTTAGAATCATTTTTTAATGTGTGAGTTTTGATTAGTTGTACATTTGAATTGAATAAAATGGTGTGCACCTCTCTGCAAATATTCCACCAACATTTGTTTTTAGCTTTTGCTGCTTGTAGATTAACCGGATTAATCATCCATTTTGATCATAGTTAATAATTTCAGTCACTTTCTTAAGCAATAACGGCAAAAGAAAATCAGCGTGTGTGAACTTTTAATTTAGAAACTTCCTGTTTGAAAGCACAGTGTAGACAAACAGTCGTGTTCAGTCTTTGGGGATGTAAACTTTCTCACAGCACTGAATGGTTTAAAGATGTATCTGAGGTCGACTCTGAACTCCTGCACTCGCTCTCATCTCATGTGTGACCCCAGCCGGGCGATCAGAAACACCCATATTATCAAGTGCATGCGATCAAGTCAGTGTCTTCTGTAAATACTGTAACCCACGTCTGAAGTGTCTCTAAGTGTCTGTTTGAAGGTGTACAGTTTCTCTGTGTGTGCATGACTGTCGGTGACCTCTGCTCACTCGGGTACGGAGGTGCAGGGAGGGAAGATGAGCAGATAGAGAGGCGGCTGCTTCATCACAAACACGTCAGACGCAGGCGGTGAAGGCCCTTTCTGCTTCCTCTCCACCCTCTTGCCAAAGCCATAGAACTCCGCAGAGGTGAACCAGACAACACAGCGTAGAGGTTTCTCTGTTTCCACGTAGAAACGCAAGATCAAACCGGCCTTCTGTGGCAGAAACATGTCTGCCGTGTAGGATTTGGTTTGTTCCTGTTCCTGTTGTTTTTGCACTGTACCTGTCACCCATTCCAATAAAATGACAACGAGGGCTGTAGTTATGTGCAAGAGTGCCATCTAGCGGTTGAAGTGAGATCACATCGTTCATGCTGTCCTGTCAGTGTTTGTGTATTTCTCTCTCTCTCTAAGCTTTATGGGAATGTGATGCAAGGCAGGACTATCACAGCATCGTGTTCACCATGTCTGGCAGTTTGTTGATCTTTAATGTTGAAATATGAGGATTTTTATGTAAAATGTAAAGGTTGACTTTGTTCTACCGACACTGCAGGTAGAGCAGCACTTGTATGTGAACACATATTTAAACACAGTGTATTTATAGGAATAGATTTCTTGCCTATGGCAGAAAAAGTCCTTCTGAACCTGTAAAAGGTTTCATTCACAGATGGTTTACTGAGACTACATTTTGGAGACTTTGTGCAAAAACAGTCTGCAAACCGTGTAGGTCACACTGGTTTTGTTTCGGTTTTTTTTTATGATCTGACACTGATTTTCTTTAATGAACCTCTCAGTCTTGCAGCATTGGTGGAAATTTCCCGCCACAGCGAGTCACTGCTGCCATGTAGTGGTTAACTGGAAAAGTGTTTTATGGTTTATTTGTTCTCTGAGAAGAACTTTTAGATTTTATTTTCACAAGTTTTTTTTTTTTTTTGAAGGGGGAGGATTTGAGTTACAGTTACTGTGGTTACAGTTTTGCTGCAATCAAACTGTCCCTGCAGAACGCGCATGTTTGGATCGCTGAAGTTTTATTTTGGAGGGGGACCGCACAGTGTCTCTTCAGTAGCATGGTGGTTGGATCCCACGTGTTTTTTTGTTATGTAACTTTGTACATAGCTAATAAGACTGCATAACTATTAGACAAGCACACACTATACATACTTTGCATGTGCAATATTTAAACATGTAGACTAGAGGAAGACTTTCAGTTCTACTATTTATTAGAGGCATAATAATTATGACGTTGTAAATACGGAAATCTGTACAAAAGTCAAAGGATTAAACATTGACGCAATAAAACTGTGTTTTTTAAACTGTGCTTTGTTTTATTTCACTCTGGACTAATGCTCAACATCAAGGCGGTGAATTTATTATTAACAAACACTCCTTCACAGGTTATTTATCATTAACGAAATAGACTGTGCAAAACTATGTGTTGTTAAGAGGCAAACAACATCTGTAAGGGCAGGGACGTTGTCAAAAATGTGCAGTTGTATTTATTTTTTAACTCATAGTGACTTCAGTAATTACACAAACAACTGAACTTTATGAGGTTTGTAAAGATTGATATTACAGTCAGGCTGTTATTTGTGGCGCTGCATTAGATTGTACAGGTGAATCTAATATCGTGACCACACTCAGACCACAAGATGGTAGCATTAGGCACTGAGATGGTGAAGCTGAGGGCTGCACTGATGCAGGGCACTTCTAAATCAGCCATGTGTTATGAACACATCGTGGTTATGGTTAATACCATGGCTGATTTTCGAGTATTGTATGTTTTTGTCATGCAAATGAATCAATAGCTCCATCATTTAAAGTTTCTGATCACTCAGTCACCCTTTTAAAAAGCAGATCACTCAGTCACCCTTTTAAAAAAGCAGACATCTAATTTTGAAAATAAATTTAACGTTTATATCATAATACGTGTTGTAGAGTTATAGCACGTTTGTTTTGTGTATAGAAGAGACACTGACCTGCAGTCAGGTAACTAAACACAGCTTATATAGCACAAATGATAACGCTGATTCTCTGTCAGCTGCTCACATGTTGATAGTGAAGACTTCTAGTGAGGACTGACACATGACACAGCAATGTCACCAAACTGAGATACTCGAGTAACATAACAAGAATCTGTCATTGGTGTTATTTAAAGTAACCAACCAACATATATTTATCGTGTTTAATGGTCAGAGGAGATGAGCAGGTCTGTCGTTCTGACTCTGATCAGCATTCAGTGTTGTGTTAGCATGCAGGCTCTGTCCTCCAGAGCCACACCACCCACTCCAGCTCTCTGCTAGAAAAAGGCCCTTGTGCTCCCAGTGGGCTCCTCCTGTTTCATTTACATCTTAAGCGTTCAGCTGATGCGTCATCCAGAGCAGCTTACAGAGAGTGAGCAGTAGGAGCTCAGCGCTGGGTTCAAGGACATTTTTCACAGGACATACAGCTGCTGCAGGATTGAATCCATAACTCCCCGTTTATAGGACAGTCTCTTTTAATGTCGGGCCACCTGGCTGCCACAGATGATGATGTGTAATATTTTGGTCTTTTTATAAAGGGTATGTGATTGAAGTACGGTGTTCACAGTTGCACCAGATGCCACGAGCCAAGGGTGAAATCTGTTTTGAAGTGGTCTATTTCTGGAGACGATTTTAAGGACAAATCTCACAGTACGAGCAAACATTTCGACCAAAACCATGCAAATGGATGGAGCAGTTAAAAAGAAAGCGGCTCAGCGTGATGGCTTTTACTTTGCAGAGTCACAAGCTGCAGAAAAAAAAAAAAAAAAGATTTGAAAACAGCTTAGCACAATAGAGACAATCGAAGGAGTGCATCGAGAAAAGAAACTCATGTCTGTCCTCAGAAACAGTCACCATGCAAAAAGCAGGAAACCAGTTGTTTATTGGAAGACAATCTTGGGAGCAAAAATCCAACTGAGAACATTGAATTAATTGAATATATGACATCATATACATCTCAATACATTAACAATGCCGGCCTCGAAGGCCTCCAGCATTTCCACAGTTGATGCACTTTTGCACATTTTTCCATTCCACTGATTCAATCTTCAGCTCAAGAGTCTGCAATTCTGTCTCCGCGTCCAAGAAAGTGCTTCAGGCTGCAGCCTGTCAGTTTTGGCCGTCTGCAGTAGTTATGGCACTCAGCAGGTAACAGAATAAATTGGCTCAGCTCAACTACACTGTGTCTCCATGTGCATACAATACTTACAATCATGCTACAAGGTGTGCTGCAATTGGTGCTACCCAGTAAAAATAACAATAAAAAAGACAAATGTGTCCACGACATATAAAACTATGATTTAGCCCAGTAGCCCTCGACAATGAGATTTTTGATTTACAATAACTGCCAAAAATAGGCCCCAATCACCTGTAATATTTATTGTTAATGCCTTTTTCTTTGAATTAGAAGTATTTACAGGGCTTCTGTGAAAAGAAGAAGTTTTTGGGCGTTAATGTTTAATTCATTGTTAAATGTCTGCTTGTTGTACGAAGGCTCGCCTTCAGTTTCAGGTATCTTAAGCTAAAATGTCAAACCACCGATGAAGCCTATAACGAACTACCAACGTATTCTGATCAGTGCATATTACTGAAAGTTGTATTCTTTTATTCATCTTAAAAGACCTAACGTGACACAGAATGAAACAACGCAGAAACATTTTGAAGGATGAAGATAGCGACCTTATTTTTTACCCTCTCCCGACATAAGACAGAACACACTTTTGGCTGAAGTCCACACCCTTAAACCTAAACACACCGTAAAGAAGTGGCACGTACAGGAAATATGGCAACGTCACACTGAAGGTTTGTCAAATTCAGATGGAGTCCTCATGCTAAACTTGAATGTTCAGTTCGTAAATTTAAAAAAAACAAGATTTTTTTTCATAAAATGTATCACTGAGATGTTCACAGCCCAGATCACCGTCTCAGCGTTTTGTTGAGAAGAAGAGGAGCTTCTTCAGCCTCATCAGTTTTCTCTCAGGCCAAGCTGAGGTCAGGTAAGAGCTCTTGAAAATGGCCTGTGGTGTCATTGGTCCCAGTGAAATTGGCCCGTAGACTACTGCTTCATGGTGTTCTTGATGTTCCACCTCTGCCCGGAGCAGGGCTGCAGGACCAGCAGGTGGCCAAAGTAAACATTAGATGGCACCACCTCCAGACAGCGTCCCGTGGCTCGATTTATGATCGAATCATTCTGCAAGAGGAGGAGGAGGAGGAGGAGGAGGAGGAGGAGAGATGGCGTTCGAGTTTTATCAGGTTTAACAGATGGCCCGTGAACCACATGTGACTGTGACAGGATGTGAGTCCTGATGTGGAAAGATGGTTCTTTATCTTTAAGTTTTAATTCTAGTTTTTTAATTGTGAAAAATGAATGCAAAAAAAAAATATATAAAGTCCACTGCAGAAAACAACAACCTGCTTCTGCTCGGCTCTTCATGCTGTGTGAGGCAGGATCGATGTGGCAGAAAGTCTGCTGTGTCTCTCTGTGTGAGCTCTCTTTTCCCAGTGCAAATACAGCCTAAAAGCTTTGACTCTTAAGCCTCTAAAAATTCTCAGGTGGAACCGAAAGACTGATGGAAAAAACAATTTTTTATGTTTTTGTCTTCAGCAAATAAAAAGTGAAAATGAATGACAGACACAGTGAGAGAGTGGCGACATGTCTCCTGGAAAATAGGCCCATTAGTTTGAGGTAATTACACCAGGTTGACAAATAGTGCCAGATACTGAAGAAGCACAAATATTTTTGCTAAATTGACCTCACAAGATAATTACGTACTCATCCTCACCTCTGCTTCAGCTTTACTATTCATTACTGAGCACTCACAAAACTATATCTGCACATTATTTAATTGCACTGAACTGTTTTCTCACCTGAGAGAAGTGCCACGTCTTCTGCTTCACGTTGGTGATCTTGTCACAGTTGAGCAGCTGAGGAAGGTTGCTGACCTGATCGTCCACCACGCAGTGAGTGTCCTCCCCGGTGCTGCCCAGAGCGCCCAGGAACAGCTGACCCTCTTTGGTGTAACGTCCCAACTAAAGGAAAACACAGAGCCGGCACACGTGAACGGGGTGTAATAACACTTAACAACTACATGAGCGAATATTGTGACACTGGCTGATACATGCAACAGAAGTTATGAAGTGACGATGTGTAAGTTGTAGACAAGCTGTCTTCAGAATCCTTCAGAAACCGCACTGCTCTCATCGGTCTAAATCACAGTGCTGCTTCGACAAATCCACTGAGATCCCAAAGATTAGTTTGTCTTATTTGTCTTGTCTGGTGTGGAAAGTGGTGAGAAATCTCCTTACACAGAAAGTGAATAACAAAGCTTGCAGATTCCACCCACTCTGCTCGCCGGCCTTCGCTCCAGCAGCTTCTTTAACTCACAGGTTTAACGTGAAACGTGCACATATTTTAAGATAGATGAAGATCTACCTCTGTGCTGATAAAACCTGAGCACAAGACAGAACTTTCAACAGCTCTGCATCTGCATCTCTAGTTCAGGTTTGTGCCGGTACGTGTTCCTGAAATTCAGAACAAAAGGCGTGAGCTGCATCTCTCACTTTGCTGTACACTGCTTTACACAAGGTGCCATACTGCTACTTGAAACTGTGTCATGTGTTTGCGGTGCAGACGGCAGGTGTTGGAGGCATACTCTGGGTTTAAAATCCTAATAATCCCTCTTTCACTCTCTAGAGGTCACTGCTGCTTCTTCAGACACTTTGTGCTGCAGTTAGCTGCATAAAGCGTCAAAACCTGCGAGAGTGAGCGAGAAAATGTTTGTTTTGTCAGACGAATGACTTAAAAATGCAACTGAAGTGAGTCTGTTGCTTTACACTATCACTAACTGAAGTTATTTTGAGCTCTGCTGGCTCCTAGCATCACACTACTTGAACCCAGACCTGTGCTCCTTGAAGCACCTGTTTACCACTGTGAGCTAAAAAAGAGATGCCCCTCGGGCTGAGGAGCTGAGGAGCTGAGGAGCTGACACTGGCTGACTCAGGGCTTCAGCACAAAAAGTGCAACACAGAAACATTTTCATCCTGACAGCACAACTCTCTCCTAAGAGGATTTCAGCTGAGCCTGTGTGAGAAACACAGCTGTAAATCATGTCGCTGGAGAAAGACACTAATGAGTTGTGTGTGTTTTCGAGGGAGAGAGAGAGAGAGAGAGGCAAAGACAGCGGTGAGATGCACTCTGTGGCCATTTTCTTGAGAGTGTGGTGTCCATGTTGTACCTGAGGACCCCATCCATGGCAGGGGTGCAGGGTGGCCGTGTGGTTCTCCTTCATACCCTGATCCATACACAGGTGGCTCACTTTAGAGTTACGAATCTGAAATCAAACGTAATCAGACATAACTCCTGTTTTTATGCCTCACAGTATCACTGCGTATGTATCACTATGTGAAGGATAAAGATCTGATCTGGAGTCAGATTAAAGAGTGTTTACTTTCTTTTTTTTATAAGCCCCTCAGGATTTATTTTTCTCATCTCTCCTTCACTCGTTGCACCACACCGTCGACGTACAACCTTGTCTGTCCGGTCTCTTCCTCCCTGATGTCAATTTGCTGACTCACCTCTCCGTAGAACAGGGTGTTGTTGTACCTCCTCATCTCTGGGTAAACATTGTCGAGGTACCAGTCAAAGCTTTTACACTGCAGACTCTTCCTCAGTGCAACCCTCTGAGAGATGTCTCCGTAATCAATACCGTGGTTCTGCAAGAGCACAAGGAGTCATTATGGGAAGCCTTTGCTTTGCTGAAGCAATTTTTCCGCATGAATAGTTAAAATGGTAAAAGCATTTTAACACAAATGTTCATTTTGCTATCGTCTACTGCACTGGCTGCCAACCTCGGGTTCCCGACCCCCAGAAGAGGACACCAATGACCTGCTATACATGAAGCATTGCTCTTTATATTTCCTGTTCAATATTCATGTGCACTAAACAAAAGAAGAGCAGAGCCGTCCGCATGGCCACACACTGTGTTAAAGCTGTGTGAAGCAAACATCCTCTCTCACCTCCATGGGGATGTTCCAGGCCAGGTAGACGTTGGACTTGTACTCGTCCATCCAGACCTCAGCCACTCGCAGAGCGTTACGCCGTGTGTGGAAAGCTATGTTACTGTGGTAGGGTTTCTTCATCCGAGCGATGTGGGCCACCCTGGAACAAGGCAGCACCTCCATACTGCCTCCACACAGCCACACCTGCAGGTAGTTGGTGATAAAGAACAGGATAAACAGCCATCTCGTAAAGTCAGTAATGGCTGACAGCAGACAGGACAGCAGTCCAGTCATAATGCTCCTTTTAGCTCTGCTTTGGTCTGCACCGTGCAGTGTTGTGTTACTCGAGATCAGTCAAACTCAAGACAACTTTTTGAAGGTCTCGGTCTCGTCTTGGAATCGACTGCATTTTTACTCGGTCTTGTCGAACAGGATTTTATTTCAAGAACACACCCGCAGGGACATCGCCAGTGTTTCCTATTATTCACTTAATAACATTTAATTACTCCTGACGGTTTTATTGGTTTTTATGAACTGAAAATATTTTTACACGTCAGAGTCAAACAAATGACAGTGAAAATGGCTGACAAACATTATGTGTGGCACAAAAACTAAAGAGAGGACAGGAGAGCTCAGGCTGAGGTTCAACCACAAGACCACGATCCAACAGCTGCAAAGTTCCTCCAACAAATCAAGCAGCTCGTTAAAAAAAAGAGGAAGTTGAGGACTGTGAAATTGTTATTTTTAAATATTAAAATAATTTGTGAGTAAACACTAAATAATGCTGCACATGTTGCCTGCTGATAAATTAACAGTTGTTATTATTTCTTCATTTAAATATTAAAATGTTCTGTTAAGAATACTTAAATAAATAATGTTACGCAATAATTATAAGACTTTAAATAGACCCTGTGATCAGTGATTGGCTGATACAGCTGTCAGTGATCAGAGCACCTTTAATAAAAACCCTCATACAAAGTGTTTTATATCTGAAAATGTCTAAGAGGAAATCTAATTTTATGAAAACTGTAAGTGACTTCTTTCTTACACTAATCCAAAAGTAGAAACACTTTTGTCGTCTCGACTCTGATGATGATGAAAAATGTTCAATATTTTTTTCCTTTTATGGAGAAAAAACAAACAAACACTGCAGAACAAAGACAAACTCTCCAATCTCTCAAGACATACAGCAACAAACTGCCCAACCTTCCCGCTCCATGTGACCTATTTATCTCCATTGGCCTGCTGTGAGCTGCACACACAGGCCCGGTCCTCCAGGACTCTTAATGGGGCCTCATTTATCAGCGGTGCCACGCTGTGGTGGCCACTGCTCTACTTAAATCTACAGGGGTAAAGAGGGAGCAGGAACAAGAGGAAACTGGGTGACACACAAACCCTGATGCCCAGTTCGATATTCTCCCCTCCGTAGACGTCCATGCCCGAGTCGAGCAGGCCGAGTTCGCCAAAGTAATCACGGTTGGCCACGAAGGAGCAGCCGATCATGGCGGGAGTCCTGAAAGAAAACAACATGACAGCAAGAGACGCTTCACATGTGGTGTGTGCATACAGTACATTGTTGTTTGTGAATGGATCCAGCTCAGTGTGTGTTAAGGGTGAAGCTGGCTTGCCTGATGGGTGCAGATATGTCGCCGTCGTCCCACCACTGTTTGGGCGGGTTGATGTACATGCACCACAGCTCCCAGTTGTAGCCATGGCCCGAGTTCTCGTAGCGCTCGACCTCGAACGTGTCGTGCTTGATGTTATCGATGGAGGGCAGAATGATCCTCTTGTGGTCTTCTTTTATTCTGGCCAGAACCGGCTCGGCCCTGAAAAGTAAACACATACACATGTACGCACTTTTACAGACGGCACAGAGCTCCTTTTAAGATCTCCACTCTCACCCACCCTCGGTTAGTTATAGCGTCCCTGAAGTTGTACCAACTTTATTACGGATTCTATTTGATTCAGCTCAGTGCAGCTCTGGAGGGCATGTGTCTATTTATGCTGAGTGAACTGGGTTGTGTACATACTCTAAAGTACACACTGAGCTGGAAAATGAGTAGGAGACCTACAAAAAGGCATCAGTGGGAGGTGGCAAAAATGTTGTAAGCAGTCGAGTGTTTACATCTCGGCCAAATAAGTTTCATCTTTAAATGATTCGTTGAAATGTGCTTTTATGAACGGGCTTCTGAGCAACGTGCTATTTTATTGTCCGCTTCATGATTTGTTTGTTACTTGATGAGCTATATGTCGCACGCTATCTTTTGACTCTGCTTCTACGGGCTCTCCCTTCTCCTTATCTTAAAACTTCTCAGGTGTGAAATTGCTTTTTGTGTGTTCTTTTTATGCTGCCTCTGCTGTCTTTTGTCCTCGCCTGTAATGATTGTGTGAAGCACTTTGTAACTTTCTTTTCAAAGTGATACAAGTCTATTATAGTTTATTGTTGTGATCGTGACATGTCTTACACGATTTGGATTTGAATATCTGAGAGTTCCAATATTAGAAAATGTGCTGTTCGTTTTCTTTCCAGGCGTCACTCACACCTCCTCCACTTTAAAGAGTGCATGTCAATACTTATTCCAGCCACATGCCAGATTCACTCACCAGGACGGGGTGAACTCCACGTGGGCGTCAAAGAACCCCGTCACCTCGGCGGTGGCCACCTTCCACCCCTCGATTCTGGCTCGGATCAGTCCCTCTCTCTTCTGGTTCCTGACGATCTTCACCAGGCCGGGGTAGCGCTTGTTCACGTACTCCTCCAGCGGACCTTTCAGCTGCTCTGCACTCCGTGAGACGAGGATCACAAAAGCAAAACAACAGGTAAAGTGAGAGTTTTGCATGGTGACAAGAGCTGACTTTGACCTTTGATCGTGATTGAGATGGTGCGGATATGTGTGGAGTAGAGATGCTAGGTAAGATGGAGCTAAGAGGAGGTTTATGGATGTGGTGAGGCAGGATGATGCAGAGGACAAGAAGAGGAAACAGATGATCTGCTGTGGTGACGCCTGACGGGAGCAGCCAGAAGGAAATTCATGTGCTGTTAGTCCAATGGTCATTTCTTTTAGTTTGCTTGTTAACATTGGATAATTAGATTTATTTTGGATAATTCTCTCTTGTCTAGGACTGACAGAGATCACCTTGGTGACAGCACGATTACAGCCACACTGCACAGGCGTGACAGACAAAACAAAGAGCTCCATCAAAGTGCAGTACAATGATGAATTATTCTGGAAAGAAAGACGCACAGAGAAACAGAGAGACGACATGAATCTGTTCTCTCACTTCCCCGCTGTGTTCCAGCAGACTCCACACACCTCCACACAGTCTGTCTGCTCCACCTTTGATCTCTCAATCAACTCATCAGCCTTTCCCTCCGTAACCGAACACTTGCAGCTCTTCTTCCTCCTCTGCATCACAAACACACACACTTAAACATTCCCCTGAACAAAAACACATTCCTGATGCTCTCTGTGCTTTCGGTCTCTTTCTCGCTGCCTCTTTTTATTTCTTCCTCACACACACACACACACACACACACACGCTCTTGATCGCAAACTCATTCTCCATGCTGTGTCTTCTCTCTTGCACACACACACACACACACACACTGTGAGGCCACAGAGCCGGGCGACTCGTGCAGGCCGTGAGAATGGTGGGTGTTATTTGTTTGCGTGCCTCGCCCTCTGCGACGCTGCAATCTCTTCTCCTCTGTGACAGATGATTGGCCTTCAGCCAAGCAGCAGTTCAAGTGAGAGAGGAGCTTCAACTGTCTCTCCTTCTGTTTGCTCCTGAAACACTTTGTTAATTATTATTGACCAATAATGGATCAGTCCAACATTGTTTGAGCCACCAAATCCCAATTTTTGTTCCTTTGTTGCGGTGAACGGTGGCTCTGGTTCTTATTTTTAGCCTTCCCACGTACGTACACACTCCTGCTGTCACAAATAATCACGACCGAATCTGTATTAAACACTGGTTTAGCCAGCCAGGCTTGTTTTCATAGTCTTTGATCAAACTGCACTCACCGAGTTAATCGCTGAGTTCTGGGAACACAGTGACATCGTTAAAATCAAACGTGAAAGGACAAAAAAACACACGAGACGAGCAGACAGGTCGTAAACAAGCCCACAGTTCAACTGAAATGATTTCATCTAAAGGTTAAACTGATAGTCAGCGCGTAGTAATGTTTTTACCGCTTGTGTTTGCTCTTCTTAAAACATATCTTGCTAATCGGGGTGTTTGTTTACAACCTGTCTCATCATCATCTCAGCGCTCCTGTTTCTCGCCCCATTACACATGTTTGTTTTTTTGCTGCATTGCCAGATCTCAGAAATTAACATTGTCTGTAGTATTTTTATTTTATTTTTTTTCTGGGAATAAAAAGTACAAAAATAAGATCCAAGTCGTAATAAAAGTGAATCTTTAATCACACACTGACCTTCTGTTTGTTTGCTTGAGTAATATTTGCCCATTTCTTAAAGACTAAACAACATATTTGTGACGCTTTTTTTTAAAAAGACAGATTTCTGTCCTCAGTGGGCTTGAGGCTGAGTGAAACAGACGGGGTATGAAAGTCAGACAGAGTTGAGTGACAGACTAAGACGTCGTTGTGTTTGGTCTTTTGTGGAAAATCAGAGAAACAGAATAATGGCAGCCTCATCCTGATCTCATCTCTCTCTTTCTCTCTTCCCGTTTCCTCGATATTTGTCTTTGCTTTCCGCTCGGTCTGATTGCTCTCTCTCTCTCTCTCTTCCGGATTTCCATCGCCTTGCACTCTCTCTCTCTGTCCAACCTCATTTATCTTAGAGCCTCTCTGTCTCCCTTTCCCTGTCTCTCTTTTGCCACTTTCTCTAATAGCCTGGTTGCTCTTTCAGCCTCTCCTTTCATTCTCCGTTGCCTCTTCATCGTCGTCTCTCTCTGCTTCCTTCTCCCTTTTCACTTATGCCTATTTTCAAACCCTCTCCGCTCCTCGACCTTTTTCTTTCTCTTTCATCCCTTCTTCCTAAATTTCTCCTCAACACCAACAACCCCTTGCTCTTCATCTTGCCGTACCTCCTCTCTCCTTCTTCGCTCTGCCTGGTTTCACCTCCTTCCAATCCCTCGTCTCTCTCTTTTCCGTCCCTTCTGTCATCTCACAAAGCCCAGCTTGGCAGCCCTGCCCAATAAATAAGACAGGGACATCGTTCCTGTGACATCCAATTGTGGCGCTCCGCCTCTATCTGCCTGTCTGCCTTGCAAAAAAAATTCAACACCATCAGTCACCTCAGCAAATGCTGCTCCTCAAAAGCAATGACCACAGCTTTTGTCAAGGAGATGCTCGTCACCTTGTCGGGCCAACAAAGCCATAGTACAAGTTTGATGCCTTTATCCTGTATAACAACACTTCAGAGGGCAACGCAGCAGCATGTTCAATGTGCAATGAGTATGAACACAGGCTTTGTATGCAGGTTTAGGCCTTAGAGGATTTATGTAAATGATTTGATATGATGCCACACTCATAGTGGACACAACCTGTAACTTTCTGGAGGCACCACGAGCGGCCTGGCAACTGCTCAGAGCCACAAACAGCATCTAACAAGTTTATCAGTGAGCTTTAGAGGTGCTGTTAGGTGGTTTTTGTTACCGCTGGACACCGTCAACCAGCTGTTTCCGTCTGTTTTTCAGTCCTCAAGTTTCATATTGACTGTACAGACATGAGAGAGGTATCGACCTTTCCGTCTAACTGTTGGCAAGACAGCAAATCCATGTGCGCATTTCCAAAAATATCACACTAGCCCTTTGAAGACATACTATAACGAGTCTCTTCAGATTTGTGTGTGATTATAGTATTTTTCATGTTATTCATATTACTGTCAGCAGCAGCGTTGTGGAGTAGAGTTAGAGTACTCTAATTACTTTTTTCGTGTAATGTGTAACGTAACGCGCTGTGATGATGCGTCTGTGCCCTGCTGATCTACGTTACCTGTGTGTGTGTGAGTGTTTTTGAAGGCAAGATGACAGAGAGGACAGCTTTTGAGTCGTGGAAGTACGCACATTATTTTCAATTCACCAGCGAAATCTGCTGCCCGTTTACCTCAGACTGTGTTTACTTCAATGCACTTTCATAACTGCATTCGGATTAACGCTGTAAAGTAACGGATTACTTTTAATTGATGGTAACGTTGTAACCTAATTAACTACTTTCCAAAGTAACTATACCCAACACTGGTCAGCAGTTAGTGTTTTTATTTGTAGGTAGATGAAATAATGGAGGCAAAAACCGGCACGGTCTCTGTGTGCTTTGCTTTCAGTCTTTTCAGTTCAGTGAATCAGCTCGAGGGGATTTAATGGCCATGAAGTTGTCACACCAAAGTTAAAAGAAAGGAATCTTTGCCTGAAATGCTGCTGCGTCATTCAGGTTACCAAAATGTAATCAAAACAAACACGGCTGATTTGCATTACTTCTCCCCGTCTCAGCAGAAGTGATGCAAATATTTGCATATTCGGAAAACTCTACAGGCAAATATTGTTTCACTTGAGCTAAAGTTTAACTGACCGTCATCGCTGTTGTCGTCCACCAGGATGATTTCTTTGAGCAAGTGAGCCGGAGTGTGATTGACAGCTGAGTGGACTGAGCGCAGGATCACCGACAGAGCCTCGTTGACAAAGATGAAGATGAGGGAGATCTGTGGGAGGTCTCTCGGGTAGCTGACCTTTCTGCATCTGCACGGAGACACACACAAACACACCATCTGTAAAATAAAACCTTTCCATGCATGCCACCATGTGAGGCCTGCATTCTGGGCTTTGCACGCTCCACTCATCCTCCATCATTGCTGTAAAAGAGCAAACTGCCTCAGTGGAGCTGCTGACATCGTGTTCGATGAGGCTGAAAGGCGAACCATGTGCCGCTTCCTGTTCAACCAACCAAATTGGCCTATTCATAGTGTGTCTGCTGCAGACAGGAGGCCTGTTTTTTTACTGCTGTTTTGTTTAAAGAGCTCTAATAAAGAGGAAAGAGGCAGGGTGAGGCTTTGGCTCTAAATTTAGTAAGTGGGAGAGGAAACGCCTTCCTTTACTCTGCTCCTTTTCTTGTCTTATTTCCTTTTAATTACGAGCAATTAAATAAAATAAAAACCAGCATTTGAATGAAAATTCATGAGGTCAGATGACACTTTTTTTAAGCTTTTGGCAGTGAACCCTCAAAAAACTGATGCCAACCATGAAGAGCAGCGCCGCCAAAAGTTTGTTGTTTTTCCCTTTTAAAAAGTTTGACACGACGCCCTGAGGTTTTGGATAGTCAACTATAACTATAAATACCATTAATATAATGATGGAATATGTGTGTGTTACAAATATATTTCATTCAGAGAAAAAAAACAGCATCACTCTTATATAGAGATGTACAAGGCGAGAGATGCCATGGCAATTATGGTAATGAGGGGTAAGAACAGGAGGAGGCAGGGACGGTGCAGATCAGCGTAACCAGTAACAGCAGTGTGTGGCGGATAGAAGAGAGCAGCACGAATGATTACAAGCGTGAGAGTGTGAACTTGTCATGTTACATGTACAGCTCATCTGAAAGTGGGCTGTGACTGTAGGAGTCAGCTCACCAGCTGACGGCTCTTCTTTTGGCACTTCTGTACTGCAGGTTACTCATCAGCTGATATTACATCCCTACTGACAGAAGCTCAAATCTGTTGTGCCTGCATGTGAAAGAGACATCCCGAAAACTAAATTTCTTCTTTATACTTCTTGTGGTTTGACATTCAATCGTTGTTTCTTTCTCTTTCCGCCAGCACCTCCGGCTCTGCGGTGTAGAGAGACCTTCAGTCAAACTGAGCAGACTCCTCAGACCCGAGCTTACAGGCTGCTGCTATGCCTGAAGATATCACACCCCAACACGCTTCACACGCCACTTTGATCCCGGCAACATAAAAGACCCCCCGAGTGACAAATGAGAGCACTGGATTCTGATGCCTCCACTCCACCGCCCCAACACACAGCTGGTGGCAGCGATGGGCCGACGGCTTTCTCATTATCACTGACTTTCAAATAGAGAGGCTGTTACTCGCTTAACCAGCAATGTGGGCCACAGACAGACTCTATAAAGAAGCATTTATGGAGAAAGCTGCACCATGAACAGAGCTATCTGCAAGAGCACGACGAGTTGATGTGCAATGCACACACTCACGGGCACACAAGGATCTGAACATTCATCAGTGATATGCAAGCACAGTTTGAAGTGTACCCGTATACCTGCTAATCCTAGGACTGCCTGCGTGTGTGTGTTTCTGACATGGCCTACTTTCTTGGACACATTTCAAACTGGTTCATTGTCCAACTGGGGACATAATCCATGCTCCCAAGTGGGACAAAGCTGATTTATGAGTGAGTGGTTAAGGTTAGGCTAAGGGTTAGAGCTCTGCAAGTAGTAGTTATGGTTCGGGTAAGTCTCCAAGAACTGAATGAATGTACGTCTATATAAAGTCCTCAAAAGTGGCTTTAGTCCACGTGTGTGCATGCCTGGAAATCGATAGCCAGCCTGATAGTGCAACTTCATCAAATATGAGGCAGAGAGGGAGAGAAAGATGGAGATTAAAAGGGACAGGTGAAGAGTCTGACAAGCAAACGCCGCATGTGTGTTGCAAAAAGGATCGCTAAGCCAAATGTTTCATTTGTGCAAATCTCCATTAATAACTGCGTACATGAATATCAAATCTTAGTAAAAACAGCCATACCTAAATAAAATATAGCACATAAAGGAGGTTGGGGCGGCAGAGGGAGCTACCATGAGCGCACCCGCAGAGTAACAGTGAGAGTCTGATTGGCTGCGTTGCACACCTGCATGAATATGATTGGATGTGACGAGTCCGCTGATTGCCACAGAGCTGTGAATGATCCAGTTATTGTGAAGCATGAATGAAACAGCTGATGCCAATCAGCTAATACAAGTGGGCCTTCAGTGCTCTGCCCCCATTTAAATAATTCATCAGCAACATTTCTTTCCATAAACAGTATCGCAGTTTGTGTGGAGAACACCAAGGACTCAGTGAAATGTCCGGTCCATTAAACAGGAACATCGACATGAACTGACTTCCTCTTATTTTTGTTCGTATCCACGATTTGATCTTATTTTTGTAGATTTCTGGGAGTCACCAATGTTTTTTTATTTTTGCTCTTAGATAAGAGAAACTTCCAAGAGCAGCTGAGAGGACAAAACAAGCAAGAAAAAGACAACAATGACCACAAAAGCATGAATATCATCATCAAATTTAGATTATTATACATTTTATAATAATAATAATGACTGGAATATCAAATGAATGGGCTAAAGGAACACTATTGGTCCACTGATCCTAATTAAGACTATTAGCAGGGCTTACATACTGCTCTTAGATGCTGCTGCGATCCAGGCTTAAGGTGGAGAAGGCGTTGTTAAAGATCGCACAGATCTGTTTGATGAGACAGATGAACGGCTGCTGAGCTGCCAAGAGCACTGCTTTTAGATTTGTGCTGGGATTTTTTTTGGTGGCATCTACCCAATTCTCAGACAGAGTGCCAGAGTATCTGCACACGGCACAACACCTGCCTTTATACAGTGTTTAAAGGGCGTTAATTATAAATCAAATCAGCCTCCAATTTATGATCAAGTGGAATTCATCACTCGGGCTGGTTAAGAACATTTTGTGCACTGACGTGTTATATTTGAGAATGTTGCTACACGAGCGCGGAAAACAAGTTACTCCTGACTTCTTTAAATGTCATCTTACAGAACACCGTTGATTGTCTGGAGGCAGAAATCCTCAGACGGCTATGTTACTATGTTACAATTAGACGAGTTTTGTGCAGTTGAAAGTGAAATTTATCAACTCATACACTCACTTGCCAGGCCGGTGGTCCGGTATGGTCCGATCCAGAGAGATTCTGTCACTGAGGTAGGCGTTGTAGCCGTACTTCTCCCTCAGGTATTTAGCGTCGCTCTCCTCAGATGGTGACAGCGTGGCAGGGAGGCCGCCTCTACCCCGACCCCCGAAGCCCTCAATCAGGCCCAGAGATTTGGATAGACCTGGGCGAGGCAAACAAGATTACAAGATTACATGTCAGGATCTTTTAGTCTGGCTGAGTCACTCTCTCCTCTCAGTAACACTCTCCAGGGCTTACAGCTGATAGCCTGCCTCCCCATCACGGCTCCAGCCTCACGTGAACATACAGTGTGTGGTCAGCGGCTGTCAAAAGAGGTGAATATCATCAATGCAGGATACATTTTACACACAGGGTTGTGTAAAATAGGCTAATTTAAGGGCTTCCTACTCTCTCTGGGGTCAATAGTAGTTCCTCTGTAATTACACTACATGAAACACTTAATAATGAAATGACATTTTAATTTCTAGGCTGCAAGCTACTAATGAAGCTTCAAGGCTCTCTGTGTTTCAAATTAGGGATAAAACAAGATTCTACTGGGCGTATTTGTGGGTGGCAAAATGATTAAAGTGCCTATCCTTCAGCGTAACAGGCTGTGTTCAAGCCTCCGTGTTGGCAAACATCCTGCTGAAGTGTCCTGAAGGCGCTGAATCCCTAAAAGCTCCCCGCTCTGCAGTCGACCCTGATCTCTGACCTCAAGAAAAACAACACAGCTCCTGCAGGAATTAATGAAGAACAATGCTCGGTGGTTAGAAAGAACGCATCTGCATTATCGAAAGTTTCTTTTAAAGGTTCAATTTTTGTTCTTCTTCCATACATTTAGGTCCATTTAAAGCCAAATTTATGATCTTATGAAGGTATTTATAATTAAAAGTTTCATTTCATTGCTGATATTTGCTTTAAGCTGCAGAGGTTAACTATTAAATATATCAGATGTAACGTTTTAGTGACATTTCCAGTCAGAGGATTCAGATTTTCAGCAGGCGGTGCATAATCTCTAAAATGACACTTTGGAAATGAAATAACGTGACAGGTGTTTTCTCAGACTCAGAGGCTCTGTGGAAACTTCACTGTCAGTTCACGTCAGGGCTCCAAGAGAAAGTCGTGGAGGAGTCAGACAGCACTGACTTTTCCCTCTTTTCGCAGCATCCTTGAGGAAAATCAGGTTGACGTGTTATTTCAGTTTAAATGTTACACTGCTCTTTACCGTTTAACTGCCTGTACACCACGTCCTCCAGCGAGCTCAGCCTCTTCAGCAGCACCTCATGGCTGACACTGGGCCCCTGCGCCGTCCCGTTGCCCCGGGGCCTCTTCCCGTCAGCCGGAGCATCCGGACCGGCGGCTTGGACGCTGCGCGTGTTGCACTTGGTCCAGAAAGTCATGAAGCCAGCAACGGCGAGCACGTTCAGCACCAGTAAAACCCTCCATCTTCTGAACACAAAAGCCATTAAAAAGTCACCGGTGTCCGGGCTCCGTATGGTGGTGGTGGAGGAGGAGGAGGAGGAGGGGGGACAGGACAGGGGGGGAGAGTCTCCGGAGAAGCCGAAGGTGTCACAGATTCAGGGCTCCCTCGGCTGTGCGGAAAGCTGCAGGGAGAATTAAGAATTCAGGTTAAATGTGCAAAGCTCACAAAGACACAACAGAGAGCAAACTGCTCATATCCTGGTCATGAATCTGCCCTCTTACCATTTGGCACCGGGGTGATTTTAGGTTGCATCTCCCTTCTGAGGAAATCTGGGGCGCCTGGCCATCGGCTTTCATCCGTGTCACCGCCACTTCAAGCCTGCTTTAAAGATCATGCACGGAGGATGTTAGACAAAGACTCCAGCATATGTTGGTCTTGAGGTCTCCTAAATAATTGAACAGTGAGGAGATGATCAAGCTCGTCTTTTTTTTTCCTCCTTTGCGTCTCACTGAAGTCGGCAGTGATGCGACTGAGGAGGACCGCGCTCCAGCCAAATCCTCGCAGGAAAAAAAAAACAAAACTCCTAAATGTTCAGTCCACCTTTCTGTTCACACATCGTCTTCCACGCGTCCTAATATTCACAGCGAGGTGCTGATGAGGGAGACCGAGCGGCGGATTGTGAGCAGGGAGCAGCGGTTCAAGAGATGCAGCATCCTCCGGTGAAGGTACGGAAGGATCCGGGAACGCAGCAGCAGCAGCAGCAGCGAAGAATGCGTCCCGATTTCTGGTTTTCCTCATCCAGTCAGCAGCGTTTATATCAACGTTTCCTGTTATTCTACACGCCCTTGTTGTTTGTTGTGCTTTGTTATTTCCTCTAAATTCTCTCTATAACCTACACAGCGCTGATTAAGGGCGCAGAGAAAAACGTGGAGTGGATCCGGCGACGTTTTTACTTCACAGCAGCAGGTCAGGCTGGTGGTGGGTGGGGTGTCTGTTCACTGCCATCCAATTATCTACAATTAGGAGAATTTTCAAATATTCTCACAGAGGGGTTCATGGGTCCAGCAGGACCGGGATCAATAAAGTATCTATCTATCTATCTATCTATCTATCTATCTATCTATCTATCTATCTATCTATCTATCTATCTATCTATCTATCTATCTATCTATCTATCTATCTATCTATCTAATAAGGCTTATTTCAGATGTGCACACAGTGGGATCATGTTAACATAGACTATTTTATTCATAAATATAATTACCCTCACAAAGCTGAGACAGTAACCTAATTCTGCAGAATATAAAACGGTCTCCTCCTTGCAGGGAGAAATCTCAGTGGATTAAGACAGCCGCAGGGGAAAGTTGGAGACCATCCGATAAGGCACCCCGTAGTTTGTCTTTGCCTTCAAAGAGAAGTTATCTGGTGGAATGAATATATAAAAATGACATAAGTCACTGCACAATCTTCAAATACTGCAGAACAAAGTAAAAAGCACCTGATTCTTAATTTTATTTAAACACAGTCTGCAAATATTAACAGCAAGATGTACGTCAGCATCAAAGTACAAGAAGTGAGGCGTTAAATTATTGATGCTTTAAGGTGTAAGCAGCATTTTAATGTTGTAACTGTAGGTGGTGCTTCACTAATATGCTGTATAGGGCCGTGTAGTTTCAGCTACAGCAGAATATTTTATGAGCTCATTACATGTTTTCCATGCAGAAATAACAGTTTATCTGCAAAACAGCCGAGCCATCGGATGAATAAAAAGTTCATGATTTACCTCTGAAGTTGTGAACAATCTTGCAGTTTCCACTGTTTTATCTTATATTCTGTGGAATAAAACTGTGACCCAGTTAGAATAAAAAACTTTCAGTATTTCACAGCATGTCGTCACCGTGAAGCAAAACATCCATAAATAGTAGTTTATCATTAAAGCCCTGCGTGTAAAAGTCCTATAATAGGAGATATTTGTGTTTACTTTATGGATGTATACTGTATATGTATATACATTTTGGGGGTGGTTCAGGTGACTGCAGGCACATATTTAATGTAGCTTCATCTCAGATGACCTTAAGGTTCTTCTCAGCTCTAAATCTGGAGTAACTGGATGTTGCACCACCTCCTTCTGAAAAAGAAGCCTCTCCGATGAGAGGTGAACTCACGGATCTACAGCTACATCCAGGAGCTGCAGATTTAACTCTTCTCAAAGAAAGATGACCTGGACGACTGAGAACCTTCACAGAGTTCCTCTCAGTTGTTTCCTAAGGTTACAAAGTTAATGTCAGTTTCAGCTAAGATGGATCATTCTCCATATGTAAGTGGACCAAGACTGGACCTCTGCGGTACTCCATATTTGACAGCATGAAGGTTAGATTTATTGAGGCGTCATGGGGAAAGAATATTGTTGGGAGTGTGTGTATATTGTTGAAGTGGTGTGGTAAAACACTTTACAGTATTTCATTTCACAGCATTAAAATGTGTGAGTTTGTGCAGAAGTGGGTCACCCAGATAGCTGGGATGAATCAAGGAGCTCGGTAACTCTACAGCTTACTGAGAGACATGCCAACTCTGATCTGCAGGCAACCCAGGAGGAAAGAGACGGTCGGAGAGTGTGTGTGCAAGAGAGAGAGAGAGAGAGAGAGAGAATGATTGAGGGAAAGAGAGGTGTAGTGAGATCAAAACCACTGCTAGATCGTGTGAGACGAATCAAGAAACAGAGAGAAACATCAAGGGAGACGAGGAGAGAGAGCGAGCATCGGCGAGATGCACACAAGGAGGCGGCGATATGGAGAGAAAAGGGGAAAAGAGAGTTTTAGAAAAGGCGAGAGGAGAGCACAGACACTGGGGAGGAATCAAAATTCAAAGGGTAGAAAATTCCTAAAGCAGTAGAGAGAGACACGCTGAGATTCAGGAGAGAACAAAAGACAGAAATGTAAGAGGGATAGATTGCATGACAGCAGCACACGAGACAAGTGGACAAAAAAGAAGTGTAAGAGTAGATTTGAATTGATATTTGTTGAGAGAGTGAAAGTGATAGTTTCAAGTACCCTCGTTAACCCCTGAAGTTGGTGTAGAGGAGCTGGTAAATTGGCAGTTCAGAGGTAAAGTTGAACTAAAGCAGATTGAACCCCAGGAAAAAAATAAAAGCTCTGAGGATGCAATCAATCGAATCTTCACGTGTTTATAGTTTATTAATTTAACAGATATTTACAAAGGCGACTTGTCCAGGATGTACCTCTCTTCTCGCCCAAAGCCTGATCGACCCTGATAAGGTTAAGCAGTTACAGTAAATGGATGGATGACGGATGGAGAGCTGCATAAGAATGCAATGTTCTGCTTTCTGTTTGTAATCTGAGCACTATTGACCAATCGTGTTTGAGCAGGCTTTGGTTGCTACACTATAAAAAATGTAGATTTTATGGCGAAAAACTGCCAAACCATGACAGTAAAATATGCCATCAAGAATGAATGACTGTGTTTTCAGTAAAGCACTGTATATAGCATTTTATAACAGAAAATAATTAAGTTTAGTTAATTGTACAGTAAAACACTGTCATGTCATACACACCAACCTCATATGTGAAATCAACAGTACTAATGTCCTTTTACTGTAATATTAGAGAAAGTTATATCGTATTTATTGCGGTAAAAAACTGTCAGCTGTGGTTGCAGAGACAGAAGTGAAACACATTGGCCGAAATACAATCTCAGAGCCCATCGGCAACATCTGACCACAGTTTTTAATTATCTGCGTTCATATGCAGATATCTGTTCATAGAGCTCAGCAGAAATGGGTCTTTCTCGTAATTCTAGAAGAAGTTTTGGCCCGGTCTGTTATCTGGGCATCTGCTGGCTACACTTGAAGCAAAGAAACATGGTCTGTCGCCTCCTTTTTGTTGCTTGTTAAGACGTGAAATGGAACAGAAATAATAGCATATTTGTTGCACTGGCAACAAGGTGAATGCTTGGCTGTTTATTACAGTCTGTAATGCACAGCGTGCATCATAATCAAAACCTTGAGCCACCTTCACATTTAGGACTTGTCGTATAATATTCTAATTAACCTTTTAGCTCTGGACCTTCATCAAGGACAGGAACTGAAAAGAACAAAGAAGTCATAGCGGACTAAACAAAAGAAAAGTTCCTCTTCATGAAAACAGGATTTTTAATGAAAAAAAACAGCCTCACACGCCTTCACACTTTGTCACTTCTGCCTTTTTAAATCGAAGCTTAAGACCCACTTCTTTAGATTGGCGTTGAATTCTGACTAGGGCAGTACTGTTTCTCAGGTGTACTCATTCTGTCTGCTCCTTTCTATGTATTTCTGGAAGGCTTTTAATACCCTGCAGCGCTGCAGCACTACAGCACTTTTAATTCTATTTGTTTGTTATGTATCTGTTACGTATTGTTTTATGGCTTTGTTGTAAAGCACTTTGGGTACCGTTCGGCTATTGTACAGGGCTATACAAATACACTTGATTTGATTTGATTTGAATAAATCTGCTCTTTTTGTATCTTCTGCTTTATTTTGTCAAAGCAGTATTTCGATGTAACAGCACTGCTGACTTTGGCTTCATGCGCCTGACACTGTTTTTTAAAAAGCCTGGATTAGAGAGGGCAAACCCTTTCACATTTCTTTTCACTCGTTATTTTTTTTGGCCTTTTATTTTGATAGAGACAGCTGAAGGGTGACAGGAATGTGGGGAGAAAGAGAGATGGGGAATGACA
Source organism: Miichthys miiuy (assembly GCA_036365135.1). NCBI lineage: Eukaryota > Metazoa > Chordata > Actinopteri > Sciaenidae > Miichthys > Miichthys miiuy. The sequence goes on along the minus strand of CM071607.1, from coordinate 3,561,715 downwards.
TGCGGGAAAGAGCCACAGGTCGGATTCGAACCCTGGGCTTCCTCAGCAAGGACTGGGCCTTCCTTCGCACATGGGGCGGCTGCTCTGCCAACTGAGCTAAACACCGCCCCAGGGTGTGCGGGGTCTTTGAGAGTGAAACAGGAAGTTCCACTATGATGCATGGAAGAACGGGAGAGAGTGCAGAACAAAGTCAGCAGGATAATTATAAGTGTGGGGGGTGAGGGTGGGTTAGGAGTGATGGAGGGGGATTTCATGAGATTATCCTATAAATAGTGTGCCAAGTTTCTTTAGTCATCAACAGCAGTGTGTAACTCTGGCACACCAGCGATAAAAGTGCTGTAAAAAATTAGCCCTGGGCTTATACCTCTGCATAAGTTAATACCATTCTCCACGAGACTTTAGGAGTTGCTGAGCAGGATTTGAGTGTGATGAAGTTAATCACTGCACTGTGGGGAGAAAAAACATGTGATCCAAAACACTCCTGCTCCGTCTTTTACCAAAAGCTTGTTTCATTTATGCGATGCTACATTTATCGGTCCTGTGGGAGACTATTGTGATCTCAGCTGGCTTTGGCAGATGCAAAGACAAATTGACCTTCACGTTGGATCGAGGGGATCAGAGAGGGTATGCGGCACATGGCAGCGAGGGGGCATGCCTCTGCTAAGCTCAGTCAGAGAACCGAGGGGTACTTTAGGTCAGTCACTAGCAGGTTTTCAGCCCACCTACATCTGTCACGGTGTGTTTGTTTACCAGCGGCTTCAAGGTCACCATGTTAGAAGAAGTCTATATCAAACACCGAAACCTTAACAGCACTCCCCTCTGACAAACTGCAGCTCATCGACAGTTCTCTGTCAATAAATGACCTTTTATGCTCTTTAATAGGTTTTATTTCTCTGTCAGGGTGGCAGATTTCTGTAACTTCTATATTCACTCACAGATTTTTCATGCAAACAAACTCTGTTCTCGTAAAAATGACTGTACCTCAGAACTCAACTCAACTAGATATAAAAGTTATCCTCAAAAGAATTACTTACATACAGAAAAACTGGTAATAAAAAGTACTTAAGTGGTGAGTAACTTTAAATAAAAAATATGGGTACTTTTATTTTAATGACATTGTTTCACAGTCTTCTGCAGGTAAAGGCAAAAAACTTAACTTACAATTACTTCATCGATCAGACTGTTGGTTTTCTCTAAATATATACATATGTAAATATTCATACATCAGTCTTCAGTGTAAATTTATGTAAATGTGATATGAAAATAGCATGTTTTATGAAGCAGCATGTAAAATGCAGATCAAAAAAGTATGTCGAAGAGATGAATGGAGTAAAAAGTGACTGCAGCTGTTGTCTGCTTCAGTTACAGTACGCAGCAGAGACTTGATCAAGGGCACATAAGTAGCTGTGATAGCTATCAGAAGGGTTTGAACCAGAACCTCTCTCTCTCGCTGAGCCTTCTTTTCCACCCACAACGGTCAACTCAGCCTTCAGTGCATGAACCAGGAGAGGAGCGCCTCTCACAGTTTTGTCTCTAACGCTCGGTGACAGTGTCACAGCAGGTGGAGCTCTTCACAGAGCCAATCAGTTGGAGCTGTTTACAGGCGGGATGTGATGTGAGATGAAGAACTGAGATGCAATGTTCCAGACATGAAACCACCAACATGCCAAGAAACGCCTTTAATGTGCATCCGTGTTTCAGACACACACACACACACACACACAGACTGCAGCAGCAGCATCATGGTGTGTGTCATCCCTGTCCTCATCCTGTCAGCCCCTCCGTCACTCCTCAGCCTCCCCCATTCATCTTCTGCCAGGGTGCATGAGCTCCTCTGGGCAGAATACAAAAATCAAACTGCCAAAGCATCTGATGTCAGACATGTCCACTTACTGTGACTTTGGGTAATTTACACGCAGTCTCTTCAGCACTTCTTCCAGCTTGAGATGCCACGTTAGGGGCGGGATGTGCAGGTCGATGGTGTCTGCTGCAGCCACGTGGCGTGGTGGTGGTGTGGAGGTAGCTTGTTGGGTTTTTTAGCTCTAATTTAAGCTGTCCTACTTCCCAGCATGCCTCAGGGCTTCACAGGACTGAGAGAGCCAGCAATTCTTCGACATTGTTTTTTCAACTTTGTTTACAGCCAGTGTCACTAGTGAGTTTAGAGTCATGTGATGTTGAGGTTATGCATGAAGTCCAGGTATTTTGAGGACATGTAGTTGTTGTAAACAGGAAAGGCAGGCCAGACATGAAGTTGAATGGTGATCTCACTAATAAATCTGAGCTCTGTGTCACTAAAAGTTTGATTGGTTTATTTGTTTTATTGGTTTTATTTGTTGAAACTGGTTGATCTATGTCAGCACACGTCACGTTTAGTTTTACAGGAAGAAAAAACATGGATGGATTTTGAAGAAGCTCCCTTCACACTTCACATCACTCCTCTGTTCTCACCTTTAAGGCCATATCTACATATATCTACACTTCCCTTCTGCTGTGCAGCTCTCCACTTGACTAACACGAGCTCTCCAGCCTTCAGCTGTTCTTCTCACCACCTTTGTAACTCTCCCACAAGACATTTGTTATATTCGTTCTCTTCCCACCTCCGACTGTCTTTGGCTTTAACCACAGCTCTGATGAGTTCTGCTCTGATGAAGATATGTAATTATTGTATAACTGTCTGATACTGCTTTAATGATGTCTTTAATGCTATTTTGCCACTCCCTTTAAAATGTGCCTGCAGGGTGGCTGTCGACACCTATAAGTAAAATGCATTATTATAATTATCATCTTTATCATCATCATAATTTTTGTTATATGTTGTTGGACAGGTATTTTTCATTTCATCTCGACTTTAATCACTCCATGGTAGTGCTCTAATGTGCTCTAATGTCAGCTGTGTCTGACTGCTGTGGCATAATAAACAATCCACTGGGTGAAACCATGATGACATGATGTGACACTGTAGCCTACACTGTACATTTATTCCTAACTCCTACCACTATCCTGCAGCTTTGCATCCATACGCACGCACTCGTCGCTCGTTAAAAAGGGATTTTTCATTTCATCTCGACTTTAATATTTTTCCTTAAAGTAATCTATTACCTCAAACATCACTCCATGAGAAAAGTAACAGTACTCATTACATGTTTGATGGTCTTTAATATCATTAATACATAATGTGGTTCACAGACTCATTCATCACAGACGTATCATCACATGGAGCCAGCCGGGCCTCCATGACATTCATCAGCTGTGGCAGTCTGCTAATGCTTATGTATGAGTGTTTAGCACAATACAGAGTTGTGTTCTGGTGATCTGAAAGGAAGAAGGAATGAGTCCGGACGTCACAGACAGCGAGAGAGCTCAAAGTTCAAAAGCATCATTCAGGCCGAACCCGCTCGTCCACATTAAAAATTTAACCTCCAGCTTCATTTGTGCCTGAAGCGAGCACACAAGTTTCCTCAATATCGCCTTTTGAAGTTTAAAAACACAATTTCAAGAGAGGACAGAATTCACAGCTTTTCTCTCTCCAGACCACAGATGATGGAGTGGAAGTCAAAACTGCTGCACTCACACTAGATCAGACCTGACTGACACAAATCCAGCTCTGCAAGTCAGGTATTACAATGTTTTCTGATGTGTGTGAGGTTTTAAGCAGACTGGGTCTACATGGATGAAGATTTCACAAATCTACTCGGACAAATCTAGTCCAGACTGGTCTAAATATGATACCTAGACCTGGTCTGATGTGGTCTGATGTGGTCTGGATGGAGAAAAAGAAGTTTAATTTCCTCTTAATATGATCTCCAGTCCCCATTTAACGACTTTAAGTGCTGTAACAACAGAAAATTACAGATTCTCCTAAACTTTCCTCTTAATTCTCCATCAGCAGCTGTCAATCAGAACACTTAAGTGTCTAAGTAGCGTTAAAGCAGCTTTCCACAGCTTACATGAACTCTTTGGTAACACTCAGAGGCACATTAACATAAAGAACCACACAGTGACAGAGCTCTTCAATGTGTCAGACTGTGTGGTTAGACCTTCTCATTCAGGACGCTCTTCCTCAGCCTGTGGAAGCAGACTTTGGACCAGGCTTCAGCAGAGAACTCTTCTTCTGTCTTGTCACCTTCTTCTTCTTCTTCTTCTCTCTATTTGACAGTTCAGCTGTCAAACCTCCTCAGCCTTCTCTGCCTGACTTCTTCAGCTCTCGCTTCATCAGAAAGGGTGAGACCGTACGGAGGAGGAGGAGGAGGATGAGGAGGATCTGTCTGGTTGTTTTGTCCTAAAAAACAAAATATCATTAAATTTATACACTTCATGTTACTACCTTGTTCCTCAGTACTCCCCCCTTACCTCTGTCATTCAGACTGTTTCCAATGGCTGCCTCCAGCTGCTCTTCCTCCATCAGTCCACCTGTATAAGGTGCTGAAGGATTTGTTGTGTGATCTGCATGAACGCCACTGCAGCCTGCAGACCCACACACGCACACACTCACACACACACACACACACAAACACACAAGACTGGGAATGGAGTTGTATCCGTTTAAAGTCACCTACCCTGAAAAACAAACACAAACAGCCAATTTCACATCTAAATCATGATGCCAGTATGTGACGTAAACTTAAACTCATGCACTGCAGCCTGCAGACACACACATTCACACACACACGAGAAAACATTTTATGAAGCTGCTGCAGCTCTGGTTCTACCTGAAGTGTCTGAATAGTCCTCGCAGTCGTAGGACACACTGGGGTTGTATCCGCTTGAAAGCAACAGACTCTGAAAAACATGTGAAATATATAAGAAACATATACAAAGAGGCAATTTCAGGACAAACAGTGTGTTGTCAATGTGTCAACAGATTAAGTCTGGGACACACAGATCTTCACGTAGACTCGAAGATATCTTCAGTGTTTATCATTTATGTTTGAACACTTTTATGTACTGTTACTAATAATTAGAGCTGCCACGAGGCCAGTATGTGACCTAAATCACATCTAAATCACAAAAACCTGCATGTAAAAATATTAGTTTAAAACCTACTTACAAACTTTTACAGTGTTTTAACAGGTTACATGGCCTAACATTACATGATGGTCTCCAGTGGTCCAACCGTGTAGAGCAGACCGACCAGGATTCCAGACAGGTGACCAACAAACGAGGTCCTGAAGAGGCAGAGGACAGATTAACCAATGAAACACTGTCATCTGGTGGACGCTTTAACTCGTAGCATCAGGCAGCGTTCATCTCTATCTCTCTGCTCAGGGTGGCCTCAGCGTGTCATCGAGCCACCTCTAACATTTCAGTAATATATCGTTCAAAGTCCTTTCACGTGTTTTCAGCAACTATTTTCCAACATATTTAATGTGTTTGGACTTTAACTAACGTCTGACCATGTGGATGGTTGTTCCTCATATTCTGCAAATATACAGAGAACTGTGTGAACTCTTCTTCAAGCATGTGTTATCTCTGTCTGGTTACTAAGTCCTGAATCCTGCCTGTGAATTTGTTCTTACAGATTTCTGATCAGTAACTCACCCAGGTGTCAATATGTGGATCAGCACTAGCTCTGCCCAGCTAGCATAGTGAGTCTACACAGGTAAACCCATCACATAGGTCACATTTCCAGGGTGGTAATGTTTAACGAGCACCTCCAGAGCAAACAGGACACCTAGAAACAGTCATATGGATTAGTAAACAAATCTTTTATACTTTAAGTCTTACAGATTAGCCTGTACCTGAGAAGCCAACAGTGCAGGTCATGCTGTAGGACTGATCCTGGGTCAGCTTTGTTAACGTTGCCTCCACCAGCAGATAGACCATTCCGGTGAGCAGAGTGAAGACTGACAGCGTGTAGGTGAACCAGATGTCGCTCCAGCACGATACCTTTCCACAGGAAGGACGCCATGTTGAAGTGGAGGTGCCAATCATCAGCATGGTGCAGAGAGACAGTAAGAGGCGACGCCAGTCTTTATACCGGTATACCTGCTCGACACTCATAGAGACCTGACGGTTGGCGATAGACAGACAGAGAATAATATATATCATATCAATTTAATATAGTACGCAAGATGGTTAAATATATATAATTTCAAATCAATCCAAACAAAACCTCTTCAATGTCAAACAAAAATAAGAGCTTAGAAAGAATAACACTTAATTTAAGAGAGAAAAAATCTCACTGAAGCAAAAAACTGTAATGAAAACAGCCTGCAAAGAAATGATAGAGAGAGTCAGAGTCTCTCCTGTGTTTTTCTCTAGCTCAAGCTCGATAAATAAATTGTAACTTGGTTGGCAGAGTTGAAAGAACAAAGACCAGGAGGTGGATTCAGTGTTCACCGTGTTGGTCTGAATATCCACAAAAACACTAAAGCTAGAAATCAGGACATCATTTCATGAATTTATGTCATTTAGTTTGATGTCAATTGTGTTTGAGATAATAAATATAAATTAGTTTTATTTATTTTAAGAGGGATGTGTGCATAAATATCAATTAAAGCCATTAACAGACACACTCAGATGTTTTGAGCTCTGCATAATGATTTAACAGAGAGTAAAACTCAGGAAGCAAATAACTCAGTGAACTTTAGCTGCTGGTTAGAATTCAATAAACTTAATGTAAAGGCAGTTAGAGCCTACAAATAGCAGTAAAATCACTGCAGCTGCTGTAACAGTCTCTCCTTAAGTGGCCGTGAGTTAATAAGGCGTGGACCACGAGAAATGTAAAGTCACTTCACGGACAATTTTGATCATAGTTGAGTTACAATCACACATTAACTCTGATCTGTAAAACTCGTAGAAACAGGCTGCAGTTTCACTTTACAAATACTTTTTTTTTCTAATTTTTTGGCTCTTAATGTGACACAAATATTATCTCAACTAACTAGACAAACCTTATTAAAGCAAAAAGCTGTTAAATTAGACAAACTACAGCCAACAACAAAGTTTATCTTCATCAAATTCTGATCAAACTGGATACACTCTCTCCACAGAATATAATATTTCCACAGCAGTGATGATAAACTTGAACTTACTTTCACTTCAGTCGAGAGTCAGACAGCTCACAGAACACTTTTTTTCTGATGGGGACACACTAACTTTAAAATAAGTTGGAACACCATTAATACAGAGACTGCGCCTCCAGAGGAAAGACACCCACCTTCGACAGGAACTCTCTTTGATGTGATGCATAGTTACACGTCAGCACCTCGTCAAACAATCCATTTTTTAGTTTCATCATTTCCAGCAGTTTACAGCCAGTCACAGTAATTAGCCCTTCTTATTATTATCAATGTACAAGTAATCAGGGCTGTTGCTAGCCAATTTGGGGCCCTAAGCGTAATTGCTTTTTTTTTTTTTTAAATAATACAGATAATTTCAATAACAATAAAATAATTAAAGTTCAATCTGCTTCAGTAAAATGTAGCAACAATACAACTTTAAACAATATTTTTATCTTATTAAATAACATTTTCCCACGTCCCTGCTTCTTCTTTTTCCTGTTCTCAGCACCAGCATCAGTCTTTTCATGCCACTGTTTCATTGTTTCATTGCTCTAATGTCAGCTGTGTCTGACTGCTGTGGCATAATAAACAATCCACTGGGTGAAACCATGATGACATGATGTGACACTGTAGCCTACACTGTACATTTATTCCTAACTCCTACCACTATCCTGCAGCTTTGCATCCATACGCACGCACTCGTCGCTCGTTAAAAAGGGATTTTTCATTTCATCTCGACTTTAATGTTTTTCCTTAAAGTAATCTATTACCTCAAACATCACTCCATGAGAAAAGTAACAGTACTCATTACATGTTTGATGGTCTTTAATATCATTAATACATAATGTGGTTCACAGACTCATTCATCACAGACGTATCATCACATGGAGCCAGCCGGGCCTCCATGACATTCATCAGCTGTGGCAGTCTGCTAATGCTTATGTATGAGTGTTTAGCACAATACAGAGTTGTGTTCTGGTGATCTGAAAGGAAGAAGGAATGAGTCCGGACGTCACAGACAGCGCGGAGAGAGCTCAAAGTTCAAAAGCATCATTCAGGCCGAACCCGCTCGTCCACATTAAAAATTTAACCTCCAGCTTCATTTGTGCCTGAAGCGAGCACACAAGTTTCCTCAATATCGCCTTTTGAAGTTTAAAAACACAATTTCAAAGAGAGGACAGAATTCACAGCTTTTCTCTCTCCAGACCACAGATGATGGAGTGGAAGTCAAAACTGCTGCACTCACACTAGATCAGACCTGACTGACACAAATCCAGCTCTGCAAGTCAGGTATTACAATGTTTTCTGATGTGTGTGAGGTTTTAAGCAGACTGGGTCTACATGGATGAAGATTTCACAAATCTACTCGGACAAATCTAGTCCAGACTGGTCTAAATATGATACGTAGACCTGGTCTGATGTGGTCTGGATGGAGAAAAAGAAGTTTAATTTCCTCTTAATATGATCTCCAGTCCCCATTTAACGACTTTAAGTGCTGTAACAACAGAAAATTACAGATTCTCCTAAACTTTCCTCTTAATTCTCCATCAGCAGCTGTCAATCAGAACACTTAAGTGTCTAAGTAGCGTTAAAGCAGCTTTCCACAGCTTACATGAACTCTTTGGTAACACTCAGAGGCACATTAACATAAAGAACCACACAGTGACAGAGCTCTTCAATGTGTCAGACTGTGTGGTTAGACCTTCTCATTCAGGACGCTCTTCCTCAGCCTGTGGAAGCAGAGTTTGGACCAGGCTTCAGCAGAGAACTCTTCTTCTGTCTCGTCACCTTCTCTTCTGTCTATTTGACAGTTCAGCTGTCAAACCTCCTCAGCCTCCTCTGCCTGATTTCCTCAGCTCTCGCTTCATCAGAGAGGTTGAAACCGTCGGAGGAGGAGGAGGAGGAGGAGCATTTCTCTGGTTGTTTTGTCCTAAAAAACAAAATATTAAATATTAATGAATTTACACACTCTTATCTAGGGAGACGTTTAGTGGGTAAAGCTTCCCCCCCCTTACCTCTGTCATTCAGACTGTTTCGAATGGCTGCCTCCAGCTGCTCTTCCTCTGTCAGTCCACCTGTATAAGGTGCTGAAGGATTTGTTGTGTGATCTGGTGCATGCTGATTGTATCCTGAGTATCCTCCATGAGCGCCACTGTAGCCTGCAGACACACACGCAAGAAAGAAACACATAAGAAACATGTTAAAAGTTCACGAATGTGTCGTTTCCTTCATATTCCTCTGTCATCATCATTTCATGAACTGAGCTCAAACTGCTGCAGTTCTGGTTCTACCTGAAGAGTTGTAGTACGCACCGGGACGGGAGCTGTATCCATTCGAGGCCACAAACCCTGAAAATAAATACAGACAGACACTTAGATTTGTGTGTAGATTAAGACTGAGGCACAAAGATCTTTATGTGGACTCCTATATCTCAGACTCAGATATCTTCAGTGTTAGAATTCAGTGTTTTAACAGGTTACATGGCCTAACATTACAGAAGCAACACACATGCACAGATATTCAGACCTGCACATTTCTTCATGATGGCCTTCAGTGGTCCGGCAGTGTAGAGAAGACCGACCAGGATTCCAGACAGGTGACCAACAAACGAGGTCCTGAAGAGGCAGAGGACAGATTAACCAATGAAACGCTGTCACCTGCTGGACGCTTTAACTCAAAGCATCAGGCAGCGTGTGGTAACAGGACAACACCTGACCATGTGCTAGAGCTCTGCTACGCTTGTCTACAGTATGTCTGTCCTGATTCCTGCCCGTGAGCTTGTTATAAAGACTTCTGACCGCTAACTCACCCAGGTGATGTTATGTGGATCAGCACCAGCTCTGCCCAGCTAGCATAGCGATTAGACACAGGTAAACCCATCACATAGGTCACACCTCCGGGGTGGTAATGGTTACTGAGCACCTTCAGAGCAAACAGGACACCTAGAAACAGTCAGAGTTAGTAACTAACAGTCATATCATTTAAACTGTACTTCTGGGAGTAGCCTGTACCTGAGAAGCCAACAGCGCAGGTCATGCTGTAGGACTGATCCTGGGTCAGCTCTGTTAACATTGCCTCCACCAGCAGATAGACCAATCCAGTGAGCAGAGAGAAGACTGACAGCAGGTAGGCAAACCAGGCTCCTCCCAGCCGTCGCTCCAGCCTGATACCTTTCCACAGGAAGGACGCCATGTTGAAGTAGAGGTGCCAATCATCCGCGTGGTGCAGTGGAGACAGTAAGAGGCGACGCCAGTCTTTATACCAGTACGCCTGCTGGACGCTCACACAGGCCTGAGGACAGACAGACAGTTATATTCATATTGACTTAATATAGTACGCAAGATGGTAAAAGACTGCTGACTCTCTTTACTGTGAACATTGTGTGTATGTTTTGGTGCTTTACCTGCATCAGTGGAGCTGCAGGAAACAGGTAAAGGTACACGTTGAGTCCCAGGACAGCCAGCGTGACCGGGGGGATGTTGTCCAGACCCACCTGCATCAGCTGGGAGCCCAGGAGCAGCAGGCCCAGATGAGATCCTCTCTGGCGGTTCCGCATAGTGAAAACAGCCTGCGGAGAGAAAACAGCGAGACTCTGAGTCTTTCCTGATTTAACAGTCTAATGTAGAAGTCGGAGCTGTTGTGTGATTTCTGGATAAAACACTGAAGCATGAAATCAGAACATCAGGACTGAAATCTATGAATTTATGACACTTTTTAGACTTGCAGAGAGGTAGTGCCTGACACTTTGTGTGTGAGATCAACACAGATGAACTTTACGTAGAAGCAGGACGTGTTCATAAATATCAATTAAAACCACTAACAGACACACTCTGATGTTTTGAGCTCTGACTAATGTTTTCCAGGGAAACTCAGGAAGCCAAAAACTCTGAACTTCAGCTGCTGGTTACAGTAAAATCTGACATAAATGTGTGTAGCTGCTGTCACTGTTTGTCTGTAATGGATTACACCCTGCAGCTTCACTTCACAAACACTTTTTAAAATCATCTTAATGTGACACAAACATAAACATGATCAGCTGACTGCAGCCGAACAGCAAAGTTTAAGTCGTTCTTTATAATAAGTATGACATATAATATGATAATAATAATAAATGTATCCGCAGCAGATGAAACTTAAACTTACTGTGAGTTCAGTCCAGACAGAACACTTCCTCCTTCTAATGCTAATGCTAATGCTAACGTCAAAATAAGTTTAAACACTGTTCGTACACAGTCTGCTTCAACAGGCTGAACGCTAACTCACTCACTGACCGACACCTTATTAATACAAACACGTTAATCACACGTCAGCTCAGCGTGTTTCTTCATATTTCATCATTTTCTAACAGTTACTAGAAACTACTTAGCGACGCCAGCTGTCACGTGACAACAACAACGACGACGCTGCTAGTAGACGCATGCGCATTAGTGATCTTCTTCGCGGTTTCTCTCCTGTTGTCCAGGTGATTTTCTCCATCAGGCACAACATTAACATTAACATTAACATTAGTATTAGTTAGGTTGTATTAATAATGTCTGCTTTCATGCTGTAAGTCGACATGTAACACGTAGAACTGTGTGTGTGTGTGTGTGTTTGCTGACCTCCAGTGGTCAAACTGAGGAACTGAAACTACGGTGTGGGGCTCCATTCACAGAATATGTTGCACAGCAATGTTTTCATGAGTGTACACTCACCTGAAAACAAATAAGCATTATGTTTTTTATGTTTTTGTTACATTAGAATGACCTGATGCATCTCCACTTCCTCCAACTGTTCAAATAAGATCTGGGCCCTGCCATGGTGATGCTATTTGGAGCCAGAGTCTGCACATCAGTAAAAATATCTTATATTTTTATAAGACTTATTATGATATTATAAAACTATCAGTAATGACATTTTGTGTGAGTATCTGTAAACTCGTCTGTACTAACAATAACAAGCACATCACCATCTAAAAACAGTGTGAGCGTCATCTGTAGCTGTCTGTTGACATGAGCGTGTTCAGAACAAGCGGCTGGGAGATGAAGCCAGTGCAGAAATGCTAAAAACTGCAGTTCCTCTGGCTCCAGAAGTGAGTCAGTCTCCATAAGTCCCCATGTTAAAATGACCTTTTTTAGGTTTTTAAAGTTTGACATCCATTTAACTGAATTCAAGAAAACAATGTATGTTATATTTTATACTTTAATCTCTTGCCTTGTTCGTGTTTATCAGTCAGAAAAGTCTCCCACCCCGTGTGCTGCACCTGACTTCAGTCTTTGGGGGGGTTCAACCTCTGGCTCTGCCTCAATAGTCTTTGGCATCAGATACGAACACGTGCGCCAAGTGCAGCACACCTGAATAATTCAGGAAGTAAAGTGTGACACCTGGATCACCTTTCTGTGCTCAGAAACTCGAGCACACGTGTGTGTGTGTGTGTGTGTGTGTGTGTGTGTGTGTGTGTGTGTGTGTGTGTGTGTGTGTGTGTGTTCAGATTTTGAACGTTCATCTCCGCGTCTCTCCCGCCTCCAATGATCACGAGCCGGAGCTGCTGGAGATACTGTTGCTATAGTAACAGCGGTGAGAGGATGTTTCGTCAATTCAGCGAGAGTCCACCGGAAGACTGATAAACTGGCTCTTCAAAATAAAAGAGTAGGCTCGTCACATTAGAAATAAACTAATTATATTCACAAATCAATTATTTTGTAGAATAATTAGCATCATTTTAGGGTCTGTAATCAAATGCTCAAATGTTATTGTGATATTTTTATTTTTTTGTATTATATTATGTGGAGTTAACTCTTAATGTAGCTAATTAAAACGTGTCATACGGATATATTTTGGTTGTTTATGGACATAACATCTGTCATTGAAATGTTCTCTGATCATATTTAAAATAAATCCATTCACCAGAGTCCTCTTTACTCATCATATCTTGTATTGGCCCGTGTGACTCTTATTTTGAAGTGAGGTGTGTCTCGCAGTGAGCAGCTTGACGCTGTCGGCGAGGCAGGAGCGGGAGAGTGGAGGAGGGAGCTCAGCTGAGGCAGGTAAAGGTGTTTGTGTTTGTCTGTCTATGAATGTGGGGGAGACAGGAAGGGGTGACGGCGTGAAGAAGAGCCGGAGAGGGGCGACGGGAGGACAAAGAAAGGAGCCGACAGAGAGGTAGAAGAGCTGGAAAGAAAGAAGGAAAGAAGGAACGAGGGAAGAGGGAAGGATGTCGGAGAGGATAGCTTCGTGTGGGAGCCTGTATGACAGCACCAACCTGCTGCTACAGTACTGCAACAACGGTGAGCCGCTGCTCCATCAGAAAACACACACACACACACACTCAATTAACTCTGCAAGACGTGTGCAAAATATTCGCAAAATATAGTGATATCTATCCTGTGGAAATATATTGATGTCCTGTGACTGTGCAGATTATCCTCACAGGATGCATTTTATTTAAATATATCTACATTTGCAGTTTAATTTCATCACATTTCTGCCTCATTTGCGCGATTTTTAAGCATTCATCTCGTTGGAAAAGAGATAAAACATGCAGACAGTGTAGCATTTATCTGGACAGTTAATATTTTAAAACATAGATGCACACCTCTGTATTGAACGTGTCTGAATGGGACTCCCAGACAGTCTCCTGATAGCTTGGCAGACTGACAGTGCAGACAGTAGATTTTAAATTGTGTGTTTTTGGTCTTTTTTTTTTAATGTAGTTTTTCTTGCACGTTCGACTCGTTGCATTGATATTATTGTAAAAAAATGAGCTATCACATTTGGATCAGGCACATTTAGGGTCTCATATTCCAACAGAGAGAGTGAAATCTATCAGGCTGGACCTCTTTATTAAGCTGTCATCGACTCAGCATCATTTATTTACCTCTGACGTCCTTTCAGTCTGTGACACTGACAAGCTGTCATCATGAATAGTTCTGTATGTTTATGTTTTTTAAACATGACTCCTCGTTGTGGATTTGAATGAACGTTGCTGTCTGACGGTCATTTAGCACTTTCACTGTATCTGTCACATCCTGCTTTACAAATATGATGCAAATACTGCTGCTGCTGCTGCTGCTGCTGCTGCAGGCCATTATATATCTGTAGTGACAATGGAGGAAGTGTGTGCTGATTAAAATGTCGGTTTCAAACAAAGCAGACAACATTTAAATTCACGTAAACTTGTTGTTGCTTTTGGAGAGGGCTCTCCGCGGATCGACTCTGCAGCCTGCTAAACTTCACAGACGGCCATATTGAGCGGCAGGTGCAGAGACAGCAAGGGGTCATGGGAGTCTGATCAGAGCCGTGATGTTCGTTATCCAAGATGTGGCATGCGTGTGTGCCAGTAAATCCATTTGGTGAGCGTCGTGGTCCAGAGTTCATCGTCGCAGCAGCTTCACACAGCCGACACAATCAGTCCAAATCAAAATATGAAGTGAAGTATAAATATGAGAGATATCGGCTGCAGGAAGAGCTCGGTGAGTGACAGCTGGTCCTGCAGTGAGGTCAGCTGGCTGTGTCCAGTCTAAGATGACACAGTGAGATCACACTCGCAGACAGAGAGGCTGATCCCAGTACAGCCACAAACAGGTGGATTAATGAGGTGTGTGTTTGTGAGCACCAAATCTTCTTTAATCGACGACACGAGAGAAATCCTCTGAAACACAGAGTTTATCTACGTTATATCTGTGGCGGCTGAGTTTAGACTTTAAGCTCTGGTCTGGGGTTAATTTAGGACTCCTGATTAAGGATTAACTTAATTTAGGATTAAGTCAAAGTCCTCACAAGTAGAGGAAACAGGCCTGTATGTGTTTGCTGACATTTCCAGATGCCCAGTCTTTTTGTTTTCCGTCCTTCACTCCAGAGGTCAGAGGTCAGACTCTGTGGAGCTGTGAGGGATTCAGCTTCTTATCAGGGACCTGTGACTGTGTGTCATCCAGGCTCAGGAGTCTGCAGATCTCCTGTCCAACCAGTGTTTGGCTTTATTTTAATGTTTACACAGGCACACAGTGAAGACCTGCAGGACAAACGATTGCTCCTCAAACCATGACGGCGATGGCGGCTGTCAGACAGTTGATTAACAGACTAGAGCGCCGTATTGAATGTTGAATTGTGATGCAGAGCACACGATAGGTGCTGAAAACGAAGCTGAAAATAGGCCGGTGTGAAGTCAGGAGGGAAACTGTGATGAGGAGCAGCCGGGACGGAGCCGAGCAGACCGGAGAATAATAAGACAGCATGACAGTGTGTTTGTGTTTGTGCCGGCCCGTCTTCACGTCGAGCTGGAGTCTGTTTATCTCAGCAGTGCAACATCTGCCAAGTGAGCTCCAATCCACCGACTTCTTTCTTCCTTTTCTCGTCGTGTCTGTCTGTGTCTTTGCTCCTCTGCCATCTGTCCGCTCACTGTAACCAGAGACCGTCTGCAGTGTGTCCGTCACGTCGCTCTCCACCTGCTCACGCTCTGACAGTTGTAGTTTTTAGAGTTTTACTGTGGGGAAATAATAATGAGTCACTTCAGCTTCTCTAGTGCTGACAACTGATGCCGCCTGACTCCACCCAGCTGGGACTCAAGGCGGCATAAACAAACCCTGAGGATTTGGAGTCTGCACCAGAAGTGTACCGTTAATTTTTATGATCATTCTCAGCACAGAGGCAGACGTGATTAAACAGAGACAATCATTTAAAGTGCAGCCTTTCAGCCTCCTCATCAAACCACAGTAAACCGCCCTCCTCTCCGTCCTGCTCGCCTCTCGTTGGTGATTCCTCTGTGCAGTTTTGTGTTTCACACAGATTTAATTTAGTCACCAGCAGGGCGTGGAGAAAACCTCTCACCAGTGCTCACATCCAGAATTGAATTTGTGCAAAGAGGCTGGAGTTCGTCTTGATGGGCCCATTTTCATGATTCAGCCCGGTAGCAGTGCTGTATTTAAACATGAGCCGTGCAGAGTGACACCGCAGCCACATCTACAGCGTACGGGGTGTCATGGGTGTATTCTGGGTGCATGCTTGTCGTGCAGAGTACAGTTTGTTCTCTCAGCTGTAGGTTGAGATGAAATGGCCGATGACTGATGAAGTGTGTGCAGCGTTTCAGCAACAGGAGCTGCTGCACAGCGGAGAGGTGTCGGTCCACTGAAGGTTTGAACGTCCCAGGCGAAAGAAGAAGGAGTTTAAATATGATCTGTGTTTAGTGAATGCCAAGAGTATTGATAGGCAGATTATGTAAAGAGGGACATCATCAAACACCTTTCTTTAGTGTTTACCTACAAACTGCTTTAAGCTGTTCTCTGTGTACGGTGTATTTTATTATTGTCAGCAAAAATATTGGCACAAATGCACTCTCTGTACCGTCTGAAGATGGAAATCTCTAAAAATGTGCCACTAGTATGCTTTAATATTAAAAAATAATCTACAGTGTCTGTAGCTTTGATACAAAGACAGTATGGGATGAATTTAATGTTGAGTTTGACCTTTAATGGAATTTAAGATGCTTTCATGAGTTTACTCACCTGAAAAGAAGAGCTGTTATGTTTTTGTTACTTCAGAATGAGACTGTTATGTGAACAGAAGCCACAGGTCGTCTGTCAGAGTCTGCCGTGTTTCTACAGCAGCCCAGAAAGGCCAAACTAAACACTGACTCTGGATGGGGCCTTCAGGTTAGGAAGGAGAGGGTGAGACGACGAGGTTGCAATTAGGAACTACACCACTAGATGCCACCAAATCGTCCACACTGCTCCTCTTTAAACTCATTGGTGTCAGCAGGTTTTCACATTTTCACACCAGAAACAAGAATATTTTGTCCCACGGCAGCCGGTCACTTTGAGATGTGTGCAAGGGCTCGTAGGTCACATGTGCTGCGTCACCTTTATGAGTGTGTGTGTGTGTGTGTAGTGTGTGTGTGTGCATGTGATTGATCCTGGAGTCCGGCTCTGCAGCATCTCTTCCTGGTGGTGCCTGGCTGTACTGATGCTGATGCTGGTGCAGTGTGTGTGTGTATGTGTGTGTGGCCCTGAGCCATGCTCCACCCCTTCTGTCCTCTGTGCCTATAGCTAACGAGACAGGAGGAGCGATGTAAATGAAGGAGGAGAAGAAGAAGAAGGAGGAGGAGGAGGAAGAGGGGGAGAGAAAAGGGGGAGGGGATGATATGAGGAAGAGGGAAGAGTCCAGGAAACAAGGGAGAGAGGAGGAAATGTAGGAGGAGGAGGGAGTGGTTCAGCAGGAGAGGATGGGAGATGAGAGTTTATGAGTGTGTGAGAAAGTGTGTGTGTGTGTGTGTGTAGAGAGAGAGAGAGATCGAGCATTGGTCGCGGGAGGGGAGGGGAGGGAGGGAGTCTGAGTCCGGGAAGCCTCTGAGAGCAAGTGGACAACCTGACTGAGTGTTTGCTCTGTGGACTGACACGCCGCTTGATTGACAGGAGGAGTGACCAGGCAGTCGGCGTGACACGATGGCAGGTAGGCGAGATGAGCTCCACCTTCACCATCACCATCACCATCACTTCACTGCACCATGAATATTTCAGCAGCTTTCACTTTTCTTATTGCCCCGCGGCGACCTCCCGGTGTCCAGCTCACTGCCTCTCTCTCTCACACACACAGCCCACCCTCTCTGCGTTTCATCAGCCATATCTTTCCATCTGTCTGCCCTCCATTCTTCCATCCAACTCCTCATTTGCTTCTTCCTGCTCTCCATCCCATCCCTCTCTTTTGTCCAACACCCTTCCTGATAGCAGCCTCGTGTCCCGGTGTGAGCTCGTAAAACTGTGTGTGTTTGCTTCTCGCCTGCTGAATATCAAATAGATGTGCTTTATAACGAGAGTAATGGAATACTGCTGAGGTGTAACCGTTGTTATGGCGTGTGTGTGTGTGTGTGTGTGTGTGTCGGATGATTCAAGGGCAGATTGAAAAGTAGCCGGCTCTGCAGTGTTTTTAAACAGGTGTCCTGACAGGACAGGAGATGAAGGTGAACTCTGCTCATCTCTCTTTTTCAGTTCTGCATCGTGCTCTTTCTCTTCAGTACATTTAACCTTTTTGTTAAATTCAGCATGTCCGTATCAAAGAGTTGTTAACCTGCTATTTGTAGCCATGTTAACATCATACGATTAGGACAGCTTTAATCCAGTTTATACTAATGACAGCTGATCCGCCTCCGACAACAGAGAAGCCTGACGAGTCCGTCTGAGCTGTTCTCACAGGATAAACTCTGTTTGACAAAGACGTGACCTTTTCTGTGGCGACACAACCAGGAAAAACTCGACCTTTGATCTTTGTAGAAGATGCAACTTAAAGAGTGTAGTAGTAGCAGAGGTAACTGCCTCAGAGGGCAACCAACGATTGTTTTCATTATTAATCTATTGATCAGTTTATCAATTAATTGGTTGTTTGGTCCATAAAGTGTCTTAAAATGTCTTTTTTTTTTGTCCACAGCACAAAGATTTTCAGTTTACTGTCATAAAGAAACCAGAAATCACACATTCACATTTCTGTTTCAATGACTCAGAATGTTTCATCGGTTATCAAAATAATTGCCAATTAATTTAATAGTCGACAACTAATCATTGCAGCTCTACTGCCTCACTATATCCAGTACGAACATTTTAATAAGTGCACTTAAACACACTAGTAAATATTGAATTATCTCTTCCAGGTTCTTTCATTCGTCTCCTCGTCACTCGCTCTTTCTGTTTCAGTTGACTGATGGTCACAGCAGATTGAATAAACATGATTACAGCCGTATGAAGTTAAACATTAATCATTCTCCTCACTCTGTTCATCTTTCTCTCGTCTTCTCTCTTCATTTCACTCTCGACCTCCTCCAACCTACAATCCGTCCACTCCCACTTCGGCTCGTGAACTCGTGTGTTCTTATGGCTGCATCACAGAGAAGAGCTCTGCTTTCTGTAGATGTTATTTGTGTGATAACGCCCTTCACGAGGTGAGACATCACTCCAAACAGTCAGGGGAATAAGACCTCAGCGGGAATCGTCTTTCTGTAATTAATTTACATGATCCGAGTTTTAATTTCCAAACGGGTCATTGACTCTCAAACTGCAATCAGACAATAATGAACACTAATGAAGGCTTTTGGAAGCTGGCAGCTATTTTCAAGAGACACCCAGCCCATCTTTTTAAATGTAATGGAAGCTCTGATGCCATATCAAGTTCACATTAATTATTCATATCTGTAAAAATCAGAAATGATAAGTTAAAGGGTTGTTTCTCATTTCCAGCCGAAGCCTGTGGTCAGAGCACGACCTGCTCACATTGAATAAACGGATCGAGTCGTTTGGTTAGAGCATGAGATAAATTAGCAGAAAGTTCATTTAAGAAGAGAAACGTTGATGTGACATCACGCTGCAGCTCCATGCAAATCTCTCCTGAGCCTGACTTGTTACTGTATGTAAATGTGAAGCTTGTTTTCCCTGTGGCCCCTTCCTGACTCATTTGACTGCAAGATGTGATACAGTAACAGTAACAGCGCTGCCTGTGTCCCCCCCGGCTCAGGAGTTTTAAATTGGCTCCGGTTGAAGCGGTGCGGCCTGTAAAATCCTTTTTCTGAAGTTTGTTTTAGTTTTGAAGTCGATGTTTTCAATTGTTGCAGCTCAAATCTCTGACTCCTGTTCACATCACGAGTGTGACCTTTGCATAAAAGATTTTTTTCTCTCTTTCTCAAGCAGCCTGAGACTCACACTGTGGACTTTAGCTGATATTTGAGTATTTTGTCTGGATGATCAAGTCTTCAGCTTTGGTGATTCACTGAAAAAGATGTTTGGAGGCTGACACTGATACTGGAGCCAGGATTCAGTGTGTACCGCCAGTCTGACGACAGGAGATTAAAAGTTTCTTTGTGTGTCCCACCTCATCTTTGTGATGGATACGTCTGAGACACATCAGGCTTTTAAATAAAGAAGAAATATGATTGAACAAATAAACGTGGAAGGGGAAATATCAATTTAAGGTCTTTTATTTGAAAGCTGTCACTAAAGAACGACCTCTATCTCAACACGTGATTGTCTGATGACCTCTGCTCCCAGCTTAAGTTCTGTCGACAATATGAAGCCAACAGGTTGAAGGAATTAAAGAGAAACATCCCATTTTTTTGTGAAGGAGACAAAAGAAAGCAACACACTCAGGCCTAAATGTTAGAACAAATAGTGTCAGACTGTCAGAGCTGGATTGATGACAGAAGGCACAGGGTTTAAAATGTAGGACACACGAAGAGTGGAGATGTTCCGTCCAACCAAAACTTGTTTTTGACTCGATCAGGTTGTAATCTGTTAATGTGGGCCACAGATTAATAATCCGCACCGGGCATTTTGCCTCCAATAATCTAGCTGGCAGCGTGGATGGTGAACGATTAGACTGGAAAGAGTTCAAAATGAGGAATGAAGGCGGAGGATGGAGGATGGAGGATGTGAGGGGCTGAAATCAACAGCAGGTCATTTACTCTTATAATATATAACTTCACAGTGTGTCTCATTAAAACACACAGCGTGTCTGCACAAACAGAGTTACAAAAACTAGTGCAGGGCGATCAGGGGGCTAGAGGTGGGGCATCTAGATATTATAGTCTTATGAGACAATCTCACCCACCAAAAGTTGAGGGTCTCAAGAGAGCACGGGAGGAAGATTTACAGGGCGAGATAATTATGGAGAAGTGGAAGGAAATAACAGGATGCTGGTATAAGACATCTAGAGAGATGCAGATCTAAAATCATACATTGGGTTTATTGGACTCCTTGTAAGACTAAAGCTCTGTGAATCAGAGATGTGAGAGGAGTAGGGGAACACTTTTACACGAGCTGTATGAATGTGAAATGACACAAAACCTATGGGGAAAAAATAATATTATTCATCAACAAAGTATTCAGGATAGATTTATCTCAGAGTCCCGCTCTATGTATTTTGGGAATAATAACAGAGTAGAGTTATCATTCCAGCATGGTGTAGATTGGCCCTTACTAGGATTGTATCCTCGAGGCCAAACAAACATGTTGCATGTATTTCCTCCCTCATAAACAAACCCTGCATTATTTACGTCCATGTGTAGATCAGCTAGCAGTCCGTGTTTGCATCGCTGCCCTCTGCAGTTGGCGGGAATCATGACACAAACAACAAAAACAAATACTGGCGTTAGAGACTCCACGAGGCGTCTTTAAATCTTAATGACGACAAAGGTTCGTTTCTCTGTCGGTAACTCAGCCCTCATCCCTCTTTTCTGTTCGTTCCTCCACACAGCCTGCTGTCTGGTGTTGTTTCCTTCTCTTACTACGTGACTCAGACTCACACACAGCGCCTAAATTATTAAAAGCAGTCAAAGTTTCCTGTATGCCTTCTGAGAAACTCAAAACTATTGATTCACAAAGCGTGAGCTGCAGCAGCAGCAGATGTCCAGATGAATGAGGCAGGACGCAGGCAGCAGTTATTCGTAGTTCTTATACATTCATTCTGTCTTCTTACTTTCTTCCACGCCCTCTGATGCACACCCACCCATTCATAATCTCTTATCTCTCACATGCACATGGAGTCGTCGTTGCTGTTCGTCACTCCACGTCCATAAAAACAAGCGTTTGTCAAACATTTCGGGCTGAACTGCGAGGACTTCTTCTACTCTGTATTTTTCTGTTGCCGTGGTTTAAAGCTGCATGTATTTGCTCTTGAGGAAAGTACTAGCTCACTTGCTTTTATTGCTGTCGTACTTGACTCCCACAGGATGTAATTTAGTTTAACCTAAGACTCAGAAGACTTGAGAATGGACTCTCTCTCTCTGGATTGCGCTGAGTTGTAGTAAATCTTAAAAAAGAAATTCCCCGTTGAGGATTAGGAAAGTAAATCTTCTTCTTTGGTCGAGGCTCTTATTTATAATGAACACAGGTAATATGTTGTTCCCACTTCTCGTGTGACCTGCTCATTTTTCACCTTTTGTCAAATCTAAATGAAGACTTTCTCCCCTCCTGTCCAGATGACACGGTGTCGGCCAGCAGTAACATGGACATGGAGGACCGGGTTTCCCACTTGGAGCAGAAGCTGCAGCTGCAGGAGGACGAGATCCAGCTGCTGAAATCAGCCCTGGCCGACGCTTTGCGGCGGCTGGGCTACTGCGAGGAGCAGAGCGTGGGCGTGCGAACAGGAGGAGGAGGTGGCCATACTGCTGGGAGGAGACCGCTGGCCACCACGGCTTCAGCACCACCTACCAAAGGTCAGTAAAAC
The DNA here is from genome assembly GCA_036365135.1 of Miichthys miiuy. Classification (NCBI taxonomy): domain Eukaryota; kingdom Metazoa; phylum Chordata; class Actinopteri; family Sciaenidae; genus Miichthys; species Miichthys miiuy. Next base: position 3,539,534 of record CM071607.1, on the reverse strand, counting down.
AAGAGTCCTGCACGCAGTTTTCACATCCATCATCATGTTTCCGACTGTTTTGATGTTCATCACTACATTTCCCATGAGCCTTAGTCCCTGGCCTGCCGTCGAACCCTCACAGGAGCTGTAGGTGTTGAATGCTAACAAGTTAATTGTTGTTTGATGTTGCCCTGTCAGCGCTACACCTTAGATTATCCTGTCATTTTATCTCACATTGTTCCCCAGTGGAAACGACTCACCACAAAAAACAATGAACAATGAGTGGATGTAATGACACCTGAGGCCAGTTCAACTGCAGCAAACACGCAGCTCATCCTCGGTGACGTGGATCTACAAACAGACTGTCACACAGTACAAAGATTTAGCTGTTAGCACTGTTAGCACTGTCTCTTCCTCTTCAGCTGATGATCATTTGTTACCTTTCAGTGCGTCAGCTCCTGCAGGCTCTCCCCTCCAGACCTCTGAGCAACGGATACGTTCAGCAGAAACGCCTCCTCTCCTCCCCTTCCTCTCCGAAGAAGGAGGTGCTGCAGTCCATTAAGAGGTATAAAAACACTGAAGAAAAAGAAATGCTGATCACTTTCCTGATCCGTCACCGCCTCTCTGATTCATAAGACTCCGATGTAACAAGAGGAATTAACTTTATTTTTAGCGGTGGCCTTGTGGAGTCGAGGTGAGGGAGGGTAAAGATAAGTTTCAAACGTCAGAACATACTGTGTTCGTCTCCTCTCCTCCAGGAAGAGTATGTCCACAGAGCGTCTCACCCTGATCAAGAGAGAGATGGGAGCAGAGAGTCGGAGTCGAACCACCTCCTCCAGCAGCTCCTCCGGAGGCAAAAGGTAGCAGCCTGGTGACGTTATGCACCCTGTGTCTTCACCTCCTAATACCTGCCGTATTTCTCACTGCTCACCAGTTTACACAAAGGTGGATGTAACAAAGAAAACATAACACGGTACCAGATGCTGGCTCGAAAACAAACCACAAACGTTCCTCTAACGAGCTCAGAGAACGCGTTCGTGTATCGAAGGTCAGCGGGGTTGTGAGGGGACTTCGTTGGCTCACGTTAGTCGTAATGAGCTGTCTTACCTCTCGACTGTCTCTCTGTCTTTAGACATACTAGACTAGTCACACAGTCTCAGTGTACCAATCACACAGTTACAGCAAGACCAACAAAGAGTTATTTCATCAGATTGAACGTGTTTAATAGACTGGTAACCTGCAAGACCGCCATGATGCTGATATGCACGTACAGAAAATTAAAGAGACTGGTGCTCTAAGCATTAATTACTATTTTTAGGTATCATGACAGCTGTAACCAGATCTTCAGCCTTTCATGGATAAATAAGCACACTCATAGACCTTTTCCACACACTTGCTGGCTTGGCTCAACTCAGTTTGACCTGACACGTCAGCCCCGTGTGGCAGAGATTTGCATCTCCATTATGAACGGGGCTCCTGCCTGAAGCTGGTCTTTATTTAAGAAGAGAGAGAGCAGCAGAGCGAGCTAGAGAGTGAATGAAGGGAGAGAGATACGTCAGCGAGGGCGAAGCGGTGACTCAGAGAAATAAAACGTTATTTTATGATTTAACACACAAATAAACAGCCACACCTCTGCACGACCTTGCTGCTCTGCGTGTGTGTGTGAAGCTCAGCCCTGCCCTCGGTCTTACAGACACACAGACCTGCAGCTCATTATACATCTGTGTACGCGATGAAGCCCGCTTTGAGGTGGGCGGACTCACTTTGACCCGACTCCAGAGACGGTTCATCTCCGGTGCGGCGCAGCACGACTCGCCTCATTTAAATTGTGTAATAAAAATGCAAATCAATGCGGCATGGTCCGACTGTGTGCGCCTAACGTGTCAGTGGACAAACTCTAATACACATGATCGACAGTTAGACACCTTTTTAGTGACAAAACCAAAAACACCAACGGGTGTTTGAAGCTTGGAAATGATTCAGTATTTCTGATATCAGCATATTATTTCACATTTATTATTATTAAAGACATTTTTAACAGGAGCTCAGAAAGATCTGTGTTACAGCAGCGTTAAAGCACACTTTGCACTGTGCACGTGGATTTTGCACATTCCCGTACAGAGAAATGGTGCTGCATGGGGAAGGACAAGAGGAACTGCCTCAGCTCTCCAATCTAATCAGCATCTGTATCTGATTTTGCATTTGCAGCCTTCAGTGTGAGAGCTGCTGGGAGTTTAAAGCACGCTCAGGATGTTTGAGAGGCTTCACTCATTCAGACTTGGTTTTTGTGAGTTCTGAATCATCATTAACGTCGTCTGATGTGTGTCATCATCATCATCACTTCCACAGTCAGCGCTTCCTGTTCCGCCTGCAGTAAATCTCGGATGTCACCATGAATTACGCTCTGCCGTTAACGGGCTGTTGGTCTTTGCGATGCCACAGCTGTGAGCCTGATAGACAGTGAAGGATCCACGCGTCACAGCCAAGTGAACACAACACGTCAGCAAACAAAGCCGGAGGAAGTCACACACTTTATGTTCTTCTACTTCTCATCCGTCTGACAGCGTTTGACGATTTACATTCAATCTAAACTTATACATCTTTTCATCATCTATACTACGTCTTTCTGTCCTCATATCCTTCTCTCTTCTTTCCTTTCCTTCTATTTCTTTTCCTTTCTTTTCTTTTCCTTTCCTTTCCATTCCTTTCCTTTCCTTGTCTTTCCTTTCCTTTCCTTTCCTTTCCTTTCCTTTCCTTTCTTTCCTTTCCTTTCCTTTCCTTTCCTTTCCTTTCCTTTCCTTTCCTTGTCTTTCCTTTTCTTTTCCTTTCCTTTCCTTTCCTTTCCTTTCCTTTCCTTTCCTTTCCTTTCCTTTCCTTTCCTTTCCTTTCCTTGTCTTTCCTTTCCTCTCCTTTCCTTTCCTTTCCTTTCCTTTCCTTTCCTTTCCTTTCCTTTCCTTTCCTTTCCTTTCCTTGTCTTTCCTTTCCTTTCCTTGTCTTTCCTTTCCTCTCCTTTCCTTTCCTTTCCTTTCCTTGTCTTTCCTTTCCTCTCCTTTCCTTTCCTTTCCATTCCTTTCCTTTCCTTTCCTTGTCTTTCCTTTCCTTTCCTTTCCTTTCCTTGTCTTTCCTTTCCTTTCCTTTCCTTTCCTTTCCTTCCCTTTCCTTGTCTTTCCTTTCCTCTCCTTTCCTTTCCTTTCCTTTCCTTTCCTTGTCTTTCCTTTCCTTCTCCTTGTCTTTCCTTTCCTTTCCTTGTCTTTCCTTTCCTTTCCTCTCCTTTCCTTTCCTTTCCTTTCCTTTCCTTTCCTTGTCTTTCCTTTCCTTTCCTTTCCTTTCCTTGTCTTTCCTTTCCTTTCCTTTCCTTTCCTTGTCTTTCCTTTCCTTTCCTTTCCTTGTCTTTCCTTTCCTCTCCTTTCCTTTCCTTTCCTTTCCTTGTCTTTCCTTTCCTCTCCTTTCCTTTCCTTTCCATTCCTTTCCTTTCCTTTCCTTGTCTTTCCTTTCCTTTCCTTTCCTTTCCTTTCCTTTCCTTTCCTTGTCTTTCCTTTCCTTTCCTTTCCTTTCCTTTCCTTGTCTTTCCTTTCCTCTCCTTTCCTTTCCTTTCCTTTCCTTTCCTTGTCTTTCCTTTCCTTTCCTTTCCTTGTCTTTCCTTTCCTCTCCTTTCCTTTCCTTTCCTTTCCTTGTCTTTCCTTTCCTCTCCTTTCCTTTCCTTTCCTTTCCTTTCCTTTCCTTGTCTTTCCTTTCCTTTCCTTTCCTTTCCTTTCCTTGTCTTTCCTTTCCTTTCCTTTCCTTTCCTTTCCTTGTCTTTCCTTTTCTTTTCCTTTCCTTTCCTTTCCTTGTCTTTCCTTGCCTTTCCTTTCCTTTCCTTGTCTTTTCCTTTCCTTTCCTTTCCTTTCCTTTCCTTGTCTTTCCTTGCCTTTCCTTTCCTTTCCTTTCCTTTCCTTGTCTTTCCTTGCCTTTCCTTGTCTTTCCTTGCCTTTCCTTTCCTTTCCTTGTCTCTCTCTCCTGTCTTTCTGCTGATGGATCATATTTCCCACGGGTCCTGGTTAAAGGGGGCGGTGTGGTTACGGGGCAGTGGGGGTGGGTCTGCACAGTCAGGAAGTGCGTTCTGATTGGATGATGGGGCCTCCTCAGGCTGAGCTAAAAGTTTGCTCAGTGAAGGAGGAAGTTGGTGTTACTGTGGCTGTTGGACCAGACAGGAACCACTCTGACTGCTCACCACTGTTGACTGCTACTCTAACGGAAAGCTTGCAGCCATGAAGAGATCTTCCAGGTAATTAGCCGCTTTACAACCGACAATCAATGATTGAGAGAGAGCAGGAGACTGTGAGGAAGCTTTTTGGAGCAGAGAGTCTGATGTTTTTATGGATTCATGGAGTAAACTGAAGGAAAGTGTGTAGCTTCAGTCTTTGGAGGACTGGGTGGTAAAAGCAGTTGTAAAAACGCGTTCGCCACCTTTTTAAAGTCAGCTGGAAGGATTTTAGAAAGAAAACAGAAAAGTCCTTTTTGTGTGTCACACCCAGCTCGTCTGTTTTGCTGCTTGGCTAATGTTTAAATAGATTACAGGTTGCACAATGAAGCACAGCGAGCTTCACCATCTTAAGTTTTAGGTCACACAGTTTAGGTCTGTCTGCACGACAGCCTGAGGAAGTGTTGTGTGTGTGTGTGTGTGTGTTATGTTTGCAGATGTGCATGACAACAGAGTTTGTCACGCAATGCATCTGATGCAGTATGTTTCCCCGTCTGCAGGGCTGTGAGCGGCTGTGGGGAGGGGCTGCAGCATGGTAACATGAATACAACAGAAACAAGAGCCAGTTATTGTCAGTGTGACGTGGATTAAATTACACGTTTGATGAAGACGCACGCTTTGAGAAGAATCAGTGAATTTAGTTGTGCAGATGAAGGTTTTCTGAAGCTGATCTCTGACCTAAGAGCTCTCTCATTGTGTCGCACATGTTGAATGAACCTCTTTAATTATCACTAATGACTCTTTTGTCTTTGGGCTTCTAATGATGGTGCAAACGAACAAACATGTCATGTTTCTGTCCAGTTATGCAACAAGCCTATGCACACACACACACACACAGTCTATGAGTGAATGTGAAGTGACAGTCACACTGTGCTCAGCAGTTCTGTCAGTTAATGGATTGTTCTGTTGAATCTGATTGATTCTGGCAGCAGAAAGTGTAGTTTTATTTGCACATGCTGCCTTTGGTTGGTGCACATTTGTGTCATCATTAAAATTAATTTTAAGTTTTTCCAAAGAGATTCTAATTCATTAATTTCTTGAACCTGTAGAGCAGTCAGCTTCTTTATGACGCCCTGCAGCAGTGTGACCGCAGACCGGCTGATGCAGCTGTGGCAAAGATACGATTACTGATTCTGCTCAGCATGCAAAGACGCCGATAACATTGACCGGACCTCCTGCTTAACATGCAACAAACATATCGACCACGTCGCCGATTGTGGAGAAGCTTTTTGCAGCATTTAGAGCAGGTTTTACCTCAGCTTCCTTTCATCTGATGTTGAGTTAAATTATAGATAACAGCTGCTTAAACTAAGGGCATTGTACCAAGTTGACTTTTGCCACACAGATTTGGATTTATGCAAATCCGTCACACTGAAACTATGCAAATTCAAACTGAGGAAAAGATGCATTGGATAAAATCTTTCTCTCGTTATCGCTCTTCCTATTGATGTCACAATAACTTCAGTCTCTCAGTGTTCAGATGTGTTCGTGTCCGTCAGTTTAAACCACCACAGTGCTTCAGTCATGATGGACCACCTAATGGATGCACACTTGACCACTCCCACCACTCCCACTGTTCAGTCACACCACTAATAAGTCTGAGTGATTGACTGCAACATCCATCAGGTGGATGAAGCGTCGTCAAATTATGTAATTCAAGACAAATTATTGTTGTGAAGCGTGTCAGCTGATGGCTTAATAGATATATAAAATAGGATGCAAGAACAAATAAGCACGTGAATTCTATTCATAAACAGACAAACTAAAACTTCTTTATGTGCACTGACAGTCAGAAAGTTGTAAATCATCGTGTAACTTTTTATTTTTCCGTCTCAGCTGTCAGCGTGGCTCTGTGGATGAGGACAGTGAGCGGCTCTGGATTTTTAATGGCAATTCAACACCTCAAATCTAAAAACTGGGAACATGTCAAACATAAATTATTCAGGCTGTGTCTGACCTCTTCCTTACCTCGGGTGTGTTCAGACATTTGTTTTGCAGAGCGCCTGCTTTGAAGCAAATCCCGAGAACAGCTGAGCTACACGGAGGGTTCGCGCTGACGTCTTTAGAGAAGCAGATCATATTAATTGCTCTCTCTGTCTGTTGGTTGGACGCTGTTCTAATCACCTGCCAAGCTATCTCTGTGCCCATTAGTGTGGATCAAGCAAATGTGTGTCGAGCCTTTCCAGATCTCTCTGAGAGACGAACATTTGTCTGGCTGCGAGCGGTTAGAAACTTTTGGGAGAGCTTGAGAGGCGTGGAAGTTTCCTTGAAGCTCACCACAAAGAGTTCTTACATCTTGATGGCACAAAACTCTGATGGCACTAGATTTCTCAGAGCAGCCCTGAAGGGTCTTGATGCTCATTAGTCTCCTCTTGTTCTGAGACAAATCCATTGTGCTTTCAGAGTGCAGGCAGCCTAGAAAATGTCAACAATACACTCAGTGCAGCATGTTAATGAGAGCTCTGTTTGTGCAGTCCCTCTCCCTGGAAACCCGGTGACTGGGACTGCAGCCGCATGGGTTTTACATCCACAGTTATTTGCCCTGTCCCTCTGCCAGCTACCCAGCATGCCCTGCACTAATTACTGGCTCTGGATCAATCTTGTTCTCTCATTGGCTAGGACCGGGCCACGCCTCATCTTCCTGGCAGGCCACACATGCATGCACAGACACACACACACACGTACAGTTCAAAAGACAAACGGGTCTTTATGTGGTTATTTTGAAGAGCCGACACACTGCCTGCTCGCCTCCAGCTGCCCAGAGACACAACAGACAGCGGTCAGGTCTTCGGATCAGTGGCCTGTTTACTCTGCAGTCTGTCTTTTAATCTTCTTCACATGCTTTGTGTCATGTTCAAACACACACAGATCTCTCTTTTACCTGTGTCTCTCATTGATTTGTGGCAAACCTACTTCATGCATGGCTACATTTTTACTTGACGTGACCCGACAAGCTCAGAGAGAAACTGAGACCTTTCGGTGCTGCGGGCTTTCTCCGGTTAACTCCTGTTAGACAAACGCACACGGTTCATCCAGCTGCTCGAAGGTCTCCTGCTGAGTTTTCTTGTCAGCTAACAGAGGTCATGTTTACACTCGGTGTTCAGCCTGTCATTCGAGGTCTAACAAACTCATCAAATGAATTTCCCTCCTCATAAACACGTCGCTCCAGACGATCCTGTTGCCGAGCAGGACGAGACAAGCCTTCAATTTCCTTTATCTTATCAGGCCGTATACCATTCACGGCTGTTGCCACGGCGATATCCACCTGTCAGCTGAGGCAGCGCTTCAACAGCCTGACTATCTGATTGGTTGACAGCATCCTGACAGGTTAGAGGTTGAGAGGTCAGCGTTCACCGAAGTGCTCGGCGGGTGCGGTTCTGATTGGTTGACAGACAGCTGATTCAGGAACAGCTGTGCTGATGAGGCAGCTCCAGGTTTTGATTGACAGGCGGTGGCCTCACCGCTCGTCTCTGTGAATCCAAAGTATTCATCAAACTTTTTCATATCAACACATCCAGCTTCTCCACGTCGCTTTTCTCTCTCATCTCCGCTCTGTCACAGTGTTAGCTTAGCATCACATCCACTGTGTGTTTAACTGACTGTCAGTCACCATCTGTGTGTGGAGACGCACATCACGGGACGTCTCTGTTTACTTTCTGCCTGCTGTCTCCATCAAGGACACTTTTTATCAACCTGTGTACACAGTCGCATTTCCTCTTTGTCTTCCTCAGAGTTTGTCTCTGATAAACCAGTCTTTAACTTTGTGTCGTGTGCAGTAACAAACGTGAACGCCCAGGCTTTAACTTGCTGTACGAGCCTCTGTGTAAAATGAGCTGTGAGTTTTCATTATATGTGAATCATCACACATTGCACAGTGCACACAACAAGACTCCACATAACAGTTTTATTTTCAGCCAGGAGGAGGAGGGAAGATATTTAGTAATCTGCACCGTGTCGGTACGATCTCAGCAGAACTTTGTTTTACCTCAGGAGAGCGTCAGCCTGAGCTGAAGGTGCACGTGTTTGTTTGTCCTGCTGCGGATAACTGAAGCTAATTAATGCAGCTCAGTTTCAAATAATCAAATTGCCTCTGGGCGATCCTGCTTTTGCTGTTTATATTCCAGCCTCGCGTTTCCTCAGAAAAACAAAATAACACCAAACGGAGCTTTTGGAAAAATCGACACACAGATGAGCTCTAATAATCGTAGTTTCCGTCCTCAGAGCATTTTAAGATTCCACATTCCAGCTTCAACGTAACATGAAATCAATATTTCCATTAATCCTTCCTCCAGAGTGCATCGTCTGAAACAAGAACCGCAGAGCTGTCTTTCACGTCTTTATATTATATGATACATGCCTGTGTGTTTCTGCTGACTGCGTGCTCTGCGGCTCCTCCACACACCATCCCTATTGTCCAGTTAATGTGAAAGTGAGCAGCCTCGTGGAGCAAAGAATAAATAATTCAGACAGCTGATGTTATGGAACAAAGTCTCAGCAGCTTTGAAGGAAAACTCATTAATTTAATTTTTCTTTTTCTGTTTCAGCAAATCCAAAGAATGCACCCTCAACGCAGGTAAGAGGCGTGAACGTACTGATGCTTCATGTCTGTGTGAGTGTCTGCTTTAAGTCACATTACTGACACACTTTAATTTGCTGTAAAGAGGACGAGCAGCCTCTGATGCGTGAAACTCAATTAGCTGTCAGGAGTCCTTGAAGTGCTGTTGAAACATTTTATTTCTCATTGGAAATATTGAACATGCATTAGAATTAATAAAAGACTTTTGAAGCCTCTAAGATTCTGTCAGGAGGAAGTGATGCACCGCAAAAAGCTGAGGCTCTGTTTGTGTTTTCTGAAGCACTCATGTCCATTAAATGTTACTGACAGGCTCTGCAGAGCCATGTTCTCTGTGTGAATTGATTTTCTGATCATTACAACCACTTTAAGCAAAGCCTTCCTCCTCTGCTCTCTGTCTTCTGTTCTGTTTCTCTGTGGAATGATCACCAGCACATCTTCTATACGTTTAAGTTGAGGGGAAAGAAATCAACTTTTTTAATGTCAGACACAACGCTACATGATTAGGTCAGACTCATGAGCTCTCACAACCTTCGCTGCAGCGCTGTGGTTTTCTAAAAAGAGACGTCACCTCCCGTTCTCTCTCTTCTTCCCGACTTTTGTTTCTCTCTTCCTTTCTCTCCACTTAACCTTCCGTCTCTCTTCCGTCTCCCTCCAGAGGACGGCTACGTGAGGATGTTCCTGCGAGGTCGCCCTGTCACCATGCACATCCCTGATCAGCAGAGGGAGAGCTACAGCATCGACCACAAGGTGGCGCTACCTGACCGCAAGCTCAAACTGCAGTGGGTGTATCCTTTGGACTGGGGGATAAAGTTAATTTAACTCCATTAATTAAAGTTATTTGGCAGAAAATGTAAAATATAAACGTACTACATGTATGATCACGTTCATATTCTAGCGGTCCAGCTCTAAACTCTGAGCACTGCTCTCAATTTCTTATCCTAGAAACGGTAAGAGCTGCAGCTAAATGTCTGGAATAAGGACATAAAATCATAAAAAGTTCACCCATCTTGTTCCATAACTTAAGAAACAACCAGGTACGGCTACCGTGGACGTGACTGCCGCTCCAACCTCTACCTGCTGCCCACAGGAGAGATCGTCTACTTCAACGCCTCTGTGGTGGTGCTGTACAACACCGAGGAGCAGCAGCAGAGACACTACATGGGCCACAACGACGATGTCAAATGGTGAGAACACAGAGAAACATGTTGTCTGATTTCCTGTGATTCCCCCTTTTACTTTAATGTGCATGTCAGCGTATCCCGTCTTATCGGAGGCTGTGCCGAAAGATAAACTACTCGAGTACTGTGTGTGCAGTACACATGTGGAGTAGTACACCGTCAGCAGAGGTGACAGCAGCACGCTGAAACATTTGTTTAAGAGGAGTGACTCTTGTGATACGACTTTTAAACAAGACACTGACACTGTTCAAACAAACGCTTCATGCAAATGATTCTGCATCCGTCTGCTGAAATGATTTCATACACACTTTTATTGAAACTCAAATCTTTCACATCATCAGAACTTCCCTCAAACCTCCGGAGAGGAACAAAAGAGACGAGACGTTTCAAACTGCTCAGATTCTGTTCCTCTCGTTTCTGTCAGCTTCCTGCAGCTGACTGTGTTTATCATTAACATGATTTTTGGTTCACTTAATGAGCGCCAGTTGACATCCTCAATGAGTTCTGCGACTTGAGCCACCGGGATGTAAACAAAGTGAATCCCCCCGAGGCATGCTGGGAAAGCCACTCATCTCTGCAGGGAAACAGTCGTGTTCTCGTCTCCCACGGCGTCACGTTGACTTCTTCCTGCTATGAAACGGATCCTGTGTTAACCGCTGCAGCTTCTTTAGTTCAGAAACACAAAGCCGCTGTGAGAAAGACAATGTGGTCTGTGTTTGTTTATTACGTTTTTTAACGGTTTATGTTCTGGTCAGCGTCAGTAACTCAAAAATGAAATGTTGATGCGTTTGCTTTGACTGTGTTTGAATCTGCAGTCGGACGCTCAGCTCAAATTCAAACGAAGTAATAATTTATATTTTCTTTTCTTAGCCTGAGTGTGCATCCTGACATGGTTACCATAGCAACGGGGCAAGTGGCTGGAAACTCCAAAGATGGAAAGGTAACTGTGAAAACCGCGCTTACATCCTCCTGCAGAGACCCGCTGTTTAATGTACCGCTACATACTGACACAGTCCACTTTGTTTTAATAAGGCAGCTACAATCTGTTTTTATTTTTTCTGTCTGTGCGTTCAGCTGCTGGCTCCTCACGTTCGTGTTTGGGACTCTGTGAGTCTCAACACGCTCCACGTGATCGGGATGGGAGTGTTCGACAGAGCGGTCACCTGTGTGGCTTTCTCCAAGTCGGTAAGCAGTTTCACGTCCAGTTCACAAACACACGTGACCGTCTCTCTCAGTGATGGAGATCTAACTTGTTTTTTTTCTGTCAGAACGGCGGCGCCTTCCTCTGCGCTGTGGACGATGCCAACGATCACATCCTGTCGGTCTGGAACTGGCAGAAGGAGAAACAACTGGCTGACGTGAAGGTACGACCGACCCTCTGACTGTCTGCGTCCTGCTTCTAAACCTTCATTAACAGACACAGTACGGGTTCTGAGCATACGTCCTGTCTCCGCAGTGCTCCAATGACTCTGTGCTGGCTGCTGTGTTTCATCCCATGGATGCCAACCTGATTGTCACCTGTGGAAAATCTCACATCAACTTCTGGACCATGGAGGGCAACACGCTCACCAAGAGGCAGGGCCTGTTCGAGGTGCAGCCATGATAACAAAAGCATCACACTGCCCTTGCTTGTTATTTCACAACGACCTGACAATAAATCGTCGCTCTCTCTTTCTGTCTCTAGAAACACGACAAGCCAAAGTACGTGTTGTGTGTGGCGTTTGCTGAGAACGGAGACGCCATCACAGGAGACTCCAGTGGAAACCTCTACGTCTGGGCCAAAGGTCAAATCTAAATGAGTCACAATAGTCCTGATGAGTTACTCAAGATATTTTAGAGATGCTTGAAGAGCAGCCTGTAAATATCAGGACATTTTCCAGTTATGGATCTGTACTGAAACATTTTTATCTTTGGAGGATTTATTGATTCACTCCATCTTAACTGAAACTATAAAAGGATCCATCAGAGACGGAGTGTCCTCTGTTCGTGTTCTTGATTGACAGGTGGTAACCGCATCAGCCATCAGGTGTCGGGGGCCCACGAGGGCGGGATCTTCTCCGTTTGTGTCCTGAAGGACGGCACCATGGTGTCTGGAGGAGGGAAGGACCGCAAGGTGGTGCTGTGGGGCCACGACTACAGAAAACAGGCTGAGATGGAGGTGAGAGAAACAAAGCGTCTGTGTGTCCGTCAGCCGTCTGTTTTTCTACCCCGCTGATCTCTGCAGGATGCAAGTAGAAATATAAACAAAAGAAAAAGTAGTAATAGTAGTAGCAGCTTGTGTGTGTGCTCCATTTTTAATTCTGATCAGTTAACTCACAAACAAAATGTTTATTTATGTGTATGTGTCCAGGTGGGTGAGTCTTTAGGTCCGATACGAGCTCTGGCTGAAGGTAAACCTGGAGAACTCTTCATAGGAACCACGAAGAACGCCATCATCAGAGCCGCCTTCCCTGATACACTGACTCCTATTGTACAGGTACACACACACACACACACACACACAATGTGCTTGTTTCTCCTTTAGGAAGATTTCGTTTCTAGTAGGAAGTGACAAGCTGCACGCGGCGGTCTCAGGTGTGTTAAATAATCCACGTTTCAGGGTCACACAGATGAGCTGTGGGGTCTGGACATCCATCCCTCCATGGAGCAGTTCGTCACCTGCTCCCAGGACAGACAGGTTCACCTCTGGGACACCAACACCCATCAGCCCCTCTGGAGCAAGACCATCGAGGTGACTGATGCTTAACATCTTAAAAAGCTATAATACTAAAATAAATGAAATACTAATGTACTAACTCATGTGCTCCAGGATCCAGGGAGGTCTGCCGGCTTCCATCCCAGTGGGGCTGTTCTGGCTGTGGGGACCATGACTGGAAGGTCAGCCTCACGGTTAAAACACCAACACAACACACGCAACAACTATTATACAAGACAACAACTAAAAAGCTGTAGATTAATGAAACTCCATTTATTCAGATTTATTAGAGTACACACACATACAGTATGCATACAGTCTCTGAGTCCTTCTGTGTGTGTGTGTGTTACAGGTGGTTGGTGCTGGACACCGACACACGCGATCTTGTTTCTATGCACACGGACGGCAATGAGATCATTTCCAACGTCAAGTACTCTCCAGGTAAAACCTCACCTGTTCACACAGATCCATAAAAAGACACACCGTCCTGTTTGGGCGCTGTATGAACTCTGAGCTTCTTGTGCCTTCAGACGGTAACTTCCTGGCTGTCGCTTCCCACGACAACTTTGTTTACATCTACGCTGTGACGGAGAACGGCCGAAAGTACAGCCGCGTGGGGAAATGCACTGTAAGTGTGCATTCCTAAAATATCTTCCCCTCTTTCATAATTCATAATTCACTCTTTATGTACAACTCTATGACGTAACTGAAGACGAATAACGTCATTATTATTGTTTGTTTATTGTTAAACTTAATTACCACTTTTACTTGAAGTTCGTTATCAGAGGAGAAACAAACATCAGTGCTCCGTGTGATCTCTGTTGAACTCCTCTCTTCCCTCCAGGGCCACTCCAGCTTCGTCACCCATCTGGACTGGTCCAAAGACAGCCAGTACCTCGTCACCAACTCAGGAGACTACGAGATCCTCTTCTGTACGTCCTCCCTCTCGTCTCTGTTCACGATTACCCTTTAATTTTAGAATTTCTCTTAAACTCAGGTTTGTTGTGTTTATCTGTTCAGGGGAGGCATCCAGTGGTAAACATGTGACCAACATGGACACAGTGCGCAACCTGGAGTGGGCCACCTCCACCTGCACGCTGAGCTTCAACACCTTCGGTATGTTTTATCCATCTGTGGTTTGATCTGTGAGCTCAGCACGCTGACTTCTGCTGCCGTGTCGGACGGTTAATTATCAAATTCATGTAGCCTGAAACAAAACATGAAGCCAATCTTAATGTTTGACCGCGTTCTCGCCCTTTTTTTACGAACTCTGTGTCTTTCAGGAATTTGGCCAGATGGAGCAGACGGCACAGACATCAACGCCGTGTGCAGGTCACATGACGGATCCCTGCTGACTTCTGCCGATGACTTTGGCAAAGTGCACTTGTTCTCCTTCCCCTGCTGTCAACCAAGGGTCAGTCGCTCACAGCTACACGATGTTAGCACATCAGCATCAGTGTCATTGATGTATTCATGACCCGAAGCTATCCGACAGTTCCTCCCTCGACTGTTTTGGAAATTCAGAGTTTCAGCAGCCTCGTTGTTTTTCTCTGCCAGCGTTGTGATTAAGTGTTAATGAACACTGTGAAACACAAAGAAAGCTCAGCACAAACAACAAAATGCTCAGCCACAAGGCTTTCATTGTGGGATCAGCACCAGACCTATAATACACATAATTTCTACAAGGTGTTTATTTTGTGCTCACAAACACTTTTAGGCTGTTAAGCTTTTTATTTTTTAAAGTTCAACTTTCAGCCAAAGCCTTTTAAACTGGAGCTGTAAACTTAATTGGCCACTCAGACAAGCTGGCTGTCATTAGTGCTGAATCCCTGAAAAAAAGGTGTAAACACTTGAACAAGTTCTCATTTTACACACGTTATGACATTGTACATCAGTTAAATGTTTTCTGAGCAGTCAGTGTTTCCAGCCTCGCATCAGGACCATCAGATAAATCTAAAGAGTTATGAGGAAAGAAACAGAAATATATTCAGCACATTTCTCCTACACAAATTAAAAAATATTCTAATCTGAGAAGGAAATGTCATGTATGTGCAGTGAAGTAAGATTTTTCCCAATCACAGCACATCACCGTGTGTCATGTGACTAACTCATCCCTTCACCGTGTCTCACTTCCTCCCTCCGTCCCGCTCACAGGCTCCGAGCCACGAGTACGGTGGCCACAGCAGTCACGTGACCAACGTTGCCTTCCTGCACGACAACAGTCACCTGATCTCCACCGGTGGGAAAGACACCAGCATCCTGCAGTGGGTGGTCGCCTAGGCAACGCCATTCATCCACATCTCTAATCCCTCCCACAGTCGGGTGGGGGGGACCAGCATCCTGACTCCTGTCACCTTTTCACTGTTTATCCTCCTGCCACCAGGGGGCAGTAACTCCTCTGTGCCTACTGGAAATTAAAACACACACTGACCCACAGATGTCACACACAGATGAGATGATTGATGAGTATCCTTGTAATAAATGGAATATTATTTAGTGTCCTGCTGTTTGTAATAGAATGTAGAGAAAATGACCTGCAGGAAGTAACCAGTCCCAAAAAAATGACTACTGCGACGCCGACCGGGCCTGAAGCTGCAGGCGGTGAGCACACAGTTAACCTGTGACTTTAGCATTAGTACTAACTGTGCCTAAACTGTATCTATCTTTAACCCCCCTTTAACGGGAATTCCACCTGTTTTAAAGTGCGTTTGCAAGTTTTAGCTCCCTAATTACAAATCATGTATACTTTACAGTTTTGATGACTATTTTGAATGCATGCTCCACAGTTATACTACAGGTTATATTTATATTTAATAGTCTAATATTAGGAATTTTTCCCACCGTTCCAGGCAGCCACTGGTTTCCATTCATGTCCATAAAGTATGAAAGTCCACCTGAAAGATGCAGGACAGAAAATTCGATATTTTTCATATCATACTGAATGCATGGGAACCAATGGGTTCTTGAAAATGAAAAAAAAAAAAAACACTTAAATCTCTTTGGAAAAAAAGCAGCTTGGTTTGCAGCGAGCTGACGTGAAGTATACATTTATTTGAAGTGACTCGGTTAAAACATGCAAAATCACGCGACCCTGTAGAATCTCGTAAACATTCCTGAAGCCAGATGAACCTTCAAACTTGTGCAGGAACGTCGTGTAACCTCGTCGAGGTGCGACTTGTCAGTGTTCCTGCTTGGTTAGTTCTAGCTTTAAGAAGGAGTGATGTGTGTTTGGGAGAATTATCTAACATGGGAAAGATTGTGTGAGTTTCTAAAATGGGTGGTGTTCCCCTTTTTAAAACGACTATAACCCCATTGCCTTGGTACCTGACACGTTTCCACCCCTCAGCCTGCAGATTGTAAAGTATTACAGATTGCTGTTGCAGACTGTAAACGGTACAAAGTGGCTGATTTGTCCCGAAGCCTCTCGATTCACCCCCTCCCCTCTGGGCTACTGTGTTTCTGATTGTACTACTACTGTAACTGTGCTGAGAAGGCACTAGATGGCGCTACAATGCAAGAGAATGAGCATGACCGAGGCTGTCCTCCTCCTGTAGATGCTGTTAATGTTGCAAAGGTCTATAAAGTAAATATATGTATTATGCAGTATATCCGAGTGGCTGTGTTATTTTAATATTTAACTGTAACAATGATGGATGTTATATTATTCTTGTGGCACTTTTAGCGATCGACAGAAGGGTAATGTAGGCTGCTGTGCTGTGGAAGTGAGCTTGACCTGTGCTTTGCCTTCTGTTTTGTTAATAAAGTTTTTACCCGAGTACTCATTCAAGGCTGTTTGTCTTCCTTAAGTTGTCAGCGAGCGGAGAGGAGACGCTCCTGCTGCAGAAGCAATACCTGAGTAATGATGCTGATTTCTTTTTATGTCTTACCGTAGACGATAACACAGATGGAAAACCGCTTGGAGGATGTTGTGTTGACAGTTCTGTGAACTATTGACAGTCAATATGTCGGTGACTGTTATGGGAGAGTCAGTTTGTGGTCAAAGGTTGCTGGTTCAAATACCCGGGTCGCTCTGGGCGGGTGCATGGTAAACAAGGTGGGTTCACTCGGTGACCTGCAGCAGGAGGCCTCAGGTGTGACGCCTCGCTCTCTGCTTCCATAAATAAACAGTTAAAAAAGAGAAAGAGAGGACACGGTGAACGTGTTTTCTAAATCAGAGGTTGGAATATTTGAACAGATGTGTCAAAGTGTATAAAACCTGTATTTTATATACATTTATATCTCCAGTGACTGAGTATCACATTGTAAGAAAGCAAACATGAAGAGTAACAGGACAAATTACATCCCACGTATCTAAACCTTCAATCTGTTAATTGGATAAACGTTTGCGTAGGTCTTCCTGATGAATGTTTCCTCTGTTCATCCACTGTTATCGTACTGTGTCTGTGTAATCAGAGCCTCGAATCAACAAATCTGAAGCCCGGCGTCTTTAAATTCATTATTTTCTGATCATGTTCTCTCGGGATGACAGCATATACATGAGACACAGCAGATATTTATTTAAGCTTCTGCTGTGCACATAAATCAGAAGACAGTGCTTTTATTACATCGTGCAGACATGCAGCGTGTGCAGCTCAGTGCTCCTGTCTTCTTCATTATTTGCACACAGTTCCCTCAATAGAAAATTCACTCTGGTGTCTTTTCTCCTCACACCGTACTCGAGGTGGATTTGTCACATCTTGAGAAAGTTTGTCGATATCTGTGAAACCCTCGTGTCCAACAGGATGAATGAGGTCGTTTCACTTGCTTATCAGTTTGTTTTTTATGTGTTCTGCATCATGTGACCTGCGCTCAGAAAGGCTGTGGCCCTTACTTGTACTTGTCGTGATCAGTTAATCTCCTCTGTGCATATTGATTGTAAATTGCCAGAACACACTCTGAAGAAGGACTCCTTGCCTCAAACGTCCGTGTGCACTTCAATTAATTAAAGAAATCATGTGAATTAAAACCATTAGGGTAATTACATGCTGATGCAGACATAAACAGAGACATCCACACGTTCTCTAGCAGCAGCCTGTAGGCTACTTTCTCTTTCTGTCTCTTCATCCACATATAACTGTAGTTTAAAGGATGGTTGAAAGGAATTCTGGGAGATGTAGGCACCTAAAATAAAAAGTAGGGGAGGTTATGGAAGGAGTAAAAAGGTGAGTGACATGTAGCTCTGCTGTCCAACAGGTGTATTTGTTGTTTATCAGAGCAGGCCAGTGAGCGAGGTTAGGTCACGCCTGTTGACTGTCAACACGTTACATCAGGATGACCCCAGAGCTCCTCATAATGGTGGAGCCATGACGAACCTCACACGCTCAGGTCGTGTGAGAGATGTAACATCAGCTGATCTTACAACTTAATGTTAAAGTGATCAACCACTTACATACAAAATGAGTAGCCAGACAATAAGAAGTACCCGTTATTCTGTAGTCTGCTTTTCTGAGTCAGAACAGCGTTACTTTATATCATGAAACAAACAGAAATTTGGCTCGGTAGCTTGTGTGAGCTTTGCAGGACGTACTGACAACATGAAGGACAAGAGGACTTCCCATACAGAGCAAAGGAAGAGCGTGAGACATACGATACTCTAAACTTTAACACAATAAACATCAACCTTTAGAACGAGGGTGACGCAGAGGACAAGGACGAAGAGGAGGCAGCACTGAGGCTTACATGAGGACACTGACAACGTAACTGCAAGTGTTACGTGCATGAACGGAGGGATCACAGCAGTATTTGTTATTGTAGCATTAAAGTCATGTTTGACCTTCAACGCCACCCACCAAGAGTTAGGAATGAGACTGAGGTTAGCTCATCTGTGCAGAAGCAGGTTGAGCTTCCGTGTCGTCCTTAAGGTCAGTATGGTTTGGTTCGTGTCCCAGTACTTTCACTTCAGCTCCACAACAAGCAGCACATTCCTCCGTGCCCTTAGCTTTCATACAAACGATCATCTGTGAGAGATTTATTGCAAACAAATTTTTATCCACATTCCCCTCAGATACCAAAACGGCTGCGCTACTGGACACAAACACACCGTGTGAAACTGTTTCCAGGCCTGCATCCAGTCCTGATGCTCTCGATCAGATATAATACTGAGAATATTATTGTCTGAGGCAAGTTCTTCAGAATTCATGATGACGGGGACGATTTCTTATTCCCAGAAGACGATGCAGAAAAACTAAATTAGTGGCCTGTGATGATCTGCAGTCTGAAACCAGACTGACAGTGGACTCATTTGTCACCTTGTAACTTGTAATATAATAAAAATATATACCAGAATAACACCTGGGCTTTTGTGCTTGGTCAGACGGTCCACAGATTCTTTAAAAACAATACACGTGACAGTAAATGATGGAGGGATGAAGGGTAAATAACGCAGATGAGATTTTGAACTATATCAGATCACAACAAAACAAACCAGCAGCAGTCAGTGTCTCTCCTGTCTGATTATCGTGCAACACTCAGACATAAAGTTCAGCACGTGGAGGCGAGGGTCGCCAAGGCGCTTTGACAACACAGTCACAACCTGTCGCTCAGGAAAAGCTGCATACTGAGATCTCATCAGTGCAGCTGACGTGTTTTTCAGCTGTCTGCTTGTCACGGATCTCTGTTTACTGTAGGTAACACACTGACTATGCATAATGACCTCAAACAACCTCACTGCAAAAGAAATATCCCTTTAAACAATTCAGTGATTATCAGAACAGCTGATTGATTTGTTGTCAGCTTCGTCTCGGCACTAGTTCTCAGTCAGCAGTCATCAGCGGCTGAGGGCAGGAGACTGGAGCCACGTGAGGACTACTTTATATTTTGACAGTAGCATATTGTATATGGTGATAATGTCTCTGTGCGGTTTGCTGCTTAGTGCTGGATGAAACGATCTATATTTCATGCCAAACAATGAAGAAGGGCACAACAGAGAAGTGGGTTTAATGAAAATCAGTGAAGACGTGGGCTGTAATTTATTGATCTTCACTAAAAGAGAGCAGTCTGCTCTGCTTGACATTTTCTTCACAGAGACAACAGGGAGATGGAGGAGGCTGCGTATTAAAAGAGATGAATGTATACTGTATGTTTCTCTCTGCTGGGACCGACAGAGAGAAACATACAGGAGAGAGATCAGCTCAGTGGACTGAAAGAGGCAGAAAGTGAAGGAAAGTATTGATCCAAACCACTGTGAGAAGAATTAATGTGACACACAGAAAGGTTTTTTTAATTTATGATTCATTTTAGACACTTTGCATTTCCATTTTGTCTGAAATAAGTAAAAATGTAAAAACGCTGCAGATTTATGTTTTTTTTTTTGTCTTGAGGGGAGACGAGTCGTGAGAACAGAAATGTCCGAGTTGTTCTCAGAGACACTTAATCAAAAAACACAGGATGGAATATTGTGACAGTCTGGGGTCTCAACCACAAAATGTACAACCCTGAGGCTGTCACACACACACACACACACACACACTTACTCTGGGACAATTCTGATGAAAGGACACATGCTGAAAATGTTTGCTCATGTTTCGCTGTAAGACGACTCACTGGCCGCACCAATGCAATCACACATTACATTAGGAATTAAACATTCCAGTGACGCTCCAACAGACGTACATGAGATACTTAAAATAACTCTGTGGAGGAAACGTTGATCAGCTTCTTGAGAATTTATTCCTCAGGTCCAAACACGAGCATCGACGTTAAAGGCAGCGTTCTGATGGATGCACGTCCTGTCTGCATGTTTTAATCCAACATGTAGATGAGAAACACAGACGTGGTGAGATGCTTATTTCTGCAGAAGATGCGCACAGTGAAAACACAGAGAGTGATGCTGGTCGACTTTGTCACTCAGCACTTCTTGTTTCTTTTTCTATTTCTGGAGAAAACGGCCTGATAAAGTCTTTATTTGGATATTACTTATTATTAGATAAATATGTTTGCACATGAACTGTTTTATGTTTTTGTGGAGTACACGGTCTTCTACTGCTCGCCATCTTCACTTCCTGTGAAGATATTCCAGCTTCCTCCACTGCACAGCAGAGTTTTGTACACTTATAGTGTCTCCGTGTTCTAATTATATCTCTGTTGACATATCAGAAGCTGCCTGATGAGTGTTGAGCTGACAAACAAACTGATCTCTGCAGAAAATATGTGTGTATTCCTTTAAAGGTCACAATGAGGAATAAGATTTTGTATCAACAAAAGTGATACCATATAATGCTCATTCTGATACACAGCTTCTTTTCGTACTAACACTGTTTGGGTGTTGTTATTTCAAGCGTCTGACCTCTGGTGCTTCGTAGATTTGAAGGTTTTAGGGAAGATTATGGGTTCCATTAAAAACCCTTCAGTTGATGATAGCGTTCCATTTATACATTAATACACACTACAGGGAATCAATTATGCGCCCACTTGAATTTGTCATTAATTCGTCTCTCGTTAAATATTTCATGAAGCTGGAAGTATCAAATCTTACGTCCGGCTCGCACACTGAACCTCTGCATCACACAACAGTTGATACGCCGCAGCGTCTGCCAAGATGTTGTGTTTGGAATAATGCAAACATCAATTAATATTCCAGACACAGTTTCATAACAATATGAGGCTCGGAGAGAGAGTCAAAGAATGATTAAATTAAATGTTTAAAAAAATCTGTTTTAATAAACTGAAGTGCAGCAAATGTTCATAACGTTGTGTAAAATGAAAAACACTTGTGTCTTTTATGTTTTAGGTTATTACACATATTTAAAATATACTTGTAGTGTGCATATATCTTACATTTCGTGGCGGTCCTATCAACAGAAATGAAAGTTGTTCCAGTCAGTGCATCAAACCGACTTGCGTTTATTTTCAAAGTCCTCTAGCAGCTGCGGCGATGTAAAGAAAGGACGTGAGGTGACCACAAACATCAGCGAGGGTCAACAAACATCAGACTGTAACACCGTTTGATTCATGTTATATGACTGTTTCCATTAACCACAGACCTCCTCTGATCCGAACCGACTGTTATCATCGTAACCACGGCGATGAAGGTCCCCTAACCTTTGACACGAATCTAATCGTAATAATAATAATTAAATATAAATATAATTTCTTTGGCCAGTTCTCATGTCGTAAAAAACAACAAATTATTAGCTGCGTCATGTATTTCAGACATTTACTCAGCTGGAAGAGATTTAGGTTGAACTCTTTAATTGTTTTTTCCATAAAAGCAGACGTTGCTTCGAAGTCACATTCAGGTGTGTTGAACTCTTCCTGACGCTGCTGATATTTAATCCCATGTTTCGACATTCCCATGTGACTGTGGCCCTTGGGGGGGAAGTTTGTCACCACCATTCAACAACCTCCTCTACATCATGTGAAATAAGAGGAGTGAAGACTGAAGAGAGAAGTTCAACTCCAGCGATGAAGCGGCTCAGAAAGCTGTTAAGAAGCAGATAACAGAGAGTCTGCATGTTTGTGTTTCTGCTTTAAATCTGTGGGGACGCAGGAGAGAGAGTTCAGTTCACTCTGCAACTCGTTCACCGCATTATTTGGGAGAAGCAACATTCAGTCTCACCCCGTGAACTAGACCTTTATGTTATGCACGACTGCACTGTGTGTGTGTGTGTGTGTGTAAAGTTTACAGATGAGCAGTATGAAGAGTGTTTTCCTGAGAAAGAGAACCGAAAAAGAAAACAGAGAGATGGAGAAGGCTGAGAGAACAAGATAAAAGAAAGAGGGAGTGGAGGAGAGGAAGAGCTCGGGGAGAAGGTCAGGAATGCAGATTGTGTCTTACAGTCTATTCTCTGGAACACCAGGGTGTCCGAGCTGCTGCCGACGGCCCGTTGAGCAACGTGTTGATGTACGGGGCGTTGCTGAATAACAGCTAGTGGTCCTGCAGAGCGGAAAAAACCCACATGAGAATCATGTTATGTACAGTAGGTTTCCACTGGCCGCGGCATGTGAGCGACGTGGAGATGGATGCGGTTCATGTTTGTGATATTTAAAGTTAGGACTGTTTCACATGTCAGACACAAACAGGTGCCTTTTAAACGACCCGGCTGTGAAACTCGTGTTTCTCCTCGTCGTGTAATGTGTTAGTCGAGGCAGCAGTTTGTGTCTAATGACTTCCAGGAGGTCAGACCTCCTCAAACTTGAGCAGCGTGAACCTAAACAAACTGAAGGCAAAAATACAACAGAGTAAACTTCTCCAGTAAACTGTTTGTACCCGCACGGCTTCACACGGCGTCGCAGAGAGCTACACTTGCAGCTGTGGCACTGATTTATACAACGCCAAGAGCCGACAGACGTGTTAGCATCTCTGCGAGGCTGTATTTAGATACGGTGGTTAGCTAAACGCTAACACGCTCACAATGGAAATGCTGATGCTAAGAGTGTACGGTTAGCTTGTTTGCATGCTAGGATTTGCTGATTAGGCTGCTATTGAACCCAAAACACACTGCTGACGGTGAGGAGTGTTAAGATGTGCAGGTATCAGGTTATGCACCGGACAAAGTGGATGTTTGACCCAATGACAGTGAAATCCATAGAAATCATTTGTTGGGAACTGTGCAACCGATCCAGTATTTCACTGGATAAATGATTGAGCTCGCAAACAGTCAGTCAATCGCTCCAAAGGTTGTTGAGATACTTCAGTCTGGACCACAGTGGTGGACTGCACGGTACACACTGTGCATAAAATAGGTTGAAATGTGGGAATAAAGCAGCAGTGTAGTAGCAGTCGGTAGTCCTGGGCTGCAGACTATGCTGCGTTTGTTCCAGGCTCACCAACCTCACAGACAGTCCACCTGTTTGTCCTGAAAAATCGTGCGTGCAGCCCAGCAGTGAAGATGAAGCTCTATCTTTCATCTCCGCGTGGTGCTCAGTCTGTCTGTTTCACATTGGCCCCGATCCACCGAGTGTTCAGCAGACGCCACCTGTTTCAACAGAGTTTGGTTCAGGGTGATGGGTGTGGATACATGTGGACAGACACATGCTGAAGTGAGTGTACAGTGTCATATAGACTGCATGAAGACAGTAACAAATTAGACTGGAGACCAAAAGCTTCAGTATGCAGGAGAACAGATGTTTGCAGCTGTCCAGGACGTATTTAAACTAACTGACTGAACTTTGAAGGAATATTTCAGAGTTTAAAGAAGCTTGTGTTATTTTTCACATCATGAATACAAGTTTCTAACAAACTAACCTAAATGGAAAAACAATTTTCAAATCTCTCTATTAGATAAATCTGCTGTCTGTCTCAGAGATTCATTTCCAAGTAAAGCAGCTGCAAATGAATCCATGTTATTAGTGATACTGAGAGTCGGGGTAATGAAGGTGGTTGTAGAGAGGTTATTGTCTTTGTCAAAACAACTTTAGGAGCAACACCGCGAAGCTGCCCACTCAGAGGGCATTTCATATGATTTATTAATGCAAAAGTGCCTCTGAGGTGCTAACCTAACTATTACTAAGCTTGTCAATATACAGCTCATTGTCATTGGAATAATCGTGTGGCTTTGTTTCACCATAAATGCATCACACACAGCTGGAGTTCTCTTTGCCTCTCACACAGTCTGAGCCCACCGGAGTAGGGAAGTGTTTCTTCGAGGCAGTTTACCAAGAAGAGATCACATGGTTGCACGCCGGACCAAACTGGAAGCAGGCAGAAACAGCAGGAAGACAAAGAACACAATGGCTGAGCAGCACCATCAATGATCTGGCAAACAAGGACGATGAACAGTCTTCTATTTATAGAGGGGAGCTGATCACTGAACTGGTGGGTGAAAACTCACAGGTGTGGCTCGCGGACATTTTGACTTGTCACAGGAGGAGCAGAGGTGTCACTCCTAACAGAAACTCCAGTATTCAAGTGTCCCAGTAAGACATTAAAGGGTGACAGTGAGCAAAACAAGAACCTGAAGAAGCTAAGTGGAACTCACACCTGTGCTATTTTTTTACCCTAAAGTATCTAAGATGATTTAACCTAAAATGAAAAGTTTGCAAATGAATACACAAAAAAGCAAAATGCCAAGTCAGCGTTTTCTAAAACAAGATCATCTTCAGGTTTGGGAACACCACAAACATTTATGGCGACAGATCGAGCATGTGAGAGGCAGTGTAAGCTCAGCCACGAAAATAAACAGAAATATAATAAAAGACAAAGAGACGAAAGCACTCAGCGGCTCTGCGCTGCTCAATTTCCATAGAAACACAGTAAATGAGCTGGTGGTGTTTTAATGGGACACAATGAGTTCACTGCTGGGAGATTTATAGTTTTATACCAGCGAGTTTGGCTTTTACTTGACTGTTTAGATAATGCACACACACACACACACACACACACACAGAAAGTTATTTGTCTAACACCTATTTGATAACTGTATTTTTTAACTTAAAACTCCAGTTTTGAGGATGTCTGAGTGTTTTTCAGAGCATTGTTTGGTTTTACAGCCTGCAGATTTAATCTCAGTGCTTCCATAAGTGTCATTTTCATTAAAAAAAAAAAAAGCAATGACAGACTGTACACTATCCGCTCTGCACCAAACAGCAGACTGACCAAGTTCATGTTGAACGTAGTGAAGCATCTAACTGCTAAAGAGCCAGATGTTTCGCTCAGGAGCTGAGCACATCTTCTATGAAGATGAAATGTGAACCCCCTCACCTTGTTCCTGCAGGTTTAACCAAACAGATCATTTAACAGGAACACACTTAAGTTATTTAACAGGCAGACAACACACAGCAGGAAGAGTGAAGCTGCACACAGTCTGCAGCTTTCCACACAGGTTGATCAAACTGGAAACACATGGAGCTCATTTCTGACACCGTCGTCTCCCACCTCCAGATTGTAGACGAGCCACGCAGAGCTTCATGTGCTGGAACGACGAATCGATCAGGTGAAAACAAACTTTTTCATACGTAACATCCATGAGAGGCTCAGAATGAAAGACTGGATCTAGACTGGTGCAAAATTTATTCGAAACACTGTTTATAGGTCTATAAAAGGAGAGCTCATAAGTGCTGCAAACACTTTATCACACTCTAAATGACCATTAATGTTAGCTGTTAGCACTTTTACTAGCCTGTGAATTTGTTATGCCGATCGCTAATCTTTCCAGCACAACTCAAACTCACAGCATCAGCTCAGATTTCAGACTCTCACGGTTTAGTAGACACAGAACAGGCAGGTGAGGCGAAAACAACTGCAGGAATGGAGAGATGGAGCTCGCTGGGAGAAATCCAGGTGGAGGCTTGGCAGAGGGAATGCCTGCCAGACGGGCTTGGTGGATGGTGAGATGAGCAGGCAGGCAGGCAGATAATCCTGAGACACAGAAAACAGGTGTAAGTCACAGGCGGGCGGGCAGACAAGCTCACTGACTCGATCCAGCGAGAGCTTGCTGCTTTTTCAGAACGCTTGTAGTCTGATGACAGGTGTGCTGATTACTGATGATGGACAGGTGAGTAGAGACCACGCCCACACAAACACCAGCACAGACGCTGAAATAGAAAAAATATGAAACTTTGAAATTTAAAATTCAATAAAAAAATGTAATGTGGTTTTAGCTCAGCCCCAGTTTGGCAGTAGTGTATTGTTAAATTGTGTATTATGGCCAGGCAGCCGTTCAAGTTATTCTAATGGAGGAGCTGAGTTTCCTTTTTACGAGTCTCTCATAAATTTACTCGTTAAATATTTCAGAAAAGATTTAAACAGCTGATATCGAGCTGGCTTGTAAATCTCTCGCCAACGACTAAAAGTCAGTCCCACAGTTACTCTTCTCTTCTTCGCTTCCTCCATCAACGTCCTCTTCAGTCTTTTTGCCTCTTGTCCGGCTCCAGCTCCAGTTCTGGCACGACACTACTTCTGTTTCCCGTCAGTATTCTCCTGCAGCCTTTCAAAACGCTACTCACAGCTCACAGCCTGGCTAACAAACTGAGCTAACCTTAGCTAACAGCTGTTACTTCACTGTCCATCAGGAAATCACAGAGAGTTGAAAACATTCAAATCAAAAAAAAGTTATTTTATGGAAGGAAAGTTACAAAATGTTGCTTTAAGCTCTTTAAAACAGAATCATATAATCATACTGCACTTAGTGTTCATGTAGAGAGAGAGAGAGAGAGAGAGAGAGAGAGGCATGCAGCGTTACATGATGACTCTCTCTCTCTCTCTCTCTCTCTCTCTCTCAGTCTGCTGGCTGTTGCCGCTCGGTTCACACTGTTTTGCGCTCTGGAGCTTGTCTAACCAGACCTCCACACATCCACCACCTCCACACATCCACACATCCACCACCTCCACACATCCACCACCTCCTCT
This sequence comes from Miichthys miiuy, assembly GCA_036365135.1. Classification (NCBI taxonomy): domain Eukaryota; kingdom Metazoa; phylum Chordata; class Actinopteri; family Sciaenidae; genus Miichthys; species Miichthys miiuy. Next base: position 3,512,588 of record CM071607.1, on the reverse strand, counting down.
GTATATTCGTATACACTTTTTCCCCGCGGAGGTTTTTCTCTGGATGGATACACTGCGCACAGTTTTCTGAAGGTGACAGCAGGAATCCGGGAACCTGAATGTGAGTACGGAGTTATTGTGTCTGTGTCTTCACTCTGCTGTCTGTCTGTCTGTGTCTTCACTCTGCTGTCTGTCTGTCTGTCTGTCTGTCTGTGTCTTCACTCTGCTGTCTGTCTGTCTGTCTGTCTGTCTGTGTCTTCACTCTGCTGTCTGTCTGTCTGTCTGTCTGTCTGTGTCTTCACTCTGCTGTCTGTCTGTGTCTTTCTTCACTCTGCTGTCTGTCTGTCTGTGTCTTCACTCTGCTGTCTGTCTGTGTCTTCACTCTGCTGTCTGTCTGTCTGTCTGTCTGTGTCTTCACTCTGCTGTCTGTCTGTGTCTTCACTCTGCTGTCTGTCTGTCTGTCTGTCTGTGTCTTCACTCTGCTGTCTGTCTGTGTCTTCACTCTGCTGTCTGTCTGTCTGTGTCTTCACTCTGCTGTCTGTCTGTCTGTGTCTTCACTCTGCTGTCTGTCTGTGTCTTCACTCTGCTGTCTGTCTGTCTGTGTCTTCACTCTGCTGTCTGTCTGTGTCTTCACTCTGCTGTCTGTCTGTCTGTCTGTGTCTTCACTCTGCTGTCTGTCTGTCTCTCTGTGTCTTCAGTCTTTTCTTGACACACAGAGGAAGAAGTGAGACTGTCACCTGCTGCAGAAAGCTGGATTCAGCGCTGCATGTTGGAGAGATAAATGAGCTCAGAGCTGCAAACATGACACAAATTTTCAGACTAATTTATCATCTACAACATGAAGTTTCTGTCTTTACAGAAGTACAGTGAAGCTCTATCTGTGTACACACTGCTGCAGTGTTTAGAATCTGGATTACACACTCCGCAGTAATGACCGTCGTGTTCTCGCTGTACATTACAAACTGTCAGAGGAGTTTTAACATGCTGTACCCGAGCGTCTCCTCTGCTCTTTCCCCTCCCTTTGAACTCAGCTTGTACATCTGACATCACTTCCACTCTTCACACAGCACGCTGGTTTACTTGCAAAAGTCAAATTGCATTAGTAAGTGGAAAACGGGATGAGCTGGAAGCGTTGACGTTACAGTGCAGTGCAGTACAGGGTGCCTGTGTGTGTGTCTGCCACAGCTCCAGAGGTTTCTGACTGCAGGGAATTAATAAATCATGAGGCTGAACAACAAAATCAGCCACTTGTGTCAGTGAACCTGTCCAACTGCATCTCACTTTGTGCAGGGGAGCAGAACCAGCTTCAGACCGAAGTTAAAGGACACGACGTGCGTCTGTTAGTTCTAACTTCTGGTTGAAATTTTGCCGTTTCATCATTTTGTGAAGCAGCCTGTCGATGTTAGACCTTTACCTCTGTCAATGAAGTGTGAGGAAGGCTCAGTTTTCAAGCCTCAGCCTGTCAGCTTGTCAGTATCTTTAAACAAACAGTCATGGCTGAAAGTTGGCAAACACATCGTCCTTTGGTGCTGATCCAGACTTCCATTGCTGGTGTTTTGGTCAGATAAAGATCCGGCATTGAGTCTTTATGAAACAGACGATAAACAAACAGTGACAGGAGAGAGGCTGCAGTGTTAAGATGAACACCTGCTGTAAAGCCGCTGGTCTAAAAGACATGGATGTGAGAGTAGAGTTTATGAAGTGACACGTCTGAGGGATTATTTCCTGGCTGAGTCTTCGGTTTCTTAATGTGAATGTCGGGAAGAAACAAAATTGCAGCACACATCTTGAGAGCTTTACGAAGGATTAATGGAGTTTGAGCGAATACATTTATGGATTCACGTTTGCTGTCGAGGATTATCTCTGCACAAGAATGAATGGCAGCCGCTTGTTTGCTGTGAGAGAAACAACTTTCAGTTTGGGGCAAAACGCCGTGACAAACTCTTGTTTTTGTTTCGGGGCGTATACAGATGAGTAAGTTTGTAAGACTGTCGGCCGAGCAGATGAGCCACCTCAGAGACAGAGATCTGCGGGAAAGCATGGAGCTCCGTTGAGCTGCAGGGAAATGTTCACGTCTTAATGGTCTTTTTAGTAAACAGTCGGCACAATGAGTCCTCTGTTCCTCCTACAGAATTCCTGCTTTCAACTCCAGCAGTTGTAATATTAAAATCAGTAGAATCTGCTGCGTGTCTGCGCTCCCTCTCTCCTCCTTCAACTCCCCGAAGATCATCGAGTAATCTTCATCTTCCCTCCTCCCTTATTTTTACGTCTCTCATGCGATTACAATCTTCAGCTTTTAACTTGTTTCCAAACCAAATATATAAACTGGCAGAAAGTCCAACCTGGTAATGAGAAAAACATAAAGCGTGAAGTTTAATTTATGATCAAATGACACGCACCGCCGACTTTCTTTCTGTTCCGTTTTCTGTTTCATTGCATCTTTTAAAATAACTTCTGTTCTCAGTAAACCATCCCCTCGTCCTCCTCACCCCCTCCACCTCCTCCATCCTTTGTACTGAACTATTTCTGACCTCCTCGGAAAGATAATCTGAGCTGTTTCAGCTCCGACCTTGAAGGCAGAAGGATGACTGTGGTCAGCTAAGAGCTCCAGCTTTACTTACCTATCAGGTCCTTTTACTAAACTGTCAGATCTCTCCCCCTCTCTCCTCTCTCTCCTTCTCTGTCTCCTCCCTCCTTGTTCTCTGTGTCCCTGAGAAGTCAAACAGTGGGGTGACCTTTAAAAGAATGCATTCACCCTTGGTTGAAGTTTCAGAGACACTCGGCTTACTTTTCAAGACAGCTCAGTGTATCATCCAAACAACATGCGGTGCTGATCTGTGTATTCGGACACAATGGGACGTTACTCAAGTGCACAAATGTGAAAATGCACCAAACGGGACATCGAGCCGTCTGGATGACTCGATTTCTTCAGTCACCTGTCGGTCTGCCACCACACTGGTGAGACTGGTTGGTTGTGCGGATGAATCCTAATGACTTTGGTGAGGTCCAGCAGGTCAACGTTTTCAGTTATCCTGTGAAATATCTCAAAATCTAATAGATGGATTAGAAGAATTGGATTAGGAGATTCAAGGACAGGAGATGAGGAGAGACGATGAAAGAGGAACTAGAAAGAGAAGAGAAGACGAGGAGGAGGAGGAGAGAGAGAGAGGAGAGGAGAGGAGAGGAGAGGAGAGGAGAGGGCAGTGGGAGGAAAAATAGAGACGAGAGAGCGGTGATGGACGGGGGAGAGGACAGGAGGATAAAAAAGGAGCTTCGGAGGGAGGGTGAATGTGAAAGAGAGAGCAGTGATGGTGTAATTGCTCTCCAGAGGAGTTCTGATAAGCAGCACTTAAGAGCCTCTGTGGTTAAGTAATCACTGTGATTAAGGGCCAGAACGGCTACTGTGTTGGAGAACGAGGCTAACAGCTAGCCTGACTGGAGGATCGCCACCCACGGCACTACATGATCACATTATACTGTAACATAACATCGCACAACGGCACTGTTTAAAGGTCCAGTGAGAAACACTGAGGAATGAAATATAATATTCATAAGTGTGTTTGCATGTAGCTTTTTCAAACTGAGGCTCTTTGTTTAGTCTGACATTAACTTCTCTGTCATCTTCTGCGTGGCAGAAAGTACCTGCATCATCAGCGCTGTGTAAAAATGCGTACACAGTATTAGCCACGCACGAGAGACTCATGGGTTATTTTTGCATTCAGATGTGTGACAGAGCATCAGATTACAGGCTGCGGTCACACATACACATACAAAGTAGTAGGCGCTGTCTGGTCTCTGGTGAAGCTGTGGCTCTGTGGGTGTGTTGTGCTGAGCACATCACTCACACACTCTGCTGCAAAGTGTTTTCTGATGTAGCCTCTGCGCTCCAGCTTGATGCAGTGTTCGGAGTACAGAAAAGTTTGTTCTGGTCTTTTTTTTTTTTGTTTGTTTAAATACAACAATAACAGCCTGGCTGGAAACTCAGATTCCCCTCACCGCTAGTGGAGCAGAGGAGCAAACAACTCTGAGCTTTGAATATAAATGAGCACAGTGGCTCTTGTGTAAAGTCAAAAACAAAGACACAAAGACAAACCTCGAGCTCGTGAAGTTAGGAAAAACAAAAACAATAAATACATTTGCAATTCTCTTTTCTAACTTCTCCACTGACTTGTAATCAGCTGAATGTTGTAGTATGTAAGTATATAATACGTTGCGTCACTGAGTCACATATTTTGGTGAACCTGGATCATGGATCGAGTGTTAAGCAAAGGAGCTTTGGACTGGCAGGAGGAGGAGGAGGAGGAGGAGGTTTTCAGGTCTGGGGCAAGGGTGAGCCAGCGAGAGATGACATGCCATGCCAGAACCGCGGCTGTGCGAGTGGGCAATGTAACCGGGCTCAACAGCCTCTGAGGAAATGGCTAAGAGACGCAAGAGGATGTTTACAGAGGAGACAAGAGTTGTTAAATCTCTGACTGGGTTTAAAAGCTGTGTGTGTCGCTGTTAGACTCTTTTAGCTCAGTAAGAAGCTAATTTAGCAGATTATTCGTACTTAGTTCCTAAAAATTTGACAATTTAAAGACCAAACAATACTGAATAAACACAACACAGTAGAGTACAATCATGAACTAACAGTAAACACACACACACACACACACTGAGGTGACGGATGGACACACACATTGTTTTTGTCCAGTTGGAAGTGACAAAGCTGAGCCTGCAGCCTCACGGCTCACCTAATTGGATGATTGTTGCAGAGACGCTGAGAGGTGTCACGATTCTGGTCTCTTAATTAGAGGGATGACTCATAAACGAGTGAAGGTGACAGTGGTTTGAGTCACACACACCCATCCAACCACACACACACACACACACACACACACATCCAGAATAGTCCGGTGGTGAGCGTATAGTTGCATGCTTAATTTGCGGTCTCTGAGCAGAGTGGTGTTTTTGTGCTGGTGTGTTTTATCGTGGGCGACTCGGCCACTTTTGTTTTCCCGGAGTCGAAAGCTAATTTGCATCAGCAACAGTGTCTCCAGCCAACCTCTGCTTTGTTTGTCGTCACGGTGATAAGACAATCATTTGTTTTCTCCAATATAAGTTTCCGCATCAGAAATACCAACAACTAACTTTGAAACCCATCAGCGAGGTGACATATTAATGCTCCATCACGTCATTAACCAACCCACGATGATAAAAGCTGCTTCTGATTCAACACAGTCAAGATTTAATTAGCATCATTAGCTCATAGATTTTCAGGTCTGAAACTAGAATTAATGTAGTATCAGACTGTGAGTGTCAGACAGTTTCAGTGTCTCAGAAATGAATGCAAAACAATTAGTTTCATTTATTTTGAGATGTTTTAATTGGAAAAGTTCTTTGTTAATCTGATTTGTGATGTGATGGCGATGACAGCGTGTAACCAGGAAAGTTGAACACTTAAAGTTTCTGACGTGGTGCACAGTGATCAGCCTGAATACTGTACAAAACATCACTAAACTAATTAACATTAAGTCCAAACTTAATTCATTTTTATAGAGTTATGGTGTCTCTAACAGAGATCTCTGTCATCTTTTCAGACTGAACATGAAGTGAATTTTAGTGGACACAAACAGACGCAGCTTGGCTGTAGGCGTTCGAGCTGTCGCTTCTTATTTCAAATTCAAAATACTTTTCTGTGTCAAAATTAAACCACGACGCCTGAATCTCCACTCTGATGATCGAAACGCGGAGACAAAAAGATTTATTCTTTAATGAAAGCTCAAAGTTCAGTCCACAAAAATGAACAGAATATTAATTTATAGCTGTGAGTTTGAGTTGGGTGGAGGAACTTTCCAGCTGTTGGCTGGTGGTCTTTGTTAAGTATTTCTTGTGATCATTCACTCTCCACCATCTCGTCTTCCTCTCTCTTAGCTTCGGCTGGAAATAAAAAACTGATCTCCACCTTGCACCTTTTTCTGGTGATTGAGCATCGTTAGCTCTCACAGGTGTTAACGGTGCTAACGTCCTCGTCTGTTAGTTACAGATGGATACATTTGGGTCACAGTTCACCAAAAACATGCATGTTTAATCAACGTTTGTGTGCTGTCACCACTCCTGACTACATCTTGCATTCGTCACCTGAAGAGGCTGACCTGTCCTCGTCCTCTTTCTTTTGATGGATGCAAAAACATCCAGAGAATCTTCCAAACTTTAATGTGAGATGAAGGCTTTGGAGTAATGTTCAGACGGGTGTGGAGGTTCTCTGCTCCCAGACTAGATCATGTTTTATTGTTGCATTTTTCAAATGGAAAAAAAAGGATCGTGGTATCAACAAACTTTGAAGGGCTTTCTAGAACGCTGAGCGAGTGTCTGTCTCTGTAACGCAGCGGCGCACATCTCTGTGTGCCGATGAAATGATACGGCTGATGGCCTGCAGGCCGAGAGGCAGATTTAAACAAAAAAGAGAGGGACAGATCAGAAGTGTGTGCTCGACTCTGTGTGTGTGTGTGTGTGTGTTTGTGTAACTGCTGATAATCTGACGCCACGTCTAAATGCACCCATGGCGTGATGAGGTCACTGCTGTCTGTCTGTAAACACTGTTAGCCCTGTTAGACACACACACACACACACACACAGATGTCTCCAGTGTGGAGACAGCAGCACCTGTGGCCAGCATTAGAGCAGTTTCAGATGGTCGATAACCATCTCACTCTCTCTGTTTGTCTTCCTTCTTTTTCCCATTAACCTCTGTATCTCTGCCCTCTCCTTTCTTTTTCTATTCTGTTCTTTCTCCCTCTTTATTTTCCTCAAAATCAATGACTCTCTCCTCTCTTTTATTCTCCGTTGTGTCTCTTGTACATGATCTTTTTTTCTGCCTCTTCTTCTCTTTCATTATCCCTTTCTCTCTCTCTTTGCCAGGATCTAAAATTACCCTCTCTTTCTCTCTACCCATTTGGCTCTTCCCCCTTTCCATCCCTCACATCATCTCTCTTTCTCTTTCCACTTCTTTTATCTCTCTCACTTTCAGCCTCTTTCACCCCTCGTCCCTTCGCTTTCCCTTGATCAATATTTTTCCTCTTGTCGCTCCCTCCTGCGTCTCTCTTTGGTTCGTATTTGGTTGTTCGCTCTGCACAGATCCTCTGACACTTTGTATTGTGAAGTGTAGTTTAGTTTTTGCAGGAGATGTCAACTGGTTGTTCAGTTGTCAATAATCTGGCTGGTGCAGGTCCTGGCCGTGCACTGTTAGAGCTACTTGAAGTCGTTCTCTCACTTTCTTCTCTCTGCTTGCTGGTCTGAGTCCGGAGGCTTTCAGCAGAAGTTGAACCAGGTTCAGCTGTTCTGCTTCGACACTTTGCTGAGTGTTTTCAAGCAGTGGACTTGCTCTTGTTGGTTGTACTGACCAATTAAAGAGCTGTTCTCTCTCCTCTTAGTATGCAAGCTTTGGGTCAGGAAGGCTTTAGCACAGAATGAGATTAGCAGTAATAACGTGACCCTTGCTGTTTAAAGCTCACGCTGACATGAGAACAGAGAGTTTTATTATTTAAGCTGCTACATAAATAATTCATAATCTGCTATTTAAGTATTATAATTCAGGTGAGGCTTGATGAACGAGGTTAAAGATGCTCAAACAGACAGTGTGATGACGTCATGATGTTTTAAGTGTCGGCTGAAGGAGAGAAGATACATCTCTCTCTCTCTCTCTCTCTCTGAATTCATGAACACAATTCAAAGTTATAATCCTTAAAATCTTAATTAATACACCGTTTTTGATCATTTTGAAACATGACTTTTGTTTTATATTACCACAGGAAACACAGTGTGTTTGTATGGTTTTATTTTCAGCGAGTTGACAACAGGCTGCACACCTCCGACTCCTCAGCAACGTTACAAACTTTACTGTGTCCTGCATGTTGTGTGGAAGATGACTGACCTGTGCGCAGCATGAAATCAGATCATGGTTGTAATTATTAATGACTTCTTATTAAAACAATGAGAGTTCTTCTTTAGCACTTCAGTAATGTATATTACCAAATCTTTCATTAAATTAGCGCAGAGCAGTAACACACAGTAAGCTTCACCTGGTTGGTTTCTCTCGAGTAGCAGTGTGTAAAAGTTAGTGGTGGTGTCCCGCGGGCGGAGCAGAAGCTGGTAAAACTTCAAATAGCAATGAGGGGAAAGGTGACGATAATGCAAAAGGGCACGCTCTCCCTTCAGTTGTTACTCCTGCGTCAGGGCAGCGTGTCCCCTCTTAATGTACTCTCTAAAACATAATCCATGTTGTGCATGAATGCCTCACCAAGTCAGGTTTCATTTGCCGTAACTTATATTTTCCACGATGGCAGCTGGCAGATTTGTGAGTGCTCATAATTTAACCTCACTGCTCTTGACTGACCGCCAGCTATTGCCTCAACCAAGCTGACAGAGAAGCCTGTTTGTTTTTAATGAAATTCAAAATATAATAAATCATACTTGGAGGCATTTTGCTTTACAGAAGCCTTTTCTAGTCTGCAGAGAAGTTCCTCTTTTTTTCTGCACGTTTTATCTCCTTGCCAGATTTTATTTTAGTGCTCGTCATCATGTGACCAACTACAATTTTCAGCTTGCATAATAATGTATTTTCCGGCTGTATCATGTCTGGCATGGTACAGTATGATACCGTGATGCAAATGTATGCACGTTTAGAGCAAATTACATGATGCTGTAATTTAGATTTCTCTTCTGACAGTAAATAAACACTTTTAATTCTTACATCTTTTACTTTTCAGAGTTAAATTAAAGTATTTAGTATTAAATTAGAGTATTATATTAAAGATACCTTTAATTATTGACCCCGCCCTGTTCAGTGACCTGACATTTCCTCTTTTAACATCATGATTTTCGTTTTGAACAATGTCAAGTTCCTCTAAAGCTCAGCAACGTTCACATTATTTATTTTGCACTGCCATGGTGCGTGTGTAGTTGATGTAGAGATTAATCTGTATCAAACTATAAATATAGCATCTGACCGTAAAATATAAAAATGCAGATCTTAATCGTCATCAGGCAGAAAAAAATGTGATAATTTCCACTATCAATACTTTGATGGTTGGTTTCAGACCAGAGCATGAATGTTAATACTACAATCAGATTTTATCACAGCTGTTCTTTTTCCAACGTATTCATTCTAGTATCTTTTTGATATTTCATCTGTGTTTTTATAAACTCAATGAATTTGGTTGAACAAAACCGGTGTAGTCTGCTCGTACAGTTTTATAGCTTGATTCATACCACACATATTTTTTCTTTAATCTTGAGACTAACCCACTCCTGCTAGAGATCAAAGTGGAAATTTGAAGATTTCTAACGTCTGTGTGCTCGTGTCACTCGACACACCTAACCAGAATAGAATAAAACTGGCCAATCACATGAGTAGAGACGAAACAGGAAGTGGCACAGGAAGCAGTTGCATCCTGGCAGCAGTCTGGCGCTGGCAAACACACACTCATGCACACACACACACACACGTGCGTTTGTACTTGAAATCTAATGAGGACATTACTTGACATAAAATTTCCCAGAGTTGCCACACCTTAACACGCTACGTGACTAAACCCAACTGCTGCTAATTTTGACTTTAACCCCGGAACCAAACCCCGGGTTGAGTCCTCTTTGTGCCACATGTAAACTTGTTTTTCTTTTGATAACATTGTCGTGGATTATTATTTCAGTGGATCGGGTTTGGCCTTTACTGTTGAGGTTTTGTGTATAACTGTGTGTATGCGGGCTGTGTGTGTGTGTGTGTGTGCATATTGTTGGGTGGCCATTCCAGTTAACTCCCATCTGTCAATGCACATAGTCTCAATGCACGCTCACTCATCTACACACCCACACATACCCTCGACTCGACAGAAATTCAGACAATCATATGCATACTCCCTCTCTGTGCCTGACACACACACACAAACACTGAGCTCCGGTGGGATTAGTCTGGCAGGCAGCGCCTCAGAAATGAGTGGAGGTTTTCTGCAGCCTGTCATTAAAACTGCTGACACCTCCACATCCAAACCTCCACTGGAATATCATTTGTCTGAGGTGAGCAGTGAGCAGCCGAGGACTCAGCATGCAAACCGCTGTGTCCCTCCGACACGGTGCAGAGCGCTTCTAACGTACACTGTGCATGCAAACAAAGAGACGGCTTCATCCTGCAAGGAAGCTGTAGTAAGTAGAAGATGATTATTTAAGAAAGAATATTCACATGAATCAAGGCACCACTTTGTCAGGATCAGTTGTTATCTATCAGTGGAAATCAATGATCAGCTGTTTCCAATTAGAAAACAACAATGAAGAAAATTCTAACCTCAGACAAACCACTGGATCGAAAAGCAAAACACAAAAACGCCCAGAACAACATATGGTCAGAATTTAGTGGTTGAGGATGGACTGGAAAAATGACACAACCCTCTTTTGTTCAAACAAAGCTCAGTGGTACAAATTGAGTCTGCGTTTGTCAACGTACAATGCAGATGTTTGATTTGAGGAGAAAAATCACAAATGCTGACGCTGAAAATCTGATCGAGCGGACAAAAAAAAATGACCCTCTGGAAAAAACAACAAATGTTGCCGTGTCATGCAGCAAGCTTTCAGGAAGACTGCAGCTGCACAGGTGCTCAGCTTAAAAAGACATAAGTATCATACATCATGTCCTGTTTATTGGCTGCTGCAGAAAGGAAAGAAGTTAGTCATCCACACACACACACACACACACACAAAGTGCCTCATTCATTTCTTTCCAGACGTATAGTAACAAGCTCTGGTGATCTGATCAGAGCCAAATTAAGATTTGTCCAATAAAGCTCGATGCGGGAAACGTCACAGGAAAATGTGGCACTTTTATTAAGTCATTAATTTTCCTGCAGGGCGCCGGGTCGAGCCTACGAGAGCTTTGAAACATGGACGGCTGCACGGCCACTCGAGCATGAAATGAACAGCCAGGATTAACTACCTGCAGCATTCGACTTTCCCTCTGTCTCTCTGCCTCGGGCACTGCACTGCTTTTGTCTTCCCTGTTCACTTCTTCTGTTTTCTTCGACTCACTTCTTCTCTTCCGCTTCACTCGTTTTCATTTCTGTTCCTCCTCCGTACTGATGACTAACCTCAGTTTACCAGATGGTCAGCTACAAACAAGCCGAATACATTATGAGGTTAAAGGGTAGCAAATGAGCCTGTGCACATGGCCTCTACAGCACAGCAGCTATGACACCACATGGACGTGCACGGACGTGTGGCATCTCCGACACCAGTGTGTTTGCTGTAGAGAAAGAGAGAGGCTGCTGATCACACAAATCTGGTGATATCCAGCACTGAGATGTCGAATACTCGCTAATCAGCTGTTCAACAAATTCGTATCACCGTGGGAAAGATGTGGTACATAAGCTCAACACTCAACAACAGAGCCATGTGTTTCGATTTTAAAATTTCATGCTAACTCATAAGCATGAAGGACTGAATCAAAACGCGATCGCGCAATTTAGAGGCCGGCGTGAAGACGTGTTTGTGCAGAGGACGCGTCTGTGCAACATGTGTGGGTCTCTAATGATCAAAGCTGCACACCGCTAACATCAAGTCTGGACGGTTCTTTTAATGTGACTCGGAGGTTAATGATGAGGTGATGATGAAGCAGAATTTTGCTCTTCAGCTTGTTGTAAATCTCTCGCTTATTGCCGCAGCGGTTACGGGTCATGAATGTGTGTTTGTGTTCGTACATGAAAATTATGGACCCACTCTGACCATCATGCCTTTGTGGGTAGTGAAATGGAGACATTTGATTCCCTCCTTGGGACAACAAATCACGCTGACGCACTAAATTATTTTTTTTATTTGTGATCCGCCAAGCAGTGTCACTGATGATGGAGACCAAACTCTATCGCGTGTCATGTGTTTGTCATGTTCCACATTTCTTGATGTGGATTGTAGTTGTATATTTTATTTAAAAGGTGAAATGAGAGACTGCGACACAGAAACATAGAGAAGGAAACAGTGCGGTAATATACAGTTGATGGTCGATTCATTAACAAAACAGTTAGACAAAGAATCAAAGCTCCTGTTATTGTGACCAGTCCGCCCTCGTTGAATATCCTTTTACTTATCAGCCTCTCTTTGTTTCATTTCATGGCTTTGTGTTACTGTAAACAGGCTGCTGCTCAGTCGAGGGGCTGCGGGTGTAAATGGAGCTGGTTGATTGAGTTTAGACTTCCCGGAGCCTGATATAGAAACAGGAAATGAGACACATGAAAGAGGCTCTACATATACTGCACATTGTGGAGCGATATGAATTCTGCAGTATGTCGCCCGGTCTGTGACACTGCACCTCGAATTCCTAAAATATTTCTCAAGGGTGATTCATGTGGCAAAGCAGGAAGGAAGAACATTTTCAGGCTGTGGAACAGGAATAAATCTGCAAAGTCAGGAAAAAGTTTGGGAATTTCAAATCAGTGTTTACGTTAGCGCGACAAAGAAAGTGAAACTGATGTCGTGTTTTCATTCCCGTCTTTTCTTCTCAGTCGTAACTGTTCTGCTGGGGTTCGGTGTCGGCTCAGCAGTCTGTCAGAGAGGCTGTGTGTCTTTGTGTTGAAGCTCAGAATCAGTATCTCGCGTCCAGTACGTTCAATGAGTCTAACATCTTTGGAACAAGTACGTTTTTTAGGACTGCCTAAATTTCCTGGAGCTGATCTGTGTTTGTTTGTGTTGGCCGGCGTCCTTCCATTGACTTTCGATACTTCCTCGCTGCCTCTAAAATCTGCTTTACATTCAGTTCTACCCTTTCCTTATATAATCCTGTTTACAGCAGAGGCCAATGGACGTCCATCCAATTTCTGTAACCGCTTATCCCCACCAGGATCGCGGGAGGGGCTGGAGCGTATCCCAGCTGAGAGGCGGGGTACACTTTGGACGAGTTTCCAGCTCATCACAGGGCACACAGAGACATTATGTTACAATTCTGACGTTTTCCTCAAATATTCAACCTCAAAACTTTCGTGTTGCCACATTTATGTGCGAAAAGTGCCTCTTACAGGAGCAAACAAAACAAACACACATCTTAATATACATTTTCTAAATAAAAACATGGACTCGACACATGAAAGCCGAGCTGGGGGCCCTGAAAAAAGACGCATCGCTCACAAAATGTCCACACAGGAAGTTTGTTTGTCGATGCTATAGTGCTGCAGAGAGATACAAAGTGATTTGTCTTCCTGTGTGAATATCTTTGACACAATTGCGGCACATGTTGCAAAATCCTGTGAAGAACTCTCGCAGTGAGTCATAGCTGGGTGTATTCGTTAATATCTGATTATTAGATGATATGAAAGTTTAATTTCCATTGCCATATGTGGCTTGATTAATTGATGGATGAAGAAAACTCGCTCTCTGTCACACACACACACACACAGGTGAGACAGCCTTCTGATGACAGCGCGGGTCCTCAGGCTTCAGTCTCATGACTCAGCTCAGCAGCTGATGACGGGCTGGACACTGTTATCATGCGGTCGCTCTTGTCTTGTTGTTCTCTGCTGCTCTCAGCAGCGCCGTCATCTTGTCTAACATGTATTGTGGTGACAGGCGCCGTGTTCGGGCTGCGGCACAACAGCAACACATCCTGTCCTGATTATTATTTTCACTGATATTGTACTTGTGTGACATGTTCGCCCACATATGTGGCCATTAACCTTCACATTGGTGAGCTGTTGTGGAAAAACTAACACACTGAGAGAGTGTGTAAGATGTAGAAAGTCTCTCCAATGCCACTCCCTCTCCTCATTCACCCTCAGCCTCGCTCAACAGTCGATAGACCTGCAGTGATGGAGATGCCTCCTTACCCCTTTGTCTGTCCTCCAGGAGTTGCCCATCAGTAAGTTTAACTGACAGAGGTTCATACTCAGAGTTCAGTGTAAGATAAGATCCTGCTGAATAGTAGGCTGCTCATGTGTCTTAAGGGTGGGGGGATGTTGGGCGTTCCCACAGTTTTTCCTGCCAAGATTTGAGCCTTAAACTGAACCGTCAGATTTCCAAACCAGCTGTTAAGACCATTTTTTAAAATGGACTCCATGTACTGTTAGCTCTATAAAAATTAGCATTATATATCTGTAGACAAAGGAGGCGTTCTCACACAGACAGCCCTAAATATTTATAAGAAGGGACCTTATCTGGGATCTAACAGTATATTCTATATTTCTACATACACTGATGTGCAAATGATGAATGATGAATCATCATACGAGTCCACGAACCTGTCAACTTCAGCTCTCCTCTTCAGTATAGAAGCGCCGTCTGGGAATTTCACTACAAATTGATCAGGTCGGAAGCTGACACCGTCGTTTGTATACAGAGTAAACAAAAAGGGTGAAGTGATCCGTCCTCAGGGAGCCGCTGTAACGTGTACCGCTGTATCAGAGAGCGCTGAATTCATTCTGACGTGTTGTTTGATAAAAAACATTTTAAAGAGTCTTCACGTAAGATTGGGCCAGACCAACAGTTCTTAAATGTCAGTTAAAGAGGTTACAGCTATGACGTTATGTGTGCATTGTGTTGCAGAGATATAAACTTAAATTAGCATGCTAAACAGCTACTTAGGACACCACGTGTGTCTTGGGAGGCGATAATGAGTCACCCCAGCATGTAGTCTAGCCTGGAGGAGCTCGAGTTTGAGACGGCCGGGGCAAACATGGACCTCCTCTTGGAAACCAAGCTGGACATTTGAATGATTGAATCCCAGTTTCTTCTGTCAACACATAAAGAGATATAAGCAGTAATTGATTCTGTGATCGTGTCCCAGTCTGTGCAGAGGAAACCTCCTCTCAGCTCCTCCGTACCGTCACTAGACCACACATTTACTGTTCTAATTACTGGTTTGCTGGGCTTAAAGACTGGGTGATAGGTGCGGAGCAGTTGGATGATATTATGATCAATTACCAAGAGGAGGCCTCGCTCCTCCTTATTATTATGGCACCAGCTGTCTTTAATATAAACACAGATGACTCCACCTCTTTGTCTTTGTCCCGTTGATTTGTATAAACGAGTCCAGCACATCGGTGTGTGTGCACAGTTCATCCAACTTTTCAATCACAGAGTAGCGTAGACAGTGCTGGTGGTTCGGTGGCTGTCTGGACACAAGTGGCAGGTCATAGTAGCTCACTGTGTATGTAATTCAACAGGTTTGGTCGTAGTCTGCAGTCCTGCAGGTGCAGTAACTCTGTCCTGCTGTGTATCAGTTCACCAGTGTTGTTGAACCTGTCAGTGAAGCCGTGCATCACCTGCTTAGACATGTGAAGTTGTACACGTGCATAGCTGACAGCAGAGACTAACGCCCACACACAACAGTGACGAACAATGAACAGAGACACCACAAACAAACAAACAAACAAACAAAGCATGAGCCCTCTTCTGTGTCGCCTCATTAAATGATCTCGACTCAGGAAATGCACACCTCCTCACGAAGAGGTGTCATTCATCAGGTTGAAACCGGCAAATTTACGACAAGTTTGCTGAAACACTTAAACAATCCTCAGTGAAAAAAGCAGGAGAGCTTTGGAATAAGAAGGCGATCTCGCACGGGTGTCATTGTCTGTGGAAGTGTGTGAGTGTCAGAGGGAGTCTGATCCCTTCATGTGTAAACACACGTCTGGTCGATAGAGAAGTGCAGGTGACACCCAGGACAGACAGACAACATGTAACATGTGAGGATCAGACATGACTGATGTCACACACACAGTTTCCAGCCTGCTCCAGTCACCCTGCTGCGATCAGTGCAGGTCAATGTGACACAGTGTCCAACAATCTCCTGCTGAGCTTTACAAATATGACACAGGTGAGACTGTATGACTGACACGTCCTGGCCTCAGCTGATGACACACTCATGGCTGCTGCTGCTGCTGCTGCACTGTGCTGACTCACACTCTGCAGGTACATTGAAGTCAGATGCCATAGTGGTGCATTTTACTCCAAAGATATTACAGAAACTGATTACCTTGCTGGAGACTGAGCCTTTCTAATAATACAGTCTGGTTGTTTGGTCCAGATATACCCAGTCATCTTGACTGTAATCTAATCTGAAGTCACTGTCTGTTGTGACTCACCTGTAAAAGGATTAGGCCTTTGATGGATCGTTGTAATAACAGTAGCCCAGGGCGGCAACCGCACCGCTGGTGACAACTGACTGTCAGCACTTCCTGCAACCGAGTAACAATTTAAACAAGGTGCAGGACAGATCATGGAAACTGTAGCAAATTCTATCATCAGCACAATGTGTGATTAGCTAGCTGTGAAACTCGTTTGAAGAGTTATAGCAGCGCTGCTCAAACTTATCTAACACATGACCTCATTTATGGACTGCAGAATATTCTAATTATTCTGCTCTTCTGAGCAGCAATGTGCTTCGGTGCATGCAAGCGATGAATTTTTGGACACATGCAAACCTCCAAAATATTGTCTCTGCAAAGTAGTACAGCATTGTGATAGATGAACCAAGTTGACAGTCATGGAAGGATGGAGGACGGTCCTCAGATGATGAATAATTGTGAATTTCACGACCTCAACACGAGGTCAGATTGTCCAAAAAACACAGTGCCTTAACATGTTAAACATTTTATGAAAGTTCACGTTTACTTTTATTAGCTTCAGACTTATTCGATGTAGATGTAGTAAATAGTAACGAGGTATAAGTGTAGCAACAGACTCGTGTAACGTAACGTGCATTTATCATGTGATGTTTTCATGTGAAACAGCATTTAGTGTCTGTCCCGGGGCCCTGTGCTGTCTCACAGAACATCCGGTGCATACATGGAGTGGAGCCATCAGTAGTTTTAGCTGCACCTGTACTTCCTCTCATGACAAGCCCAAATATGTCCTCTAGTCAAGAGGTTTAGAAATATTCAAGAATTTGTCGCCGAGGCAGAATCAAGGCTACGTGAAGGCTGGGACCATGCAGAGGGCGACTGACTGTGATCCAGCTGGAGAACAGCTGCAGAGTGCAGCTACTGTGCAGCCTCAACTGTCACACACAGGAAGACCTTTTATATTTGTTATAATGCTGCATCACTGTCATATTTCTGTTCTGAAAGCACCACATGAGGTCTTGCCTGGAGCGGTGTTAGCATCATGTTGTATTGTACTGCATCTTGTAAGAGCACAGTTCTCTGTAGAGCTGCAGCCTTTCTTATAGCATCACTGACATGAAGTTAATGTCATTAGAAGGCTGACATGTCTAAATCACATTTGTGAAATGTTTTACAGCGTGTTTAGGACTGCAGCCGGTGGCATCGTCAGCGACCCTCTGTGGCTGCAGTCCTGCCACATCCGGTCATTAGTCTGTGTAACATGAGCGCTGGTGTTACAGCTGCTGGCCTGCTCCTGTGTGACACAGCAGATATGTCTGAGCTCAGCACAGATGTTTACAGACTGTCGCAGGAATATCTCTTTTTCAGGCCCTTAAGGCGGTGAGCTGTCGCAGCGAAGGGCAACACACACACAACGTCCCAGTTTGGGGAATAATGCATGAAATGTTTGGACAGAGAGCAGCAGCTCGGCGTTGATGATGAGACTTTTTGGGTCTTGTTGGATAAAAATGTGCGCTTCCTTTAACTCTATCAAAAATGATCATTATTTTGTTACTTAATACCTCATTTAAATTGACACATTTCCATTTGTAAGCTCACCTCTCTACAGATTGACTCATATAACTGGTTTGGCAGAAGTACACAGATAACACCAGCAGCTAATCTGCAGGAGGATCACTGCGACACAGTCAGATGGCATCTCTCTCTCTCTCTGTCTCTCTCACGGCACAATTTATTTCATATCTGCAAGTTTAAAACAGCTCCACGTTTGGATGGTATTATTGTAAGGTGTCTGGGAGGAGCATCTTCATAGGAGCTCAGCTGTGAGTGTTTATTGGTGCGTTAAGTTTTTTTTATTTATCTCTTTGCTCAGTGCTCAGGGGAATTACAGTAAGAACTGTTGAAGCAGCGTAGACTCCCACGAGCCCTGCAGGAGCACAATAAAATACAAACAACAAGCATCAGCCATCTGGAAGCTGCTGTGCATGAACAAACGAGTGAGTGGCTCTCCGGCTTTGGTGAAAGTGAAAACAAGCGCGTCTTAACTGTCGGGAATATTCCCTCATCGCACGAGAAAACATGGACAGCTTTGGTCAAAATGAAACCAGGAGTGTGGAGCGTGATGGATGTTTACAGCAGACGTCTATCTGGGTAATAAATGATCTTTGTTTTCTCTCATCTTTGGTATCTTTGGTTTGTTTCCAACCTGTTTGACTTAATTTAGTGATTTCACCACGAGACACTAGTTATAATAAACCGGGAATGTCATTAAAGACAGAACATCTCATCCGTGAGTGAATACTGCTGAAGTGTTTTTCTTTTTTAATTGCTGAAACTGAAACTCACAGGCTGGGGCAGATATCAGTTATTTGAACTGACTTTCTGTGAAACACGTCCAGTCGTTTCAGTGTTTGATTGCGTGTGCACATACCTTTATTTCCTTTGTGTGTCTTGTCACGTGTGAACAAACCTTAGATAACCTGTAACAGCTAACAACAAGACGCCCTGTCTCTCATCCACACAGCGTCATCAGTCCTCCACCTTTACTCATTGTTTGAGTTCCTCATCCTCTCTTTACATTTCATATTTCTTCACATTGACTTTGTTCTGATTAGTGAAGAAGGATTTTCTCTTTTCACGCACTGACTTCCTGTTTGTCTTCCTTTTTTATCCTTTACCGACCTCTTTGTCTTTCTCTTCCTCTCTGCACTGTTTCCTTTCTCTAACTGTGGTTTAGTTTTGTTTAAATCCGTTGCTCCAGTTCAGACGTTGTATTACAAACCACCGTAATTCCTTCATCCATAAACCTGCAGGCCTGTAAAGACTACACTGTAAAAAAACACTGCTCGTTTTCAGAGAGTAAAGGTCTGTTTGATTAGATCCAGTTGTTGGTGAGACACAGTATCGTTTAAATATGGTGCTATGGCGCACATCTCTTTAGATATTCGAGTATACACGCAGCTTAAGCATCGATCTCAGTTCATTGTCTCATTAACAGGAAGAGAATTATAATGAGCTTAATGTGGCCTTATTTACAGCACAAACATGCTAATGTTTGTACTTCCTTGACACAACGCCTTTCTTACACACTAATGCCCCGTCTGCAAAAATGTCCTCCGACTCACAGAGACAGAAATACAAGACGCCAAACACAAAGACAAACACAGAGGCTAAATGCTCAGTTCAGCCTGACCCAGTCACTGTGTCTGCGCTCTCTGTTATGGAGGTGATAAGTCAACTTTCTCCCAACAAACATCCTTTTCTTGTGTCTCTTTTCCTCTCTCTCTCCTTTCCTCTCCTCTCCTCTCCTCTCCTTGTTTCTCCTCTCCTCTCCTCTCCTCTCCTCTCCTCTCCTCTCCTCTCCTCCCGCTGTGTTTATTGTTGCGGGGTTCGGCAGGATGATGCCGGGGCTTTTCCCACCACACTTATGGGAGCTGACACCGAGCCGTCCTCCCTCCTGTTTACAACTGATTATGACAGTCAGGCCCTCTGGGACGCCTGTCTCAATGTCTGAGCCATGAGGACAGGAGACGTAGCCCAACTGTCGTCGCTGACGCTGTTGGCAATCACAAATGTTTGTCTCTAGTAATTTCTTGAAACTCAGCGCGAATAAAAACTGTGCCATCCTGCATGAATGAGGTGGACAAAGTATTAAACTGCATCAGGTAACCCTGGAAAAGTTATTATATTATATATATATATAATATATTTAGCTTTTCTCAGTGCTGTATAATAACTGTGTGTGTTGCTGCTTAACAGCTCAGCTGCTGCGTCGATGTAGCCACATGGGAACGTCTGAAGCTGTTACACTGATGTTTTCTTTTCCATAAAAGTGATCAGTGAAAGCTGAAGTCATAGAAAGGTGGAGAGAGCCGTGCACCATCATCGATGCTGCTGGTTGAAAACATGTAGGCCTACTGTACCACCCAGATATGTCCCATGAATCACAGCGGCTGTAGCTGTGCTCTGTCACTTTTCTGCTTTGCAGTTGTTACACAAACAAGTCTGGCGCCATCAGGGAGGTCCTCTGAGGAGCTGACTGTGTGGAAGTAATGGTTAAACATACAAGCACTGGGTTAGAAGAACAGATCTACCTGATCTAACAGTGTGAGTCTGGGTGGTTTCAGGTGGAACATGGTGACTGAAATTTGACAGTGTCAGAAATTTAGGAGCAAGTCTACACGCCAAACAAAGAGAATATGGCATAAATACTGGCTGACAGACGTCGTAAGCAACATTTTGCTGTGGAAAAGAACGTCTTGTATTTTGTTGAGGGGTGCTGACGGATGTGTTGGTGCCTGTAGCACACAGGACAGGACAGTGTGTCGGCAAGTTGCATGTTTGAAAGTCGCGTGTTTCATTCACTCTGTATTTCCTATGTCGGTCACAGCGTGAGAGAGAGTGAGTGGGCGTAAAAAAGCAAAACTGGACGTAAACTGAACCTCGACATCGATCATTTCTTATTTAATCAAGGTTAAAAATAGCAGCAGATAAAACTCTGAGCAACACTAGTTACTGTTGACAGGCACTGCTCAAATTTCATTGGCCAGACTGTCACAGTCGGTGAGATATCCTGTTACAATCATATCAGATATGGACGGCACTGACGGCGACGCAGCAGCACTCAGACTTGTTGATACAAAATCAATAAAGCTACATGCACATGCAGTGACATGCACAGTACGTGTAACTGATTACATTTGAAGCTGCTTCGTCTTTATATTTGGTTCAAAGTGTCGCTTGCAGTGCTATTTTAGTTTGACCATAAGCAGATCCCATTCAGAGGCTATATGAACTACACTGAGATGACATGTTGGCTCACTAAATCTGATTTAAATTAGCAGGAAAAAATAACTTTCTCTCTATGTATACAGTGGTACATGTGTATATAGCTGCTGTGGAAGTGGAAATCATCCGGCTTGATCCATGATAAACAGAGAACAGACGCTGAGGGGAATCAAACCGTCCGTGCTTTCAGTGAGAACTGTGGAGGCGGCTCCGTCCTCCTGGCAGTGGCTGGCTCACACCCACATCCACCCTTTTCCTCCATTAGGCAAACTGTCCCTGTTGATCACTGCCAATATATCTGTGGACCACAAGGAACAGAACAACACATCATCGCCTTAAAAAGCAAATTTGGGATCACTGCTGTGCACTCAAAGTGAAGCCGTCAGCGCGCCGCTGAACTGATCGCTCTGGTTTTTACAAGAAGACGAACAAGTGGTGTGAAGGGTGAACACGTACCATAATGTATCTTCTATCTGTTTATTGAGGCATTTTATACATGCTTCAATCCAAAGCGCTTCACAGGTAAACCTCATGAAAATTTAGAAATGCAGTCCGACGTGAGCTTCTCGCGTGGAGAACGAACTGTAACATTTAAATGAAGTTATTCCCTCCGATGATATCATCCACTGAGCAAATGATAGACGAGTGTGAGAGTCCACCTGACTATATTTTACTGTCAGCCTACACCACTAAATATGCCAGTTTTATGGAAAAATGTGTCTGCTCTGCTCTGGATGCAAGCTGTGACCTCGATGTGAAATATGGATTGGCTAAAAAGTGATGAAGATGACAAAGTGCAGCTCCCAGCCTGAAATTAAACATAGAATATTAGACTTTTCACATTCACCCATCCACACGCACACATTCATACAGTGATGGCGGAGGCTGCTCATCAGGTTACAGCACTCACGATGCCACTGGGAGCAATTCGAGGTTCAGTATTGAAGGACGCTTTGACTTGGATTTGAGGAGTCAGTGTCAGTTCTGTTTTCGTCGCTTCAGGATGAGAGTCACCTCCGTTCTTCCGTGGTTAGAACGTGTAGTCTTCGTCAGGGTACGCCGTGAGGTGCGAGGCTACGCCGTACCTATGTCGTTCACACAGCTTCAGTTTCACTTTAAAACCTTTAAAGTCACCATCGCCACCATCATTATGTAACAATAATACTGCCTGTCGGACCAAAGGTTTCTGGGTAGAATGGAAATATGATGCTTTGGGAGCGGCGCTCACTCTGGGATCTTTGTTTCCGCACAAAACTTTGTCCCCATTTCCTTCAGTTCCCTGCAGACTATAAAATTCATCCTCAAATATTCCTCCAGTACATTATTCTTTTATTCTTCCCCGGGGGAAACATGCTCGTGATCAGAGGGTTGCCAGTTTGAGTCCCCAGAGCAGTTGGTGAAATCACCATCCTCTCTGAGCGTTTACCACTAAACAGACATTTTCAGTAATACAATATGTCTTTCCATCTCTCTTAGGAGTACTTCAATCACAGGAAAACATTTTGAATAGATTTCTCGGAGGACAGCACCGGTCCCAGCTGGGTACATACAGCATATTTGAATAGACAGGATCCAAAACAAATTTAATTTAACTATGTGAAGCATATTTGCATTATTTTCACGTGCAAAGCAAATAGCACTGCAGATTTTTCTCACTCAGACTTCCATTTTCAAGCCCTCAGTTTGTTTAAATGGAGCAAACGTGGATGGAAATCTACAGTATAATCCTTTAATCCAAGATGATTTTCTCCTTCAAGAGGCATTGAAAGCATCCTTGAACCTTGAACTCTGAAGTATTAATATTCAAGGTAGCTGAATATAAGAGAAGATGGTCCTATTTGCTCAAAAAAGCTTAAAATGTAAACAGTTTCGAAGAAAGGGGAAGGGGTGCTTGTGTGGAGCTTTGTTGGGACTTCCAGCTGTAACTTGAATTGGAAGAGGACATCCTGAAGGGTGGAGAAAATTCACACGTTTCTGTATCCGACTGGAAAAGGAAGCACAGGAAGCTCGGTTGTCATGATGATGGACAGAAAACTGTATCCTCTCATTGATGGGAATGTAGCAGTGTGTCGGTCTCTGGTGTGCAGTTTAGGTTTTACTAGCTGGTGTCAGGGTCGGGGTCACCGGCCTCTTAATTCACGTAATTCAAGTGAAGTTTTTTTGAAATCTGATAATCTGGGAACCTTAAAAACCTTCAGCTCCACGAACTGATGTTTAATTAGTCCTCAGAACAGTTTAAAACAGTTTCATTTGGTGCCGATCGAATTGAAGTGCCTTAATCTGCACATATGGGCTATTACAGAGCACTCAAAGCCATCATCTCATCGTTTGTGGACAATTAGAGTACATGTCGCTGAGCGGATAAATAGTAGAGTGCTGCAAGGATGAGGCTTGTTTTGTTTTTTTTCCAATGAAGCCTCTCAAACTAAAAATAAACACTCTCAAAGAGATCCAGAAAGTGCGTTGAATTAAAAGAGTAATTTTCTCAGACTGTTTCATACTACGTAATTTGTTTAGTTGTTCAGATGAGAACATTACAGTCTTCTGCTCGGAAACAGACGCTCCCCGCTCGGCTCGTACCGCGTCAGTGCTGGATGGGATCCGTCATCATTCAGAACAAAGTGAAACGAAGCGTTTTGGGTTGTCTGCATTAGATAAATCAACAGGATCTGATTGGGAATGAGATTTAACTGTCTTCACAGAGAAGGTTTGTTTGTCATTTGGTTTGCTTGAAATCTCAAGTACATTGAACAGACACGCCGACTCAACAACGTGCAACAACAGGAGACATAGAGACATAGCAGTCAGCTAATATTAGTTACTAATCCAACAGCAAGAAGCCCAGCTCGGTGTCTGTCTTTCGATTTCTCTTCTTTGCTTCCTCAGTTGTCCTTGGCCTCTTTGCCTCTGCCATTAGCGATATCGATAGAAGCTGCAGAGCCCGGTTATGTTTCCAACTTGCATGGCTCCGGTTCTAGCACAACAACGGCGCTGCTCTCCGTCAGCATTACCCCCGTCCCGATGCTCCAAGCTCCTGTGCTACCAAACGCCAATACTCCATCAGTGCTCTGAGAACTGAGCTAACGGCAGCTACATTTTGTAACAGTTTACTTCACTGTCCATCAGGAAACTCTGTAAATCAGAGAGAGTTGAGGTGGAGCAGTGAGAGGAGGACGTCTGAGGGAAAACCAGAAAACATTTTCTCCATAAAATATGATCCATCGGACTTGTTTGTCCCTCTGTTGCCAAAACTCCAACCTGGTGCCTATCAGGTTACCAAAATGACCCCGTTAGGTTTATTAATAATCACACATTGTGGATCCAAACAAACCAAATACAAATATAGAGTGAAGGAAATGTTTCCACTGTGCTTCGTGCCAAAAGAAATGAAGTGTGGGCGTGATGACGCCCTGGGGGTCGACCCTCGCATGTCAGTGACGCCGTTAATGAGGCTTGGTCACAAGGCTAAAGAAATAACATCAATCGTTTGGACACCAGCCTTCAGATATCAGAGAGAGCCTGAGCTGAACTGAACATTAACATTAATGATGGAGGCGGTTTTAATGAGCGTACCATTCCTTCAGACTGCTCTGCGTCTATAACGCTGAAGATTATCATTGTTTTGGTTGTGATTGTTCGAATGTGTGTGTGTGTGTGTGTGTCCTGGAAGTGACCGAGTTATGAAGTGTAAGAGGCATGTTGACATGTTTGATAGTGTAGCATTACTGTCTTCCTGCTCCCACTGTTTGACTGTCAACAGGAATGTTTGGCAAACAGCCACACAGTAACTGCTCAAACACACACACACACACACACACACACACACACACACAGGGTGTTTTATTTTGACATTGTGCCTGAAACTGAAACCTGTAATAATTTAAACTTTGAAACTAAATAATTCCAGTTGAGTTAAAAAGTAGATCTTGTTTTTATAGTTTTGGCACTTTGTCTTATATATCACGATGTTGACGACTGAAGGTCCTTTCACACACAATGTGATTTACAGTACACTCGACACTCGGCCAACGTTTAACCTGGTTGGTTCCGTGCTGCGTGCCTCGCTTTGCTCGACAGAACGAAAAAACGTTGTGACTCAGCACAAGCTATTGAAAATAATGAGCTTTGGAGAACAGTGGTGCCAACGCTGCATTGTGTTTGAAAGAGCTGTGAGACGTCAGTAAAACCAAGTCCAATGGGGGAAGAAACACTCGAGGTTAAACTGTAAGACAGGTCTGAAACAAACGAGGCTTGGCCATCTTACCTGGAAGAGAAAATGAAAGAGAGCTGTCGAATTAGGACCTAAATGTGCGTTGTAAACTTCCATCACAGTTTACAGACAGACAGACTCAGTACAGTCACACCAAGACTGGATTTATGGGGCAGATAACGATACAAATATTGGGGAGTTGAAAAAATTTCAAACTTAAAACTTCACTGTGAATTTAATAATTAAATAGTAACTAAACTTAAACATAACATAATTAATAGATCCAAATTATTATTGTCCTGTCCTCTGAGTCTTCATGTGGGCGGTAACATACAGCATATACAGATCCATCCATCTTTTTCCTGGAACCGCTCATCCTCATCAGGGTCGTGGGCGGCTGGAGTCTCTCCCATGACAGGCAGATATCAGTCGATAATAATCGCCCATCCCGATATATCAGTCAGGCTGTGTGCACACAGATTTCCTTTGCAAAGACAGAAGTGGTTCAGATAATCTGACTAAACTGTTCTTGGAATTATCCAGAATTTTAACCCTCAAACAGAGTCAGGATGGACCTCGCATTCCAAACATGTCTTTACTCTCAAGGTCGGAAATTCAGTTTGGAGACACAAGTCCAACACACACACACACACCCACACACATGCACGCACAGAGTCGACTTCTCTTCCTAACAGGGTAAATGACTTCATTCCTGACCCTGATGTTTCCGTTTTCAATGATACAGGTCAGGCTCTGTTTGTGTCGTCTTCCCTCCTGGCTCCACAGTCTGAAGTGTTTCTGCAACGACACAGAACTATTTACAAAACCAGACAACTAAAGGGACAGCCTGCCAGTAAACAGAGGCAGTAACTCTTCAGTTAAATTTATACATATTACAAAAACTGAAAGTACTGAATCATCAGATTTCTCCTGCACAAAGCGGTGAAATGAGAATTACAAGGTGATCGGCTCAAAATAAATTTACAAATACCCCAAGATGTTCTGTGAAATGTGGATTTTATGTCTCTGTTTCAGTAGCAGAGGTACGTGATGATTTTTAAAGACTTCTCTCTCCTCTCTCCATGTGTGGAGTCTTGATGACATCTCACATCAGAGCTTTGGCTCAACACTTGCAGATCCAAACTTGCATCCTGGTCTTGGTTTTATCTGAGACATGTTTGATAAAAAAATTATTATTATTACTGTACAGCAAAGTTACAGTAGGTTATCGTGTGGTGACAAATTCACCTGAGCCTTATCAAACCATAATGACGTTAACACCTCGACTTTGACTGCTAACACAAAAAAAAATCTTTCCAGCATCTTTGTCTTGCGTATCGTATCTCATATCGTATTGTTTATTGTTCCTCTTTGCTCTGGGACGTTTAATCTTTGCAGGTCAAGCTGTGATATTCAGAGTTTAGTTACCTGGTTCAAAAGTCTGAACAGTGGAGTGTAGCAGGGAAGTGAAAGGGAGAAAAGTACATCGTACTGTGTGTGTGTGTGTGTCCCATAGCATACCATGAGTTTGTATGTAAGGGAGTGTGTGTGTGTGTGCTGACAGCCAGCATGATGTCTGCACGGCTGCCTTGACCTAATCTCCTCTGGCAGCAGATCAGACGCTGCTGTGCAGCACCGGACGGCACAGAACAGGTTGATATAGGCCTCTATTGTACACACACACACACACACACACACACACACACACACACATATTCCTATTACTTAATTTCTAATAAACCTTTTGAACGCTGGCCTCTAACCTTCAGTCGATCCCTGCAGTACTGTACTTTATATAATACATGAGAATGATGAGTAAGCTCTTTGAAACATGCACGAGTGCACAGGGAGAGTGATGGGAAGACGACAGAAGAAAATGCCTGCATAACATTAGCCAGTATTTGAAAAACACACTGTGAAAACGTGGACTCAGTGATGAACACTAAGCCTTCAAAGCACAAAAACAGCCACTTGTACTGAGGGAGTGAGATTTATAGGTTTAAGCTGACTGAAGCATGAAGAGTCACAGAGATAACAGTCCTGCAGTGAGGATTTGTATGCAGGCAGTGTGACAGGTGCGATGATGATCCATGCATTTAGTGTGTCTGGAAGCACCGAGGTGTTGAGACATGCGATTACTTTAAAGTGATAATAAAGCGATGGTGAAATGGGAGGAGCAGCTGGAAACATCTGACTGTTCATATCAGGGTATGAAAGCATGTCAAAGGTTCAGGGGTCGTCCATACAAAGTGCTTTACAGAACAAGATAGGCCCTTTGGTATTAAAAGGGAGCACAGTCAGCAGCTATTGTCATAAAACACAAGCAAATCTGTAATGTAGGTAGGAGTCTGTAACATTTCAAGGATGGGGAGATCTGGTCTTGTCTCTTTTTTTACTTTTACAAGGAACTGCAACAATAATCCAGACGTGACGAGATGAAAGCATGAGATAGTTGAGAATGAGTGAGGAGATGTTGGAGGAAGCATGACTGTATTATCTTGGTGATCTGTGTGTCATAGATCACGCCCAAATTGCAGACGGGAGTGTTTGACGTTGGAGGACGGGTTCCTCGTGATTTGACCTTACTGACCTGGAGGAAATTTTGTGACATGCAGAGACATGAGAAACCTTTTCTGTGTCAGTACCAGTTATCAGAATATAAAGTTCCATATCGTCTGCATAACAGTGGAAATTAATGTTACACATGCGAATTATGTGACCCAGAGGAAGCATATAAATAGAAAATAATATAGGACCAAGAATTGACCCCTGGGGAACACCACGAGAGAGGAGGAAAATGAGGACATCGTCGCTTAAGAGAGAGTTTTTAAAGGATGGTTCACAAAATAATTTAAAAAATCAGCAGTAACAACAATAAATCTAGTAATAATAGGTTTAATTTATTTATGTCATGCAGGAAGACACTTGAGTTAAAGAGGACGAGGCAGCGTGAGTCCATCCAACCACTTCACTCTGCAGGTGTAACATAACCTCTGTGACTGATTGAGTGTCATGACTCAGAAACAGGCCGAATATTTGAGCCTGTCAGCTGCTGCTAACTGACCTGACAGTGTAAATGAACCTACCAGGAGGACAAACACACATATTCCACAAACACACGCACACGAAGAACAACACCAACGCAGAGGTTGCGTGTGTGTGTGCAGCCGTCGCATGCAAACGCTACGTGATAAACATCTGTAATTGACAGACGAACCACATTTCTGGAGACAGACTGGACAAAGATAACACGAGTGATGTTTGTGACACGCTGAGAAACAAACCCATGTCACTGTGCGTTAGTCGTATTGTTGAGGTAAATGAGGACTGACACGACACCCCCAAAAACTCCCAAAAACTGTGTGACTTTAACTCATTTTGTTCAACTTGTTTGTTTGTTAAAGTTCCCATAGTTCCCCAGGACCCTGCCCTACACACACACACACACACACACACTGAGAGCTGATGTTAAGTAGTGATAAGGTTGATTGGCAATGATTTTGTCACTGGCATGTGGCCCTGCTGTTTTATCTAATGAGGAAGTGGCATCGCTCCGTGTGGTGCTCATTGGTAACAGATGTGATCTCAGTAGTTTGACAGTGGAGCTCTGTGGCTGCAGGCTGAAGCAGAGAGACACTAAATTTTGTTTTAATGATGTCAATTTTAGAAAGTTAAAAAGAGGAAACTGCAGATAAAAAGTACTTTTCTCAACCACCGTACTGGTGTATGTTTTTTTCAAAGTGCTTCTTCTCTTATTTCATAACATTTAAAACTAGAAATACGAGTAAACGTTAGAGAACCTTTCACACTTTAATTGGACTGGGGAATCGTGGTGTTGCAGTGGTCACTGTCGGCTGAGGCCTTTCTGTGTGGAGTTTGCATGTCCTCTCCGGGTACTCCAGCTTCCAAAGACATGAACCTTAACAGGTTAATTGCTGACTCTAAATTGCTCGTAGGTGTGAACGTGAGCGTGACTGCTTGTTTGTTTCTGTGTGTCAGCCCTGTGATAAACTGACCAACCCAATGTCAGCTGGGATTGTCTCCAGCCCCCATGACCCTGATAAGGATATGCAGTTATAGAAAACGGATGGATGTTAACACCATTAATCATTTTCAATTTTAAATCAACAGACAGTGCCCGACCTGAACATTCAACTTCACTGGCAGGACAAAGTGAAATGTGAACTGGGTAAAATGCCAAATGCAGATGTGGCTACTGAAACGCAAACACAACACACAGTAGTCAGACTTCTACTCGGATCAGGCCTGCTGGAGGAAGTTTCTCTGTTATGAATTTAGCAACAAACCCAAAGTACAAAAAGTAATTATGTTTAAATATTTCAGAGAATGAAGGGAAAGTCTTGCTGGTGTTCCTGAACGAGACAGCCGAGGCACTGTTTGCTTGTTTCGATGTGGAATTCTAATGATGCAAACAATTTAAAGGAAAAACAAGACAAGTTTACTTGACATGTACCTCCACTGAAACCATGGACGCAGTTATAATGTCAAATTTTAGAGGAATCAGTCACTTAAAGCACCAATGTGAGGACAATAAACCAGATGAGCCTCTTACAGTCAGATATCTGTGTGTTGTTGTGGTACTGATGTGTGTGAGATCAGATTACAGCAGAGCTGTTTCCCCTAACAAAGACTTACTGGACAAGGTCACCGCAGAAATGGCCTTACTTGGCCCTCTCGTGTGTGCACGTAAATGTTTGTATGCGACTGGGTCAGCTGCTCTGTCCAAAGTCACTGTTCCACACCAGTGACTGTCACGTTATCACAGGGTGAAGCTGTTTCCTTTCAACGGTTCGATGTGCGGTGACAGACATTTCTAAGGCCTCTTGTGGGTAACAGAGAGTGAACGCTGATTGTACTGAGTCTCTTGACGATTGGACTGCTGCATCACACGGCTCATTTTTTAAATCTTTTGAGCATCTTCGCGGTCCCCAGAGGATGATTTCTAATGTTCTTAATGAGCCAAGTGATCTTTCCTCTGACCACTGTCAGATTGCAATATTTATTAGGCACATTCCAGGACATTTGTGATGTACGCTCATGGTCCTCAGAGAAACGAAACACTATCGTCGTCACGTTCAGGTCGCTGAACACATTGTGCTTCCCGAAGGATCTCTGTCCATGTGTGACCTTCCATTAGTTAAATTATACACAAGACTATAAAAATAAAAATGTCCGTGGATGTTCTTGGAACTTGGTTGATTTTGGTGATCTTGGGGAATTTCCCTCTCCTATAGCACACTTTCACAGAGGATTCAGATGGTGAAAAACACCAACATCTGGTGGGTGTTAACGGCGGGATAAGATTTAGCTGATAATATGATGATCTTTAATTCAAATTCAAGCTTTTCTCTGATAAATATCTCAGTGAAATGTGGAAAAGCTGCCACATCCAGACTGAAAAAAAGCTTATTTCTAAAATCGATCAATCTAGGAGGAATGAAAAGAAGCTGAAACATACATAAACTCTGGAGGAAGGCGGGTCACAGAGCTTAAGAACATTTTAAAGTCAAGTGATTGGAAGCATGTGTGGATTCATATCAGCCATATGCAAAAATATCAAGGCGGTCCAAGATGTATAAACAGAAGCGGAGCTCCGGGTGGAGAAAGTGAGAAGTTGAGGAGTGGAGCAGAAAGTGAGCTCCCATCCTGCCTCTCTCTCTCTCTGTGCATGCATGTTCAGGTTTACATGGAGGCTTACATAATGCTTATCATATGTCCTGGACTTTGTTTGCACTCTATGCAAGGTCTTCCTGTGCCTGTACGGTGTGTCAGCATGTTCTGTGTTAGAAAGTCACCCAGATAGACTTCTGCTGCCTCACTGTACTCGCCGCTGCTCTCTTGTATCTCGGTCCATCTGTGCAGCCGAATATTAGAGGAAAAGGGTTCGGCTGTTCGGCTGTGTGTGTGTGTGTTGAGGGTGTGTTCATTCCTGGCAGTTGTTTAATGGTTTGTTTTCACCGTGAGAGGGATTTCATTCACTTCACAAATAACCAAACCAAAATCCCTGAAAGCTGCAGATCTCCAGAGTGTCCTGACAAGAAATCGAAGTGCATTAAACGTAAATTAAATGAATCCAGGAATTGAGCCTGAAACACAAAGTTTGTTGCTTCACGTCTGACAAGGCAAGAGGGTGAAATGAAGTGAGGACAAGCTGCAATTGTGGTATGAGGACTGGAGAATGTAAATTACTGCACAAAGAGTGTCATGTTTTAGTTTGAACTCATCACAAACACTCTGCAGCCAGACATTGCTGATTTTAAATGCTAGTTTACAAAGCTGCATTTGTTGGAAATAAAGTATTTATCAGCTTTAGTCTGTCCTCTCTGTCTCCTCTATGTTACTGTTTTATTTGTTTCCTTATTTTAGGTGTCATGGATGTAGATGTACAATGTATATTTTTTTTCCCCACTGAAACAA
Source organism: Miichthys miiuy (assembly GCA_036365135.1). NCBI lineage: Eukaryota > Metazoa > Chordata > Actinopteri > Sciaenidae > Miichthys > Miichthys miiuy. The sequence goes on along the minus strand of CM071607.1, from coordinate 3,481,103 downwards.
ACACAAAAGTTATTTTCTTCTCTTTTCTGTCTTCCAGGACGTTTAGTCCGGAGAAAATGGACGGTCTGTCGCCTCCCGAATGGTGAAGCTCTGTAAAGTCATTCCTGCATCCCAGAGGAGTTTTGTGTGTCATCGTGGCCTTGAGACACACCCACACACACATGCTGATGTTCAGCCTCTCCTTCTCACAGTGGACCTGGCAGACGTCTAATCTCTAAAAGATTGATGAGACCCTGTCCAGGCGCAAGAGGCCTGGCACAGCGTCGATAAGGCAGCTTTCATTTCACCACGTTTTATCCCTCGCTCCTTTCTTTCTTCTCCTCTTTTCCTCGCGCTCAGGGACGCTGTGGTTGGCTTTGAAGCGTGAGAGAGGATTATGACACATCAAGCCCCTTGGGTGAGGTGTGTTTTAAACGGGAACCATGAAATGTCTCGGAAATGACAGTTCTGTTTTCTTCTGTTGCTCCATGTTAGACAGCCGTGTGGTAGCCGAGCAGGACGCCGGGGTCGGCATGTCACTGTCAAACTGCTGGAGCTGGAATATAGTGAAACTACAGAGGGACACCCAGAGCTGAGAGTAGCTGAACACGCATCACACACACCTGCACACACACCTGCACACACAAACACACCCAGAGTGTTCCACACAGGACAATGTGCAACATCTCGTTCTGTGATGTGGACAGTAAGGTGGACCAGTTCTTCCAGCCCACACTCTACATCATAGTCATCGTTCTGGGGCTGCCCACTAACTGCATGGCCCTGTGGGCTGCCTACATGCAGGTGAGGAGGACGCACACACACACACACACACACACACACACAATTTTCTGTCAGCTGATGATTAACCATCTAATCGTTTCAGTCTTGTATGTTCTGTTTGGTAGATACAATTCTGATGGATATATCCGGTTCAGATGTACTTGGCTTAAATGTTTTTGTACTGAGAGGAACTAAACATTCGGGAAAAGCAGCAGACGGAGCTCACTTAAGGAGCACCTGAACCAGCCAGTACAGTCAGAAGACGTGTCGCAGTGTCCGATTTGGTTACTCACGTACTAAAAATATCAACAAACACACTATATAATAAGTGACAGTCTACAAATGTTATATTGAACTGAACAAAATGATTACATTCAGTAAAGTGATATGTTAATGTTAATGATAAAAGGTAACATGATTATGTTTTCACTGTGCAGTGAGACACTCTGCATGTAACACGCCTGACACGACTTGTTACTCACAGTCAGCAGAGCTGGGGAGATTTTCCCAGACAGCATTTCCCACAGACTGTCCGTTTGCCTTGGCAGCAGCACGACGGATTGTTATTGACTTTTCATTCAAGCGAGTTCGCTAACTCATAAAGCACAAACATGAAAAAAGTGAGTGACAGTTGAACTTTAAGTTTATTGTTTTGCTTCTTGTCTCATCATCTACGCTCAGTTAAGAGCACAGGTTTTTTTTTTTGTCAGAGGTAAATTGTGGATATCGTAGTTCGCAAACACTTTAGCAGCATTAGCTGCGTTGCTGAGAGTCACTTAATGACAACACCTGAGCTGAATCCAAAGCATGGAAATACTTCGGCGTACTGTTTATAGCAGGGCAGCTCTGCCTAAATATTAAGACTGTAATATCAATACTGCATGAGAAGCAGAGCTGTCTCCGAGGAGCTGGGTCTCGATCCAAGGGCTGACAACTCAGATTAGAAAAGCTTAATGGAAGGTACACAGTGGACAAGATGAACTGCTGCCTCTGAAATATCTCCAGCTCTCCAGAATATGTTCATTTGTATGAGAAAACAATAATAACACACTCGGACCTAATCAGTTCTCCGAACACTTTGCATTTCTTCCTTGTTTTGACATCCAGAAAAACCAAACGATTTGCATCTGATCACATCACAACATCATCGCTTGCATTGCACAGATATGGAAAGATATGGAGCAGAATCGGGCTCAGCAGCACAGCTAACTGAGCTAACTAACTAACAGCAGCTACCATTAGCGATTACATTACCAACAAGGATGACAGGCCAGCAAGAAAAGCACCTCAGTCTTGTATTCCCTGAATCAAACTGACCTCCACCGGTCTGCTAGAATAAATAAATGTAGCACTATGAAATAAAAGTCACCTGATGAAAGTTTGACTTGCTGAAGTCGAACAAACACGTTTAAATCTTCATCCCTCTCTCAGCATGCCTCACCGATCCTCTCCTCCCTTCATCATTCCTCCCTCCAGGTCCGCCAACGCAATGAGCTCGGCATCTACTTGATCAACCTGTCAGTGGCTGACCTCCTCTACATCACCACTCTTCCTCTGTGGATTGACTACTTCCTACAGCACGATGACTGGATCCACGGTCAGGAGAGCTGCAAGCTGTTCGGCTTCATCTTCTACACTAACATCTACGTCAGCATCGCCTTTCTCTGCTGTATATCACTGGACAGGTACCTGGCTGTGGCATACCCTCTGCGCTTTGCCAAGGTTCGACGCATCAAAACAGGTATGCAGGGATGTGATGATGGGCCTTTTTTCTGAAATAATATATCATCCCTATAACAAATTCATGTAAAAACAACAGGTCCCCTTTAATCTTTGACAGTATAAGGCTGGTTAAAGAGGTGTAATTGTGCCATTAGCATCTAAAATAAAACATTTGTTGGGAGGAGAAGTAAGTAAGTTTCCACTATAACAGTCAGTACTTTCAAATCTGACCTCATCCTGTTTTTGCAGGATAAATATGTTGCATTTGACGATTAGTTCCCCAAATTGTGCTGCAGCTGAGCCCAGAGAGGATGTGTGTCTTCAAATCTGACATTCCCTGACAGAACAGGAAATTCAGTTTGTGTACAGATAAGATCACTTCCACGTCAAAATAAGTTTTTATAAATGACTAATTAAATGAGGATGTCTGCTAAAGTCATTACTTTTAATAAAATGCAGTGACATGTGCCTCAAACTCGATTCATAAACAAGATCCCAGACTAACTTAAATCTAAGTTATGAAGTTATGAAATTTAGAGGATGGAAACAGTATGAACTGATACCGGCCTGCTGTTTGGTGAATGATTGCTCAGGGTGGTATGGTGTAACTCAATAAAGTTGTCTGTACTTCCAAGATCTCATAGATCCAATGTTTTTCTCTCTTTTTCTTCTGAACTTCCTGCAGCCGTCATGGTCAGCGCCATGGTGTGGATCATTGAGATCGTAGCCAACTCTGCTCCTCTCTTCCACGATGAGCTCTTCCAGGATCGGTTCAACCACACCTTCTGTTTTGAGAAGTATCCCATGCAGGACTGGGTGGCAGGCATGAACCTCTACAGGACATTTCTGGGGTTCCTCGCTCCATGGACAGCCATGCTTGTCGCCTACCGCGGGATCTTGGCAGCAGTGCGCTGCAACGTCTCCACAGAGCGTCAGGAAAAGGCCAAAATTCAGCGCCTGGCATTGAGCCTGATCCTGATTGTTTTGCTCTGCTTTGGACCGTACCACATCCTCCTACTGGTGCGGAGTGTCATGTTTCTAAGAAAACCATGTGACTGCAGTTCAGAGGAGACCTTGTTTGCAGCGTACCATGTATCGCTGGCGCTGACCAGCCTCAACTGTGTCGCAGACCCCATTTTGTACTGTTTTGTCAATGAGGGAGCGAGACACGACGTCGGCCGTGCTCTCTCAGCTTTACTGTCGGCAGCTTGCCACAGAAGTTCTTCTTCCTCACCGTCGCACGCTGACATACTCAACGCTGGTTCAGTGACGATGGAAACGCCACTGTCAGCAAAGAAACAGCCTTGTGTTTATGCCGAAGGAGGCAAGACGAGTAGCTACAAGACAGAACTGGTGGCACTGAAGGAGGAGTGTCTCCAGATGACCATCCTCAGTGTTAAGAAGTGACCTCTACCTGGCGCGTACTGTACAAGAGGTCCAAACTGATCAGCTCAGTGGATAGAGGAAGCTCCTAACACTGGCAGGGTCTGATGTCTTCTGGCCTGACAGGCTGAAATCAGATGATTCATGAGGCTGTAGATGCCCGGGGTAATAGCTTCCACTAAATGGCACATTACAGAGCCAGAATGGGAATGAGATTGATGAAATAAACAAGACATATCGTCTGGAGACACAGTAGCAGCCTCTCTGAGATTGAAATGCTTCAACACCAGAAAACAAAATTGTTGGGTGAACGAAAGATTGAGAGAGACTGCTATTGTTAGATCCTCGAGGCAGAGAATGTTAAGTTCGGCGTGACATTGGTGGTCGTAAATCGTTTGTACTGTGACCATTTTAGGACATCTCAGACTCAGTCAGGCTCAGTTCTGTGTTGCTGATTTGGTTCTACTTTCATTACTTCAAGCCTCTACACTACAGTCCTCAGGATTCAGCCTGAGTGGATCATGAATGTCTGTACCAAATCTCCTGCCAACCCATCCAGTAAATGTTGAGATATTTCAGTCTGGACCAAAGTGTTGGACCGACGTATCGACCGACCAGCTGACATCTCCACAGTCATGTCCCTGGTGCACCTAATAAGGATCACACCTTGGATACTTGGACAGTTTCCAACTGTTCCAGAAGTTATTTACAATGCAGAAGAACACGTTCTTGAATATTTAAGTGGAGTTATTTAAACAGACAACACTCTGCATGGCTGAGTATTGTTAGTGGTCTGAGTGGAGACACCTTTGCACACACCCAACTGGACAAAGGGCGGATGTAGGAGTTTGAGGTTTGACACCCAGATCACCACTTTGGAATATCTAAGTAAGAGATTGTAGATTACTGGTCAAAACATTTTTAATGCTTGTTGGAAATTGTTTTATTAGATTCTTGAAGGAAACAGTGAAGCCTTATGAAGTACCTCAGCTTGTAAACTGTGATAGCAACAAGGCTTAGAGCGCAAATGTGTCTTATGTAATGTGAGCAAAGTTTTTTTTTTTTCTTTCATTTTTACCACAGGCGGCAAAAATAACTCCAAAGACCAATTTATGACTTATTTCAACGACATTATGTGGAGCAGAAAAGCAGTGTCATAGTACAGAGAAACAGATAACATTAAAATTAGATTGCATGCAGTAGTTGCCAATAATTATTAAAGTATGGGGACTTGCACGCTGGAGGTCTAAAATCTGATTTTTCTTGCATAGTTTTTCTGAAATCATCTGTCAGCCTCCAGAAATCCAAACTACCCACATCTGACCTGATCCTTCTCACATTCCTAATGCAGACAGATGCCTTTCTAACTTAAATTCTCCCCAACTTGCTAAATGATACAAAGTACGCTGTCGTTTTTTCATCACGCGCATTGCACAACAAAGTTTTCAGATCCAACCTTCATTTTTCCTGAAATGACAAAGAGTTGTACACTCCTCCCTGACGCAAGCGACACTACTTTCCGCTAACGTAGTTTGCCACATTAGAGACATGTCGAGAGTGTGACGAGGAAATTAAGAAACACTGGAATGAAACCATCTGCTGCGGTCATGATGGTGTGTGGCAGCATTCAAAGTCAGCGACTAAAAATGTACAGCAAGCATGCCTCTCCTTTTGTACGTGAAGATGATTGTTCTTAATGTAACTATAGCCGACAATTATAATCAGCCAATGCTGGATCAGCTGCCATATTTCGCCATATGTTGAGAACTTTCTGAAGTCATGAAATCTTAAAAAAAAATTTCACGTGCTGCAACTTGACGTTACATTGACATGAGTGATCTTTTTCCTAGTTGGCAGCTTGTTTTTCCATTAAGTCCAACACAAAGTGACCAAACAAGCTTTTTTTTTTTAGCGTTTACAGCTGCTGACGTCACAAACTTAACGGCAGCCTGTACAACAGAGCGCTGAATGCTGTACATAAAGAACGTGTAGGTGCAGACGGGACACATCTGTCAGAGCAGAGCAGCTGATATTCGTAGCTGTCAGCTTCATCTTAAACCTTTCTCTCAGTTTGCTCTCCAGAAATTCTTTTTTAAATCTTTATTTTGCGGTTTCTGTGAATCAGTGGTCGTAACATTTCAACAAAATGTCCATTTACATACAGAATGATCTGCTGTATGTTCACATATATGACAACAAACTTTCCCTGGCTCTGATAAGTCTTTTCCAGCACAGAGATTTTGTCCATGTTTCATTTCCACTGGCCAACAGTTACGTGTCAAAGATGAGAAATGTTTCGGAAAGTGTGTAGGTGCAGCGACACCATTTTTTAATATAGTCTTGGCATGAAAGCATTCCTCTGCTGATGTTAAGGCAGATTTTTTTCAGCTGGTTAGTGTTGCCCTTAAATGTTGCTCTGTGTACCGTTGCTGTGGTCGTGCATCTGTATGTCATTCTGAGAGACGAGGTACCAGGCTTCATAACGTGTATTTGTTCATCAACGATGTCGGTGAGAAATAAATTATGCATACGAAACTTTGCATCCACGCGTGTGTGTTTGTTTGGATGATGGTGGACTGTTTATGAGCATATTCTGTATTCAAATACACTGAGATCTCAAACATAACCAAACCTGTATCAGTGAGCTGGCGTTTGTGTTGTTCTAACTTAAAGTCTGCAACTCCTCCGAACAGACTTGACAATCCAGGCCAGGGTAACATACACTGAGAGCTACAAATCACAGAAGAGCTCTGCGTACTCCTGCAGCACTGCGAGTATCCTGTGGTAACAGATCAGTGTACAGAGGGAGAGAGAACAGGTCCGGGTCGCTGCCAGCGCAAAGTCACCTTCTTCACTGTGTCCTGTTCGAGACTCTCTGAGCTGTATAGCTCATGAATGACATGAAGGACATACTGTAAGATCTGTGCATGTGCGTGTGTGTGTATTTGCATGTGTTTCACTGAGCGTACTTGTCCATTTATCTTCGACAATGTGTGTGTGTGTCCTTTCCATTGTACATCAGAGTGAACCTTATATTTACGACCTGTCCTGATGGGGGTAGGAACATAACCACTGTGCTACAAGACAGGACAGTGCGTCCGTGTAGGTGTGTGAATGTATGTAAAGGTGCTGTACATGTGTGTTTTTGTACATGCATGTGTGTGTGTGTGTGTGTGAGAAAAAGAGGGAAAGGCTTGCGCTCTCACGTGCCTTTATGTTCTTGAGAAGAGAGGAAGGACATAACCGGCTCTCTCTGAGGGAACATTGTCTCTCGCCCTCTATGCTTCGCTGGTCTCCTCTGCTATAGGTCTATATATAGCAGCTCACCAGAGGCCGTGCTGTCATTACCAAAAGCTCACCTGATTATTAGAGTGATTTATTATCAGGTAAGGACACAGAAACACCGCTGGGCCATAAGGGATGATCGTGCTGTTATTTTCATGCAATATTAAGATTTATTTCTGGCCTGTGTGCGGTTCAGCAACACACGTAAAACTGGAGCAGTTCAGCTCTGCAGTGTACAACTAGAATAAGAGTTACAGAGGATGGAGAGCCTGTTCGGGCTTTTTCACCCAGACCAGCAGTTAGGACAACAAATGCTTCTATTTAACCTGAATTCACAGATTTTTTTTGGCCACATGGGGGCAGCAGAAACGAGCAGAAGCAATCTGCAGATTATTCAACATTTGTTGTCTAATTATTCTTTACACAAGCTTTATAAAAATGTGCAAGATTTTTATGTCCAACAAATCAAATAGTTTCATGTTCAAAGCTACAAGTGTAACAGCAATCTGTTTGGGTTTGGAATAAAAGATGAAACATACACCAAGAAGACTCATCTACATGTTTAGAGGTATAATATGTAACATTTACACGTTGAATTCCCCCTACTATCAATAAATGGCCATCTTTAGGCACCGTCTGAAACGACTAGACCCGTGTGATGTTATATGTTCTGTTGAGTTACATTATCCCAAATGTTTCCAACACTGTTCAAACCCAGAGAAGTCCAGCACGTCACATTCATGCAACTTTAATCCTTTACCTCGTCCGTGAACATGATTTGTGCCTGAGTCACATCCAAAGCGGCGAACTCTGGAGGCGGAAGAAGCAGTACAGCCAACATGTCGACGTCGAGCGGTGCATATTTTCAGCTCCATACAGAGCTTCGGAAAGGCTCTGTCCATTCTTTATACTGTCATATAGACCTTCGTGAGCAGTGTGTTAGTTTAACAATGAAGACTCCAGTGACACTAGCAGAAACAGAAATCTTTTATTTCCTACAAAATTAATACAATTTTCAGTGTTATGCAGCGCTGGAAAGCTGTTTATGCCTCCTACAACTGTGACCAATGTGACCCAGAATCCATTTTTAAGATGCATGTTTTAATCAAATTAGCAACTCATTCAGTCGTATTTCCATCCTGGCAGAGGAAGCAGGTCACCAGCATCCAAACAGCCCAGACAAATCTACGACACAGTAAAAATAGACCAGCATTGTTTTTGGATGCAAACCATGCATCGTGAAATGTGCAGGAGTCCAGAACAAAAGCCTGAATTCCTGACCGACAAGCGTGTGTGTTTTCTAAACGTTATCATGTTTGGAGAGGCGTTCTGGATCCTTGTGGGCTTATCAGAGTCTTGTTAGCGATAAAAAAACCATGTGAACCATCGGTTTGTGTGAAATACAGTGAGTGAGAATCACACTTACGACATTTACACAAACTTCCTAAACTGTACTTTGACTTTTCCCCGATCGACAGCATTCTGACAAACTGAAATCAGGTGCAGCAGGTTCAAGTTATCATCCCATGTGCAAAACATTTGAATCTAATCCAGCATAAACAGCCTCTTGGCATCCTGCACAGCTTTTTTTCCCTCCTTCCCTTTATCATATTAACTCTCTAATGTGCTCTGTATTGCAGGGATAGGAGCAACACGTTTAATGTCTTTAATTGTCTTTATTGCGTTTATATTATTTTATAGTTTATGTTACTTTGCAGCAGAAATAACTTGCACGTGTGGGACATTAAAGACTCGACTGATGCTGAATGAAACTAGAAAACTTGGAAAGAGTCATTACTCTGACAACATGCATCTGTGAGCTTCATTGATAAATAAAGAGTAGAGTCAGTTGTGGTTAGATGAAGGTTAGATTAGGACTTTCAGCTCTGGCCGTGATGGTTGCTTCCATAACAATGCTTAACTGAGCTGGTTTATCCAGTCTGAGTCAGGCTGAGCTGCATGCGCACACCAGACTCTATTCAGGAGCTTCTCAATAGACTCCACCATATTTATTCAAATAGTCCACACCCTCATCATTCATATCTGGAGCCGCTGCTCATTTGAAATACAAATCATGGTTGATGAATTTAGGTTCTGGGATTCGTAGTCAGGTCAAACGGAGACAGAGAATTGCAAATGACATTCATGAGTCGTGCGCGCTGAGACCTGATTGTGCTCCTCAGTTTTTAAGGTCAAGACATTTGCATGATTGTGGCGACTGTGCTAAGTACATTAACGTGTGTGTCCTAATTTAGCTGTGTGTTTATTTAGCATTTAGCTCGCTTATCTAACATTTAGCTAACACAGAAGCAACTTAAAGCTGTTAGCATGACCCATATCCACTCATCCATATAAAACATGGACCTAGTCTCCGTGACATCACCCACAGGTTTCTGAAGAGCTGTTCTGAAGTTCAGTGTGGTGGCTCTGGTCGCTGCAAAGTTGGGGGTCCTGCGTCTGCCGGCTCCACCTGATCTAAAGACGGGGACCTGTGATGGCACCCACCTGTCAATCAAAGCAGCTGTTAATTATGCAATTATGCATGTTTATTTCTGCTGTGAAGTTGGACAATTCGCAGCTTTTGCAGTTTTTGGCACTTCCACATTTGCTATCTAGGCATGTAGCTGCTTTATTTACGTTCCACCGTTGATCCGGGCAGCTGTGGCCAGAATCTGCATGCTGAAGTGTCCTTGGGCAAGATACTGAACCCCAAATTGCTCCCGAAGGCTGCGCCATCCATGTGTGAATGCGTATGAATGGTTAGCTCCTAAAAAAACTGATGCAGCAGTTGGCACCTTGCATGGCAGGCAATGGCATCAGTGTGTGAATGTGTGAATGAGATATGTAGTGCAAAAGCGCTTTGAGTGGAGAAGGCGCTACATAAGTACAGTCCATTCTTATTGTCTAAGTTATATGTGGTACAAACTCGGTCAGTTACTTTCCCAGAGCGACTCTGGAGTCTCAGCTGTTAAACACAGTTGATGTGGTTGCTGAGGAGAGACTGGAGTTCACAAAGGAACCAAACCAGAGAGCTGCAAACTGACAAATGTGGAAATGTGGATTAGATACGGACTGTAGCAAAGATTAAAGATGGTAGGGAATAAAAACAGAATTGTTTGGTTGCCAAACTTACCATTAACCGCATTTATTTTGAGAAAAACAATGTTACTTTGCCTTGAGGGTATATTACCAACAGCTGTTCAGGATGTTGGATTAGTTTTGCATTTGATGCAGTCACTTATCACTATGACTGTTTTACAGAGCAGCACCAAGACAATAGAAACGACGGATATTCCTGCGTCTGCAGATATTTTTAAAGAATGGACGCTTCAACGGAAAAATCCAAAGCCTTCATATTTTCTTGCTGATTGCAGCTATAAACGGACACGCCACGTCGTGGTAAAACTGCTTCAGTGAATTACAGTTTTCTCTCTCAGTATTGAGCGGTGAGTCACCGAGCGGCTACAATCTCAGTGATTCACAGGAGGAGGTGTCATGTCCTGTGTGTGTGTGTGTGTGTTCTATCTTTGTGAGGACCAAGTTAGGACATTTGGTCCAGTCCTGATGTCTTTAAACGGCTGTTAAAGGTTGTGTTTAAGCATAAAATAGTGATAAGGTTGTGGTTAGGGAATGCATCGTGGGGGAATACTCACACCGAGCCGAGCTGCGAAGGCGCTCAAGACGAAATTAAGGATGTATCATGAATGTATGAGGTCCATGGACAAATCTGTGTGTGAAATACTGTCCATAACCTCGTGTGTGTTAGATCGTGAGTGTGTGTACGTGCATTTATCGTACCGTGTGGGAACGTAGCGTGTCCATATGCAGGCCCATGTGTCCGTGCAGGTTCTCATGTGTCACATGTTGTTATTTGATAAGATAAGAGGTGAAGGGAAATGAAACAATGGCTGTTTTCGCTTTAACTTCATGAAGTCATAATGTTCTGTAAGCCTGATTCACGTCTGGCGTTGAACCTCAGTCAACGACTCCTCCGCCGCCTCGCTGCCTCTCTAACAATGAACCTGAGAGAGAAGTGTTGATAGTAGATGACAAAGTTTTTGGACAATGTGGTGAGGAAAACCAACAAAAAGCCACGTAGCGATCCATGCTCGACTTGAACCGACCACCCTCCGGTTCTTAAGCCTGTGGACTGAGCTATCACTGCCCCAGAAGGAGTTACTCCTGGACATGTTTGTGACTTTGTGTCTTTTAGGGCGGCAGTAGATCAGTCTGCAGGGACTTGGCCTGGGAACCATCTCTCAGATTACTTCTGTTATGATTTGGCAATAAAATTGAACTTTCTTCCTTTGAACCTGCAGTTCAAACTCACTGTTGACTGTTTGTCTGAATGTTTCAGGTGACCTGATATATGCATTTTTGTGGCCATGGTATAAAATCTTGGACATACTTTAAATATTAAATCCTTCAAGATTTCCATTCAAAAGTGATAAAAGTGTTAAAAAATGACAAGAGCACCTTTCTCTCGTCAGGAAAAGTCCAATAAAAGCCGTCGTGTTCATGACCACATTTAATTAATTATTCAGTCTGCGAGGACTTCGTGTTGGAGGGTTTGTCGTTCTCGTCTTCTCTGGTGAAAGAGGAAATAAAACAAGCACAGATATCCTTATGTGAGTAAGAATGAATTCATTGTTTCTTAATGTTTGTGATTGGCTTCCCCGTGACATTGTTATGTCATTATCTCAAGACACCCCATGACCTGGAAAACATATTTACCATCACATGACTGCGCAATATACAAACCACTGTCTCTCTATTGACTGTGAGGATGAGAATAATTAAGTTAATAAAGGAGGATGTGTGTGAGGACACAAGTGCAAGTGTTACTGCATGTACAGTATAACACAGGCTTCACACTGCAGACTTTCATTACACTCTCCTATATTCTTGAAGCAGCGTTAAATCGAATCAGGCACTTTAAAAGTTGAAGTATGTCATCAGCTGGAGGGAAACTGTTACTCTGGATCCTCTGCTGTGTTTATGTGTCAGAAGTGGCTCCTTCATATGGTTCTTAAACAACTTAAACATGTTGAATGTTGTATTTATTAATCCACAGCGAGCGGGAAGTGAAGTTGTGTATCACTTTAAGAACGTGCAAATTTAGACGATTCAGCCCCGCCCACCTGAAGATCATTAAATATGCAAATGAGGAGCACGCGGCCAGCTGCTCACCTGTGTATCAGAGCATTGATTAGCCTGTTAGCTCGTCCATCATTTACAGCCTGTTTCAGTGTTTCTGCTCACGTCTCTCCACAAAAGTCACCAAAACCATCGTCCAATCATCATCACGGACAAACCCCTGACCGCGTTCATCAGGTATGTTACGTCACACATCACCTGTAGTGCGCGAGGTGGTCAAAGCTCAAGTTTATTGATGGGAAGAGGCTTCACTCACAATGTTTTCTGTGTGTGCTTTGACTCTGTCGTGTGTTTTCTTGTCATTGAGGTCTTTTTGCTGGTTGTTGAGTGTTTTTACAGTTCATGATTCTGGTTTGACTGATTATTAGTTTAAAGCAGGCATGTCCAAAGTATGGCCCGGGGGCCAATCACGGCCCGCGGTCAGATTTCATGTAGCTGAAGCTTCATTTTTATAATATAAAATATTTATGGCCTGCCAGGATTGTCAGATATCAAGATTTGGCTTTTTTTGTTGGTTGACATAACGAAGCATCTGAATACATACCCGCTGGTGTTATATATCTGTAGGTTATGTTTTGAACTTGAATGTTCACAGACGTTGCATTATTCATAAGTCATGTTTAAAATGAACACAAGGTTAAGATTTGTATCAGCTTCATGCACACAGTTTGTTCTGTTATCTGACTGAAGAAAGGCAGAATTGTTTTTTTTAGATTTGTTCACGTCTGATTGGCTTAGATTTGGTTACATTGTTACATCCTGCTGCTGCACAACAAATCGCCCCTCGGGGATAATAAAGATTCCTTGACGTTGCCATTAATTCACATTGTCAAATCTGGCCCTCTTTAAAAGAAGTTTGAACATTTAAAGGATAATAATTAAGATTTATTCAAACTCAGGTCTTATAGTTTCCTGATCTCTGCGCTCAACTTGTTGGTTATAATTACTCATAGAAATGAAACAGCCACTGGAAGTTATGTGTCATATTTCAGCTTCTGGTAATCCCAGTTCTCATCCAGCAGCCAAAATCCCACATTTTGCTTTGTCATGTCTTCGTCACACCTCGTTTAGCCGAGTAAACGAACAATTTTTATTGCAATAAGAGATCAGTTGTGACAGCTTGACTCATATCCATGTTAACCTGTGTTTATTTCCCAGATTGACCAAAACCCTCAGCTGTTTTTTAGACTGAGCGCAGCGATCTGTCAAAGTGACGACGCATAAACAGTCTGTTGATATTTAATGTAAACACCATAATTTAGTGACTTCTAAAGAATCTCTGCAGTTCATAGACCTGTCATTTTTTTTAAAGTGTCGTGTCAGTGTCCCTGTGATGTCGGCGGGTCAGACCATTAGCAGCTGTGACGCAGTAACTTCAGTTATCTTGTATTTACTTGAAATGCGTCCGACACCCTCGCTAACCTCCGCAGATGTTTCCCGACAGTCCGCTGAGCTGGTGGTCTGTTCCCGACTGTGAGTCCTCCTCTGATTGGTCGGGCTGAAGAGGAAATAATAAAATTAGCCCCTGAAGCTCAAATCCAGCCCACTTCCTGTTAACAGATGGTCCCCGAGGTGGTGACAGATGAGAGTCCAGCTGTGTCAGCACAGGGTGTGTGAATTTGGGAAGAGCGGGGCTGAGATTAGACATTGGGACAGGGACGAGCACTGAGGACTGAAGACTGGAGCTGTGACTGGAGACAGATGGGTAATAAGACACAGGAACAGGAGACAGATGTGTAGAGACGGGTGGAGGGATTAAAACTGGGATTAAGACTGAGTCTGGAACTGGAAGCAGGTGCATGAGTGACCTGGGGTATATTAGGACTGTTAGTGGGACTGATGATTGGACAGAGAGAACTGAACCTGGAATAAGACTAAATGGGACTGGACCTCTAAGATTAAGGGATTGTGACTTCTATGGGCTTGAAATAAATTGCCTTTGGATTTAGATCAGTGGACTGGGTTGAAACTTGGAGAGGGACTAGCCCTGACTGGATTAGATTTTTCACAGAGAATGATGGAGGACATCAGAGACGAGAAACGAACGAAGGTTTTAGACTGAGACGGGTTACTCGAGTGGAGGCCTGTGGTCGGGAAACGAAGGCAACGTTTATCATTACAGATTAAACAATCTGATGATTTCATGAGTCAAGAGAGAGAAAGATGAATTAAGTAATTTTTCAAGCAAGAACATGAAATGTTGCTGAAATATTTGAAGGTTTGATGTGTTGGTCTGTTCAGAGACATCTCAGGAAATCATTATTAAACTGAAAGATCAGGAAATCATTAATGTAGAGAACAATTCAACCGTGGCTTTTGGTCAATTTAAATGACGTACACAATCTACATTTAATAAACAAATACTTCTATAAATAATCATAATTATTAAATAATAAATAGTAGTCAGTTCTTGTAGCTGTCATATTTTCAGAGCAGTATATAGTTTTAAAGAAATATTGTAACTTTTCAGTCACAGAACAGATTTTAACTCCTGTTGATCCACACTGACTGTGATCAGGTGAACGGTGTCTCTGTCATTCGTACGTCTGTTCTCACACTATGTAACTTTGGGCTCCGGGTCGGGAGAAGTGCGTAACGCTTTACGGCACTTTAAGTCACACACCACCAACTATTTCACTGATTTTGGTGAAACTGGATCATATTTTATGGAGAAAATGTTTTCTGGTTTTCCTTCTGATGTCCTCCGGCTGCTCCACCTCCACAGGTGTTTTGGTCCAACAGAGGGGGGAAAAAGGAGGTTTTCAGGCCCAGAGCGTGGGGGCGAATGCAGACAGGAAGTGGTGGTACACTGTGGATTTAATCACGTGGCTCACTTACAGTGAAACTGCATTAAGAAGGCAGCTGTGTATGGGCTGTAATGACAGGAGGAACAATTAAAGTGACCAACAAAGCGTTCCATGTGGGCACAGGAGTATTGTTTTCAGTGTTTCCCCTTCCTTTAACACACACACACACACACACAAAGTAGTGCCTGGGTGTGTCATGTTTCCAAGGTATTTTGCCAGCTAACACTTTGTCAATGGAAACTCCCGTATTATTGTCCGGAAACATTGCTGAATCACAGCTCCGCTAAAAATAGGCTCTGATTGACTGATTTGATTTATGTGAAGATGATTTTAGAACTTATTTGTGTTGGATGAAAACATCATAACTGTCCACAGGAGCTCATGCTGCTCTGCGTGTCTGTGAAACCAACGTAAAAAAGCTGCATGTTTTGAAATGTTTTAGATGAACTAGAAAAAGTTCTGTCACTAAAAAGGAACTTTTAATTTTATTATAATTCTGCAGTGAAGACAACCAGCTCTGCAGTCTTTCATTTCAACCTTAAATGAACTCAAAACCTTCTGCAAAGAGGATTTTACTCATGTCTGATCCATAAAAACAGCATGAGAATCAGGGCTCTGTATGTGAGTGTGTTTTCTAGAAGACTTGGAGAGCTGTCTCAACATCTGTATCTATAAAAAAAAAGAGTAAAGACACAGAAGAAGTTGGTCAAGAGAGGCTCGGTGAGGTTTGGGTTCGTCATCTTACTAAAGGACACTGCACCAGGTTTGGAGCAGCTGTCAGACAGAACCTGTAGTTAGCTGCACAAACCTTGGAGCCAGCTCTAAATATACCTGAATGTCCAGTTTCATCCGCAGCCTGAAGTGATCGATGTTCACAGTTCTGGCTGCGGCGTAATGAAGCTTGGCTGCTCGGCTTGTTGCTATTGATTTTCTCGTCATCATAGGTAAGAAAGGATGGATAAGCTATGTTAGATGAGCGTTTATGACAGGATTTCCCCCGAGCCTGCCTCAGCTGTTTAGTCTTTTTTTTTTCCCACAAGGCATGCAAAGACACAGGAAACATTCAGCGCTGCATGTTTAAACTGGCTGAATATAGATTCTGCTGCTGAGAATCCTGCCTGATTACAGAAATTCATGAGTCACGAATTATATTACCAGCTTCCACGCTTCCTCACGTTCCCGTCCTCTCAGCCACTTAGCACAAGAATAAGTCAGTCTCATGTCAGCGCAGAGCTCGAGTCAGGGCATGGATAGCCTAGCTTAGCATTAAAGACAAGGGACAGAGGGAAAAGAGTGAGCCATGCAGAAGCTGAGTTTTTTTCATGGATCCAAACTTTGGACACAATCCTGACAGACGTGATTCAGGTTTCTCTTTGGAAGCCGTTTCTGCTGTCTGGATTTGAACCTAAGATATTTCCAGTCAGGAATGGAGTGAACCAGGATGTTTTATCTCTTTTGTTTATGAGCAGTGGGTTCAGCATGAATGTCTTCGGCCTGGAACAGTGTAAACCAGTGGGCACGGAGCAGAATGTCCAAAGTAAACAGCATGAGCTCGAGAAAACAATCATCCGCCAGCGAGACGAGCAGAAATCATCATCGTCCTAATCGCTGTTTACAAACACAGGCTCCATTTTCTCCTCCTGTCTGTCTTCACCATGCCTCCACATATTTACTGCTCAGTGATTCTGCTTCGGTTTATTTTCTGCTCACCATGATCTAATCACTAAACCAATAACCAGGCTTCTTTCCAGCAAGTGGTAATATTATATTGTCTGGCCCACAATGCTTTACACGCTCATGTGGCTCCTTCAGGCGTTTGTGTTACTCTTATTCTGTCAGTATTCAACATTTTCAGGCCTCTGAATCCTGATTTAAGTGATTTTAAATTTGGCTTTTCTTCTTCTTAAATTAAAATACATTCAAGATTATCCCAGAATTCTTCACTAACGTAAATAACTTTAAGAAAGTGTCATTTTTAGATGCCTGAGCGTGCAGATTCATCCTGTACATTTATATTCTAATACATGTCATTTACTGTTTAAGGAGACTGACGTGCAGCACTCATTAAATAAAGACTCTTGGTTGACGTTGCCTGCGAGCGGGGCAGGAGAGACTCTGCGCTCCCTATAGAACAAATGAGAGCTCCTCTTTTTTTCATCAGTTTCTGTGGAGGAGCAGGAAGAAAGGACGTTCTCACGGTACCCAGACTGGACCGATGCTGAACAAACAAACTGGTGCAGTAAAAGAATATCATCTACGTGACCGTCATGTTTACCTTCCCTCCACAAGATGGCCGACAGGCAGCACTTATGTAAGGGCACCACAGGAGTCAGATTACAGCAGAATTGTGATTGTAATCTGATTACTCTGTCAGATTACAGATACGTTACAAAATCAGACTTCCTCTGCAGAGCTTTAACTCACACATATAAACTCTGTATCTGTATCAGAGAAGGAACAAGTCAGCACTAAAGTTCAGTGTGAATCCTCAGAGGAACATGCATCGACTCAGTGAATGGACAGAGATCTGTGTTTGATGGGATTTTTTAAGGACATCTTTTTTGTTTGGTGCGTGTCAGGCGGTGCTGTACTACTACTGTTTGGATACATGAGCCACTGAAACTTGGACAAGAGCGCCATCCAGTGTATGAAGAGTACAATAACCACCTCATGTTAACTCAGCACTCGGACGGACAGACGGACAGTAGCTGTGGCTCAGGTGGGAGTTGTCTCATCATCAGATGGGCACTGGGTCGATTCCTGCCTCCCCCGGTCCAGATGAAGTGTCTTTGAGCAAGATATCCCATATAGCATATGATGTTGGTGTACTGGTGAGCTTAGTATCAGTGTGAGTGCTTTGGCTAGGATGCACTGTACCTGATGAACAGCTGCCTTGGCCGTCTCTGCAGTAGTATACGTGTTAGTGGTTGTAGAAGTGATTAAAAGATGTACTGCTGATGTAGTTTCTATTTTAATGACGATGTTCAGATAAAACGATCTTTGTATTTATAAAAGATTTACCACAGCTTCCAGATGTTACAGATCCACTAGCTGGTGACAAACTGAACATAAACCAGGTCAAATATCACGTCACTTTAAAATTGTTGTTGTTTTTCTTTTCATTATGTTAATTAATGTTGCTGCAGCCACTAACGACTTGATGAATACTTCAAGCTTAAGAGCTGCACTTGATGTGAAAGTATAAAATATTTTAAAAACTTGTTGAATTTTTATCAAACTGACAGTGTCATCAACATTTCACACTGAGGACAGCTGCCTGCTGTAATATCTGCTGTCATCGCTCCAGAGTTCAAGATGTTTCTGTCTTTTTTTAAACAAGTGTTACTAGATCATTTGATCACGTTGGATGATTAACGTGACTGAAAACAGCTGATTGAAAACTTGACGTTGATTTCTGTGACAGGATCTTTCTGACTTTGTTTAATGAATCATGTCAACTCTGAGATTCAGCACCTCACGTTAAAGTTTGAGAAGGTAAAAACAGAAAAATGGAATAATTCTAGAGAAATTCTACTTTACGTTTCCGAAATGCTGCAGAAATATATTTAGTGCTGAGATGATCATTATACTTTGATCACACATGCATGCATGTGTAGTGTCTGTGTTTACTGGCAGATGATCCTGATGACTGTCAACACAAAGCCAGCTCTCAGCCGGCTGTTCTCATCTCCTCCCTGGTTTCTTCGTGTCGTTGCTGTATAGAGACATTTACGTTTCCGTCCAATTCCCTGATGGCTTTCCAAGGTGTGCTGCACAGCTGTGGCTGCTCAGAGAAATGTGATGTAACTATAAAGCTTCTATCGAAATTTGATCCTGAAAGCGGCTCTAATGCCACCACGGTGTCACTGAACAAAGGCGGTGATATCAAAAACAGAGAGCAGCACTCTTGACCAGATGTGCACAACAATGGCTGTGATGGCAGCTGGCCAGACACACGAGCCCCTGCTCGTCATCAGCTGCTCTCGTGGGGGCAGATGGAAAAGTCATATTTTTTTATATGGAAATATGTCCTCTTCTTTCCAATTTCATTTTGAAATAGTGGCTGCTTTACCTGCCTCTTGGCTTCCTACCACAATTAATCAAGTGAAAGAACCCAAATCTGTGGACGTCACGGTTCACTGCGCATGTTCGTTCACGTCAGGCGCTCACAGGGAGAAAGAAATTCATATTTCGGGGTTGAAAGCTCGGATGATTTATAGGAGCTGATGTGATTTATCCTTTTTTTTTCTCCCACTGCCTCTCTCTCTCTCTCTCTGTTACACACTCGCATACAGTTAAATGAGGACTAGCCAAAGAGAGGCCCGAGGGTTGATGTTGGCCCACTATAAGGCTCCATTTCACCTGCCAGATGTTTCTGGCAAAAGAAAATGTAAAATAATTTTTACTGGTTTTAGATTTAATGAGGCAAAAATGATCTTTAATGCAAATGTGTGTAGAAATCGGTATTTATGTGATTTTTGTGTAATTGAGTGAGTTTAATGTCACTGTGGTAAATATGTTCAGCTGTACTCGAGTATTTGTTCTGATTACATTACTTATGATCAGAAACTACAGCCAAACATCAACAAGGTCGCCAACAGCAGACACAGCAGCCGGCTAATGTTACTGAGTAGTCCAACAGCAGTCAGCCCAGCTTGCAGCTTCTTGCTCGTTCACGCTCTCCTCTTCTCTTTTTAGCTTCCTCTGTCAACATCCTCTTCAGTCAGTCATTATGTCCATAGAGGCTGCTGAATCTGGGTATGTTGCCTGGCTCCGGTTCTGGCATGACATCGGCTCTGTTTCCTATCACCATACCCCCGCGCCCAGGTCCTGAAAACCCGGTGGTACAAACACTAACACCTCCCCTGGTGCTCTGAGTCCGGGCAGCCCGGCTAACAAACTGAGCTAACAGCAGCTACAGCTGGCAGCAGTTTACTTCACTGTCCATCAGGAAACTCTGTAAATCACAGAGAGTTGAGGCGGAGCAGCCGGAGGACATCAGAGGGAAAACCAGAAAGTCTGATCCAGTTTCACCAAAAAATATTTGGTGGTGGGTGATCGTATCCTGAGCACAAAGTCACTGTTACCTGATTTAAAGTCAGTGTAGCATCAACAGGATTTAAAATATGTTAGTTTATGGTAGAAAGTTACACATTAATTATTTTTCATACTCTGAGCATGGCAGGCAGAGTGACACTTGGGATCATAGCACCGTTTTCCATCTAATCAGTGTTATAGGTTTTAAGGTTTTGACATTAAGTTTCAGTTTTGGCCCTCCAGCGGAAAAAGTTTGGTCACCACAGATTTAAACACTACAATTATGTTTTAGATAACTAGAGTGGCCAATAAAAAGAGCGGAGCAAGCTTCACGATCATTAAAACATCACGTTAACCTTTTTTAAGAGATCAACGGTCAGCGTGTGGAATCCCAGGAATGATCCCAGAACCACCTCTGTCACAGTGTGTGTGTGTGTGTGTGTGTGTGTGTGTGTGGAGACGCAAACGGCAGCATTTTAAAGACAGCATGCAGAACAGCGTGGATTTATGTGAAAGCTCATAAACCTCCACCAGAGGTGGTGTTTTTTTTTTTCCCACCCAGACGACCCCCCAGCATCTGTCCACAATTACCAACACATGATGCACTTACATGCAAACTTCAACAGCAATTTGTCTGCTCAGTGTTTTGTGTAGTTACGGAGTCACCAGGATGCTGTTTGTGGAAAGAACTGCTGCTGTTTTTATTTTTCAGTGAAATGCACTCAGCTGTAAAGTTCACAGAGACCTGAGTACATAAAGTCTTCGTGTGGGTAGATTTTATAATCTGGATGAACTGACCGTTTATGAACACTTATCAGATACTGAGTGATGAAGAATAACTCCTCCTCCTCTTTCCTGTAAAGACAGCTGGCACGCTGCTTTGGTACAGTAGTTTCTAAAAATACATCTGCTCTGATTGGAACGGTAATTGGCTCTTTTATAAATAACATGCAGTGTAATCCTCTTTGCTCTGTGACAGTCGCGTCACGTTTGTTTCACTCATAAATCTTAGTAGGTTGACGCGATCGAGGTCAGCGGCTACAAAACTAAAAGAGGAACACATCGCATCCGTCTCCTTCCAATCTCACAGAGTGGTCGAGCCTCCTCGTCTGCATCGACTCTTCTATTGATTCCCGGGACAAAACTGAACGAGTGTCGGGTGGGAGGACAATTATGCAGAAAGGGGAAGTGGGAGTGGACAGCCTGGGCTGTGCACTGTTATAGCGGTGGGTGGCTGGCAAAACAAGGACATGGACAAGATCTGAATAACAAGCTTCAAGTTCTGAGTTCTCTTACAGAGATGTCGATCATTTTAGGAATGAATGCTCCAGTGATGCGTTAATACTAAATGATACATTGACGGATACAGCTGAAGAGTGACGGGGAGGTGAGGAGAGGGGGGGACGACATGCAGCCAGCGGCCACAGGTCGGGGTCGAACCCTGGGCCGAGCCTTCGTACATGCGGCACACGCTCTACCAGCTGAGATAACCAGCCCCCATCCTTTAAATTTTTAATAAGAATACATAAAAATGTATTTACAAAGAATATTTTAAAATGTATATCAGCATTATAGAAAGTTTTCCCTGTGCTTGCTCATGGTGGAGATCAGAGTTTTGCCAAAACAAAAACCTGTGTATGCAAATGAGTGTCTGTGTGTGTGACATGTGAATAATAAGGGTCATTTGGGGCAGATACATTAATCATTTATTAACTGATACGTAGCGTACAAATACTCCAGGTGTGGCAACACGGGGAGCCAAGTCACTACGACCAAGAGTGCAGAACCCATCGATGTTTTTTGCTTTCTTAATATTGTGGAGGAACATAACTGTAGTCAGAAGTCAGCTGCCTCAGTGAATTCTACAAGAGGACGATGATGATGATGATGATGAGAGGAAAATAATAACCAAAGTTAATAGACTGTGTGCTGCTCCTCTACCAAGCTTCCAGCAGGGGGCAGCAGCGGCCCAACATCTGTGGCGCTCAGCTGATTTTACATCCTGAATATCCATTTAGCTGCAGTCAGCCTTGACCCAGTGTTAGAGAATACTGTGCAGCACTGAACTCTGCAGGGAAAACAGGTGTGAGCTGGTCACACCTGCTGACGATGACCTTGTTCTGAGAGGAAGCTCATTTCTCCAGACTTTGTTTTATTGCAGGGTGCAGCGAGTGTAACGTTTATTTTTCAATCAGAGCCGGTGATGACCTGATGGGATGAAACGTCTGCTTAAATGTTCATCTCAGTTTTTCTGACCACCTGGGTTATCTCAGAGGTCTGAAATGTAACACTGCAGCTGGCTCGTGTCTCAGCTCTTCTTCCTTTTCTTTGCTTTTGAGTCACGACCAAACATTTTTGTCACATAACTGGGAATTCCAGACTCTGGTTCCAAAATGAAAAATCCATAACTGGAAAATCTCCTCTTCCTTAACCCGACTCCATGAGAGCAAAAGTCATGTGGAACCCTGGGTAACACTCGCTGTTGGTGAAACTGAAGCGTACGCGTTCAGATTATGACACAGAGGGAAAAAATGAGTTATTACTGTAACTCTGCTTCTCCCAAAAACGACACACGTGGTGTTCAAGAGAACTTTGTGGCAACTCTGAGAGCTGCTTCAAGTGTTTGGGGGTCAGCGTCTGAAGCCAAACAGGAGTTTGCAGAACAAAATCTCTGAAAACTATCTCACTAACATCTGCTCATAGCTCCAGCCTAATAAAAACTCAAGAATGCTGCGAGTCTGTGTGCTTTACTGCTTATGGGGCTACTTCACTTTTTCCATATGCTGCTGCAGCAGCGTGGACGCTCTGGCAGTGTGGGACCCCTTACAGTTCAGCTTCCAACAGATTTTGTCTCTGCTCCAAATATATAAATGCACATGTCCAGCTAAAACTGTGCTACACTCCACAGACTGTGCAGAGCAGCTCATGCAATTAGGTGCCGGCGTGCAGGCCTTTTGTCCCTCCGAGCGCCGCCTGCTATTCGTGGTGCAGAATCTGTTTCAGACTGCAGCTTGGGATCCTTCTGCCTCGGATTTGCCACGTATTTCCAGAGCAGGAGACTGGCTCACCGGTGCGTTTCTCATGGCGATGTGAAATAGTGTGAGAGAGCTCCTCTGTGTGTGTGTGTGTCTGTGTCTGTGTGCACAGGAAGCACAATGTCACCTTGACTACAATCTACAGGAGGCATTGAGGGCGCACCGCATCTGTACAGCACTGGACAGAGAAGGAGAGAGGGAGTAGAAGGTATTTGCGTGCGTCTCGGAGTGTGTGTGTGAGAGAATATGCCAAATGTGTGAGTGTGAATGTGTGTGTGTGAGAGAGAGGGAGAGAGAGGGAGAGTGTGAGAGAGAGAGAGAGAGAGACTGAGGCGGGTATAGCTCTCTCAGACAGCTCACAGCGCTGGAGGATCCCTCTTCAGATCCAGGCGGAGCGACGCAGAGATGTCAGGCGCAGCACACACAGGTGGGTCACACAGCAGCTGAGGGGACAGGTGAGGCAGGCCGGGCGCTCAGGT
Organism: Miichthys miiuy; assembly: GCA_036365135.1. Classification (NCBI taxonomy): domain Eukaryota; kingdom Metazoa; phylum Chordata; class Actinopteri; family Sciaenidae; genus Miichthys; species Miichthys miiuy. The sequence goes on along the minus strand of CM071607.1, from coordinate 3,457,436 downwards.
TTCACGCTTCCTGTGTCGTAGGGCATGTTTTCACCGGGAGAGCTGCGTTACGAACATGCAAGACTACCAAACATGTTCAGATTTGTGCAGGTTTTTTATGGTGCTGGTGGAGGCTGAGCAGGCCTGCTTTGTGGCCTGAGGGTCATCAGGAGGCAAAAATTTAAGATTCACTGAGAGAGGAAAAAAAACCACAAACATAAAACTGTATTTTTATTTTCTTCTTCTTCAATAAAAACTCTCCAACTCTCACCACTTTGATTCACTTGCTCATTTGTGAGATTTAAATTGAAGCACTGAGAGCTCTCCTCCTGCAGGTCTCCAGGTGTGTTTGAGGCTCCCCTCGGCCTGCTGACAGAAACACACGGCCGGCTACAGACCTTCAAACAGCCGCAGCGGGACCGTCAGGCTCCCGTTCAACCATAATTGCATTTGCCGCGGCTGTAACGGAGTAAAAAAAAAACGCCGCTGCATCCTTCTCCTCTCCGTCATGTGACTCCACCGGGCGAATATATCTGTGTCCTTTTCGTTTTGCCGGAGAAATGCAGCCTCGGCCAATCGCGTCTCGGCGGAGGCGTCGCTCGGCCTCTCTTTTTCTCGCTTTCTCTCTCGTGGTGCCTTCAGGTGACGTCGAGAATAAGAGACTTGGATCGCATATTGACTTTAACTGCAACCCTGCAACCCTGCGATCAGGGTATCTATTGACAGAAATGGATTACAATATTCAGAAGTCTGTTTTTATTTGTGTATAATCAACCTTTTGTGTTTAAGTCGCCGTAGAACGAGCGGGTCCTCTTCCATGGAGTCCGCCATGTTTACAGCAGCCTAGAAGGGACAAACCAAACACTGACTCCACAGAGGCACCTTCTCCTTTATCCTTGAACCGAAAGGGTGAGGTGAAGGGTTTTCAGTTGGTTGCAATCTGAAACTTCACCACTAGATTTCACTAAACGTGGGCGGCTGTGGCGCAGGAGGTGGAGCGGGGTCATCCACTAATCATATGATCGGTGGTTCGATCCCCAGTCTGCGTGTTGAAGTGTCCCTGGGCAAGATACTGAACCCCAAAGTGCTCCCGAAGGCTGCGGCATCGGTGTGTGAATGTTGGCTCCAAAAAAAAAAAAACTGATGCACCTTGCATGGCGGCTAATGCAATGTGCATGAATGTGTATGAATGAGATATGTAGTGTACTGTAAAACTGGAAAGGCGTACAGTCCGTTCACATTTAAATTCTGCACACTGGACCTTCAGAAGATGAAATGTTTATCTAACGGAGACTCTCAGCGTGCTGTTTGTTCTGACTTGTGAGATTCACAGCTTCACTACAGCATGTGTCGGCCTTATGAACGAGACACTTTTCCCCAGACAAAAACAAACAAAAGTCGCTTTTTAAAATACAAGCAAGTGGCGTTTACGGGATGCCAGTGAAGGCATCGCGGGGCCCTGTGACGTAAGCCGCTCCCCTGCGCTCCCTCGCGCAGCCAGTCAGAGAAGGGATGCTCTGAACGCAAGACTGCAGCATCTTCACCGAGAGAACGAGCAGGAAAAAACGTCTCTTTCTCTGCGTGTCCCTCCAGCTCCGCGTCTCCGGACCCTCCTCAAACACCCCCGTCACCTCCCGGGTGTTCCTCCATGATCGGAGCCAGGACAGGATCAGAAGAAGACAAGAAAATCAAATAACCGACCAGTAACGCATCGGATTCTTTTTTTTTTCTATTATCATCGCTTCATCGATCTTTCCTTTCTTTCTTCTTTCTTCTTCTCCTCTTTTTGTCTTTCGGTTTTTCTTTTCTTTTATTTATTGTTCGCTGGCTGTTGCAGAGGAGCGCCACCATCCTGCACCGCCTGACATGAGTACGCTCTTTTATCCGGTTGCAGCGGAATGACATACATATCCTAGCCCGCATATCAGAAGCTTGATGGAAGATTGACGCTTCATTTGCACGTTTTTAGTAGCCTAGATCTGTCACTCCTCCATCTGCAGAGGTTTCGGATTTTCGCTCCAGCGTCTCTTTCTTTCTTTCCGTCCCTGCGCAGCATCTCTGTACGCACGGCGCACCACGGAGAAACGCGCAGCTAACCTTCCCCCGTCCGTAAGAAACAGGCGTATTTTTCCAATTCCTAAATCGCTTTCGCCTTCTCTAAGGACTCATCTGCACGGCTACGCTGCGTAAAAAAAAACAACAACACACACACACACACAACGGGAAAAGGGGGGATTTAAACGCAAACGCAGCCCAAGCATCCAAGAGCAAGCTCGAAAATGATGGCCGGCGGAGCTGTACAGCAAAACGGGATTTTCTCAAATCCTCACCATCACAATCAACAACCACACATGGAGTCCGATCCCCCGGACTCGCGTAAAAGACCCCTGGAGACTCCGACGGAGGCCAGCAGCACCAAACGCACAAACACGGGAGGTAAGAGCAGCGATGAGGATGCGGGGAGCCGTTCGGGCTTTCGGTGAAATGTTGCTTCGTCCTGAGGGCAGGCACAGAGAAAGGAGAAGCAGGTTGATCTGATTCTTGACGTACACAGCGGCATGCCACAGCCCCAGATTCATAGATGTGTGCTTCAGTTACGCAGTGATTTAAATATAGACGACACCATTTTTTAAAATCCTCTTTCTAATGAGCGGACAGTCATTTTCCATCAGCATTAAAATAATCATGGGCCGCCGCTTCTGATGGAAAGGAAACAATGAGAGGGACCGCGGGGGGATCTGGAGGGAAGCCTCCGGTTCCCCTTCGCGCACATCCTGACTGTTTGAGCCTCTTTTTTATTTTTATTATTTTTTTTTAGACCAATTCTGTGTTTTTATTGCGTCTTAAGATTTACGCGCATGCAGCCACAGCGGCCATGCTGGAGCCAAAATCAGGATGTAAACAAGTGAAAGCCAGATCAGGCTGGTGCGTGATCGCAGGCTCTCATCCCGGTCGACGGATGACCTTGTGATAATCTCACACATCAGCCACCATCGCTGCTTTGTGTACAATTACACAAGCGGATAAACAAGCGGACTCATATTAACAGCAGGCCTGTGGCGAGCCAGAGAGAACAAGGGGAACCCAGAGCAGCGAATGCGACAGTCTGTGTGTTACTGCAGCATGTCAGCCTGAATATTTTGATCTCATTCTTTGCTGTCCTGATTTTTAATAACCTGCACTTCAGGAGGGAGAGATTATTTATTTTTCCTCTAAATTGTCCAATCATGTTTCTTCATTATTCTGGTTGGATGAAATATGGATATGTCACCATGGCGATCACCATATTTGGTTTTTGTTTACATGCTGTCATGCGCCAAGCATTCCCATCATCCGGCATTACAACCATCAGTAGCCTATCCTGGCCATGCACCCCTCCATCATGGACATTTGGACATATACACCACACTCTTAAATGTGTTACTGACACAACACACAAGTGTCGGGTGCACTCGGAGAAGAGATGATTTAATATAAGCAGCACAATATAGAGATGATTATAATCTGTAGCTGTCATACAGACTGTTAAATCTGACTGTCACTGTCAACACGTAATAATAATAATAATAATAATATAGACGTGTGTGTTTGTGAGACAAAAATATTCCAGTTTAAATGTTTAAAAAGTCAAATGTTGGATAATATTTTAAAAATGCACATTTTTAGGTGACCTGCACCTTTAAAGTTAAGATTAGAAGAATATTAATATTATTCTGCATGTAGATGTTTAAATTTGGACTCTAATGCAACATAAAAACTCTCTGAATTCATATTTAGTTTCATGTCAGTGTATCTTTAAAGTCGACTGACCAGTTCCTGAATTATTAGTAACATTTGAGCATTTTAATTGCATGAATTAATGAATAAAATATGCAAATCAAATTTGATCCCACTGCAGATTTGATCAGCGAGGAGCCTCCATCATGTTGGACACTGAGGTGTCATTGTTGGCCTGTCTTCCACTGAAAGACTCTGAACAGTGGATGATTTAGTAAAAAAAAGTGTTGTGTAATGTTTGAAGAATATAAAATCTGCAGAGTTTGAGCAGCCTGTCTCTTTTAGTGCTCACTGACAGGTGGCACGATTTAAAGGAAAAGCTGGTTTGACCCACAGAGAGTCCCGACGATCAATACGCTTTTATCTTTCCGGGTGTTTTCCAGCAGTGACAGAAAATTACAGGACAGTCATTTTTAACAGTTTCTTCAGCTCACATGACAGCCGTCCTCTGGAGTAACAATCAGACAGAGTGAGTGTCCGGCTGAGGAGGGGTGAGCTGCAGGTTAGTGAGCGCTGTTTAACTGCAGATCGATGCAGCACTAAAGGCCGCTCCACGCTGTATGTAAAAACCCTGAGCTCGCCCTCAGGGGACCATCCTGCCTGCCTGCCTGCTGCCTAACAGTCAGACGGCTCGTCCATTTAGACAAATGAAAAGGTTGGGATGATGAAGATGATGAGCACGGCCGACCAGGCTTTTACTCAGGCTGGGCCGCCGTGCCGCCAGGTCAAACGCTGCCTTCCTCAGCCGGCAGCATCAGGCTGGTGATCGGGTGACATTTGGTTGAATATGAACAAGCTGCTCTCGCACACACTTCACCACCACGGCCCCTAAAGATTAACAGGAAGGACTTTTGTGAAAACTTTGCACTGACAGTTAATTCAATTCTGTTTTTAAAGAAAATGTCTTTTTGTTCCAGTTACATGGTGGAATAATTTGGTCTTGATGATCTCTACTGTGACTGATATTTACAGCTTGAATTAATCAGATGACTCAGATGAGATTAGCCTAAATGATTCTTTTATTTTATAACTGATAAGATGCACAAACTGTTTTATATTTCTGGCCCTTGATGCAGAAGAAGAAGAAGACATTCTCTGAGATGTTTTTAATATTCAGGCTGCAGTTTTAAAGTTACAGAAGTCAAAGTGCTGCTAAGAGATCATAATAATGGTTGTTTCTCTGTATGATTAGTTTACGCGACACACTCCCCACCTATGTGCTTCCTCTCTCTGTAGTGGCCTTCCTGCAGCCCCTATTTGAAACTGAAGGCATTGTATTCCCTCACCAAGAAACTGAGACTCATGGTAAGAGAGACTTTGATTTTGATCTTCTACCTGTTTTTTTTTTTTTTTATAATTTTTACTGTAACCTTCTTCAATGCAGGACTGATTCAGCAGCGACAACACGGACATGTTCTGTTCTCTAAGGCCAAATTCTGCAGAGTGAAATCTAAATTTTAGGGCTTTTTTTCCAATGAGGTCTGACTGCTGCAGGGCCTGACATTTAAATAGGATTTAAAGTAACATGTAACACCTTCATATTCTACTCATGATCCAGGATAATGCATGCTGATATTGTTTATATTGTATGTTATCAATCCCATAACATCCATTTTCATGCTTTTTTATACAAATTCAGTGTTTCTTTTGTCATGGTACCCAACATTACTGCACAGATGAGCGCTAATGACCTTTGACCTCATGCTATAGCCATATCATCAAACATTTGGGTTTATGACTGCCGATGATGTATCGCCGAGCACCGATTGTGCTCAGAGAAAGTGTCATGGCTGCCGTCTGCACCGTGCAGCTGCTGCTGGGTAAAAATCACATGACTGCATTGGATGTTTTTTTCACAGGAACATTCAAACTTGCAGCGCTCTAAAAGAAAGAATCAGAAATATTCCTCTTCGTCCGAGCAGAAGATAAATTGGCAGTCATGTTTTTTTTTTTGTTTTTTTACCCAACAACTGCAGCTATGAAATCTGTCCAGATGTGAAGTTTAATGCAAAGTGTGTTCAGTTCATGTCAGATCTGTTGGGGTGTGTTGGATTTTCCCAAGTTTCCAGCTGGTTTGTGTCCAGTGTGTGTGTGTGTGAGAGAGAGAGTGTGTGTGAGGACAATAGAGACAGAGCTGATCAGCTGTCAGACAGTAGGAACAGGGTGATATGGGACCAGTGTAACCCCGAGGGTCATAAATCACAGCCACGTCTTATAAAAAGCTGAAGGTCTTAAAGAAGAAAAGATCAATGAAGAGCTGCAGCAGCTTCTGTTCACAGTCCTCCACCCCCCACCCGCTGTTCACTCCTCCACCGACCCGATCCCATTCTTATCGCTGCACCCTCCTCCTCCTCCCCTCTCACTCTTTGCTCTCACCCCGAGCCAGCAGGGTTCTCCCCCCACATTAAAGGAATTCAGACTTCCCTCTAATCATGTACATATATGATCAGAGACGTTTAATGAGCTCATTGTTAATATTTGATTTGGTTTCAGGAGTTTAAACATTTTCAAAGCTTGATCCCTAATGGCAAAAAAAAAAAAAAAGCTTCCAATGATTTCATAATTTAAGAATCTGCTGCTGTCGGCCAATCAGGGTTCAGCATTTTTATTTTTTATTTTAAATGAGATATTTATTTGTGCAGAGACAGTTTGAATACATGATGGAAGGTTAAAACATGCCAACTTACTCACCTGCACTGCGTGAACGTGTTCATGATGAAATATTCTGTCATGTTTACGTTTAAATTTAAGAATATCTGAGCCCCAGAGTGACCAAATTTACTATTTTTCTTTCAAAATAATTTCTCTTCTTGGTGGAAAACATCCGAACCATGCACACCACAACTCTCCACCGACACTACAAACGTACATTTGTTGAGGGTGCAGCATATAACCAGCACTGCACTGATCCTCCAGCAGCCTCTCAGCCTGATAGAAATTACTCAGATTCGGTCCATTCAAAACAAATGCAGCTTTCAGGGGGAAAAAACTGCTTGTATAAGCCATTAAGAAGTCTTATGTAAGCGCAAACAAAATAAATTGGATGTTGTTGTTTTTTTTTTAGATTTTCATGTAGGTGGTCAGAAAATGAACATGTGAGCGGAGACGCCTACAGGTTTACCAGTCAGGGAAATGTTTGCTGACCTGGATGTGCAGACTTTCAGTCTTTTTATCACTTTATACGAGAAGCATTCCTCTTCTCCATTCCCTTCTTTTCTCTCCTCTGCTGTCTCTTAGATATAATACATTCATTTAGTAAATGGATGGACTGGCAAGCCGATGTTGGGAAGGGAGGAGGAGGAGGAGGAGGGGGGCCTTAAAATGTCCTTGCCAAGTGACATTAGGGGACTAGCAGTAGACCGGAAGAGTGTGTGTGTGTGTGTGTGTGTGTGTGTGTGTGTGTGTGTGTGTTGTCCTTGTGTTTTCTGGCTTACTTTAGTTGCAAAAAAACAGAGATGAAGTTTAATGAGAGAGAAGAGGAGGTGTGTAAATGATGTATTACACTGCAGATGGACACACACTCTCTCACTCACACACACACACACACACACACACACACACATATGTGCCTGCTGTGTATTGAGCCTTGGCGGCATGAGACAGGCCCTTTGATGCTATTGATCCGAGTGTTTTCTGTGGCTCCTGGAGCTGAGCGGAGCATCTTTTTTTGGGTCGTCCGTACAAAAGGAGAGAGCTGCCTTCCTCACATTGATCGGCTGTCCGGGCCGAGGAGGAAGAAGCCCCACATTCAGCTTCGAGCTCTCAAAAATAGACAGCAGGCAGGGCTTCAGAGCTAAATAAGACTGCAGCAATGTGAGCCAGAATACGTGGAAATGATCAGATTTTGTTCTGAGAAAATAAGTTATTAGAACATTCAGCATCGACTGTATTTTTCTGCGAGTTCTTCATCCGCGGCGTCTTCCGGAACACGGCGTTCTCCTCTGCGACACGCCTGTTTTGTTCACTCGCGAGCCCGAGCCTTTTCTCGGCTGTTCCCTCTCCTCCTCTTCCATTCTCTCCATCTTCCTCTCCTCCTCATCCATACTAATCATGCTCTACTTCAGACCATCACAACTGCGCCCTCCTCCTGTCCTCCTTCACCCTCGTCCTCCCGTCATTTCGTCCTCCACTCACCCTCCCTCCCTCCCCCCCTTCATCAATCGCAGGCTGCCATTGACGACGCTCGCTCGGCAACCGTTTCCGAGGCGAGTCGATCGATTCGCAGCCGCCGTCGGCAGGACTCTGCCAGTAGGTAGCTGCGGCTCTCCTTCTCCTCCTCCACCCTCTCCTCTTCCTCTTTTTTTTTTTTTTTTTTAAGCCACTGCGTCAAAGTAAAAAAAAAAAAAAGAAAAAGAAAAGGAAGCCATTGTACAGGGTGGGGTGAAGGGGATGAGAGGTGGGAATATTCCCACAAAGGGAGGCGTACGATTGGCGGAGCGAGACGTCGGTCACAGCTAGCTGCTCGCTGATAGGTGAGGAGGAGAGCGGGGCGGCGATGAATATGGATAAGGGAGCGATGAAAGGGCCGATGCAGCGAGGACGACTGGAAGGGCCCCCCTCCTCTGAAATAGCCTTGGTCCGTGAACAATACACACCGGTTCTCACACACACACTCTGAAGGGAGAGAAAGGAGGCGGCTGCTTCGGTTATCTTTGTTAGCGTAGCGACCATGTCTGCTTCGATTTCTATGCAGACGGCCTGATGATTGGGATCGTCCCAGTATGGAGGCATCTGATTGGCTCTTCCTAAACGTCTATTCAAGCCGTAGCAGGATGTTGTTGTTCTCTCCGATCAGTGTCAGGGTTTTATTTCTGATAAATAGATCAAGCTTCTGGTTCTGTTCCACATTTCAGGTGACCCAGTCTGTAAATCATGACTCACATATCTATCATTTCTTTTAAAAATAACAGGAGCCTCTTTATTATTTCGTCTCCGTGAAGAGTCGAGTGTCATTTTCAGATGGAAATGTCTTCCATTTTAAAAACCGCCTCTAACAAAATGATCGCTGGCATGAAGACAAAACACGGCATTAGGTGGTGCTGGTGTTATGAGTCATCTCGATACCTTTAAGATGAAAACAGCTCACACTCCTCTGTGATTTTACAGATACTGACTTCAAAATTTAGGCGTTAAATCCTCCAACAGTCGCTCCGAGCAGGTTATTAGGCTGTATGTGTGTCTGTATGTGAGATTTCGTCTCCAAATATTCGTTTTTTTTAAAGGCTCACAGGAGTGTTCGGGGCTTTATGGCGGCTTCTGAATCCAGTGATTAAGAAATTGAAAGAGCTTCCTCTGCACGCTGCAAGTCACCGCCTAAAATATCAAATCTAAATCGAATGAATGACGTGAGAAAAGTGAAACATTGAGACGCTGCAGCGGCTGCAGAGGACGATAAAGTTATATTTCTCCTGCTCGCCTTCCTCTGCAAGCTCGCGGTGTTTATGAGCGATGCCGGCCATCTTTCAACCGAAGACAGCTGGTCAGAGCCTCACTGCTGGAGAGCTTTACATGTTTGTGTGTGTGTGTGTGTGTGTGTGTGTGAATGCTACCTCCCAACAAAAGAGCAGAGGACTGGAGGGGGTGTGTTAGACAAAGCCTGCTCCCCCCTTAACTCTCCCTGCTTAGGGGAGATGAATATTTTCCAAGTCCCCAGAGGTCAGAGCCTCTGTAGCAGAGCCCCCCTTGTTCAGCCGAGACTCTCTTCACGCTGCAGACTTTCCCTGAATGTGGCACTCATATCTGATGTTTCCACACAAAGCTGCACCAGGTTCTAGTCTGGACTGCTCCGATACACTCGACCCAGTTTGGTTTGTAAAGACAGATTTTGGGATACGTGTTTACAGTGGATTTCTGGTATTGGTCAGTAGGTTTGTAGTCTTTCTAAAAGAACATGTAGACCGTCATGAAACACTAAAACTGTCCAGTAGAATTCATTTTTTATTATGATGCTCGTGTGGATTCTAAATAAACGCCTCAACATGATAAAAACAGTAACGTATCCAGTTCATAGTGGGACAGCTGGCTGTTATCTGGTTTAATAAGACACCAGTGTATGTTGGTAAATGGATATCTTGGACTTCTGCAGGGTTGATGTATTTTTGTAGTTGAACCTGGAAGTTAGCATCGCCGTGGTTACTTCTTCTTCTAATTGGATTTCCCCCATTAGATTCTGGATTATTGCAGAAAATAAACTCCGTGGCAGAGATACTTAACATGAGTCTCGTTAGAAACGTAAAATCTGCTGATGTATTTTATGTCTTAAGCTCATGTTTGCTGTAAACAAACAGACCTTAGCTGTGTCTCTTCTGTTAATACACTTCTATGTAGTACACTGTGTACACTCTGTACTTCCTGGCGTAGTGCGCAGGGCGGAGTACGACGATTTGAATATGGACGGAAATGATTATCGCAACATTTTACTGCTGAACTGCCACCGTGCAGAGCATTATAGCGCCAATATTTGACTGCCAAAATATAAACATACGTACAAATTATATTTATGTCACTGCCGTTTTCACAATGTCGGTGGTCCCTCCCCCCCTGCGCTACGTAGCCGAAGTGTCCAGCGGTCTGCACTCACCTTTTTGACCGTCATGAGCGCACCAACCGGGTACACACAGACCGCGTGAACACAATATGGACTCAAGATAACAAGTGTGGATGTCTAGAGGCAGAGTGCAATCTGGATTTCCACCATTCATGGTCAGGAAGCGCTCCGTACACACCGCCTTTTTTATGCAGAGTGAAGGCAACAGTGTTGTTGTTGTCGTAGTCTGAGCTCATCCTTTGTTTCCGCTTATAAAGAAGTGACTTTATGTTTGTAAGCGTGACGTGCGTGAGGAAAAGTAACGGAACATGAGAAAGGATTTGTGATCTTCAGCCCCCCCACCTCGCCCCTGCAGGCCCGTGGACACCAGATCCCAGGATTTGAGCCTCCAATCCCCCAGCATGGAGAGCCTATTCTGGGCCTGGCGGGTTCGCAGGGGCCTTAGCAACAGATTGGACTGTTTACTCATCCAGTTATGTCACGTTGAAAGACCATTTTATTTTTTATTGTGAACGACCTCTACGTCTTCAAAACACCAAATCCCCCTTTCTTGACCCACAGAGTGTTAAAGACGACACACACACACACACACACACACACAGACATGCAGAGCCACTCTCTGACTTTGCTGCCTGTGCTGTTGTTCCCTTCATAAGAAAACTTTCTGGGAGTGGTGGGTTGGCCACATTTTTCATCACACACACACCCTTTACAAAACAGATCCACATACAGAGTGGCACGTTTTTTTTTTTTTCAAATCCTTTTGTAAAAGGAAGTGTGTGCACTTCCTCTGTGTGTGTGCGTGTGTGTGTGTGCATGTGTGTGTGTGTGTGTGTGCTGTAACTGTAGGGATTTATCTGGGTGTGTGTTTGTGAGTGTGTTGCTTGGAGCAGTGAAAACAAAGACCCTCATCACAGCAACCAGTAGGGATCCCTGTAGTTACTCAGCTGCAGACACACCATCTACACACACACACACACACACACACACACACACACCATTACCAGTCGCTGATGGTTTCAAGTTGTAATCCTTCAGTTTGGTTTAATTTCTTCACTGTGTAACTCTTTCTTTGTGTTCTCCTCCATTAGCATGTTCTTTGTTCTAAATTAAAGTCTCTTATTGGCTTCTATTGTAAGCTAGCTTTGAGTAAACAAATTAAGAACATGCTAATGCAGGGGTCTCCAACCAGCGGCCCGCGGCCCCTCGGAGGTACTGCAGGAGGTCCACCAATTTCTGTCAATAATAATTGACAGTTTTCACCAAAATAACGGTGACTGTGAGGCTGCAGATAATTGAGGAACTACAAACAGAGGAGGCATTTGCTCTCCAATTGGATGAATGAGCGGACGAAGATGCACAGCTCTTGGCATTTAATAACCAATAATAATCAACTTTTTTATCAATCATAAACACATATAGGATAATAACCCAGTATATAAATTGGTTAATAAAAGGTTGAAGACCACTGTATTAATGTGTAAACTAGGTAACAATGCTCATGTAGTTTTCTACACGATGAATCGTACAAGCGGTGAAGAAGGTGCACACTTTTGGTCCTCTCTCTCGCTCTTTCATGGCGTTCCACTTTGTTCACGCAGAAAGTGAAAGTGTGAAGAACGAAATCCAAACCTGAGAGAAGAAACCGGCGCCTCTGCACAATGCAGCATAACGAGGATGTTTGACTGTCTTTTTGGGAAGTTGCAGAAACCGAAACATAAGCAGCCGCCCGGCTGTTGAAAAGGACGTTCAAAGCTGTGTTTGAACCTGCTGCTCTCTGTCTGACATGAAGGTCATCGTTGTGTCCTAAAGTGATTCGCATCCTTTTAGGAGCCGCACCAGATCCTCCCTCCACGCCGTCTTGACAGCTAAAACATTAAGAAGTAATCAGTAACAATCACCACATCTGTGATTATGGTGTTTTTCTTGTTCTTATTTGGACTGAAAGTTTACATGCTCATTATGCTGTCAGCATGAAAGAGTCGCTGCACACGGGGGGGCCGAGATGCTGGATCTTTGATGATGCTTCATATTAACGAGTGCAGAAAATAGTAGCAGAGAACAATGAGTCTGACGTCGTGCTGAGACATCAGGTTCTGCCACTAACCAGCACGGTGTTATTTCTGTTATTCGGAGCAGGAGGTGACATGTTTGGTTTGACGTCCATGTTTCTGACCAGAGCGAGCATTTGTTGCGGATGGTGTCTGGAAAACGAGTAGTTTGCTGAGCAGTGAGAGAGGGAATATTGCGTGGGCGACGCGTTGCGTGAACTCCATCGGATTTTGAGGTTAGCGTTGACACCGCTGGGTCAGACGTGGCCAGCAGAGCCTCCGGCTGCTTATTATGCTTGGATAGATCAGCAAGTATGGCCTGAACCCCTGGGACGTGGGATGACACGCTGAAGGGATGTGGAGTATAATTACACATAATTAGAATCTGCGTCCGTGACAGGTAGATAAATGATGCTTGGCTTTTCTGGAACTGAGACAAAAAAAAAAACACGTAACCCGGCTGTGATCTTTGTGGGTGAGGATGACACCAGCGACATTAGAGGATCAAATTAGGATTTACCTTTGTGTTCTACGTAGCCAACAATCTATTTAATCTATTAGCATAAAATAAACGGTCGGTTTGACCGTGTATATTCACCAAACTTTCACAAAAATTAAGCAAATATTTGTTTTGATTCGTGTTTCACAAATTCTGTTTAGACAGTCAAAACTTGATTTATGAAATATTTTAGTAAACCAAACTGCTCCATAAAGTGCACAAGACATCACGTCCTCAGAGAGCTGCCTTTAGTCCGCTAATGTGTCTTAGAAGTATGAAAGGATCCTTAATGCTGCACGCTAAGAGCTTTTACTTTGAAACCAGTAGCAGCTTGATAGAGTTCAACAGAAAGACGCATCACGTCGTGGACGGTTCTGTATCAGAGGCTTTTAAAAGGAGCAGATGAACCTGATAAAAAAAAAAAGAGGAATGTTGATAAGTCTTGCCTGTAAACAGTGTCGACCAGCGTAGAGCAGCGTGGGAGGAAGAGGCAGAAAGTGCAGCTCAGCTTCTATTATTTTTTTATTTTTTTTTTTCAAATCTGGAAGTTAGTTTTATGAAAATTGAGTCATGGCAGTTATCAAACCTGCTAAAAGCTTATTTCCAGTGTGTGTAATTCAATCTGTGTTACATAACCCTGTTAACAAACCCAACAGTGGAGCTCTGCGGGGCCGTTTAATGATACAGATGAGGTCTGTGATATGTTGGCATGTCGTGCGTAAACATCTGCATTGAGTTTTTTTTTTTGTGTGTTTTACACGTTTCGAAGCTGAAATTTGAGGCACACACGTGTTCCCTGAACATTCTCCGTGTCCGTCAGATAATGTTTACAAGACGCGAGTCACTGGATGAAGGTTGTGAGATCATTTGAGTGTCTTATTCGAGGATCGCATCCATGCTGCGTTTATAAGTACGTTTTTTTTTTAAATGCTCGCCATGGTAACACGTTCAAGTGTTACCATGCAACAGATACAAGTGATGAACATGAGTCACTCATTACATCCTCCTATATACATGATGAGTCATGTTGCCAAGGTGTGTAGGCTTGTTTATGAGATGTCGGAAATGCTCTGTTTGTGGAAGAGCTGTTTGTGTGTGTGTGTGTGTTTGTGCTCGGATCTGTTTTTTTTTTGCCGCAGACACGCTTTTGTATTTGTGTGTGTGTGTGTGTGTGTGTGTGTGTGTGTGTGTATTTACCAATTCCCCTGCCTTATTAATACAGGCTGGTTATAATTAGCTATCCTCTATCTAAAGCAGGTCAGTCCAAGGCTCCGTAGTCAAAGTGGGTCACTGCAGCACACTGAGGAGGGAAGAGAAGGAGAAGTGGAAGGTGACTAGGACTTAGAGGAGAGGAGAAGACGGACAGATTTAGGCCACAGCCGTGTGACATTTCAAGTTTGAAAACAAAGTGCTGCTGTGAGCGTTGTTAATATCAGAGAGAGGAAATTTATCAGCACAATAAACATGACATCATTGTTACTATTCTGCAGCTAATGAGGGGACGCCAGCTTTCCAACAGGTTCCAGAGATGAGCCTGTTGTTGTTGTTGTTACTGATGGACGAGAGCTCCTCACCAGGAGTCCGTTCTGAGATGAAGTCATGTGAAACTGGTTGGTGACATGCCGCAGTGCAGCGCTCGAGGCCGGGCCCCAAAATGTGTCACATGCATCCAAAAAACACACACACACACACACACAAGAAGGTTTGCAGGAGAAACATGTCTGCTGCAAACAAGCTGCTAACAATAACTTCAACAAAGAGGTGACTCACGTTCCACAAGCATCCTTGAATCACGACCAAAATGTAACTCAGCTAACGTTCAGCTGAAATGAGCCGTGTGCGCTGAGAGCAAGAGGAAGCTAACAGCTGAAGTTTGTTTCTTCTTGTACGGCCGATAACTCTTCTTCTTTTGTGGTATTTCGAGATCATTAAACTTCTGTTTCTGAGGAATGTTTCTAGAAACTAAAACTTGCGTCAGGAGATGATGGAGAGGAGAAACCAGAAGATAGATGACAGAATGATGAACAGATATGATGATAAGAAGAGGAGGAGGAGGAGAGGAAAAGGCGTGACGATTGAGAGGGAGGTCATTATCAAGGAGGTGTTTTTTATTTTGAAAAAATCCAGTTGGATCGGTTAGCAGGAAGTCTGGTGGGAAGATCCTTTAATCGAACACTTAAACTCACTTCAGGGATTTCTGATTAACGCGAGCTTTTAACAAAACCGTCTTTGACAAATTAAAAAGCGGCTAATCTGAGGTTATGTTGGTTTTTCACTCCTCCTCATGCACCTCTGAGCTCCCTGCAGTTTGTATTTCATCACTGGGAGATCTGAGGAAGGGCAAGGGGAGTGTCAGGTTTCCTGCCTGTGCGCTCGTGCTTTTTGGCTTAACACTCAGAGGAGAACAGAGCCCACCCAACACTTCACACACTGAACACTGCTACTCCAATCCCTTCACGAACTTCAACAGACAGCAAACGTTTGCTGTGTCTGTAGTCGCATAATATCAAGAGACGAGTTTGCAGTGTGTGTGTTTTGTTTTTGTCAGTGTGCCTGGATGTAGGTCACATCTTTAGTTATTTCCACTCATGCTGCGTTTATGTTACGTTCATTTACAGTAAATTCCAGTTTGTGACTTCAAACTCACGTCAACAAAATCAGAAGTACGAGCCGGAATTTTTTTTAAATCTGTCACGGTATTTTTACGATCAGCTGTCGTGAGTTGGAGATCTTTTCCATCTCACATGACGAGAACGTGGAATCATCCCAGTCCACCCACACAGTCCAGAGAGGAGGTCTAATCTTCTCATGGCACGAATGTCATCAGCTGATCTCAAAGGAAAGTTTGGGACTATTTGTTTGAACAAACCACATCCACATTACAGGTGTTTTCACCTGTCGTATTCCACTGCATGTGGCTGATTAAGTCCAGAGTGAGATTTTATAACATCCTTTACAGCACAAATCCAGTGAAACATTTTCAGAAAAACAGAAATAAATCAGGAATTTTAGATTCAGATTCAAAAGTTAAAATGATAATCTTCTTTTTTTATGGTCCAGTGTTGATACATTTTGTAATTTATTCATTAATTAAATAGATAAATAAATAAATAAATAAATATTTATGTTTTTTTTGCAGTTTTAAAGAAAATCAATATCTAGATAGTTACCACAGCAAATTTTCCATCTCTAATAGAAGAGACTCAGACCCTCTGCATCTCTCTGCTCAATGATTGCACTTATCAACCTGAGCAGAGGCCTGATTACACACCTGTGTGTGTGTGTGTGTGTGTGTGTGTGTGTGTGTGTGTGCGTGTGCGCGCAGGGCCTTTCACTCATTAAATTTATTTATAGCAAGGTGTCGCAAACACTTCAGTTCCACTTTGTTGCAGCGTAAGTGTGATTTAATGGAGTTATAGCTATCAGAAGACGGTTAATAAGACTCCGTGCGGCTATATTAGATCATAAATCTCGTACCTGCACGGTCAAAGCAGGATGTTGTGATATTTTGTATGCATGTGTGTTTTTACAGTTCAGTTGTTGAGCTGGGGAGCAGACAGAGAACAGCGGTGTTACAAGGTGCCTCGCCCTTGTGCGAAAATGTGCCCCTGTAATAATAATCCTATTTTAATCCGCCTCCTGAGGTTATGTGTCCTGGATTATCAAATATGAAGAATGTTTCCGGGGAGGGAAGATGAGACAAACTGTGCAAATCAGTGACGGCTTAAAGAGACAAAACACTGTGAGACCATGTTAGAGCTGCTGTTATGAGAGCCACAACCTCCAAGAAGTTTCTTTATACAATCACATTAAAAAATGTGTTGTGGTTGATGTGGAGATTATGGATTTATGTTATGAGTCCTCACGAGCTGTTTGGTCAAATTTCATTTCATTTAAACTTTATATGTGATTTTTAATCAGGACTGATGAAGTTATGTTAGTTTTTCCAAAGATGCATGAAATAATGATTTTTGTTTAAAATTTCACGATTCAAAGTGTCGAAGTGTCGTTATCTTTCCCCGCAGACAGTTCTGGTTTGATTTGTCGAGGCTTTGATTTTCACATCTGAGGCGTCTGAGGCTCGACGCAGAGGAGGACAAATGAATTTAGTTTTACTGCTCAAAGCGCTGAAAAATTATATTTTGAAAAAAAAATCAAAGGTGTGGTTATACAGTACGGCTGCATGCTCGATCATACAGCAGCTAACCTTTATGGGTTTATTACAGTCTATATTTTAGTGTCTGTTTTGGCGAGGTTCAGCTAAAAACGGCGTTTTCAGCCCTTTTTTAAAGGTTACTTTAGTTGACACGCAGCTTGTTGATACCGTCGCCATGGAAACAAAGACACGGGAGGGACTCTTATCTCTCCCGTGATGACCCACATCACGCCTCCATATCTCTGTTGTGATTCAGTACCAGCTGACAGGTCAGTGATTCTTCCTGAAGGAGACGGTGGGAGGAAAAGAAGTACAGTGGCCTGCGAGGTTCAGTCATTTCTCTCTCTCTCTCTCGTTGCATTGACACAGAAGCAGCAAGCTACAGCCAAAAGGTGTCAGGTTCAGTCTCAGACCGGCTTCAGGTCAGAGTGTCCTCGCTCTGAATGAACCCAGAATGATTAAAATGACCTTTTGGTTTTCTTCAGCTCCTCATTTCTTTATTTTTATTTTTTTATTTTTCATAAATCCTGAAGCTGTTTGTTCCCCGGAGGAGCGGCTGCTAAATGACTAACATTAACCTGAAAATGTCAAACCTTATTAAGTCGGTCCACACACACCTGTAATCGAGGTTGTTTTCAGTTCACATGCAAATACAACAGATTGTCGCGCGCTCATGTTTACTGTTCATGACGTACGGCGAGAAGTCCAGTTATTTTCACTGATGATGCTCATAATCAATTATTTCTTCCCGTTTTTAAGAAGCATGCTGTCCATGGAAGCTTTATAAACACATGAGACAACCAACCAATGCAAAGATGTTGCTGATGAATCCCCTTTTACTTCCACTGGTCAACTCTACGGCGGCTGCATCGTGTACAGGCTGATCGACACCAAAGCACGACGCGTCTTCTCAGCCTGAAGGAGGAGAAAGAAGTGAACTGTGGAGGAAGGAAGGACTGGCCGGTCACTTCTGCTGCAAGGTCACCTCCTTTTCCTCCTTCAGGCTGATTAGACAAACTGATTTTCCCCAAAAATCTGACTTCAGTTCAGTTTGTGAAGACATCTTTATCCCATCAGGTCAGTGAGCTGAAAACAGAGCAAACAAAGCAAAAGACCACATCAAACGGACGACATCTTCCTTCCACACACAGAGTTTACACTCTTTTCCCTCAATGCAGGTGCAGCTCCGGGTTAAAAATATCTGAATCTGTTCTCGTCTGCTTTGTGTTTGTTTATGTGAGCTGCACATGTTAATGAGCGTGTGTGTGTGTGTGTCATGGCGGCATGTGGTGTTATACATTCGCGAGGCGTCGCATCTACAAGTGTCGGTTGAATCTGATTAGCTTTAATAACAAAAACCGAGCGAGCGGCATATTCCTCGGCTCCCGGCCCTCGTGCCAAGGCGGTGACGAGGACCAGATTCCTCGGGCTCGACGCTGAAATTAGATCAGACCAATCTGGAGAGAGTGTTTGGAGGCTCGCGCAAATGGACGCGCAGAGAAAGGGGGAGAGATAACGCCGACGGAATCATCTGATTATGGAAATAATTAGTTGTCATGGATATCAGTCATCGTTTGATGTGATTGGGCGGATTTATGCAGCTTCGGGAAACCTTGGATGGCCGGTCGAGAGGGAGTGGGAGGGGGGAGACAAATTATTCTGCTTCGGCGTAGTGATGCGGCACCAGCTCGCATCTGTTCTGTCAGACTGTGATTACTGACAAACACTTTGCTTCCACTTCACAGTTTACACTCATTGCAACAAGACGATCCTGCACTGGATGAGGAGTTATTGTTTTCTGCATTTTGCTAACTCCAACTCCAATTTGTACAAAATCTAGAAACAAGGCAGGCATGAGGACAAAGGTTCAAACATCGTGCACGCTGTAGGCTGCTGTCATGTTTTTCTCTGTCAGCTTTATTTGAAGTAAAAACAACACAAACTGCAGTAGCTCTCTCTCTGACTTCCTGTTTCCTGTTTCCTGCTGCAGAGGAAGGCGAGTACTTCCTGAAGGTTTTGATTCCCAGCTATGCGGCGGGTTCAATCATCGGAAAAGGAGGTCAGACCATCGTCCAGCTGCAGAAAGAGACCGGAGCCACCATCAAACTGTCCAAATCCAAAGACTTCTACCCCGGTAAGACACCAACACCACCACGGCTGCTGCTTCACATGGAGGCATGGATACATGGAAAAGTGAAGGAAAACTTCATCCTTAGATACTTTCACACTGTTTTTATGCACATACAGCATCGTTTGCAAGATTTAGACCAAAACAGAGGAGCACAAAATCTTCCTCATTACAACAATCCCAAAAAAGTGAATCATTTAAATGTCATTTTGGGTAAATTTGCTGAGTTCAACACAAATATCAAAGTACCAGCATTACTCATAATCACTAATAACTTTTTAACAGTGTTGAAGTGCTATAAGGTGGAGTTTTTCTTCATCAGCAGAACATTAAAGATGAATTTGAACAGTTATAGATGGATGAATGGGGTCATGGGTCAGGAAATGACCCTGATGGATGGATGGATGGATGGATGGATGGATGGATGGATGGATGGATGGATGGATGGAGAGGTATGTTAAACATCGATCCATCCATGCATCTCTCCTCTTAGAGGAAGTGAAAGATGAACAGACGGATCAGTACAGAGTGTTTTGCATTAAGGAAACGTTTAATTAACTCAACCATCATCCATCATTTTTCTTAATATTAAAACACACACACACACACACACTTAAATAATACACACACAAGTTGTCTGAGTTCCTTCGGATCAGAACTGCTGACCTCCTGCTTGTTGTTCTGCTCTGACGCTGACAATTAAAACCTCGTTTCAACACTGTGGGAGAGATTTATGGCTTTATAAAAGGGTATGTTATCCGTGTGTGTGTGTGTGTGGCCCTAGGCTTGTGTTGACTGAGGTTGTGAGTCCTCAGGGACAGAGGGGCCTTGACTGGGCTCACGTTGCACCCCCTACCAACACACACACACACACACACACACACACACGCCAGCAGAGATCAGGATTACAGGATCAGAGGTGAAATTGTATTTGTCTAAACTCTTAATTCTGCCCTGACGTGACATGTGACTGCAGCGGCGAGGAAGGGGAGGCTGTGATCTGTATGTGTGTGTGTGTGTGTGTGTGTGTGTGGGTGTGTGTGGTGGTTTGGGTTGTTTGTTCGAGCTGGTTTGGATGGATTAGAGTTCGGCTCGGTGAGGTTAGGGAAAGATGGTGGTTTGGTTACACGCTGAGAAGACTAACACAAGTTAGCATCGAATTTTTCAAGACCACAATCTTACCCTGACCTCAACCGAGTGCTTAGAGCTGCCTGAACACAGCCATAAAACCATTATTCATGCTGTAGTTTCAGTTTCATGCAGGTTTTTTGCCACCTATGAAGAATTTCACGTGAAATCTGACATGCATATGTGTGTGCGGTTTGACTGCCTCTCTGCCTGTATAACCTCAAACCTTGTGGAAAAACAGTGTCGTGTCCAGGTTTAAGTGCCTTCATATGCATCCAGTTGAGCTGTGAACTGGCTGGCAGGTGGCAGCACAGTGATTCAGCTCGGTGAAACATATTTATGTGACCCAAATCTCTTACTACGATGCGCTCTCTCCTCTCTGAAATAACAACAGGCTTCCTGCGAGAAGTCAAATCACCTCCGGAGATAAAATTCCAGTCACATGCTCGCCCGTACGATTCCACCTCCGGTTGAATTCCCAGCGTCTTCCCCGTGTTGTCGTAGCGCCTGCGGAGTCTCTGATGTAATCGCTGCCCCCGAGCCAATCACAGCATGACGTTTCTCCAGCTCTGCTAGAGACTTGTCGGACACACAGTGTGCCACTCTTAAATATGTTTCAGAGCTTCTGCCTGGAATCCATGCTGGAAATTCAAGGTGGTTTCTGCGTGTGAAGGAAACACGTAGAGCTGCAGAATAAATCTTTTAATGAAACACAAGATAAAGAAAATGTTTGGCAAACATAAAAAGAGATCAAGTTTTTAAGACAAAGATTTCCAGCTTAGCTTTAGCGTGCTACTTTTTGTGCAAGCTGTTTTGAAGCTTCTTTTTCTCCTTTTTACACCAAAATAAATCAAATGCAGGCTGCTGCAGCTTTTTTGACTTGAGTTCAATGAAACATACAAAGTTTCTGGCTGTCTCAAACATGAATTTCAGCATGATGCATTTTGGAAATAAGTCATTCGACGCTGTGAATCATTTTCCCGTAAAGCTTCATTTCGCATCATCCTGTCCTCTCCTCAGCCCAGCTGCATTTACACTCTTTCTTTCTCCCCCCTCCACTTTAAACTCCTCCAGGATCTCCAAGTATTTATTTGGTTTGAAATTCAGCTCTCATTCTTGTTGTCTCGGTGTGTGCAACAGTGTGTGAGTGTGTGTGTAAATGTGTGTGTGTGTGTGTCGGTTCAGTGTTGGGGTCTGCAAACAAGCCACCGTTGTTTGACACGGGCACATGAGACTCCTGAAAGCTCTGCCAGCTAGAACAGATGCAAGGTGCAAGACACACACACACACAAATACACACGCCAACACACACACACACACACACACGCACATGCATACAAATGTGTGTGTGTGTATGCATGTAAAGACACTTGAACATGAAGATAGAAACAAACATACAGAGTAAAAAACTTACACAAACACACAAAAGTTTGCACACTTCCACAGAAGAAGTGCAAATACATTACAAAAATACACACACACACACACACATATGTATATATATTATATATAAACACAGACATGGTTTCCTGGGATTTGTTCACTAAAATCTCTGCAAAGCCGAGAAGAACTGAGAGAAAGAAAAAAGAAAGAAAGAAAGAAAGAAAGAAAGAAAGAAAGAGAGGGTTGTATGGGCCCCCGACTAGAGGGGAGGACTGAAGAAGCAGTGTGTGTGTGTGTGTGTGTGTGTGTGTGTGTGTGTGTGTGTGTGTGTGTGTGTGTGTGTGTGTGTGTGTGTGTGTGTGTGTGTGTGTGTGTGTGCACCCTTCCTAAACCCTGAAGGGGGCATCTGTATGCAAATGAGACACGGTTCTTCCTGGGTGACAAATCAAAAGGCCCACCTGCTGCAAGGGCCCGTCTGTGTGTGTGTGTTTCTGTGCGTGTGTGTGTGTGTTTCTGTGTGTGTCTTGGCCAAAGTGTCTCATTCCTCTTGGAAGACATTAGTCGCCCTCCTTTCCTCCCCCCTCCTCCCCATCATGCACACACACACACACACACACACACACACCAGCTGTCATGAAGAACCTGGCAGAGATCAGTGAAGTTTGGGGAATTTTATCTTAATGTAATTTATCTTAATTGACATTAAATAAACAAAGACAAAGTGTGGATTGTCTTTGCAGGTTTCATGTTTGGTCCACACACTTTTAACTTCCTCTTTTCAAAATAAAATCATCCAGACTGGATGAAGTGTGGACTTAGGTATCCTCGGAGACTTTAAACAATAATAACCCAACGAGAGTGATGCTGAGAATTTTGCCAAAGTCCCGTTAAGCGAGAGTTGCATCGAGCCAGAACGAGAAGATCTAATATTTCAGCGCAGGCTCTAAGAAAAATGAGTTACTCTGCAGGATGAGATCATCATTTGGAAGTAAAATAAAAGCACCTCCAGCTTTTAGACACTGATTCTTTATCACCTAAGTTTTAAAAGTGTTTGGCAGCATCTAAAGGACAGAGAGCCGGCCAATGCTCAGGCTGGATTCTGCAGATAAGAAGTGATGAAAGATGAAGTCAAGATGAAGATAAAAACTGGAGTTTTACAGTAAATATATGAAATGTTGTTTAAATGAACTCGTTAATTGTTCCCTGGAGGAGATTTATTCAGAGCAGCAGCACGTCGCATCGAGAAACAAAAGAAAAACACGAGGCTAAAAATAGAAAATCCAATGAGCGGCGGAGACAATGAAAGTGAACGTAACAGGATGTAAACAACTGTGAGCTGAAAAGAAGCTTTCCAACACACGAACAGGACGCGCAGCGAAGAACGTAGCATCGACCCCGGCGACGATCTGAGATTTATTTATTCGCATTTATTAACCGAACAGAAAAATCCTGATGAAAACGTGTGAATGTGAGCAGAGAAACACACGACCTTGTCTCACTCTGTTCTCCTTTCCTCAGCCTACATTCCTCCACTCGTATATCACACACTTCTCCCTCCATCCTTCCTTTCCTCTCCCTCCTTCCCTCAGACCTCCCTTCTCCTTTTTATTCATGCATCCTTCCATCCCGCTCCATCTCACCCATCAATCAGACATCCCTCCCTCTCTCCCTGTTGCATTATTCCTTCACCTCCTCCCTCCCTCTTGCTTCCTCTCCTTTCCTTCCTCTCCCCCTCCTTCCCTCAGACTCTCCCTCCATCCCATCTATCTGGAGAATAGTGCAGCAGCAGCACTTAAGCCGACGACCAATTAGCAAGGAGCAGCAGTACAGGGGGACGAGACAGGCCACCATTCATCCTCACACACACACACACACACACACTGTGCTGTGCGACCCACCATTCACTATTATGGCACAACAGATTTATTACATACCCATACAGTACAAGGCAGTGCCGCTTCCAAATATAGCTTCTCTGTCTCGCTCTCCCTTTCTATTTGTTTCTCTCTCTCTCTCTCTGGATACAAAAGGACATAACAGTATTTTATGACAACGCTGCATCTGCAGGGCTGCAATCAGCCGGAGACAATAAAAACAACAACAACAAACAAAAAAGCTCCTTTCCATTTAGGTATAATACGGCGAGAAACACAGAGTCAGACAGACAGACGGAGGAAAAGCAGCAACGGATTTTCTAAACATTTGGAGAAATGCTCACATTCCCAAAATGTTGAATTATTCCTTCATCAGGTTTCAGTGGCCCGGGTGACGCTGACTCATCAGCTAATTAACCAGAGCAGCATTAATTACTTGTCAAAGCGCACTTTAAATGTGTGCTTACATTATTTTCATTATGTAATATCACAATATGAGCCCGACTCCTCTTTGATGCTCTCCAAAACACTCGAACATGAATCACCGTCCCCCTCGAACCTTTCCAAGAACGCCTCATGACTTTATTTTCTAGTTGAGTTCTTGCATTAAATAAGTGTTGGATGTAACAGGTATAAATGATTTAAAGGTAAACAGCAGGATCAAACAAATCGCCTGCAGAAATCATCTTAAAATCTCACTGTTCCTTTTAAATATTTCAAAATAAAAGTTCATGAAAATTGTTGTAGAATTGCAGCTTTCGCTCAGCGAGCAGCTGAGATGAAACTCGTGTCGGCAGCGCTCGTTGGTTCATCAGTTTGTGGAGAGAACAAACACAGCCGCTGCCGTTCCACATAAAATATTCATTCACGACACCTGTTTCATAATTACAATCGACCCGCTTTCCCTCCTCTTCTTCTCCTCCGCTGCTGCCACCGCTGACATATTGACCTCGGGTCGGACACAGAGGCAAAGCCATGAAGACAAACTAAAAGCTGGAAATGAATTAGTATTGATGTCGTCAAAGTTTCCTCTTTTTTTCTGTGCTGTCGCAGTTTTGTGGCTACAGTTCAGTTTGAGAGTGGGGCAGAGTGTGTCCCTGAGTGTTCGAGCTGACAGACGCTGACATAATAATGTGAGTGTTAAATAAAGTTCTTACAAACTGTGGCTGATGTTGAAAAGCAGAGACGGAGGCACGCTTTGTCGTGTTTCTGCACAGCTCACAGTCTGATCCAAAACTTTAGAAGGATTCCTCCGTAACAATCGTGTTTGTTTGCAGCAGATATCCTCAGAGTTCGACATAATTCAGGTTTATTTTGGTTTAGAAAAATAAAATGTTTTATAATTCAGGAAGATCTGATTTTAATAAAAGCAGTGAAAATATGATTTGGACTGGAAACGATCAGATTTTCCATGAGGTCATGATGAGCGTTGAAGTCTTGAACGTGCAGTTCTTGCTGAGCTAAAAGAAAACTGAACTTGTTTTCACGACTTCCTGACCTCATCGTCTGACCTCATAGTTATGACAAGATCCCTAAACATTCGGTGAAAGTGTCCGCTGAGAAACTTCGCTTCATACTCTCCGACAATATGAATCTTAATTAAAGCAAGTACAGAAATAAAAACCAAAATGTTCCGCTGTGATCTGAAACAGAGACATGGCGTCATCATTACTCTAAACTCTCCTTTTCTCTCTCTGTGAGTGTGTGTGGACAATAATATCAGTATCTATTTGTGTTTCCCCTCCCAGAGCAGGCACACACATTCCTGCAGCCGTGACTTCACCACTATATATATATATATATATATATATATATATTTTAACTGACTATGGTGAAGTCTCCCTTCAATTTAAACTCAATCTGTCGGTTAATGAGACGCCCTGAAGGACGAGGGTCACATGTTCTGATCTGACTCACGTTCACGCGACTGCAGACAGAGGACGATTAATTTCTCATTAGCAGCTGAAAAAACACTGCAGCTCCACTGAGTCACTGAGCATTGAGGCCAAAAGTATGTGGACAGACAGATGTGGCACACATATGATACTTGTCCGCATACTTTTGGTCATATTTTCTCTGTCTCCTCTTGTCTGTCCTCCGTCACAGCGTCCCACCATTTTAGTGCTTTTGTCTTTAGTCCAACGCCATGATTACAGTTATTTAATATCCCGTCTACACACACACACACAGCCAGCACACATCTGTCGCCACATGAGCTAACATGCTAACACGCACCTGACTCACACACACACACACACAGCCTTTATCAACATCACTGATTTCAGCGCTCTAAGCCTCTTATGCAGCTCTAAGCTCTCAGACTGAGAGATGGAAAACTGCAATATTACATATCTCACTACACACTCTCACACACACATATGTGCAACTGTAATGAATTTCCTGTTTGTTAGCCATTTCCCCTCTTCATTAAGAGACTTATTCATTACAAACGTCTGCTGTTTATCAGCCACAACGAGATGATTTCCGCTAAATTAGATTCCTACTTTGGTTCCGTATGAATTTGTCAAATTATTGCGGCAAATTGACGCCAGTTAAAGTGTCTGCTGTGTGTCTGAGCTTCGAGCGCCACAGCTGATCTGAGCTCAGCCAAAAAACTGAAACCCCGCACAGAGTCTGTGCCGTTACTTTATTAAAAATATTGATTGGCAAGTACCGTGTGGGCTTATTTTTAATGATTTATCGTCAGCGCTGACAATACTTAGACTAAAACCTGCTATTAAAATTCATTAATCAACTAATTGCCTCAGAACTCTGATAAATGAAGAAACAAACGGAGGACGGTGAATTAGATGGGAGTAATTTTCTGACTGAACGCATAGAAAGTCGAGCGAACGAGCTGAAGCTGAAGAAACAGTGATGAAACACTGGCAACAGCAGCTTTTTTTTATATTTGTTTGTGTGTGTGTGTGACGTCAGGCAGACTGGCTGAGTAATGGCTCAGTACCAGTCAGTGCCACGCAGGCTGACAGACAGACCATCATATCCCAGAGAGAGAGAGAGAGAGAGAGACTGCAGCTCCAACGTTTCCACCGGCTCCGAGAGGCAGATTCATATTCAGATCTGTGCAGCTGCAGCTCTTTAAGAGGAGGGTGGATCAGCAGCGTGAGAAAATCATCATTAGATTTTAAAAAAAGTCATTTTCTGGTATTATGTGGTGCAATAACAGCCTGTGTCATCAGTTTTTCTGTGATTTGATCTTTAATTTGATTTAGAAATTAGAAATGAGACGATGCAACCTGCTAATTTTATGCACTTGTGGTTTTTCTTGGTGGAGGAAAGCTTCCTATAATCGACAGAGTCAGACATGTCTTTGTTTGCTGCGGGTCGCAGAGACCTTGAAGTAAACCCATATTCCATATTGGAAAAATCGGACACTTTTCCAAAACATTGAATGACAGCCTTCACTACAGTTTGGAGTCGAGACGCTCTGTGGCTGAAAAGGTCGAATTAAAAGTGAAAAGCTTGTCGCTTCACTCTAAAGTGCCTCTGAGTGTGTTTCTGTGTTCGGGGGCTCCGGCGGGAGCTGAACCCTGAACCCTGACGGGGTCACTCACGTTCTCCGACATGAACTAGACCGCTCAGCCCGAGGAGCGTTAATACCACGCTGACGTACAGCTCTGTCAACCACCGGTCCATCAGCACCACAAAGGTCAGACTATGTATCTGCCTGTAAAACGTTTTATATGAATTTAATGTCATGCTCAGATTATCTTCGACCTCGACGCGTGACTCACGGATGTCAGACAGGACAGGTGTAGTGTTACTGTCACATCAGAGCAGCTACTTTGACTCCCCTTCTGCTCCTCCACGCTGTGGTGACTTCCCACCTCTGCAGCTCTCGGGCCACATCAGTCAGTCCCCTCCTGCCTGCAGACAGGCATGACTAATCAATCTGCACCACATCTGCCACACGGAGGGCTGAGACAGGCCGATACACCCACCTGAATTCCCCTTTTTTTGTCTCTCTGTAACATTTCCTTTTGTGTGTGTGTGTACGGCATCCTGCAGGATTCAAAACAGCAGAAATAATGATTGAAAATGAAGACATCTGTGATCAATATTGGTTTTTTCTTCACCTCAGCGCTCGCTCGCTCACTCTCCATTCGCTGCCTTTGTGTTTGGACTTTTAATAAGGGAGTGCTGAGGGTCCCAGCGAGGCCGCTCGTAAATAGAACAGCAGGAATATGGTCGGCCAGGCCGCAGATCAATGCTGCACTGAGTGTGTGTGTGTGTGAGGGTGTGTGACTGTGTGTGTGTGTGTGCATGCAAGAGTCTGACCTCTTGCTTTTTTGCCTGTCTGAGTGTGTGTGTGTGTGTGAGTGTGAGTGTGGTTGTCCATGTTCAACTTTCTGTCTTCTGTCTGATGTTTGTGTGTGTGTGTGTGTCCGTCCTTGGGAAGTGGTAGGACAATGCAGTCTGCCAGTGAAATATGACTGCCATAAAGCCTCTCAAACACTTTCACTGCCTCTCCCACAGTGCACACACACACTTACACTTACAAACACACACACACACACACCCTTGGGATATTCACCACTGATCACCACTGTGGGTTTGAGTGTGTGTGTGTGTTTGCTTACTTCTGTACATAAGAAGAAGAAGAAGAGTGAAGAACAGCAGAGGACAGGAGACATCTTAATCTTCATAAAGGTCTTCAGTGGTTAATCAGCTGATTTTTAACTTAAATAAACATCCTGTGACACTTCAATGATCGGCTCGGCCTGGGGAAACGTTCATATGAAAAGCTGGGTCCTTCTTTGGGTTAAAACTCTGTATTTTTATGTTTCCAGTGGATTTGGAATAAACAAAAGAAGCTGTGGATATTTGGCGTGAGCCGAGGTAGCCACCACGATTACAGAACGCTGCTGTGATTGACAAGGCGCCTCCTACAGAGACTCAAATATAACTGACAGAGAATCTAAAGAAGAATTGTGTTGGCGTGCTGACATGTCTGACAAACTCAGTTTTGAACATCAAAAATTGTGGAGACTAAACATCGTCTTTGTGTTTTTAAATTTATATAACATGACTATATTAAAATCTGCACTGGATCTATCTATTCTTCTATTTATGAATAAATCATTGCCCCCTCCCCTCTCAGGTTGAGAGCTGCAGTGATGAATGGGTTTCACTTGGACTCACATCTGTAAGACTTATCCTTTAATATGACATGCACACAGACAGACCAGCAGCCAAACAGGTCATCCATTTTCCTGATGACAGAGCAAACCTGATAAAAACAAACGTGTTATTTCATCTTCGTTTCATAATACGATTCTTTTCCTGTTATTTGGAGTATATTTTTCAGCGTCTCGAGCGTTTAGCAGCTGCTAAACAATAAACTGAATAATTCCCAAATCACCGGTGTTGGGAGAAAAAGCAAAGGCAGCGTTTTTTTTGTTGTTTTGTTTTGTTTTGTTTTTCAAAATTGCAACAACAGCAAATGTCGGCTTGCAGCCATCTCAGCCCGGTCCAAAAAAACAGAACAACAAACATGGACAGCTTTAATGCTGTTTGTGCGAACATGAAAGTGAGAAGAGGAGTGCAGCCTCTCTGTGCTGAAGTGAGAAGCCAGCCATATATATGTGTGTGTGTGTGTGTGTGTGTGTGTGTGAGAGAGAGAGAGTCCACCTGCCACTCACAGCATCATGGCGCCCTGCAGCCTCTCAAACTGCAGCGTCATTGTAAAAGCTCGTCCTGTGTCTGTGCTGCCCGGCTGAGGTGCGTCTCTCTGGGTGAGGGAGCCACCGTCGCTCCCAGGCTTCCACTGAGGCCTCCAGCAGCCTGACGGCACCTGGACTCTTGTTGGAAGCTGTTAAACACATTCTGCAGAGATTCGCTTGACCTCCACATCTGTTTTAAAGACGTGGAAAAGTCATTTCCAACGAGGAGTCTTCTCACATCGAGTTTGTTTCCATGCGTTTTTTTATTTCAGGTTTAATCTGATTTGGCGACATTTTGTTACTGCGATTACATCAAATTGCCTGATTGGGTCTTAATTAGAGTTATCAGTCGGAGCATGTGTTGGAGCGTATAAATGACTCCGATTAGAAATGGTTATTTCTTTCTGCTGTGCCGTGCAGGTCATCAGACACGTGTGGGAAAGCTGTGCATGGACTGATTGGTCAGATTTTGACCTCTAATGAGGTTTTTGGCTGCATTCAAACATGATTCTCACGTCTGACGGCTGCAGCTTTTCAACTGAGAACATCAGATTTTCTATCACAAGTTCATTTGTCGTGAAAATACTGTTTGTATTCACGCCTGTCAGTGTGTGATGATGACATTTTCAACCTTTTCCTGAATCTATTCCTGCTTCCTTCACAACCTTCATGTCCTGTGACATCCCAGTTTTCCCACAAGGGCCATTAATGATTCATGTGAGCTAATCTAATCATCTGACTGAACGACTGCCACATCAATAAGAGCCATACGTTCACTTCACGCTGCAAACACGGAGAAAAAAGAACCTTAGAAGTAAATTTAAGAGTCAAACGCTGCTGATAATGTTGTCGAAGTTTTTCATTTGTTCCTGTGTGTGTGTGTGTGTCTGCACCGGTCCAGCTGTGTAAGTGTGTGTGACAGCTTGAAGAGCCCAGTCAGCACACAGAGAGGAGGGGGTAGGAGGAGGAAGGGAAGGGAAAGGAGTGAGCGAAAGAGAGAGTGAAATAAAGAGGAGAAAGGAGTGGGCAGCAGCAGGAGGAGGAGGAGGAGCAGTTGAATGTGCAGAGGTTTGTATGAGCTCTGAGGGTTTCCAACTGTCACAGACAATAGGTGGAGGCAAGGCGCTCTGTATGACAATAGGCTCTTTGACCCCGGTCAAGCTAGCAGGGGGGAGGACGGGGGAAGGTGGGGAGAGAGGGTGTCCCCATCTGCCTCAGAAGAGAGAGAGAGAGAGAGAGTGTGTGCTCTGTACTCTGCAATCTGTGTGCAAAACTGTGTCACTGTCTCTGTGCTGCTGCTCTTTAATGTGCACAAAGTGAATATTTGTGTTTATTTATTGGTGCTAATTTAAGTGCTGCTACATTCATCGAATGCACCGGCACACAGATGTTAGCTGTAGTTAGTTTGGAAAGCTGCACTGTCCATGTGGAGCTCAGATCTCCAGTTCTTTCTGGGGTTTTTCGCGTCCTTCCTCTCGTCTCTCTCCATTCATGAAGTGCGTGAAGCACAAATTTTTTGCTCGAGGTAAAAACCACGAGCGTCCTTGCCTTGAGTAAATCTGCATCTGATCTCTCGTCTTTCCAATGATCTAACAATTGCTTTGCGTTTAGTCTGAATGCGACTTTATTCAATTTAAATCCAAATACTTCACTCAGCCCTCACAAGGAAATGTGAGCCGAGCAAGTTTGCAAACACAGAAAGAGTTAACTCACTCAAATGAGTAAATGAAGGAGTTACATGCACGCAGTCTTAAAGCAGTGATACACGCGGGTCATTGATCAGACTGATGGTCACCTGCAACATACCGCAGTGTTCTCAAGTAGAAACACGACTTTATAACTCTAGAAAATATTCAGGTTATGAAACATATACAGACTTCTGATTAAAACTCCTGACATCACAACATGGTTACATAACCCGCTGTGATTTTTATCTGATTGTGTTCGACCTTGAAGATGAATGAAGACGCTGCCTTAAATGAAAAGCAGCACAAACATCTGGAAGCTGCAGGAACGAGACAGACGACAACAGTATTGTTTTCCACTGCGAACCCTCGGCGACCCTTCAAAATCTTCCATGACCCACTGGTGCAACTCAGACACTGAAAAACAACAACGCCTCAGGCCGAGTCTAAGTCAGCAGACTTAGATTGATGGATATCTCCCCCCTCTCTCTCTCTCTCTCTCTCTCTCTCTCTCTGTCTCTCTCTCTCTCTCTCTCTCTCTCTCTCTCTCTCTCTCTCTCTCTCTCTCTCTCTGTCTCTCTCTCTCTCTCTGTCTCTCTCTCTCTCTCTCTCTCTGTCTCACCCTCTCTCTCTCTCTCTCTCTCTCTCTCTCTCTCTGTCTCACCTCTCTGTCTCTCTCTCTCTCTCTCTCTCTCTGTCTCTCTCTCTCTCTCTCTCTCTCTCTCTCTCTCTCTCTCTCTCTCTCTCTGTCTCACCCTCTCTGTCTCTCTCTCTCTCTCTCTCTCTCTCTCTCTCTCTCTCTCTCTCTCTCTCTCTCTCTCTCTCTCTCTCTCTCTCTCTCTCTCTCTCTCTCTCTCTCTCTCTCTCTCTCTCTCTCTCTCTCTCTCTGTCTGTCTCACCCTCTCTGTCTCTCTCTCTCTCTCTCTCTCTCTCTCTCTCTCTCTCTCTCTCTCTCTCTCTCTGTCTCACCCTCTCTGTCTTCCTCTCTCTCTCTCTCTCCTGTCACCCAGCTACTCCGATCTGTCAGTTCTTATGACAAAGCTCCTCTCTGTGAGGAGCTTGGCTAAGCAACGCAGCTCGGCCCTCTTCATAAAACATCTTTATCATGTACAGAGACAGCACACACACACATACACATGCACATGTACACACACACAGACACACACACACACAGAGTGCAATTTCAGCTCGTTTGGCTGCAGAATATCGCCTGCTTGCTCGCTTTCTCTCTCTCTCTCTCTTTTCCCATAAATAGCAGACATAGCTAGATTTGTCTCCGTGTCACCATGGCGATTTGCTGGTTTTCACGACCTGCTATGACGATAGTGCCATGAGTGTGTGTGCATGTGTGTATGTACGTATGTGTGTGTGTGTGTGTGTGATCCAGGTTTGTAGAGGCACAGCACGACAGCTACCACACACACTCACCCCCACCCCCATCGGACAAAGCTGAGGATTGTGGGACTGCACACCCGTTGCCTTGGCGATGAGAATCAAAGTGACAGCTCTCCTACAGGAGGAGGAGGAGGAGGAGGAGGAGGAACCCCACCACCCTCCCTCCCTCCCTCCCACTTCCAGACTCCTCTCTCCTCCCTTAGCAGGTGTAAGAGAGGCGAGAGAGACGGAGACAGAGAGATGTCTTTCTTCCCGTCTTGGTCGGCTTCCAGATCCTCTCGCCTTCTGTCCTTGAGAGTCGCTGAAATAAGCAGCGCTGGAGGGAAGCTGAGGCTGTAATTTCTGTGTCAGCTTTTAATAACGTCATAAATTGTGTATGCAGTGGCGTATTGAGTAAAGCTTCTGTGGAAGAGCTGCTCACGGGGCATCATGAGACATCATTTAAGCAGAGGGTGGTGCGGGAAAGTTTGGACGCTCGGTGAACGACACGACGTTCAAACTCTCCCATTTACACTCGATCTGTTAGTAAAACACACACACACACACACACACGGCGACATATGTTCTCCGTCCTGATTGGCCCTCCACAACAATGACACTTAGCGTTGGTGGTAGCCATGGCAACATCCCTCTAGTTGCACAAAGGGGTCAGATATAAAAGGTCTAAATCTGCTAATGTCTCTGAGTACCTTTCTCTCCCTCACACACACACACACACACACACACACACACTGACACAGATGTGTGTGTGTGCTCTTAAAGGAGCAGGTTCCCTCACTATAGACTTCTGCTTTGTGTAAAAGTGGCATTCCCTTTAAGGAGGCGGAAGGTGAGTGCGGCAAACAAAGAGCCTCATTGAGGAGAGAGAGACACTGAGGATACAGACAGAGAGAGAGAGAGAGAGCCAGTTGTGAAATTGCATTTTTTTTGTCTTTACAGACCCCCAGTCTCTGGCGAGGGGACAAAGGTAGCCCTCTGGGACCCCTTAACCCCTCTGTCTCACACACACACACCTCCCTCACAAAGGAGCTGGTTCCACAGCTGCCCCGAGTCCCCCATCCCACCCCGTTTCCATTATTTTTAATCCCCCGGTGAAAGCTCCTCCGACTTCCCAACACCCACACCCACATATAGGCCCCGCCCCCCTAACCCTTCAACATATATACACCACCCTCCTCCTCCTCCTCCTCCATCGCCCCCTTCATCCCTCCATGATTAATCCCCCCTCCTCTCCCAGTCTGAGGTCCCACAAAGCCGTCAGCTGTCGTATCGTCTCTCTGACACACCGGCTGGACTCTCACTTTAATTATGAAGCTCTGAGCCTGATTACCGTGTGTGCGTGTGTGTGTGTATATATATATATATGTGTGTGTGTGTGTGTGTGGGCGGCCTGTCCAGTGACCGCTCTGCATAGCTCTGTATTGTATTGTACAGATGTGATGGTGTGTTTATGGGCAGAGGTCAGACAGGATTCAGTGTTGGTCACATGACTGGTGGATTCCCACAGAGAAAGGTGCTGATTGGCTGATAGGGTTCATGACCTTTGACCAGGCGGTGACGACAGGTTGATATTCACCCCGTCCACCGTGTGACCGCCTCTTCTTTCTTTCTTTTTCTTTTTGGCTTTGTTGACTTCAAACTTTTGTTTTTTCTTCTGAATTCATCTTTTTCTGTTTCACTTTTCTTGGCATGAACATTGACAAATTAACAACACTGTCAATAAAGTCCTTGTTTCTTTTCAACACGTGATCTGAACAAAAGAAAACAGAAATAATTAGCCTTGCTGCACATTTAAACAGTTTTCATCTTTAAGGACGTCGCTCTGTCACATTTTGTTCTCGTCTGTGTTTCCAGCAGCTATCAATCCTTTCATGCGTGTCACCTCATCAATAAAGTTGAGCCACGTACTGTAAAACTCTCTCCCTCTCTCTCTGCTTTCATCTCTCCTCCAGCCTGCGGCCGTCTGTTGTTTTCTGCTGTGCCGTGCTGTAAATCATACAATCACGTTCCATATGGTTGTCATTAATAAAGATGAGGTCACACTTCCAGGCAGGCCCCACCCTCCACGCTCATGTACACGCTCACACACACACACATGCACATGTGCAGATAGACGCTCACACACACACACTCTTGCAGCCGCACTGATACTTTGTAAAGAGCGAGGCATATAGATAGAGAGAGAGAGCTAATTAGTGTTTTAGCTGATTGCTAATTGCCACTTTCTTCCGCCTACTTACACACAACACTGAGAGAGAGAGAGAGCGAGGGAGCAGTAGAGACATCTTCTACTCCTGTTTCTATCTGACTCTTGTCATTTACCTCTAATTACACACATGTCCATCATGTCTTCATCAAGTCTGCACACACACACACACATCAGGCGTCACTTTTTAGGTGCAACTTTTAGCCAAATCGTTGAATGAATCTGTTTTGGCGGTTTACAGTGCGTAAAAAAATTCAAAAAGTTTTTTATGTCTCTCTCAGCTGTCGGGGGCTGCACACACTGTGACCTGGCAGTGTTTCTCCAGAGGTTTTGTGTTACAGTTCCACTTTATAAAATCTGAGAAGGAGGATTGTAGAGAGTGGAGTGATGCACACACTCCAGCTGGGTCTGCCACTTTGTCATCGTTGCTTTCATTTACAAATTTTTGTGCGACACGGGTCGCTGGATGAAGTCAAGTGAAGGACTTTAACACATTTGGATCATATCGTGTCATCATCACGCTAAATTATGAAATCAGTGAGCATGCACACATTAATCTAGTGCATAATGTTGGCACGTGATTTCATGATATGATATGACGCATGTCATGATGTAACATCTGTAAAATTAAACTCATTAATGTGATTTCTTTGCCTGACCTGAGACAAAACTCTTCTTAACCCTTCGATAACTTACGACAAATGTTATCATGATGAGATCACGATAACATATCATCTCCCTACATTGATACAGGAAAATGTGCTGACGTTTCAGCCACACCTCCCCGTGTTATCTTCATACCGTGAGATGATTTTAATGAGCTGACTGATCAGGATCAGGATCAGGATCTTCATCTTGAGTCAAACATGTTGTCGGTGATGCGAGACGACATTGGACAGAAGTCAAGAAACAACTTTTCTTGGCGAATGGCATGGCGGACTGTCCACACTTTCCTCTGTTTACAAAGAAGCGATGCAACTTTTGCTCTCTCGTTAATCTCGTTTCTCACAGCGTAAAAGCCGGGTTAGAGTTACGAGTACGAGTCGTCCACCTCAGCCAGAGACCTTTATTTGCTTTTCCAATGTGGATTTATGTCATGTTGGAACACGGGTGTGCATTTGAGGGAGTTCTCGAGCTCGGTTTTACTAGCAGTGCATGAAGCAACGAGCCGCCAGAGTTCAAGTATAGTTGAGGATGTTTTAGTGCGTAAAGCTCTGCAGATTCTTCACTTTCTCAGGCCTACGTGTCCTCAGACTGGAGCCAAGTCCCAGCTCACACTCTCACACACACACACACACACACACACGGGCATACATGATCTCAGCTGCACAAAAACATACTCAGAAACATGCACACACACTCTTGCAGTCCCAGCTGTAACAAATGGGGACCAGATTGTGTATGATGATGATGATGATGTAAAAGACCAGGCATGCTGGTCTCCATGGCTGACAAGCTTTGTTGAATAAACGTGTGTGTGTGTGTGTGCTGGTGCTCTGGTGCTGGTGTGTGTGTGTGTGTACCCAGAGGGGTCAAACCATGATCCACATGCCATGAGCTATTAAACAGTTCTCTTTGGTTCCCTGTAGAATTCATCATATGGCGCTGCAGCCAATCACAGGCAGGCGCGTGGGTGAGATAATGTGTTTCCGTCATTGTCGTCGTCCTCTTCCTCCGTGCTCGTGTTTGTTTATGTTACAACAACATGAATACATCATGTAAGACATCTTTTTGCACAGAAACAAAGTTCTACTCTGCACTTTGACTGCACCGGACTAAAAGTTTGAGTGTGTCACGTGACCTCTTCAGTTTTACCTCAGATTTACAGATGTGGTTAAATTGTGCAGAATGGCCCTTTTAACACTTTTAACACTGAAGTCACATGACGGGGTTAATGGCTGTTCAGTTTGGAAATTAGAGGCACTTATCTCTTGCTTCCTTCGGGGGCAGTCAGGCTGTTTTTTTCTCATTATTCTGTGGTCCAGTAAAAGTCAACGAGCAAAGCAGGGCGCTAACATTAGCAGAGTTAGGGCCTCCATTAGCGCCGCATGGCACACGTAAATGTCACGATTTGGGTGTTAAGGGGAGAGAGGACTGTACGGAGGGTCGGGTTCAAACAGCCGGCGCTTTGCAGTGTTGTGAAAACACCGATAAAGTTAGACGGTATTCTCATAAAGCAGCAGCTCGACTCCACAGACACTGTGACGGCTGCATACTGTATCTGTGTGTGTGTGTGTGTGTGTGTGTGTTTCCGAGTAGCATGAGTCAGACAAAGGGTGTGTTCAGCTGAGAAGGAGACAGAAAAAAAAAAAGACAGTGGAAGGAAATGAGAGGAAGTTAGAGGAATGTGGAGCGAAAGACAGACAGACAGACAGACAGACAGACAGATGTGACAGTATTTTATTATTTATCATGTAAACAAAAATGTGACGGGATGTTTCATTCACTGTCAACCTCCAAACATCTGACAGAGTCTGAATGAACGATACAAAATATGAATAACTTCATTAGCAGCGTGTTCCCAGTGAGCCTGCACTTTTTTACATCTGTGTCTCGCTCCCACGTGGAGGTAAACCCAGCTCGGCTGCTCCAATAATATAAAACAATAGATGTGCATTATGGGATTTGTAGGATCTGTTGGTTTTGGAGCATATTAGTGTCAAAGGTCTGCGTGTCTCTGGACTCTGCTGCCTCATTTTGATCTCTGTTTTTAATCTCTTGTCATTGTGCGAGGGAAATATTGAATTACTTCTCTTTAAATTAAACATTTTTTTAACATTGTCATCTGAGAATACAGCGTATGGTGTGAAGTTACGTCTCCTCCCTCTGTGGTTTAACTCCACCAGCGAGAGAAACTCTGCCTCAGTTTGGACGACTAAAACTCTGTAAATGATCCTCCGACTGAGAGAAAAATCGGTCTCAGGGGGTCCAAGACATGATGAAGGGGAAAAAAAGGAGTGTGTGTGTGTGTGTGTGTGTGTGTGTGTGTGTGTGTGTGTGTGTGTGTGTGTGCTGACAGCAGTGTTGGGGCAGCTGACGGGGTAAAGGGGCAGTTGTAGTCACATGGAGAGCAGAGATGGATTTGGGGGGATTTGAGGCTATAAGAGGGTGGGGACGAGGAGGCTTAGACCAGCTGACACTGTCCACATTACACACACACACACACACACACACACATACATACAAGCCAAAGATAGACAGATATACACACACACACTAATAACGGTCAAAAATACAAAAATGAATGCAGAGCTTGGCTTTAAGCCCTGAAATAACAAATGCACACACACACACACACACACACACACACACACACACAGATGAACACATATAATCATACCTTACACACACACACACACACACACACACACACACACACACACATACTGGAGCAGAGGTTGAAGGGGAATGTTTAGATAACTTTGAGGCTTTAGAACGCAGGGCAGCATGTGTGTGTGTGTGTGTGTGTGTGTGTGTGTGTGTGTGTGTGTGTGTGTGTGTGTGTGTGTGTGTGTGGCAGGAAGACAGGTGTGGCTCCATCAAGGCAGTTGTGAGACACCAGATACTGACAGGGGAGATAATGCTCAACGAGTTGAAGACAGGGAGTATCAGAGCTGGAGTGTGTGTGTGTGTGTGTAACCACATACAAGACGCCACATAATCCAAACACACACACACACACACACACACACACACACACACACTCTCTGAGCTGTGCAGATTTTCTTTCAACCAGAATAATAATTTCACAAACAGTTTAGCTCGTCTCTTGTAATTAGTCGCCGTGATTCGTTGATGTGAAACAGCTAATAAACAAAAGTCTGCCCTTGAGCAAGGCATACGTCTGAAATATGAAGTTTGACTGCTTCAGGACTTCTGCTCATCGTCATTCTCCAGGAAACTCCAGAGGAGCTTTAATTTCATTTGTACTGCGGGAAACGCAGAGATCACGGATCACTTTCAGAGCAGACGTCACGTTGGGCATCACCGATTGGTCAAAAGACAAAACATGAGACTCTGTGTGCGGCGTTCATTCATATAGAAATGACACAAATGTCTGTCACAAATGTTTCCCACTGGTCTTAAAAAGAGTTTCAGAGAAACCGCCAGAAAAAAAACACACACAGCTCAATCAAAAAGACGGACGCTGTGACTCTGTGGTCGTTTTCTGTTTGTGTCCAAAAAATGATCTCAAACGAAATCCTTTGTTGTTTTAATTAGTTAAATCTTCTCAGTTCTTCGCAGCCGGAGGGTTTTGTTCCTCGTTTGGTCTCTGCAGAAGAAAAAGTAGAATAAAGAGAGAGATGGACAGAAACAGAAAGAAGAGTGAAATAAAGAGAGAGACAAGAGGAGGGAAGATGCAGACACTCTCTCTTTCTGTCAATTCATTATTCAGTGACGGTCATTTAGTGTGTGTGTGTGTGTGTGAAAAGTCTACATTTATGCTCATGTGTCTACATCTGTGTGTGTGTGCCTGTGTAAAAGTGTGTGTGTGTGTGTGTGAGGGTGTGAGTAAAATCAGAACAGTGTTGAACTCGTTTGGGTCGACCAAGAATTCACACGAGGTCCAGTTACCACACGGGCCCTGTGAGGACACCAATGAGCTCTGTGCGAGTGTGCGAGTGTGTGAGCGTAGAAGACAGACGAGTATGCGGGTGATTAGGTGTGTGTATATATAGTTGTCTGTGGTTGCATAGTGAGATGTGTGTGTGTGTGTCCTCGTTCTTTCCATTAGTGTATGAGTGTGTGTCGCCGTTTAAAGACACAAGGCAAGAGTATGTGTGTGTGTCCACGGGGAAGACCCAGTGGTTATTACAGCTGTCCGTCCTCGTCACTACAGTCACTTCCTGTGTGTGTGTGTGTGTGTGTGTGTGTCCTGCGTCCTGTTTGTTCCACCTGCAGACATGAACGTGACACGTTTACACTGTGAGCTCCTCTGTGGGGACAAAAATCTGCCCGACACGAGCTGAATTTGAATTTCAGGATTACATTTCCTCTCGGGTTATGCCTCGGTCACACAGGCAGATTTGTGTGTTTGCATTTAGGATGTAATTTACATATTCAGCTCCAATTAGGCAGTTATTTTCTCTACCTGTGCATAATGAAGTCGTTCTCCCGAGCCACGTCTTTTCCTGCTGTGGATTTTCAGGGAAAAGCTCAGCCTCTCCTCCATTTTGTGTTCTTACGTTGTGCCTCACGAAGGAATCAGGAGGAGCTCGATTCGTTCGCGTTAATATGAAATTGGCGTCATGTTCACGTCTCACTGTCGGATGCTTTCAGTTCAGATGCAAACAAATGTGTGCGGTGATGTGTTGATGTTTGAAGGAGTAAAAATCAAAAACACCTGAGATGAAACTTTACGAGCTCGTATGTGGGAATTATGATTTGGATTATTTTCATATGAATTATAGGAACAGACTTTTGCTTGGCTGTTAGAATAAACAGGAATACTTTGATTGAATTATGGATCCTTCAGCAGGAGGAAAATAATAAGTTAGACAAGCAGTAAATAAACTGGGAAACAAACAACAGTCTGTGGTTTATAAATGAACCGAGCGCCGCGGTTTTATTCTGACGTTCGGGTGTTTTTTTTTTTTTTTTCAAGGTTTCTCTAAAAGCTTCAAACTGTTGCTGAGCGCTTATTGTTTTTCTCTTGTTGCTGAGGCAGGCTGGCAGCTTTCAGATGAATGTGACAGCAGGTACAACAGAGTGATGGAAAGAGAGAGAGAGAGAACCAACGGAGGAGGAGAAGATGTGGAAAGAGAAGGAGGAGAGAGAGAGAGGAGAGGAGAGGAGAGGAGAGGAGAGGAGAGGAGAGGAGAGGAGAGGAGAGGAGAGGAGAGGAGAGGAGAGACAGTCGTGGCATCTTTTCAGCTGTTTGTTCGGCATGGGTCGGGTCACTTGGGCAACACCAGTCCTGCTGCCAAAGAAAGAAAGACAAGAAAAGAAAAGAGGTGGAGGGAGGGACGGGGGTGAGGAGGGGGGAGGATGATGGGAAACAGGGGAGGAGAGCTGAGGAGAGGGTGGGGAGTGCAGAGTGCAGACAAATGGTGAGAAAAGAGTGTTTTTGTCACAGCGCCTCTGTTACATCATCGGGAACTTATCATTCATACATCATCTGTCCAGACAGGAAATACATCAGACACTGTGTTTTCAAAATAAAAGCATTGTCTGATACAGTGAAGGTTCAGTCGAGGCTACTGTAAAGTGAGTAGTTTTGGAATATAACTTTCCTCAGCCTGGAAGGAGAGCGAAGACAAAAAACAGAAAATACATGCAGGAAGAAAGAAAACGGGATGTGACACTTTTGAACACGTGCACAGAGAAATCCTGCAGAATATGAGTTACACTGAAGCTTAAAAATGGTGCAACAATGCAGGCTTCGGCTAAACAGAAGAAGTTCTTTACCCAAACTGAACACATACATGTGTAGGAAATGATGCAGGAAGTTATTTAAAAGGAAAAAGGCGCTAAGTTCAGATCCCGTCTGCAGCCAGTGTGTGGTGCTGCTCCTGTCATTAACGCACAGCTTGCTGCTGCTTCCCTCCTTTTTATTATCGTTATTCATTTTGCACTGTTTCTTAAAATGTTGGCGTCTAAACCGTGATTCATTTTGAGACAGCTTTACAAAAAAAAAGAAAGTTGGATGAAGGAAGTGCATTTTTATGTGGCGTGCAGATACCCAGCAAAGGGACTTTGGAGAAGTTAAGGACACGGAGGTGGAGACTGGACGGAGAGCAGCAGGACTCTCCAAGTGAAAAGGGTTACATCAGAGCAGAGGAATTCCTGCCTTTTCTTCCAGCTTCTTTTGTTATTCTTTAGAGAGGGTTGCCTTATTCTTCTCAACGAGTGCTCTGTCACTGCCGGACCTCGGGACAGATAAAGGAGGAGAGGGAAGGAGGGAAGGAGGGAGGGGGAGGTAAAGAGGGGAGGGGAGGAGGGAGGAGAGGATTACAGGGGAGAGAGAGTGAGCAGAAACACTGACAGGAAGCCATGTTTTTACAGTTTGTGGTAGAGAGATTTATAATAACAGAGAACATGTGAACAAGAAAAACAGTCCTGACGTAAAAAATAAGTAACTCTGGATTAAAATGATTATTTAAGTGCCGTAATTTTAAGAAAACAAAACACCTTCACACACAGTTTGTGGTTTTTGTGTGGCGGTTTGTTGTTGTTGTTGTTCAGTGTTTTTTTCTGGCAGACTGATTGTCTGTGGGACTTTTTACGGCGTTTGGGGGGATTTCGAGGTACATTAAGGGAACTTTTCTGGGTCTTTGTTGTACTTTTTTTTTAAGCATCTGGCTACTTGTTACTATTAAATACTGCTGATTGGTATGTTTTCACACCTTTTAAAGTGTTTTTTATAGCTCAGTGAAGGTCCCACGTGGAGCGGTGTGTGTGTGTGTGTGCACGCTTTGCAACGCATTTCTTCAAAAGGTTTCTTCTCTCGTCACAAAATAACATTCAGCTATAGCTGAAGCTATATTCTAGTAACACACAGAGCCTTTTATGTCGAGACTGTTTGCACCTCAGCCCGTCGAGACACCCGGATACCCGAGAAAAACATTAGTTTTTCCTGTTTTGTTGTTGTTTTTAAAGTCAGTGGAAGTCAGTGAAGACCAGTAAAAAGCAGCGCCGCGGGCCATCTGACCACAGCAACTCCGAGATTTAATAAGTTTTTCCTAATTGACCATGATTTTGTCTGGTGTAAATGATGTGGAAGCCAGTGGGAGAGTGTGTATTACAGCCCCGTGTGCACTCAGGGGAGACGTGCTGAACTCTCTGCCAGCCTGTTACAAAGCAACCATCACATTTTCATCCACATAAGCTGCAGTGTTGGACCGAGCGCTGATTTCTTTCCTTCTTTATTTTCCCGCTTCCTTCCTTCTTTTCTTCCTTGTTCCCTTTCTTTAGGTTTCTCTCTCTTTGATATCACCTTTCCTCTCGTTGTTTTAGCTTCTCTCTTTCTTCCATCCTTCCTTTCCATCCTTCATTGCTTCCTTTCTTCCTTCCGTCCTCTCTTCTTCTTTCTCCCCCATACTATCTTTCCTGTTCTCTCTCTGATGAAGACTTGGTCGACTGCAGCAGAGAACAGGTCCAAGTTTCCTTACTGCTCCTGATTACATCAGCACATGCAGTCATGCTCTCTCTCTGTCTGTCTCTGTCTCTCTGTCTCTGTCTGTCTGTCTGTCTCTCTCTGGAATAACAGCTCATGACATCACCAACAGCTGCCCAGCTGCATGAAAGTGTACGTATGTGTTTGTTGGTATGGATTCACGACTGTGTGAGAGAGAGTGTGTGCGCGGGTGTGAATGCATGATTGGTTGGTGGGGGTGAGAGTGTCAGTTGCCAAGGTAACTGAGCAGGATCAGTCAGGGGGAGAGTGACCGCCTCCTCCGCTGGTTTACAGTTGTGGACGAAACTTTGCAGCAGTTATGTAACAAATATCTATCTATCTATCTGTCTGTCTGTCTATCTGTCTATCTATCTGTCTGTCTGCCTGTCGGTCTATCTGTCTGTCTGTCTGTCTGTCCGGTCCAGCGACTCTCTTTTGTCCCCGCAGCTGGCCCTGCTCATTAGGCCATAAAACCCATTTAATTGGATACTGAGGTCCTTGCGGTCGTTTCCATTGGCTTATTGGAGTGTCAGTCAATGAATGCATCCATCTCTCGCTGACAAGAGGCACTTTTGGTCGTCGTCAGCACTTTTTTCCGCATTACGGGGGACCTTTGTGTGGACGGGCTGAGGCCATTTCGATGTAAAGTAACTGCAGGTTTAGAAAGGCTGACAGGAGGTAATATCAGTCGTGATTTGTGGATTTCGAGGTACTACATGTAACAATGACACGTCAGTAAATCATTAGCGCATTCATTTTAAAGACATTAGCATAAGTACAGCTGTGAAACAGCTACAAGAGAGGAGAGTGCCTCCTCAGACCGCCGTGCAGTTTATCTGGTTTCTGCAGATTAGCTTCTTCTTGTGGGCTTTGTTCCTTCACAGGAAATAAACCAGCGAAGTCTGTGAACACTGAATGCTGCATGCAGCTGATAAAACTGGAAAATAAATCATCAGACTTCAACAAACTGACACGTTGTTGTTGAGATGAATGAATCCTGGATTGAGCCTAATGATGCACAGATATTGTTAATCTCCTTTGGTGCACATAATATTGGTTACTACATCATTTGAATCATCTTGTGCATTTGAATTAGACTTAAATGTCGTTCAGTTATTATAAAAGTGCTTCCAGAAGGCCGATA
This sequence comes from Miichthys miiuy, assembly GCA_036365135.1. Classification (NCBI taxonomy): domain Eukaryota; kingdom Metazoa; phylum Chordata; class Actinopteri; family Sciaenidae; genus Miichthys; species Miichthys miiuy. Next base: position 3,413,684 of record CM071607.1, on the reverse strand, counting down.
TGAGGACAGACACCAGACATCTGTTATATTTTTGATGTTTTTAGCGCTTTTTCTTCTCATATACTCCCCTCATGATTAATGAGGCTGCGATGAACAGACACAAACATCAGGATGTCCAGCTGACCTTCATCTCTCTGACACTGGTCACCCTCTCTCGCCCCTCTTTAACTCTCCAGAACAACGAGGTGTCGAGCTGCGCCTCTAACAGTCGGCTAATCCACAGATCTGATCAAAGGTAGCCAGTTAACCTGAGCTTATCCGCAGCCTAAGGAGATCTCTTTAATGAGCTTACATTAAACCAGCCGCCACGTCTCACTGTGCTTCCAATTATCTCAGATGGAGCCCGGGAGGTTATTTTATTTTTAACTTTAAGTCACAGTTATATAGATATATAAATATATGTCTGGATTTAACCCCAATCAACATAATGTTTTCTGTATCTACCTGTCTGTCTGTCCACCCGTCTCACTCTCGGTTTCAGCTCGTGACATGGATATATATCCACGCAGAGGTGCAGAAAAGCTGAATAAATAAAGGAGAAAAATAACCATGCATGTTGTAACTATAGTAACAACATTTCTGTAGCTATAAAACCATAAAAAGTTTTCCAGGAAGTTGAGTTTGATTTTGTTTTTTTGGCATGTTGTGAAGCTGTTTTTTGATTATTGTGTTTTTTTATTATGAAATTCAAGCTTGAAAACTTAAAAGCACGACAGCTCGCTTTCAGCTTTTCTCTCTAATTTACAAAAGTGTTTCTCCATTCCAACATTTTCACCTGGAAAACTCAGCAGACGTAGAAAGATGTCTCTCTCTCTCTCTCTGCTGTGTATCTATATTTCTTATACATCTTGCAGAGTCGGCGTGTCTTTCTTCTTCTCCGTTTTAGTGACGCTACTTTGTTGTGACAGGTCTCACAAAGGTTTCTCTCTCTGCGTCGCAGGCTGTCTGTCTCTCCGCTCAGCTCTCCACGGCTCCCTCTTTCTCTGGTGTCACTCCATTTTGACATTACCGTTGTGACTCTGTACCGATCTGCCGCTCCCTCTCTGAGTTTCTGTCCATTTCTCCGTCTCTCCCTCTGCCTCGGCCCTCGCTTGATGTTTTTCGGATGTGACAGAAGTCGTGTGAACCTCTGGATCTCTCCATTGGCTGTCTTTCTCTCCCCCCGCTGTTGTGTTTTTCCATCAGAGTGCTGCTGGATGTGAAAAAGCTGTACATCTCGGCATAGCAGGGGATGAACATCATGTACCTGTGAACACAAGACCTCTGGCGATGCTGTCACATCTTGTCTCCTCTGCTCGGCTGTTCTGTTATACTCTCAAATATTAAAAATAAAATAAAAAAAAGTTTGAGAAACTTCCTCCAGACAGGGAACTTCAGGGATCTTTAAAAGACTCTCGGAGGGAGGGAATCTTTTTACAAATAGGTCACTTTGCAGGAATTCAGCAGACTACAATCGTCGCACGAGCTGCCGGTTTTCAGCCCAACTGGTGAAAACGAGACGTTTTTTTTGCCTTCAGTGCTCGTCTGAGCTGAAAAACAACATTAATAAGGAATCACATTTTTCACAGAATTTTTACATCATGCATGGCCTGTAAATGTATTTTCATAAGACTCCTCAGTTGCCCAGTTTGCAGCTGCAGCTTGTCGACCATAAATCAAATCTCTGCTTTATTTGTTTTTTGATTCACTGGATGAGGACATTTCTTCACTCTCTAATATACATTATTTCTATATTTATAAATATATAGTATGCAGGCTAGAATTATTCTTTATTTGACGTTTGGTTTGTTTTTCTTGCAAAAATGTTCATAAAATTCTACACGATAGAATAAAAATGTTTTTTAATCAGGAAGAATATTATAATTAATAAGCGCGTCACTGTTCTGTCCTACATAATCTGACAGATGATTATATTATCCAGCTGATTTTAAAGAGTTAATGTTGATTTATTTCATTTATTTTGACAAATCAGCGCGGCGGAGTCGAAGATGAGGCGTTAAAGCTGTTTTCACAGGTTTGACTCTCCGTGGTAAAATTAGTCGAGTGCCCCTTTAATTTTTTTTTTGCATTTTTGGGCTTTAATTCTGCAAAATATGAACTCTTCATCCTGGCCTTCATCTGACTTTCACTGCATCAGTTTCAGGGCAGTGTAATGTGCCTTTATTATCAGCTACGGTAGCCCAGAGCGGCCAGGAGGGAGTGAATCATGGCTGCTGCAGCTTGACCGCTCTGCTTCAGTTAACAAGCCGAGAGACGGCGAGTCGTCTTTACAGTGAGGAGACACTGTAACTACATCACTGCGGCGGTTGGTGAGAAGTCACGCTGATGCACAACAGGACAGTTTGACTCATATGTGGTTAAATCGTTGACTTGACGCCTGAAAAGCAAAAATCTAATTCACTCCAAACAAACATTATCCATCTTCTTGGCGGACGCGTCTCCTCTGCTTTTTCTCTCTGACGTGTTAACATGTCGCTCTCTGTGTTCGAGTTTGAGCATCGAGGCGCTTTCTGCTGCAGCTCATCCTGCAGCATCAGTATGCATCGTCATACTGAGCGTGCATATGTTAGTGTGTGTTACTGTGAGTCAGAAATCAGAGGAGAGGGAGCTCGCTGTGTTTTCTGTCTGCTGCCTCCAGTGCCTCTCTGGTCATCGGGGAGGAGGAGGAGGAGGAGGAGGAGGAGGAGGAGGAGGAGGAGGAGGAGGAGGAGGAGGAGAGGAGGAAGGCTAGTCAGCTTTTAATAAAAACAACTGCCAGGGTCCACGGCCTGGATCATGGTGATGATGATGATGATGATGCTGCTGCTGCTGTTGAATGAAGTGGTGTTGGGTCACTCACACTGTGGAAATAGCGTGTTGAAGTTCAGGTCTGGTTTGAATTTCACAGACTCTCGCTTTTCATTCTCAATCCTCGTCATCCTCTGACAGAAATAAGAGCTCGGTAATTGAACCTCTTGTACTTTTTGTGCTGCAGGTTTGTCCAGTGTGTCTCCGTCATGCTGCAGCCTCCACAGCGAACTGTGTTTATGAAAATGTCTCGTAGCACCATGAACAGATTTTATTGATATCTGTGGCTCGGTGAACGTTGAACCTCTGGCATTATTAGTCCCTCGCTGCCTCCGCTGCAGGTGTTTCATCTCAGAAAGTTCCGACCTTCTGACCTGAAACTTTCTACAACTTGAATATTTACAAACGCGTGAAACTCTCACTCACTCAGCTCTACTTTTTATAGTTTTCCCAATATTACTTGGCACTGTGCTGCGTCTCCAATGTTCCCAAACGCTGCAATAAACTCTGGTTTGTTTCTGAGCTCCAGTTAGGACTTAAACATGGTTGTTAAAACACATTTTAGTGGTTAGTCTTTGCAAATGCACTTGGTGGTTTGGCGTAATTGTTGTTAAGATGTAGCTGCATGTTTAGCTGACCGATCAGGATGGACGGCACCTCTGGAACTCATCTCCTGATCAGGACTGAGACAAAAAGTAAATTTCAGTCAAGCAAAACCTGTGACGACTCAATGTCCGCGCTCGTTATAAACAGCAACGTTAAATATATTGCTGTTCTGTTCATTAAAAAAAAGTCTCATAAACTTGTTACATAAATCCAAAAGCCTTGACGACAGTGAAGAGATATTACTTCAGCAGCTGCAGCACATCAAGTCTGGAAACTGCTTCCAACCGTTAAAACGTCAAATGATGAGGTTGATTTTACAAGAGGAAATGCAAAAGTCACAAACTATACAAAGACACACACGCACGCAGCTGATGTCGTGCACCAGCGGACTGAAGTCACTGCCAAATGGAGCTCGCTCTCCGTCACTGAGGCATGTGTAAATGAACGCGACGCCGCTGGTTTGTGATAAACACGACAAACTAACGTCCAAACGTGATCACAATCAGCAGCCTGTTTTATTTTCTCCTCAGTTTGTTTCTCTCTGTTTCCAGAAGGATTTTTCTGAGCTGTTTGTATCACGCACTGCTCCGTCCTCTCACAGCAACAGAAAAAACAACTTTTAGATGCATGAAGAGAACCTAAAGAACCTCAACCCTGCAGCTCTGTGAAGCTTTTTATCCTCTTTTAGCTCAGAGTTTCAGTTTTTACTGCACATTTACTGTACGGCTCATTTTCGGAGCTCTCATTAACCTCGTTTCCAGCAGCAGCAGGCAACTTTTGTGTCAGCAAACAAGCTCCGATAAAGCCGCTGTAGGACAAAAGCAATGCAGAAATAGCAGCTATAGAGAGATTTCGTAGACAAACACGACTCCAAATGAATGTTTGTGCGACGTCAAAACTTTACAAAGTGGTAATATGTCAGAGCTGTGTCAGCTTGTTGTGCAGCTTGTCTGTCCTCTAGTGGCCAAAAAAATCCAGTTTTAATCGAACCTGCTCTAATGAAAGAAAATAAAAGAAACGAGTGACGATCCAAAACTAATCAGACGCTTCACTGCCACTTATAATACCACCTTAACACAGCAGAGTTCAAGAGTTTAATTAGCTGTGTGTGCGGTCATGATGCACAGAGCACCGTGGATAGGAGTGTCAGTCATGTTCTGTACTACATGAATATTAATTGATCTTTGAGTGATCTCTAAGTCAGACTTTTGTAATGACATTAAGCAGGTCTGCAGGTCTGCAGTGACACAGCTGCAGGGCCGCATCAATGTGATCCCCACTGACAGAGTGGCCTTTCCACACTCTTCACCACATGCACACACACACACACACACACACACATAGAAATGCATGCACGCACACAATCACAACACATAAATATGACAAACACACACTCATGCCAAGACAATGGCCTGCTAATCCTTGCTTCTGATTGGACGAGTCCAGATTACCCAGAGGGCACCAGCTGTCAGGGAGAGGCGAAGCCCAGTTTCCTCAGTATCAGCACACACACACACACACACACCGGTCATGTCATTCTGCTCACTAATGCTGAATTAAATGCAGAATGAGGCTGAAATGTTCACCCAACAAAACGTTAGCATGTCTGAAATGTCACGCGAACAGCTCGTTTGTGTCATTCGTCGCTCAGCCGCTTGTCGACAGGGACGCTGTGTCAGCTCTGTCAACACGCCGTAAAAAACAGGACGGAGAATTAATCCCACTGTAATGCTAACAGGCGTTACATGGGCAGGTAGCTGAATGCTGCGAATGCCTCGATGTTCTGTGTGTTTTTATTTTTAGCATCTTTTGTTTCAAGCCTGCAGCTCGTAACTGCACATTCACCTGCTTATCCACACCGTGTGCAAGAAGTCCACGTGTGAGGTCATTACAAAGATCCTAAATTCACTCACGAGGACGAACTTTTTAATTAGAAGCTGCAGAATTTTTATTTGATCGGTGTTGTTTATGAATTTTCTAGATTCGTCTCCTGAACTCTCTGCCCTCACGCCATCATGTATCAGTTTCCAACCCCACACACACACACACACACACACACACACTGTACAGCTTTTGTCCATGAATCCTTCTGCTCCCAGTGGAGCCACAGAGGGGCCGAGCCGGGCCAAACCGAGCCTGTCCAACAATGCAAGGGGGAGGGAGGAGACAGGAAGCGCTAACTGACACGCTGCTGAGCGGAGATAAGAGCAGATCCTGCTAAATACTGGAGTCAAGGGAAGGAGAGAGGAAGAGAGATGGAAGAGGAAGAAGAGGAAGAGGGGGAAACAAAGCGAGATGAGAAGAAGATAGAAAAGAGAGAGAGAGAATAAATTACTAAAAGGGTTAGAGAGCGAGCGAGAGATTTACTTTCAGTGTTGAGATACAGCCGGACTGAGAGGCTTTGCATTGGCCTAGATTCTCCTCTGTCTGTCTGTCTGTCTGTCTGTCTGTCTGTCTGTCTGTCTGTCTGTCTGTCTGTCTGTCTGTCTTTAATATCCAGTGAAGTCATAAACTGTTATGCACAGCGATGTTTGTCGTCGCTCTGGCTCGCAGCACTGAGGTCAGAGCTCTGATTTACAGCTGTTGAGAGCCACACTTGTGGTTTTGCATATCTCGGCCTGTTTACTATGTAAGTCCCAGATATTTTGCACCACACGGCTAATGATAATGAAACTGTGTGCTTCAGGATTGTGATTATAATTTCTGTCATTGCAGGCAGCCATTGTTTGCATTCATTATTTAAAGTAATAAATTACTTCTTGAAACTCGCTGGAGCTTCAGATGTAGATCAAATCATCTTTTTACGAGGAAACATTCTTGTTATGAGGTAACGCAGTATCAACCTTTTAAAGCAGCACTAAATTAGTTTCAGTTTCAGAGTGTAATCCCACCGTGGTAAATATGTACTCGTGTATTTCTTATGATTATATCAGGCAGCCCGGCTAACAAACTGAGCTAACAGCAGCTACAGTTCCATCAGGAAACTCTGATTAACGCCTGATTTGTATGCAGACATCTTCAGTGTTCTCAGCGTTTCATTTCATGTGTACTTGAGCAGAGACACAAACAACAAACACGGGACGTCTGGTCACGCTTTTCCAAGAAAAATGGTTCTGAGTGTGTTTGGACTTCGCTCACTGAACATAAATCGAAGTTTGTCCGGCAAAAGAAGAAGTGGAGTGTAAATCCTCTGAAGCTCCACAGTTTCTTGATTTGTTTAATAGAGTTTAGCCAGCTTATTTGCAGCTGATATAAATCTTAAAGATACAGTTGTCACACACATGTTCTGCCCAAACTGAAGCAGACGGCTGGAAATCACAACAGCATGTTTTATTTTTCATGTGAGCAGGGAATTAATTTCCTGATTGGACCGAGTCCTGGAAAGAGACATGAACAGTGGATGCAGTGGAAATATGAACTCTGCTGTTTGCTTCAATCTACATGTGAGACATGAAAAAGAAATTTTATCTCCCAGAGAAGCTTAAGGCAATCAAATCTAATATGTAATTACAAGTTTCTAATTAGTTTTCTGCTATAAATATCACCGACCACATGAAATGTAATGTTCCTTTAACTCAAAATACATTTCTTGTTTCTCATTGTGTGTTTTTTTTTTCTCTCTTTGCTGCAGCAGCAGCATAATTTCCCTGCGGGGATCATTAAAGTTTCTTGGTATTTTTTCTTATCTTGGTTTTTTTTTTTTTTTAAAAACAGTATGAGCCGGGGTCGGCTTCATTTTTGTTCTACTGCACATAAAAATTAGGAAACCATAAAAATCGTAACGTCAGAAGTGAGACGATATATTCTGCACAACATCAGTCGACTCGCGAGTTTCCAGACACCTGTGGAAACATTTTGAACAGAAGAAACTCTGAATGGAACAAATCATGAATATCGTAAACATTTTACGTTTCTGCGTCTACAGATTTTGATGGAAATGGTTTGTTATGAATAAATGATGAGGTTTTTCTTCCTCTTTGTTTTATTTCTGGCTGTGCAGCAGCTCTGGCACGTCGCTGCCACCCTCCATTAACATGCCTGGACACAGGAAACACATTCATTCATCAAAGTGACACAAATTTGGAGCAGCAATAAAATTCAATGACTTTACAAGTGCTCAGCAGCTGATGGAAATTATGCTTATATAATCTTTTTCTTAAATTTAGCTCTTTCCATCTCTTCTTGTACAGTTTCACTCATGCACTGACCTGTTTGTGCGTGTGTGTGTGTGTTTGCAGGGACGACAGAGCGGGTGTGTCTGATCCAGGGGACGGTGGAGGCACTGAACGGCGTCCATGACTTCATCGCTGAGAAGGTGAGGGAGATGCCTCAGAGCACCCAGAAGACAGAGCCGGTCAGCATCCTGCAGCCGCAGACCACCGTCAACCCCGACCGCGTCAAACAGGTCAGTGTGAGGAGAAACCAGAGCAACCCAGGCAGCTACAACCACGTGTGTGTGTTTATTAGGTGTGTTTGTGTGTGTTTATTAGGTGTGTTTGTGTGTATGTGTTTATTAGTTGTGTTTGTGTGTGTGTTTATTAGGTGTGTTTGTGCGTGCCAGCTCTGCCTCGGCTGAACGGAGGGAAGTGTTTGCCTTTGAACGTCAAACTGTGTGTTTCTGTGGCCGAGTTGTGATTTTCTGTTTGAGTGAAGCTGAATGAAGCTGAATGAGGCTGAATGAGGCGAAGCAAAACGACAGACAGAGAGAGAGAGAGAGAGAGAGGACAGAGTGGAAGGAGAGGAGCCAAGGTGAGAGGCAAAGGAGGGAAAGATGGAGGGACGAGGTGTGAACATAAAACTCCACACACGTGTGGACCTTTCCTGAAAACTTCCACACGCCAACAGGAAATAGTTTCCTGCTGAGGGAGGAAGTGTGAGCGACTGTCCTGATCACTCTCTCTCTCTCACACACACACACACACACACACACAGACACACACACTCTCTCTCTGGCCTTGAAGAACCAGAGGGTGGGCGGTTCAACTCCAGCACGGACCATAGATAGTATGGAGTAAGGAGAGGTGCCAGTTCACCTCCTGAAGCACTGTCGAAGGATCCTTTGGCGTGTGTGTGTGTGTGTGTGTGTGTGTGTGTGTGTGTGTGTGTGTGTGTGTGTGTGTGTGTTTCCCCATTGAGGGATTAATAACGTAAATCTTCTACACACGCATGCACACAATCAGTTTTGTGTGAGCGGTGTCTTAATGAAAAACATGAAGCTTCCTGCAGCATTGAGCCTTTTCCTCCACGTCCCTCCTCTCCTCTCCTCTCGCTCGCTCTCTGGTCACAGGATGAGTTGTTGTTACTGATCCCGCCGAGTTACTGAGGTTATCACCTCACTGTATACATGATGTTTACATAACCATGTTATGTTATTTTTACAAAATACTCAAACGGGATTACAACTACACGTTAGTAACCGCTGTCAATCAGCCCGCGGGTGTGTGGAGGGAGTCAGTGGAAAACCAGTGAAACAAAGTTTAAAAATTCATGTCAAGGAAATAAACAAGTTTGCTGATGCTATCGTGCAGACGTTTGTTTCACAAATATTCAACTTGGATCATTTTTTTTATTATTAGCTACTTCCCCCCAGACTGTGGTGTGACAGGAAACGTTTAAGTACCGCCGCTGTAAACAGCGCGGACGTTTCCTCGGCTTCTTCCAACCTCACTGTTTGCAGTGCGTTCAAACCGCCGTGTTGAGACGCTCATGCGATTACATCATTGTTTCCAGCCGCTCTGATTGAAGAAGTTTCTGTTTGTACAAATGTTGTCTGCAGTCTGTGTGTTGTTGCCCACTCAGCTCGGCTCAGCTCGGCTCAGCGACCCCGCTGTGTGGAGGTGTATCAGCGCGCCGAGCTGCCAGGATCATAAAATGTTCTCCATCTTATAAAATCAACAAAGTGCTGACACGTGATGTTCATCGTCCAGAGAAACTTTTGATTTCAGCAGCCAATCACAGCTGGACAATTACTGCAGGCCATTGATTATGACCCGTATCTGTTTAAGTGATTATCATCATTCTCTCTTCATGATTGCTCCCTATTGATTAGTCAGGTCTGGCATTGTTTCCATCTATTGACTGTTCAGGCCTGCTGGACACACACACACACACACACACACACACGATGCAGTGGCTCATACGTCGACTAAAACACAGCAGAAACAATAAAAACTAAATAAATTAAATGTAATCAAGAGAAGAAGAAGTTTCTGTTTTTCCGCCTCGTCTCTGCTGTTGCATTAATGTTGCGTCCCCTCCTGCGATTTCTCGTTCTCCGTCATAAGCAGAATTCAGAGGAGGAGGAGAGGAAGGAGCGCTACGCCTTTATAGTTTTGAATAATTATAGTTATCAGACTTGTGTACACACACACACACACACACACCCTGAGACAGTTTTTTTTTTTGCAGAGCACACAATTCTGAGGTGCAAGTTATGAAGAGAGTTTTATGCATAATTAATCAATACACACACACACACACACACATGCACTAACTCACCCACACTCAGTCCTCGAGCCCACACACACTCAAACAGGCTCACACAGACAACAGTATTGAATTGTGTTTGCACATACGGTGTGTTTGTTGTTGGTAATTTTAACACCAAAAAAAATGCTGCAAATTTTTGTTCTCCTCAGGCGGGTATGGATTATTTCCACACGTCGCCTCGCCTCGCCTCGCCTCACCTCTGAATGGTTTCTGCAGGTCTGTCAGGTCGTAGTTGGCGCTCACTCGGTGGAGATCCAGAAAACACGGCAGCAGATACAGATGTCATTTTTACTCTTCACATTTTGTCGAGATTAAACTAATGGGATATAACGTGTCAGCTTGTGAGCTTCGGAGGCGATGCTTGGTAGATTTTGTTTCAGTCGCACTGAGCCAAGCGGGATGTTTTGCCCTGATTCCAGTCGTAGTGCTAAGCTAAACTAACCAGCTGCTTGCAGGAGTGTGATATCCTTCTTTTCATGGAGATCTCTGCCAGAGAGCGAGTGTGTGTCATCGTCCAGATGAGCTACATGTTGAGGCCTTTTACCTGTGTGTGTGTGTGTGTGTGTGTGTGTGTGCTATTCTTTTATTCAGTTTGCATCACGAGCGTCTGAGGCTGACTGACAGTCGAGTAATGCAGACGAGCAGCCGCGGGGAGACAAGCAGGCTAATAGCTGCTGATATTCAGACACTTAGAATAGTGGCTGAATCCCCCTGTTGCTCTTCAGGCTATTTATACCACGTCGGAGAGGCGACTAAATGGATTTGACGACACTCATCAGATACACACATGTTGACACAAAGACAGAAACCCCCACACACACACACACACACACACCAAAATAACCTCTTTAGCCCTGCTGGACACACACACACACACGCAGCTGATTTTATAGTCAAGTTTTTTTAGAGACGTGACATTTATTCGAATAAAAATAACATGTTATATTTTAACAAATAATGCAGCCATAAAGAACAATATCAAACATTACAATGTGGTGAAAAATATTTTATTTAGTCATAAAAGGCTAATTATGAACATATTTAATTAATTAACTAGTTTTCCTGATTTACCAACATGCAGCAGCACAGAGACTTTTCTTGCGTTTCCATTGTTTCAAATCTTTTTATTTTTATTATTGAAGTTTCTGTTGCACACACGAGGCGTTGTAAAAAGGTTTTTTTGCTCATGCAGTTCCAGAGATTTTCACTCTTTCTAATATATCAAATATTTTGTACCACTGGTCGCTCTCAGCTTAAACTATAAACTCTGATTTTTACTCATTTAAGTTAGTTTCAGAGCTGTCGGTGCAGCAAGCACACGGAGGCAGCTTCTTCTGTGTAAGCTGAATACTTTAATGTCCGCTTCGACTGTAGGACAACTGAACACTGAACAACAATGTGATACGTCTCATCAAGCCTCCACTTTGCTTCACTCCTCCAATATTAACAATCACTTATATTACATAAAATATAGTTCCTGTTCTGAATCATATGAAATACAAAAAGTTATGAATTAAATTAAATTAAAATTCTCTAATTAAACCTGAGAAAAATCATCCACAAAATAAATCTAATCTTAGAATAAAAAGAAGAAAATCTGGAAGAATTAAAAACTTTTTATTAAATTAATTAATAAGTATAATCAGAGGAGTGTGACGCAGTGATGAGTAATCGAACACACACACAGTTACACACAGATTTGGGGTCAGTGGGTTCGTAGTTTTCTTGTTCGACTCTTCATGGTCGTCTTTGTGGAAACAGTTGTGCAGCCAAAACAACACAAACCTCATCACACACATGTTGACACACACACACACACACACACTATCATGCACATGTGTGCTCCTGAAAGATAAATCGGTGTCCAGTGCGGTGCAGCCGTTGATTGTCTACTATTTCTGGTTGTGGGTAAAATGTCTTCTTCTTCTTCTTCTTGTCATGAGCGCGGCTGTTGCAGCATGTGCTGCTGACCTCACCAGTTAACCCCTCCTGGGACTGGGCGAGAGAGAGAGACAGAGAGAGAGAGAGATGTTTGAAGGGTGTTTGTGATGTTGTGAAAAAGAAGTTGGAACGAGGGACACGGAGGAAGAGGAGTGTGGAGGAAGATGACGTGAAGATAGATAGATAGACACGGGGAGGACAAACGGAGCCAAAAGTGCGAGCCTGGCCGGCTGAGTGGGTGACTGAAAGCTGGAAGCAGATCTGAACTCTTGTTAGCCGACAGCTGCAGAGTGACGGAGAGCTTCGCTGGAAGAAGCAGCTGCTGATAGAAAGAAAAACAGAGCGGCGACGACACTGACAGACGACACGCCGCGCTTCAAGGCCACATAACAGGACAGGAGCGCGGCACCGATGATTTATGAGCTGAATAAATTCTTTTACCGACTCTAATGAGGTCTGACATGATAGATGGACGTCGAGAATTTATTGAGGGCTTTTATTACTTTTATTATTCTGTTTGTTTTGTTTCCGCCTCTCGACATCACGTCAGTGTGTTCACACTGCAGCACGCTCTAATGTTACACTTCACATGAGGAACTCAGATTGGTGCCCTCGATAAGACGATTGATACGACCTGATGTGTCGATGGAGTATTTGTGTGAGGTGTTGAACTGTCATGTGTAAAGTTTCATGACACTGAAACAAACGAGCTCACAGGCTGAATACAACAGGAAGTGAAGTTAGAGACACGAGAGGCGAGACTTCCAAAATAAAAGGACATCATGGTGCAGTACTCTCTGCTGCCTTTGATTTCAGGTGGTTTGTTTGATTGCCGCATGTTAGTTTTTGTTGTAATATAGTGTCAAGATGCATGAACATAAAATATGCATGAACACACAACATGCAACATTTCATATTTGTTTTTGCAGTTTTTGCAACCAACATTTGAACTGACTGTGAAAATGTTTGCAGACACAGTTCCTCTGACGTCCACCAGAGGCAGCTCAGCTTTAAGAAATCAAACTGATCTATAAATATGCAAAATACAAACAGTTATTTTTCACAATAAAACAGCTCATTCCTCTTGCAGATTATCGAAAGTATTAAATAAACATCTGCATCGTAAAAAGTACAAAAACAATCCTCCTCTTGGAAAATGAGCAATAAAATTCACTCCTGCTCTCCTCAGTCCAGCCTCACTTGGTGTGGCATGACCAGTAGCTCCTGGTGATTATTGTGTGCTAACTATAGACGGATATTTATAGTGACATTATGGACACGAGTGTAACAGTTTGCTCTTCGCTTGTGCTGCTGTTGTCCCAGCGTGTCGTGGACAAGCTGTTTCATTATGACTGAAGTAAAGACACCAAACTGAAAGTGATGTTTACTAAAATCCAGTGGTTGGCAGCTGTTCGCTCTCTCTTCTCTGTAAAGGCATCTTGTTCTGGCGACGAGCCGCAGCCTCTCCAAAGTTCAGGTTTTAGGTAACGAGGCACCCACTTTGTTTTTTTCCCCCTGTAAACTCAGTAACAGCACACAAACATCAGCAGCTACATAAAAGCCGAAACACTCTGGAGACCACCCGCACTGTGTTTATATGTAATGTACTGAAGCATCACCTACTTAGTGCATCAATATTGTATTCATATTGGCAGTCAAACATGCCCTCTCGTCTGTTATTGTTGCATTATGGTGTTTGAAAGTGAGCTGCAGAGCTGGAGCAGCGTCCCCTGTGAGATCAGCTGTAAATGGCCTGTGGTTTTGTTGTGGGATTATTCTGGGTCTATTTCTGGCCCGGGCTGGCCCGCTCTGGCTTTTATTCAGACTGAAAACTACAGCAGCGCATTGACGTCGTTTAGCCGTGATGATAATGTGAGCGTTCACGTCGGCTGTAGTCTGGTTGTTTTCCTGGCCGCTCCCAACAGCGACTTCCTGCAGGAGAAAGGGGTCATTTCCTGTGACCTTTCACCTCTGGCATAAACACCTGTTTCCTACTTCCTGTTATTGCCTCCTTGCGCAGGAAGTTAGCCATAAAGGTCAGGAAAGCGTTGAATCTGGCTCACGTTGTATCAGATGAAGTAGGAGTGTAAGACTTGAGCTGGCAGGAGGGGAATAATTCATCTTCAGTCAGGAGAAGTTCTGTCAGTGAACGAAGGTTTGATTTCAAATCTGCTGACCACTGTGGACGGAAACGGCGCTATGAGAGTCAACCAGAAGAGTTCAGCTGAAGTAAAGATGAGGGCAGGTTCATCACGACGAGCGACCTCTTTAAACTGTCACATTATGGATAGAAAAATATTGATTATAATCACTTTAACGAGCATAAATTAAAGACGCGGGCATTGACATCACGTCTGTTCTGTTCAGGTGATTGTGATCATCGTTTCACACTCCTGATCCATCTCTCCTCTCTCACCTCCTTACATAATGTTTTATCTATTTTTTGCTGTCAGTCCTGTGATTTGCAGTCGCTGCTGAGTCAGGAGAATACACACACACACACACACAGTGTCTCTTATCTGCTCCAAGCGGCGATGATGGAGCGTCTGCATCACATTATCTCGGCTGCGATTCATATTTTCACGGCAGCGTTTTACACGCATGAACGCCGAAGAAATGAAGTTCACGTGTGACGGACTTCTTTCTCACTTCCTGTCATTGTTTCCTTCTCTAAGACACGAAGAGGAGGAGGTGTTAGAAAGGTACAAAAAAACTGGATTTCTGCCACATGGGGAGTGGTTTGAGCAGGAGAGAGGGAGGTTTTGACCGTCCTCCTCCTGAGGAGATAAACACAAGGACAGAAGGAGGAAAGGAAAAAGGGAGGACAGTTAATGACACCAACAGATTTTGTGTTTCTGACCCTTTAAACAGACATTTTAATCTGTAAGCACCTGCAGCTCTTCTTTTAACCCTTCTTTTATTTTGACACTCATCATCCTGACAACTTTCTGTCGTGGCTCATCTTCCTGCAGTCAAACTGTTTTGTTGTGCGGAGGATTAAAACAATGATCATCAGGTGTATGATCCTCTAACGTGTCCGAGGGGGATCTGATGAACATTATTACACCCATCACTCCTCCCACGCGTGTCAGCTGTATGTTAATACTCCGCTCAGTCTCTACAAATGGTCTAATATTCTCATTAGTGATTTACGTTCGGCATCAGGCGGCTGGAGGATGATTAGCTTCTCATCTTCTTCTGCAGATCGACATTTTTATTTGTTTGTCTCTCCTGTGAGAGTCTTTAACGCGACCTTTACCTTTACTGTTAGTCGTGAGAGTGTAAGTTCTGCCTGATATAAGACTATTAGAAGTTAATTTTCCGAACACAAACAGCTCGATCTGAACGTCACTTGTTGGAGATGCTGCAAGCTTGGTGTGTTTGTTTTTCCTTTTCTTCACAAAGGACGCTCGGTACAAAAACACGGTGCACACTCTGCGATTATCGACCTCTTCAGAAAACTAAACAAAAACGAATCACATAATTCTGCTTCACACGTTTCGGAAAAACACAGCAGCTCATAATCGGTGGGTAAGAAGGATTATAGTGACGGACAGAAGGAGGAGGCCGTGATAATCCTCCTGCTGCTCAAACTTCATATGATCTCATGAAGTCTCACTCTGCAGTTACAACACTTTAAGTTTACATCGAGCACTGAACGGAAATATTCGAGATGTATCATGCGTCGATTGAAAGTCTCCAAAATTCATCCTGACATGTTCGCTGTTTCTGGAAACTTTGGAGCGCCGTTAAAGTTTTGTGGGTTTGGCTGCACAGAAAGTTTAACAGTGAGGAAAAAAGTGATTCATTGGTTCATTAATACATCGATTTACAAATCAGGAACATTTCTGATGATTCATGCAGTTATGTTTCAAAATGTTTCATCACGTTTGAATGATGTCATTTTATGTGTGTGTGTGTGTGTGCGCGATGACCCTGACAAGTTTGATGTCACTTAAACTGCAGGATTACAGGACGAAATCCAGCCTACATGTTGGAACGTGTAGCATAAGTACTATGGATATATATATGTGTGTGTGTGTGTGTGATCGGTGTCATTGTACCGCAGCTCTCCTGTCCTGCAGCTATTTTTAAACCCACAGGGGGGTTTCTGCGCTCCTGGACGGGCCAGAGAATGAAAGAAGAAAGACGGCGAGAGCGACGGAAAAAGAGGGATGACACGGGTGGAGATAGACGGGTGACGAGAGAGAGAGAGAGGCGACTAAGCCTGTGGATCACGGGGGGGCAGATTAAGCTAAAGTCCCTGCTTAAGACTTCAAAGTTCAAACTGCAGCAGCCTCAACAGTTGTCTACTGTCCTCGACTCCCTCTGTGTGTGTGTGTGTGTGTGTGTGTGTGAGAGAACATCTCAAATGACACGTGTTTATTGTTCTGTGTGTGTGTTTATCTGTCTGTTTGCAAGTGTCAGACCACGTTCACCTTTTTCACACGCGTACAGGCGGCCTTGTGACCTGAATGGAACGTAGCACAAAGTTCGGACGGGACGACTCGTCACTCGCCGTGACAGCTCCGGCATAGTGAGAGACAGAAGAAGAAAGGAAGGAAAAAATTGAAGGATGGAGCGATGAAGCAGAGAGGAGACGGAGAAGGTTAAACGGAGAGAGTTTGAACTCTCAGCGGGAAGTTATGTGCTTCAGATCTCTGCACAAGAGTTCAAATATGAGATTAAATCCAGGTTATCAGACATTTCTGGACACATCAACAGGCTGGAATAAAAGACCAACACTAAATTCTAATTAAATCTTTAATTACAAATCTCTGTTTTTGTGCAAACCTTTCAGATTTACACTTTATTCAAATGTATTCACATATTTTTGTTACTTTCTGGGATGTGAACGACGCCCAAGTAATAAAACAAAAATAAAAAAAAGAAGAAATGCCAAGAAGTTTTTGTTTTTCGGCTCGCTCAGTCTGAATCAGCTTTTAGAGGAAACTCTTCACAGTGTTTAACGTTCGGACTGAAGCGACGTCGAGTCTGTGCCATTAATTATTCAACAAAATGAAATTTAGATTGCTGTTTATCACATTATGTCTCCGCCGACTGAAACACTTCCAGTTTTTCAGTGGATGGAAAAATCTTTTGTGTCAACCCTCGACGACACACTCCGAAGCTTTTAGCGACTTTTTCTGCTCAGATTCATGAAATTAAAACAAACGGAGAGGCTGTGTGTTAACACACACACACACACACACACTACACGTCAAGGTTAAACCCCGACATACTAGCATAGCATACTGTGTGTGTGTGTGTGTGTTGGTGTGGTTTCCTCGTTTGTTAAATGAGACATTGTTCTCTCAGATTTCCATGCTCCGATGACCTCAACACCCTGTTCCTTATCACCACACACACACACACACACACACTTACAGTTACACAAAATGACTTTCATGCTTTGGTTGATGAAGCGAGGCGAACGTTTGCCCTCCTCGGCCTCACTGTCACGAGGACAAACAGAAACACTTCAGGGAAACTCCTGCGAGCTTCGTTCAGCTGCAGCGTTTGAATGTTTTTAATGTTTCGTCCTCACTTTGTCGCCTGCAGTGATCTCAGCATGATGACCGTGAAGGAATGGGTCCATGTCACATAATAATAATGAAGAGAATCCGTCAGCATTTCACCTCCCTGACCACACATTTCTTTGCTTGCTAGTTGAATTTTTAATGGTTCAATTATGTTGTTTTTCGGTGCATTAATTAACCGTCTTACAACCACCTCTCACTGTGTTGGAGGTTTATTATTGTAGGAAATATCCAACAAGAATCAGCTGATCCGGGCAGCAGGAAGCTGCTCCGATCAGGTGACGCTGAAGTAATGATTGAAATGGATAAATGGAGGTCTGGTTTGTTCTTGGCGGGCTGTGTCTCACCTGTCTGCTGAGCGCAGGGTGGATGTTGTTGGAGAGAAAGTACAGCCGCATACAACAATCCAACTTTCTCTCAGTGATGATGTTGAGCAGCCGCTCAGTATTTTGAAGTGAACTTGAATTTGCTGCACGGCTCTTCAGGTTGATTCAGAGTTTTGGTCTGAAAGTGACACATGAACCGCCTCAGGTCACGACGAGCAGAGCCAGATCTGTTGGCCCGAGCTGCAAACGCTAATATAATCATCAGCTGGTCTGAGTGAGTCTGTTCCAGCAGACATCACTGACTGTGTCTTTTGTGTCTTTTTACGTCACAAACAGTCAAATCTAAAGATTGTTGGCTCACATTTGAACTCTCAGCCGTTTGACAGTTTTGGCGTTCGTAAACTGCCAACAGTCAAACTTGTTCCAAGTTGCTCCTGAATCGAATCAACGCGCTCTGCTCTGCTCTGCTGCTGACATTGATTTGGACTCATCTGCTAAGCCGGCATCCCTGCTGCAGTCAACACTTCCCATCTTTTGCTCCTCCACAGTTTTTGCCTTGAGTGTATTCATGAACAGGAGATTGGCTTTGACCTTCGACCTCGGCCCAGCAGCTGCAGCAACAGGACGTTGTAGTCAGCAGCTGGATGGAGGCCAAACCCCTCCTCTCCTCTCCTCTGTGAAAAAGTTTCTTCCAGCAGAGATGAAGCTTTTCAAGGAGAAGAAAAACATAAAACAAAAAAGGGAGACACCAAAGATGAGAAAAACATGAGCAGAGCAGCTGAAGGGGGAAAAACATGAAAGAGGCGTCGCTGCAGAAGCGACTGCCTGCATGTCGCCAACTGTCACGTAATCTGCAGAAAGGTGCCGGGAGCGGAGGATTGTGGGTAGGCTGAGTCGGCCATCAGAGCGAGCCGAAGCAACAGCGTCAGCTAAAAAAAAAAAAACAGGATGAAGGTGATGATTTCACATTAAAACACCCTTCAGAGTGTGTGTGTGGGAGTGTGTGTGTTTGACCTTGTAAGAAGAGGTTTGCTTTATCGAACACGGAGAATAGAAAGAAAGATTTAAACACTCCAGAAGGTCGCAGCACTGAAACACTGTGAAGGATATATTCAGAGTGATGCGTCCGAAGCTTTTTAAATCTGCAAAAATCAGATGGAGGAAGAGAAAAAAATGACAATATGGAAAGAGAGAAATGTGTGGAAGAAAAGCGGAGCGGGCGGAGGAGGAGTGGAGGCGAACGGAGAACCTCATTAGCAGAGAATCAGTTGGATATAAAGATGGTAGATGTGATCATTAGGGCCGGGGGGGGATCAGACATCACTGTACGCCACTGTTTATCCTCCCACTTCTACACCAACACGCTCTGCATGTGTGTGTGTGTGTGTGAATGTTTCAGTGCAGGGGATGAAAGGGTTCATGGGTAAAAAATCTTTTTGGCTCCTTCCCTCGCTCCCTCGCTGCTTGTCACTTCTTTCTTTTATCCCCCGTCTCCATTTTTACCCCCCGTCGTCCTTCGCCGCCGCCGCTCCGCTCGCCTCCGTACCACAAACCAAAAATGTTGCCACCCGAACAGAAACCGGAATATTTTCAGATGCTAAATTAGACTTCTGAATGAAATTTAATCAGCGATGAACGCCAGGGAGTGATTTTTTTTTTTTTTTACTTATTTTTTTGGCAAACCGTTCACGGCACAAATTGTAATCACAGAATGGGGATCAAGGGGAAAAGAGGAATATCTACAAATGTTTCCATCTGTCGGAGGATTTTATCCAGAAAAACACACAGAGCAGATAATGAATTCAAATATTTTTAATCATCCATTCAGCGTGGAGAGAAAGAGGTCAAAACAGTCCGCGGTGTCTAAAACTTATTCACTGTGACGAGGTTAGCTGAACTGATACAAATGAAATGTTTTAAAGCTGCAACAGATTTGACTTTTCATTTATAAAACGAGTCATCCGCAATCATCAAGTGAAAAAAACCAAGCGAGTGATCTACAGACCTCCACGTTACTGTATGTTTGTGGTGTAACTGTAAAGAGCAGTGGTCGAGCAACATGTGATTAACTGCTGCAAATTCAGGATGAAATCCAGATATATAGTCCACACTGCACGTACATGCAGATGTATATCGTATGAAGGGAAACTTGAATATTTAAAATAAACTAACACAGTTATTCCACCTGTCATTCAGTGTGTCATCTGCACACCTGAATCCTCTGCAGATTTATCAGTGGTTAGCCGGATGTCACGAGGTGAGATGTTCCAGTTTCTTGCAGCTCTGTCTATCAGTTTTTTCAGTGCATTGCTTCTTGGACCGAGTACCACAACACGACCCTCTGTGGGCGTCAATACAGCAAATGAATGGTGCGGCTGAACAACGCGGCCATGCTAAAAGAAATCCTCTGCTCAGCGGAGAGTTCGTATAGTCTTCTCCAGCCGTCAGTGATCATTATGTTTTACCAATCAGTGTGTGTGTGTTTTGTGCCAGATGTGCAGGATTGTGCAGAGGTGGTGCTGATGTGTTCATGTTGAATCCTCTAAATGATGATTGGTTTGAACATCAGAAGATGATTCTTGATAATATTCTTTAATATTGTTTCAGTGGTTTCCGAGTATTAGCCGTAACTCGTCTTGATCCTCAGAGCTCAGAACAGAAAATAGTCTCAGCCGCAGCAGCGTTCACACTTTGTTAGCACTTTGCTCTTCTCATTAATCTGCACAGGACAGCAGATTGTAGCAGAGACTCTGATAGCAGCAGGACGTAAACAGACGTGTTGAAAGAGCCTCGCTGTGTTCGTGCCTCGCAGTAACAACACTAATCAATAGAAACGGACTGCAGACTTCCTGACTCGCTCTGAGGAGGAGAGATGAATGAACAAAAAGAAAAATATCACACCTGTTAATCCCACAGAGACGCCTCACAAACACAAACACAAAACACTCACAGGGGAAAGATAATTCTCTAATATTTAACTGGAAGCTGTGAGGAGTGAATATTTGTCGCTGTCTGCAGGTTTGAAGTCGCTCGTATTATCAGCTCCCTCCAGCTTCCCTTTTACTAATTTTCTATTTCTATGTAAATTCATCTTCCGCCTCGCAGAAAGCTGCGGGCGCACAGATCGAGCTGTGGAATGCGGCATGGTAACAAAGTGCTGCATCGAGGACGCCGCCGCGCAGATGTTGTTCGGCTTAAACTGCAGCAAACAAGAGGGCGGGAGGGGAGGAGGGAGGGAGGAAGGGTGAGGGTTAGACAGGGAAGGTAATTGGACTGGCCTTCGCATTTTTCTTTTGTAAGCTGAATTGATCTCGCTCTTTTCGCTCCTCTTTATTTCTCTCTGTGTGGAAAGATGGAGAAAAAAAAAAGTGCACCTCCTCTTTTCTCTCAGTTTGTTGAAGTGATCATGTTCTTCCTTGATCTCTTTTCTTTTTCAAGGCCACGTCTTTCTCTCTCTCCGGCCCTCCCTCCTCCCTGTTTCAGCCCACACTCTCTCTTTCTGCTCTCAATATGAATATTCGACATTCAGACATACAGATAGATAGAAGGGTAGTATTGTCAGGAGTTGCTCTGCAGAGTGGGATCAATGCTAAGAGGAGTAAGCACTGCACTCGTTTATCCGTTTATCCGCTAGGCGGCTAACATGCAGCACAAGTCGATGACATCTCCTGCAGCCGTCCTTGTTCGTGAAAAAACGACAAACTTACTTTGTCTGCGTCCATTCAGCAGTGATGCTTTCTCTCACTGTGCATGGAGCTCGGTGCTGCAGCAGAGTGATGCGTCACTCACTGCCTACGTCAACTGTGAACCCTTCACGCACCCCGCTTCATTCAGACCTCCGGTCTGCGTTTGTGTCCCGTCTGATGGACGTATGAACATCAGACAAAGAGCAAAACAACAACACGGTGTTTGTTAAACTAATATGAACTGTTGTTGAACTGTTTATCATTTTCATGGTAATTAACTCAAAGCTGAACAGATCGCTGTTTGTTTCTCACGACAGATTTGACATTTAAAGAGTGAAAGCAAGCAGAAATATGTGCACAATAATACAAATATATAATATTTTTGGAGTCCTTGTTGGACGTGTTGTTGTCGTTCTGTGTCCGGTTGTTGTACGATGAGCGTGTTGCACAGTTTTCTCACATTTTGTGGACAAACAATCGTCTGAAAAATTGTAAAAAAAAATAAATAAATAAATAATGGAGCTGCATGCTCGGGTGAAGATGCTGCAGATTGACTCCAGGTTAATGGCCTCCCGCAGACAGGCAGCGTACGTATCGATCAGTTCTCCGATAGAGATCGACTGAAGCGCATCACGTCCGTTCACCGACTGACACGTTAATGTTATATATGTGAGCTTATACATGATATAATGTGTGAAATGAAACATACCTTCTGCATGTGGACACGGAGAGTGTGTTTATATGTACACACAGTGTGTGTGTGTGTGTCATCGCCTCACTCCCTTTCACTACCCTTTGTATGCTGGAGCTGTGTTTCCATGGCAACGCTGACCCCTGGGAGTCAGTGTTATTTTTTTTTCTCCACACAAGTAGCCTCTTTACAATCCCTCCCTCCCTCTCTCTCTCTCTCATCCATCCATCCATCCATCCCACTCTATTTACCTCTCTCTACCTCTTCATCTCCTGTTCTCTCTTTTCTCTCCATTACGTGCAAAAAGAAATGAACACTCTTTATTAGTTGTGTGTGTGTTCAGGTGGTGGAGGCGCCGTCGGTCCATCACGTTGAGATGTTTGACCTTCAGGACGTCATTGCAGGAAGCTTCTCTGTATTCAAACGTGGTTCAGGCTCTTCTTTCTCTCCGTCTTTGTCTCCCGTCCTTCTCGCGGACATCTTTGAAAAGCCGCTCCTGACAGACGCACTGACCTTGCCTTTAAAGTTTACTCTTGAGCTGAACGATGTGGGCAATGTTTCACTGCATTTAGCATGATAAAAGAAAGAGTTTTCATCACCCATAATTCATCTTCATCTCTCAGTTCGGCACCGCTCTCTGCAACACTGACCAGTATGTCCTTGTAGAAACTGCCTCTGCTCCACCTTCTCCATCTTCCCTTCATGATTTTAGTTGATTTAATTGTCCAATCAATAAGTAAACACGTCTCTCGCTTGTATTTCTTTGTTCATGTGATGCACGGGAAACTGGAGTATCGGCTACAGCAGATTGTCTATGACTGTCACAGAGTAATAACCTCTCTTTCCTGTTTTCTTCTCCACCCCTGCTGCCCCTCTCACCAGGCCAAGCTGATTGTCCCCAACAGCACGGCGGGGCTGATCATCGGTAAAGGTGGAGCTACAGTCAAAGCGGTGATGGAGCAGTCCGGGGCGTGGGTCCAGCTATCCCAAAAGCCAGAGGGCATCAACCTGCAGGAACGTGTGGTCACCATCAGCGGAGAGCCCGAGCAGAACCGCAAAGCCGTGGAGATCATCGTCCAGAAGATCCAGGAAGATCCACAGAGCTCCTCCTGCCTCAACATCTCCTACTCCAACATCACAGGGCCCGTTGCCAACTCCAACCCCACCGGCTCCCCGTACGCCAACTCCACTGAGGTCATGCCAGCCGCGGCAGCCGCTGCAGCAGCCACAGCTTCGTCTCTGCTCGGCCAGGCCAGCCTGGCTGGAGTCGGGGCCTTCCCGACCACCATGTCCAGCCTCTCAGGCAACGACCTGCTGGCCATCACCTCCGCCCTCAACACTCTGGCCAGCTACGGCTACAACACCAACTCCCTTGGCTTAGGGCTGAATCCCGCCGCAGCTTCAGGCGTGTTAGCCGCTGTAGCAGCTAATGCTAACCCAGCAGCAGCCGCCGCAGCTAATTTGTTAGCATCCTACGCCAGCGATGCATCCACCAGCGCAGCTCACCCAGCGGCTGGTCTCGGAGGCTTCTCCCTGGGATCCCTGGCTGCAGCTACAGGAGCCACCAACGGCTACTTGAGTGCCGCATCGCCACTTGTGGCGTCATCTCTACTGGCCACGGAGAAGCTCGCAGAAGGAGCGAAGGAAGTGGTCGAGATCGCCGTGCCGGAAAACCTGGTGGGCGCCATCTTGGGGAAAGGAGGGAAGACGCTAGTGGAGTACCAGGAGCTGACCGGCGCCAGGATCCAGATCTCCAAGAAAGGCGAGTTCATCCCGGGAACTCGGAACAGGAAGGTGACCATCACGGGTTCCCAGGCCGCCACACAGGCCGCACAGTACCTGATCAGCCAGCGAATCACCTACGAGCAGGGGGTACGTGCCACCAACCCACAGAAGGTGGGCTAAACCTGACAGCCAATGAGAAACGAGGAGGAAAAGAGGAAAAAGAAAAGAGTGGGGGCTTGGGGGAGGAGTATAAAAAAGTGAGAGTGAGAATGGAAAAAAAGGAGAGGAGAGCAAGAATGTCAGAAGGAATCGTCCGCGCCGTTTTCTTCTGCGTGTTTTCAGTATTCTCTATTAAAAAAAAATTTTTTGACGCGAAGCAAAAATGTGCTGAGAAGACGAGGAGAGAGAGGAGCGAGTTATCACGCTGAAAAACCAAGAAAAAAATGTGTAACATGTAAATAAGGTTTTATTACTTAACGTCTTGACCTTTCGGGATTTTTTATTGTTTTTGTTTCATTGTTTTTGTTTTTGTTTTAGTAAATTAAGCTGTCTGTTTGTTCGTTTGTGTATTGTGTGGACAAAGCTGAATGCCATGTAGACAGGCTGACCGCCTGAGAGGCTACAGGAGGTGGGGGAGGGAGGGAGGGAGGAGGAAGGGACGGGCGAGGGGAGGGTTTGCGTTTACAGGGTACAACCCTCCGCCTCCACCCCCAAAACCCCAAACTCCCCTTATGGAAGCAACCCTTATCCCTCCCTCCCCTGCAGCCCACACCCGTCACCCTCTCGGAGGGTTTTTGTTTTTCTTCTAGTTATGATTTGCCCTCAGCCCCTCGCCCGCCTCACCCCCAAAGCCCCTCTCACTACTCCCCGCCTCCACCCCTCACCCCTTTTATAAGGGTTTTATAACGAGCAAGACTGCAAACTTCAGCCTGGTGTGTGAGAGAAGAAACGTCCTCGACTCCCCCCTCCTGACACCTTTTATTCTCTCCCCTCGGCCTACGATCTCACCTCCCCTCCTTCCTCGCCCCTCTGTTTGGGGGGGAGATGTAGGAAGGGTGAGGTGAAATTGTGGGGGGTGGTGTCGGGCGGAGAGGGCGTTTCTTCATTCGCACACCAACCGAACCCCCCCAACCACCACCACCACAACCACCCCTACACCCCCCCGTATACCCTGTGATGTATCCCACAAGCAGTGCAGCGCCACGGGGGTGCTACGGCACGTAGCGCCCCTCCACACGCAGCTCTAGTGTTTGAGATAGGACGCCGAGGCGCACGCCGATGACCTCACGTAGTGCGAAAGCTAGAAACGACGAGAGTGATACTGTGCAAGCTGCGGCAAACACACAGGATCTATGGCATTTATCTGCAGTCTGCTGTGATCATTCTGTTAATGATAATGTCGTGATTATTACGATAGGAATCATCACCATCGTCATTATTTATTAACGAGTTCACCCATAAAAAGCTCAGTTCTTTTCTTTTTCTTTTTTATCTGTGAATTCAGGTTGACATGAATGTAAATGAGACTATTTTTGATTTGAATCTTTTTGTTTTTAATTTAAGTGGATTGAAGATGAATAGCAATGTCACATAGTGTAATATATGTCTTATTTAAATCCAGTAAGAAAGCCGCCCCAGGCATTAAGATCACTACAGTGAAGGATCACCTTATATATCCAGTCAAAGAGCAGAACAGGGAACACACACACACACACACACACACACACACACACACACTGAAACAAAAACACTATGATGCCATATTTGGTGCTAGAAAAGGGAATTCACCATATCTATGATGCAGACTGCAGTGAGACCTCTAGATTAGCAAGAAAATACCTGTAAACCACTCATGCCACAGGCTGCAGGGCAGCGTCTTAGCAGCTATATTAACCTTAAACGCCCGGTTATCATGCTTATGCTCCAAAATATCCCTGCTGTTCTATATCTGTAGTAAAACACCCTGTTACAGTTTGCCTACTGCGTAAAATTGTAACCCGAATATGAATAATTGAGTTGAAGTGAGACTCGGATGAACTGCTACTGCTCAGCCTGTGGTCTTCCAAACCTTTAGATGAACCCGAACCACAGACGAGAGATCAAGTAAAAGAGCACTTAAGACTCACAATGTACTACTGAGAACATTGAAGCAAAGAGAAAACACTGAAACGCGACGAGGGGGGACATTGTTCGTCTGGGGTCCACTGCTGAATCTGCAAAGCCTCGCTCAGTAGATTTGCTATTTTAAGGCAGCGTGCATATCAGTAAAGGAGATAAATAGCCTCGCTGATCTTTGCCCTTATCAAGCAACCGTCCGACTGCCGACGAGGTAAAGGGCAGACGTGAGAGATTTTCAACATACGTCCAGGGAGTTGAGCTCGTTTTCTGCCTCTGGCAAACTGCAGGTCTCCCATGGCAACAGGTTTACTGCCCACTGTAGACCCACAGGAGGCTGCTGAAGATGCTGTTGTTTCTTTTGTTGTTAATTTTTTTTTTCTTTGTGTCGTGTTATTTTATTCTTTTATTTTTTTTTTTTTTTACAATCGGAGTACACTGAATTTTTTTTGTCTTAATGCACTGTGAAGCGAGGGAGCGGTTCTCTCGGCCTATGAGGTCAGGGATGTGTGCTGTAGACGGCATCGTTGATTGGATGGATTTTTGTATGGCAGGGAATTTAAAAAAAAACTCAAAAAAAATCCACACATATATGAAATATATGTAGAATGCATATGAAGAACTTCACCAGAATTGCACGTCATATCTGAATACTGAAGGAGGAGAAAGAGACTAGGTCGATGAAGAGGATCAATCAATTGAGGTCAAGAGTTGAGATCAATTAGATTCCACTTAACTGTTGTCTTGGAAAAGTGTTTTGTAATCAGAGGGTGGGATGTTGGCGGAGTGTTAGGTGTCCAGTAGAAGATTAAAGAGACTGGAACAAATTCTAAATTCACTTTTCTATCGCAGCTGTGTCTTTTTCATAAACAGTTCAAAATTGATGATGTACTGTACATCCGATGGGCAAATCCCTGGACAGATACCTGTAAGTCCAACAGGAGTCGAAGTGTGACCGAATGTAAAAATGCCAAACATGAGGAGGGGGTTGCATTTGATTTATTGACCTAAACAGCCCGGTGAGGGGAGGGAACAAACTTTCTGATTCTGTTTTTAAACCAATCCGACCCAAAATCCTCCACTGTGCTATCGAATGTGTCACTCTCTGTTGGAGCGCCAGTGAGGGTTTATCTCCACAGCTTGGTAAGGAGGCTTCTTTACTCCCATCTAACACCATCCACACTCTCCTCACCCTCCTTCCCACCCGTCCTCAGTCCTCCAGTGCACTCCCATCCTGACACTCCCTCTCCTCCTACCACATCGCTCCATGGGTGACTATGTCTGGTGTTTACGATCAATGCATGTCTGCTGCTTGCCCTGACAAAACACCACAGATCGAGTCTCTCTTCTCTTTGCCTCCTCGGGGCGGCCGAGGCTCGGAGACGCCTCTGACGTCTGCACCACCCATCAGAAAAAAAACGACCACACCTGCAGAGGAAGTCATAGTTGAGGCTGACAGGGCACAAACACTCTTCACTGTAGTTTGGATCAGTGCGTTTTACTTCACACATTAAAGGGAAACATTTGCTGCACAAACATGAAACACACACATATTGTGAGGGAATATTTTGTCGTTTACGGGGTTTGACTGGATTTATCTTTGATATTTTGTGGCAAAAACCTCATCAGGTTTCTTCTGTAGGGAGATAAGTGTGCTTTTGTTCCACTGTAGAAGTTCACCGTGCTGTAACAACCCGTTTATTTAGTGGATTGAGCAGCTTGATTTATCATTTATGGAGCAAACATTTGCTGATTACAGCAGATGTGAGTCAGCTGTCGATTATGATCAGAAATGTATTAATAAATTTAAATATTTTTGGACTTTGGGAGCTTGTGACAGACATTTTTATACACTGAACAAATCTTCAATGAATCCAAATTAAGATTTGAAGATGAATTATTAATTATTAGATGAATTATTTAGACCTTTAGTTGTGACTCTCCGTCAGGACAAACCTGCTTTGGTTGCTGGTTTTTAGTAAGTCTAACTCGCTCTGCGTGCAGCACGGTGCGTCCACGGTGGAAAAACTGCACTGAAACTCTGTTGTAGGTGCCAGCTGAGTCGATGGATTACTTTTTCTCCTCGTCATGAATTAAACTTTAGACATTATTTGGTTTGTCTTTTACACGGCGGCCAATCTCTTTAGTTATCTTAATGTTAGGGGATCGAGATAAAATGTGACGAGTACTGGAAGCAATACACGTAGTGGCATGTTGTCTTGTCCTGCCCTTTATCCTCTGTCTGCCGTAGGAGCTTTTGGATTTACCTGTAGATGTTGAATAGGTTTACATGAGTAAAAAACATTTTTTTTGAATTTGTGGAAAATGCTGCTATTTAATAATAACTGATGTACTAAAAATACAAGGTTAAAAACATATCGAAATCTGTCCTTTAGCTGGGAAGGCTAGTCTCAAGTGGCAGTGTAATACACGCTCTGTTATAAGCTCACGATAAGTTAATAATAGTGTAATTCTAACCTGAACAAGTTAAACCTGTGCCAAAATAGGTCTTTACAGAGTGAAACTGTAAATGTGTTGATGACTTAAACCACATTAGATAAGAGGAGACATACTTTTATATTAAGAAAATGTGAAAAGTGCCAAATGAACCATATTTATAATTTACATAGGACAGGAGTAGTCCACGTGACGGTTTATAAGAACTAGGTAGACTAACGGTGGAAGCGCCTCAGTATAGCAGTTTGTTTAAGCCCTCTCTGTTCCTGCCACAAGAGGAGGGACCGCCATGTTAGCCAAGTGTTAGCCAGTCCTCTGGGAACTACACGTCCCAGAATGCAACAGCACTATGACTCTGGGGCTAGACAAATCAATATAGCGATAGGTTTAGCATAATTATGCTAAGAAAAAATGTGACTTGATAGCATTCTTAAATACAGCCTTTTATAGTTACGATGAAAATGTATTTTGTGGAAATAGATGTTATCTTTTTTGCACGTCTATATTGCATGATATCAAAGTGAAGCGTGGACACAAAAAAAGGGGAAAAAATCACAGAAACAAAAAAGAAGTGGCAAAAAAAAAAAAAACAAAAAAAAAAATAATTAGGCAGTGTGTGTCATTCATTTTCCGGAGTCAAATCTTTGCATGCCGATAAGGGTAGAGCATTTTGATATTGTTTTACACGCGTTCAAATGTTCGTTGTTTTTTCGAAGCGACCACTTTGAGTCCTGGTCCACCGGCCAAAGGTGAACAAGGTGTTTAGATTTTTTGACGTCACAATAGAATGAGTATTTTGTCGTTAAGTTGTCTAACCATCCTCTAAGGGATCTGAATAAAACTCTCGAACAAACCTAAGACTATTTTGCTACTTGCTGAGCGAGCTTCTACTAAAAAAAAAAAACTTTTTCTCAGTTGCTACCTAACTTTAGAAGAAGGAGAAAAAAAATAATAATCAGGATTTAATTTCAAAGATTGTCCATGAATGTACTCACCTCTGCATAAGTTTGCATATCACTCCTCTGACCACTGACGTGCAGTAGAAGCTTGTGTGTGTTTTCGTGTGTTTTTTGTACTCTAACATTACTAACCCTCGACGCGCTGTGTCGAGCTCTCAGTATAACTCTGTTGTCTGTCCTTTTACCCCCCTCGCTCTGAGCTCTGGCTTGTCTTGTCATTGATATGCACCTTATTGACCTCAAATATGACATGGAGCATCGCCGGCCCCCCGCCCAGTGTGTTTCAGGGGAGAGATTTGTAAAGAGAGAGAGAGTGTGTGTGAGAGAAAGAGAGGTTAAATCTCCTCCTCCCTCCCTCCCTCCCTCACCTACAAATCCCCCAAAAACACACACAGTCTGTCTGCTGCGCTCCCTCGGGTGCCTCGCTGCAGAATTTGGGACAGATTGTGTTTTCACTCCCTTAATATGCAATCCAAGGCTCTGATCTCGGGGAGAGAAACAACACTGAACATTGCCAGTGTGTTTCCAATGTTGGGACTCATGATCTCTCTCTCTCTCTGTCTCTCTCTCTGTCTCTCTCTCTTCCCACTTCAGTTTAATTAGATGCTTTATTGGCTTCAGTGTCAAACAAAAATTGCCAAAGTCTGTCCACCTCTCTCACTCCCCTCATTCCTTATTATGCAACCAGAAACCACAGTATTTTCAGTGTGGTCATGTTTTGTATCCTGGCAGATGTTGTCATGGGAAATGGCCCGCTTCCTAAAAAAAAAAAAGGAAAAAAAAAAAATCAAAATTTCCATTTCTGCTCCTAGCGACATGTTTGCACTAAACTTTCTGCTGTTATTGTGCATGGCAGGCCGAGCTGAGGTGGGGGTTTGTGTGCGAGACTACTGTAGATGTGTAGCCTTACTGTAGGTGTTTATTCAGCAGTGTATTTAGCTGTGCATGCTCCTCTCTCTCCCTCTCTCTCTCTCTCTCTCTCTCTGAGTTTGTCTGCTTTAGGCCAGCTCCGTGCTCGTGGTGTCTGTGTTGCGACGTAGCCGGCTAGTCATGTGTTTTTCCTTTCTCCTGTTTTTTATTATTGTGATGTGTAGAGGAATGCAAACTTAACTCTCACCTGCTCGCCAGGTGACCTCATTGCTTCTCAGTGGGTGTGGCTCTTCGACATAGTCCTCAGATCTTGTTTTGCCCCCACCCCAAACCCCGCCTCCACAAACTCAAACCCACTCTCACCCACACCCACCACTGACCCTCCCACCTTCTTCTACAACATATTATGGGACCCCGCTGTCTCCCCCCTTTTTCCACCTCCACCCTTTCCTCCCGCCCCCCCAACTCGGGCCCCATCGAAGCACCAGCAACTGTAGACTGCATTTGTCATATCACTGTTTTTCTGTTCCTTCTTCTCGTTCTCTGTTGATTTTTTTTCCTGGTTTTGATTTGTACTGTATGCTCTGTCTAACCTAGACCAGTTTTAACAAAATGCCATTTCTGTGTGTAGCCTGTTTACCCCCTCCCACACACACACACACACACACACACACACACTCTTCCATGCCCTCTTTTTTGCACTTTCACTGCCCACTCCTCCTCCTCGCCCAAACATACACACACTTCTTTCCTCCTCCGCCTCCCACGAGTCTCTTCTCTCGAGTGCCAAAATAGAACAGAGAGGAAAAAAAACTAAACAAAACAAAACAAAACAAAAAAAAAGACAACAACAACAACAACAACTACCATTCCAAGCGTTTCTTTGAGTTGTTCTTGTGTGTCGGACATCCATCCTGGAAGCACCCATGAAGCCAGCATGCTCCGCCCTCATAACATGATGTCGCTCATGACGCCTCAACTGAACAGCACCTTGCCCCCCACCACCACCACTCCTCCTCCTCCTCCTCACCACCCCCCACAGAGCTAAACCCGACAAGGATTAACCCCTCTGCAGGTTGGCTACCTACCTACTGTCCTGCCTCTCAACCTACCTAAAAAAAAAAAAAAAGCCCTACCGCTCATGCCAGCTGCTTTCCTAATTCTGTCATCTCTTCAGCCTGTGGGACTTCATTGATTGTGTGCCATAGTGTTGGGGGCACCTTTCACTCTCCTCACCCTTCCCCTCACCTCTCTCTCTCTCTCTCTCTATCCCCCCCCTCCTTCCTCCCCTCTTCCTCCCTCTCTCGCTCTCGCTCCATTTGATTTTTCTCGATGGGAAAGATTCAAAAACTCCATTTTCTAATGATGATTTTTTTTGTTGTCGTTTAACATCCAAACCACGCACGCCGACACATGCACCGCCCCGCGCGGTGGTGTGGGGAGTGTTTTACGCACCGTCAGCTGCGCAGCCATCCTCTGTCTTCTTGAACTTTTTGAACTTTCACCCCCTCATGAACTTTATTGACCTTCTTCCTCCTCCTCCTATACCCCCCTTCTGTGTTCATCCAACTGTTTGGACGATAACTCTCCATTCCATCCCCAAAACCTCTCTTGAGACTGTGCAATGCTAGCTGATATGATTGGATTTTTTTGTTTGTTTGTTTGTTGCTCATCATTGGGGACAATTCTCTGAGATATAAGTCGAAAAAGAACAAAAAAAAACAACAACAACATATGAAAGGAAGAAAAAAAAAACATCCAAAAAAGAAAAAGAAATGCAGACAAACAAAAAAAAAGAAAAACACTAAACAACTGTTTCTCCACAATTTCATTTTTTTTCTCTCTCATTGTAAATATTTTTGTCAGATTTTTGCCGAGCTGTAAAGAGAGAAGTGTTGAGCAGAAAGGGGCCGGCAGCATAAAGAGGTACTAGTGGACGCAGTAGACGATCATGACACTTTTCATCCTCTGTATCCGATAGTTAGGTCTGCCTGTATAATCGGCTATGCTAGTTCTACTGTGTTAACCTGTGCTGTTGTTATTAGTGTTGATTTACCTACTGTATTCGCTGTTTAGCTTCCATGTTGGCTAGCAAACTCTTTAGATACCTGTGCTCATCGAATAATAATACTAACCTTGAGAAGTAGTCCGAGCCATTCTCAACGTAGGCTTGTTTTTTGTACATTTGTTGATGTTTTCCTAACAGTGAGTTGTAGTGGCGCTAGTATCTTTTATCATCAAGCCATAGTTATTGAAAATGCTTGGTCGTGTTAGAGACATATCATTGTGGAAAACGGCTCGACTTGGCTCCTCCAGGTTGGAAAAAAACCCAGGGAGGTGGACGGAAAATGAAAAAAAAAAAGATGATGATGATGATGAGCTCCTCCCGGGCTACAAAACGAGGAAGCTGAGCTGCTAACTTTTGTGCAATACAGTCCTAGTTTACAGAACATAGAAAGATAGTTTAGAGATGATTAACGTCTGCGGGCGCCGCTCAGCCATCGTGCCGCCGCCTGCCTGCAGAACCAAACCCGCGGCATATCTCCATATTTCGCCTGTACATCAGAGACATTTTTGAAAGTATTAACGTGAGATTAGACCTCCACCATTTCTCCATCGCTTTGCTCTGAGCTCCACTCTTGATTTATGCTGCCTGCCCCATCGCCCTGAGAACACCACATGAGCTATTTATTTCTCAGACTATTATTATTATTATACTATTAATAAATAACAACGCAACAAGAAAAAGGGAACGACTGGAAAAAGGTGAATTAATATTAGTATTGTTTTGTTTTTATTTTTAGTATTTTAGTGGTTGCTTTTAACAACATTCATTAACTGACTTAAAGAGTATTGAATATTTAATGTAATTGTAGCATTGTGTTTGTAAAGAGAAAAAAACCTAGTGAGTTGTGTTTCTTGACTTGTGGATTACCAGTGAAGTGGGCAATCTAGTGCTAATATATATGAGGTCTTTTTTTAAGGATTCTTATTTTGCGACAGCAACAGCAGTCATTATAAATGTTCATTTTAGCATCACCTGTCTTCCGTTGTCTTATTCTTCACCTTCCACCACACTCTGCATCATCACAGTAACACATCGCAAGTCTGGGGGTGGGCAAGCGTGTATGTGTGTGTGTGTGTGTGTGGAGTGTGTATGCATGTGTGTGTTTGTGTCGTGAATGTACATGTTGAGTGTAAGTTAACAAACCTGTGTGTTAATTGTGTGTGTCTATGCAAAATATGGTAAATGTGTGTGTGTGTAAGTCTGCGTCCTGTCTGCTCATGAGTGTCTGTGTGTGTGTGTGTGTGTGTGTGTGTGTCATGAGTGTGTGTGTGTGTGTGTGTGTGTGTGTGCGCTGGCTCTGTGAGGGCGGGGTTCAGGGTGGGTGTTCTGTCCAGTGTCCACCAAAAGCTAAAACCTGTCAGGCTTCCATACCTCCTGATGGAACCTCCTGACGTTATAGCTGCAAACCCTCATCATGTGATCTGACTCAACTCGACTGTCCATAACCTCCCCCTCCCCTCCTCAGTCACCTGACCAAACCAGATCAACCAATCACTGTCCACCACTACCACCTCCTCCCACCCACCCCCCTGCGCCATCCTTTGCTGCACACCACGTCAGCCCCATGTGATGTTCTCCATCGATAACATACTACTGTCACGATCTACTGTTACATGCTGACAGCTCCGGGGATAAATACCCTTCAAAACTTGGGGTGCGCTTGTTTTACTAACTTGTGGTGTTTTCACCTTGGAGGTGGCTTTAAAAAAAACAAAACAAAAAAACAAGCATACCTCAAGTTTAAAAGCGCGAGTTCACCCAAAAATCAAAGTGTTTGTTTGTCTCTAAAATTTCTGCCTCCACCTTAAAACGATGGAGGTGAGTGGAGTTTAGTTTGTGGTGCTCACAGCGTTTAAAATGTTTATTTAAAGAATCAGCAGGAACCTTTCTTTCGTAGCCGCTCTGGTAAACCACAGACCTCAACGAGAACTCGTTTTTTAGTCCTTTAAATACTTTGTGCACCACAAACAGCGTGGAGGAGGTGGCAGAAACCTCAGAGACAGATTCCTCAACACAAACATCTGCAGAGTTGGACGTTAAAGTAAAATTTGGGTGAACCAACACTTTGTTTGTCCTCATCGGCATCGTCTCAAATTCACATATTTCTCCCCGGAGCTGCATTTTACATTCTACTGTTCATACTACTGTACGTGCTGCATACTACCTTACCAGGTCAGATTCCACCTTAACCTGTCTCCATGCCAACCACCAAGGAGCCAGTTGCACGGCAACCGGCTTCCGCCACAACAAAAAACCAACCTACCAACCAACCATCTTCCTCAACCTGCCGAGGCCACGCCCACCTGACTATGATCGTTCCATAGAAGAAGAGATAGAGGAAGAGAGAGAGGATAGGAAGGAAGGAAAGGAAAGGAAGGAAGGAGGGATGAAAGAGACGTAGTTGTGATTCTCAGGGTGTCTTATTATTAATCTACTGTTCAGTCTGTTCTCCGGTCTCTCACTGGTGTCCTGTCGCCCCTAACTGAGCCCAAAGACGATCATGTCCCTCCACGAGAAATTCCTTGTACAACTGATTGACGACTGACCAATTCCTCTCCATCAGTTGATTGATAGTATTGATTGACCAATTCTCTTGAGAGATGCTACACAGCCAGCCAGCCAGCCAGTCAGTCAGTCAGTCAGGTGAAATGAAGCTAGGCACTGTAACTAATGTTTACAACCCAAATGAGACCAACAACGCTGTTGAAAGAATGTCTAGGACTTAAAAAAACACACAAAAAAAAAAAACAAGAGAGAGAGAGACAAATCTCTGAAGAGTACTTATTTCTAAATGATGGAACTTTTCGCTTACTTTCTATGTGACATGAGGTAATGTAATTTTTTTCAATCATTGCATGTGACTATTTTGATTTGCAATGAAACTGTTAGAATGGATGGTACATTTGTGACGTCAGTGCAACGTTGAGACACCGATGCTAGAAATCAATGTCGGTGTCTTATAACAGTGTTTTCATGTCGCCGTGAGGAGTGCTTATGGACCAATGAATGCTAAATGTGTGACCATACAAAGCTGTAAAGGTTTTGTTTATTTGTACATGGTTATGGGTAAAATAAACCATTGAAGCAAATTAACATCTTTAGTCTTAAGGAGTAAGCCCTCACACGTTTGTCTGTAAAGTCAGTACCAGGAAAGCTTTGGATAAAGCGCTAGATACACTGTCCTGAGGTAAGTTGGACCCAACATGGCTCCTGGTAACGCGCTCCCGTCCAGATACTCGGAGCGTTTCTAGGAGGGCTCGATGTAACGTGTTAGGGAAGGTGAAGAATTAAAGACAATCAGGGTTTGATCCACTTTCACACATCACACCACCCTCCCTACGACAGGCATCACAGTTAAGAAGGGGTGGGGGTTCAACTCTCTGACATCTATCCATCTCCTCCTGTGCACCAGAGTCATCCGATCAACAAACACCTGCACCCCCGCATCCAACCATGATTCCACAAACCAGCCAATCAGCTCCTCCTGTGACCTCTGGCCAAAAATCGTCTCCGCCCTCCTCCATGCCATCGGCTAAGCGACTAAGTGGCTTTTTGAGCTGTTGTTGCAAAGCCCCCTGGGAAATGGAGTCACAGTTTCACAGCATGGTCCGACCAACCTCTTGTCACTCTCCTCCCACACACACCTTTCTCCATACGCCACTAAAGAAGTTCCTCCGGCTTCCTCCAGCAAGAAGGTCACAGCGTTCTGTGGTGTTTTTCATAGTGTGTCTGATAGCGTGCACGATGTTACACACTCCTGATCGGTTCAGTCGCTGCAGACAAACAAACAAACGCAGGCAGCTAAACATAAACGCATGTTTCATATTTACAAGGTTGTCACAAAGTCTAAACACACTCACAAACTGTGACCATGTTTTACACACCGTGTCGAGCAGATTGGACATTTTTCTTTTGTTGGAGGCTGAAAGAAGCAGAAACAATCTCATTGGTTGATTTAAACTCTGAACGAGCCAGCGACAGGTAGGAGGTAGAGGAGCGGTCGGCAAACAGCGATCCGATGTGAAACGTTCCCGTGTTGCACTGCATTAAATCAGCTTCAAACGTCTGCTGTGAACATAACAAGTTAATGCCAAAGTCTTTTAATGATCCAATAAAATGACATGAGTTTATTATCTAACAGTAAATACAGCCACATGGAGCGTTAATAGAAACTACACAGTGCCTTCTCCTTTAGCAGATCATAATGCACCATGGACTGTTAACCCAGCACAGCTATACTCTAATGGACAACTGGACAGTGCAGTAAATGCCAGTAATGTGACAGAAGTAGATGTGCATCGGGAGCAGAACACAAATCCAGAGCTGAGCCTGAGGACGAGGGTGACTCGGCAAACACTGATTTATATTTTACACCTTTGATGAGTTTTGGTGTATAAAAAGCAGCTTTAGCCTCCCTCACGTATTATTCAGGTCTAATGATCGGCCTCTTGAGCTCCACAGTTGGTATCAGCGGTGATCGCTGAGTCAGCTCTCTCCTGTGAAATGAGCGTCTCTCATTTTAACATCTCAATCACAGCTGAACTACAAATCTACACGAGGCTGCAGATAAATGCTGATTCGCATAGCTAACCAGGCCGATGACCTCTAACTGCTGTCGTCACATTACCTTTTATTTCCTGTTCACATATTTCGTATTAATTGAACCAATGAGATTATTTCTGCCTCCCCGTCAAACTCTTGTCTCGGTGTATCGGAAACTCTGCTCAACCTTTTCTCCTCTTCTGAACAATGGTTCCAAAATTGGCCGCAGAGATGTGCTCCAGTGTTGTGATGAATATTAATGTGCCTTAGATCAGCTCCCAAAGGTGTTGTAGGTTGTGTCAGAACCACAAAGTCCTCTGAGGATACAGGAGGTAAGTTGCTCAGAGTGGTTTCATAACCTACAGTTAGAGAGGTTAAAAGGTATTTTTGTTTAAGAACGTGAGTGAAAAACCTCACGTAGAGATAGAAACATGATGGATCTAAAGAACTGACAGAAGATGCTGCTGTTTGCATCTTTTCCAAACTCCTGTGCATTAAGCAGGGAGCGATCAGAGCTGGACCGTGCCTGTGCAAGGACGATAAAGTTAGATTTAAAAGGTGCTCTCTGAAAGGAGGTCAGATCACTGAAACAATAAACGCTGCTGCAGAATAAAGTCAAGGAGAGCAAGACAGCCCTCAGCTCTGCAACAAACCTCGTCCACTCGGCTATGAAACATCATTAAAATATTCTCTAGATTTCAGTCTTGAATGTACGAGATACATTAAACACTTTTATCATATTTAACTAAATGTGCCATACAATAATAATTCTTCAAGGTGTATTTCAGTCACTGTTGCCCTACTTTCTTTGCAGACAGCTGCGTGAGCCGCAGAGGAGCCGATGTGACAGCTACCATGATAAACTAGCCAACATATAGACCACAGACTCCTCTGAATCTAGGGCGCTCACGCTACGACTATTGGCGCTCAGCTGCCGCAGCGATTACCTGTCGCCACAAACAGTCAGAGTAAAATCAAATATTTTGGCTGGTTACTTCTTCAGCTCATGCTAGCTACTTTTCCGTCTCTGTCAGCGTTAACGAAGCACCTGCGACTGCTAACAGCGCAGCTCTCCTCTCAGAGGCTGCACATTGATTTCCTTCCCTCCTTCCTCATCTGTTCTTCTCACTTTTTCTTTTTCTTTTTGCATGCTAGTTCCCTCGTTCATCTGAACTCTAAGAATAGATCTCAGCAAAGCCCCAAAGGAGACGTTCACAGGAATTCCCAGGATGTTCCTGTGAAGTCTGGCAGAAGTAGGAATGAAGATAAATCGGATAGCGGAGAAACAGTTCCTCAATTGCAGCCTGTATCCCAACACTGAGCCGTTACAGGCGTTGGACCATATTTCCCAGTTTTCCCACTGGGATTTAAGGCTGTGGCCTTGTTTCTGAGGATTAATGTGGACGTTCACGGCGGCACCTTTTGTAAGTAGGCCAGCACCGAATGTTTGAGTCGTCCACCTGCAGGTTTGGAGAGTCTCTGAACTAAACCAAAGGCTGCAACAAGCAAAGAAAATCATACCGCACTGTAACAGTGCAGGTACGACAAACTAGTGCACAGTGTTACAAAAAAAAATTAACTACAATGTATGCAGGCATAAAAGAACCTAGAGAGCATGAGAGCGAATTATTTATGTGGTGGGACCGTGCATACTGCCAGCGCTTCGCCCTCACTGTCCCCGGGGAAGATCCTGTTTACAGCCGGCATGCGAGGCTTCAGTGAAATGTCAGCATCTCCTCTAAACTGTGCATTAATAACTCATATAAATTAGCGATTAATGAATCCCACAGATTAAATCATGTCATAAAGAAACTAAACTCACGCTGGAGGGAGGAGGGACCCGTCAGTAGATCTAGTTATCTGATGTCCAGCTCGTGTTGTTGGATGAATCTGGGTTTATCATGTAAAGAGAACATCGCAAAAGAAAGAAGTGATGCTGGACGCTGAAATATAAAACTAAGGTGCTCTCAAATTATTTTGCAAGTCCAGGATAACTTGATGTGGCTTGCTTCTCTTTGCCCTTCCTGTAGCAGCACTCTGAGCTTATACGCTGCAAAAACTTTGAGTAAATGCAGGATCAAATATATTTATCTCGTCATCTTGCACATAACTCCCACCTGTTAAACTCTGTGCTCACTTACAGCTGAAACAGACACGGCTAAGGTCATGAGGTTGTTACCCTGGGGTCAAACATACGACACGTGAGTCCTGTGTGATTAAAGAAAACACACATCATCTCACACAGAGGTTTTTTTTTGCAGATCTGTGCTTTTCTGTCCAACAACTGTGAAACATTTCCACTGAAGCAACGATACTACCTTAACAAGACGAATCTCCATCATTAAAGTTCACAGCAATCGACCAAATAGTGCCCGCCACTCCTCCTCGCCCTGCTTCAGCTTTCTTTCTGTATTTATCCGTCGTCCCTCCCTTCTTCCTCTCCACCAGCCCGTCTTACTCTCCGGTAAAAGAGTGGTGGAGTTTATGCCAGCAGATGTTTTGAATGGAAAAGATACACGATCACTTAATCCTTGGCAATTCACATGCTGAGCAACGCAGTCTGATTGTAAGAAGGGAGCTTCGCTTGAAGGGTTTCTGTCCAAAACAAATTAAAACGACGAATCTGAAACATGTAACTCAGACGACATTATGATGTCACCTTAAATCCAACGTGCTGTACATGAAATGTTTGATTTCTGCCCTGCAGGTCTGTTTAAGAACAGAGCGGAGGGAGATTAAAATAACGATACATGATTTGATGCCGCTCTCTGAATTCCTCTTCTCCGTGTTTAAACTCTTTTGTTGGGCTGTTACAGGATCAGCAGAGCTTCACTTTGAGTCATCATGAGAAAAATATGTTGTTGCACGAACGGACGACGTCTTCTCCCTTTTTGTTTCCCTTTTTGGAAAAACATGGAACGTATTTAAACACCAGCAAAGACGAACAAATGATGAATTTTATCATTTTGGAATAAAAACCCTTCAAGTGCAATAAAGAAGATCTGAGATATTTTAGAGACAAACTGAGAGAAATGTTTTCTAACGCAACACGTTTTATACGAAATGTAAACTTTGATTCTCTCAGAGTTTAACGAGATATTGGCTTTTAAGAAATAGAGTGTTTGTAAGTTAAATTTTAAATTGAAATGAATATTTTTGGCAAATTTGTAGTAAATAAAAGAGCTTCGTTTTAAAGGTCATTCTGATTGTTTGTGTGTCGACAGACAGATTTGAACAAAGAAGTTAAACTCACAGAAATTTAAGTGATCTGAAGATTTAAAGTTACTTCCTGTCTTCAATCTGAACTCGTTTCATCTCCTGACAGACAAAGAAATATTATTATATATTCAAAGTGACCTCAAAACACTTGTTACACACAGAAATCTGATCAGATCACAGTTTCATGTTAGACACATTCAGAAATCTTTGGATCCTAATATTTATTTTAAATCGCTCATCATCGTCTTTCATCCATAATTCCTCTCTGATTCACCGAACAGTCAGCTGAGCTAAATAATGAACAATGATTGTACTTTTTGTATGCTGTTTGTTCTGCTGTGATAACATTTCTAACTCAAACTTACAGATATACGTTCATCTGACATTAATCTAACTCCTAGATGTTCCCAAAAGACATTTGAGATTCATTGAATGTTTATTATGTGTAAAAAAATAATAATAATAATATATAGACCAGAAGTTCTATTAACTGCATTGCAAAAGCTGTGATTTTAAAAAGCACTGTAGCGTGTAGAGTGATTTCTTTATCAATTTTATGGTACATAATATGTTCTGCAATCTTGCAGCTTTTGTTCCTCTTCTTTTGTTTTTGTTCTGGAGCCTATGCTTTAATAAATACATTTTCTACGGTACAAAAAGGGAAGCCTACGCAGTGCTTGATGTGTCTGACTGGTGTTGCCTGGAGGTGGCGGCAAAAACCAGAAACGCTGAAAAAGTTCTGCTCCCTTCTTCTCTGGTGTCTTTTTTTTTTTAATTTTTATTTACGACGACATAAAAATACAGTTTATCTACGTTTCTCCTCTCCGCCTCTTATTTCAGCACATGAAGCACTTTTACTGTGACTGTTTGTTGTGACTTCTTGTGACGTTTGCAGGAGAGAAAACGGAGCGTGTCGCACTGAAGGTAAGACGCATCCGGATGACCGCTAAGTAAAGTTTAATCAACAGATCCCTCAGCACTACAGAGCATTTTAGCATCTTTTAGCTCTTTGTTTTGGCTCAGTGCTGATGCTCTAAAAACTCACTGAGTGAGACAAAGTTAGTGGAAGTGCAGCATCTAGCAGCAAAATCGTTGGCGGAGACCAAAACGGAGCTGAAAGGAAGGTGGAATATTGGACTTACATTCATCAGGTGGACACAAACACAACCCTAGATGAATGCTAACCACGCTCTACTTCACCATATCAACTTTATATGATGATATTATTTAGTTTTGTGTTTACACGCTGCCCCCAAGAGGCCAAAAAATCCAACTGATGCAGCTTTAATGAGAGAAGTTAACTCCCAAAGAACATCCAGCAAGTTTATTTAGAGCCTAAACTAAAAGAACAAACACGATTTTTCAGAAATAATTCACACTTATGTCCATGACATGAACATTATTATGATATAAACGTGTCATTTCACAGAGAGTCAGAAAATGTTTCCCGCCCACACTTTTAAACACGCAGTGTAGTGCAGAGCAGGTTGAACTCTGATTTAAACAAGAAATCGTGTCGTGCTGCAGCTGAAGCAGAGAGCAAACCGGAGCTGCTGTGTGGGCTGACGAGGACAGATTAGCATAAGGCTATAGGCAGCTTCTATAGGTAATCTTATAAACACATAAACATGAGGCTGTGTGTGTGTGTGTGTGTGTGTGTGTGAGATCGCATGACGGGGAAGAGAAATTAGTATTGCATCCTTAAATTTGCATGTGTGTGTTTACAGATAGAGGCAAACACGTTTCCTTCACCAGCCAATCTGAGTGCAGCTACAGTAAAATAAAGAGTTATTTTATATTATTTGTTTTATGAATAAATAACCTTCTAATTATACAGAGCTGATTAATTAATGCAGCTCTCGGTTTATTAACGTAACAGTGCGATGAAACGTTTAATCTGCAGAGGAAACATTTTTCTCTTTAATGCTATTCATGAGTTGGGAAAGGCCGCGGCTCGACCTAATCTGTAAGTTTTAAACGTTACACAAACTGATTCATCTCCAGCAGATGAACTTAATGCTAATGATGCAGTGATTTCCCCACAGAAACTGATCCTGGGCCTGTTTCACATTTACATACTGCTCAGTTAGAAGACAGCGACCTGACACAGAGCAACAAAGAGCGTGCAGAGCGTCCAGATAAAAACGTGAAACTGTAGATTTATATTTGAGAATTCAGGGAAATTAATCAAACACAGCTGTCTCTGTTCATATTTAAAATCTACAGTGTTAATTAACACATTCTTAATTTTATTACATTTGAATCAGTTTTTTATCAATTATCACTTCAGAAATAGTTTGAAAGGACGCATCACATGTTGAGAGCTACAGTAATGATGATGATGATACAGAGCTGTAATATACAGTGACCTGTATGTTAGCATGTGTACGTTTAATTAAACTTTCTTCTGAATATTTAAATCTTTAAAAACAGAAATCAAATATAAACTTGGGCGCCGTCTGTACTCAAACAGCATAAAATAGTATTTTGTTTTGTTTGTTTTTCTCTGTTTTATTTATTTTTATTAGAATCATTATTATTACTACACAAGGACAAAATAAGAAATATTTATGCTCACATCATGACATGGCATGCAGTGGGGCAGCAGTCCACAGGAAGTCGTGATGCATTCATGGTGAAACAGTTTAAAACTTAAAGATTAAAATAGTTTTATTATGTGACTCAGATTTAACAGAAACACACAGAGAACTATTCACTACCATGATACTTAAAAGTATAAATAACAGTCACTGCATCAGTGTGACACTTTATTTTCATCAGAAGAAACAGGACGAAGCAGTTTAACAGGTTCTGAGTGCGGAGCCAGTCACAGGTATCGAGTGTCATGTGACGGCTACGTCCAAAGATTTTGATGTGACTTGGATCCAAACGTGTTTCTGAGACGTTTTGTGGCTCGATGTGCAGGATGTGTGATGTGCGTATAACTGCACTCCTCCAACACGTCCAAAGAACGGACATAAATACAAAAGCAGAGCAATAAATGCTGCTCAGACTACGAACATCATATATCTATACTGCTGCATGAATCCAACATTACAGCTCCTCATAGGCCAGATTTTGCATCACATTTGCGTCATGTCTGACGGGCTGTTTGTCGTTCGGATATGTGCATAGAAACAGTTTATACGTGTAGTTGTTCTATTTTTACAGTAACAACCTCTCTTCACTTCCTGGCTCTGCTTCACACAAACCCACCAGGACACATTAGTCTTTCCACATTTTATGAGGAACCAGCGGCTCTCCTCGCTCACATCCTGCACTCTGAAAACAAAGCGGTCCTTCAGAGGAGCTTTGGTCATTTCTTATGTTTGAAAAGTCATAAACGGTTGAATGTGCTGCTACGACGAGCCGATGGCTCTGAGCTCTCAATGGAAAAGTCACGAATACACCGAGTTAAATTAAAAATGTTTTCTCAATGTTTGTGGGGAAAACATTAAAGCAGAGAGAAGAACAGTAGTTTATGTTTTACAGTTTAGTTAGTCAGCAGAAAGATTAAAAACATGACAGACACAACTATATTTTATTTGTTTAAAGGTAACAGGTCACTAACTTTTGTTGCAGATTCATTATTTTTTTTAATATCTCTTAAAAATTGCTATTTTCTTATTTAATTATTGCACTAGCAAACTAAAGATCTAAAGACTAAAACATTAAAGTGACTTCATGGAATTTCCAAAAATGTCCAACTTTGGCACCTCCCAGTGGTGAAGAGCTGAAAAACAGCAGCAGTTTCTTGTTTTTAACATCAGAATCATTTGAAGATGTTAAATAAACATTATTTTTCTGCTATATCTGATGAGCTACAGTTGATATTTACCAACACAATCCTAACTGTAACCACGAAGCCTGTGAGTCCTCTAACAAAAACACTGAAGAGTTCATTTCCTCGCTCGGATATCAGAGGAAGCATCCACTGTTTTTATGACCTAACACTTCCTCTGTGTTAACCACAAGAACCACTCGCAGGTAGCGTTCAGAGTCGTTTTTAATCACAGTGTAGCCGCCTCTCGACACGTTCGGCTCTGCCCAGCAGGGTGGACCATGCACCTGTCTTTGAGACCCCCAGAACATCACGCGAGCTCTGATGGGAGACGTTAGACTTTCCGTGATGGATGGAAGTCAGCCAGAGAACAGAGAAAGCACAGCGCAGCGGCCCGACAGCCTCAGGCACAACTTCTTTCTCTCGCACTTAGTTTTATGATCAGCAGGTTAAAGACGTGATCGTTTGTTCGTCCGTCTGCTGCTCAGACATCACTGATGATCAAATTTTATCCAGACTTTGAGGAAGCATCGATCTCACTCCGACATTTTTGGAATTTTTCTGCTATTTTTGTTCTTAATAAACAAATTTATCATCTCAGAGACGGACTGCATCGATCCTGGAGAGAAACATGTTTAATCTTCAGAAAGAAGGACGAACAGACGCTGTTAGCTGCTTCAGAAGTTGTATGATGGATGGTGTGAAACTGGAGAGCAACAAAGAAGATGAAGTGAAAAGGTAAAATATGTTTTAGTTAAGAAAATATTCGATCAAAACTCATCTTAGGTTCCTCCGTCAACGTCCTCTTCGGTCTGTTCTCCTCTGTCATTATGTCCACAGAGGCTGCTGAGCTCAGTTATATTGCCCGCTTGTTCAGCTCCAGTTCTGGCACGACACCCGTCAGCATTCCCTGAAAACTTCCTCTAGCCTCTGGCACAAACACTAACACTCCCCCGGTGCTCTGAGCTCACAGACAACAAACTGAGCTAACATTAGCTAACAGCAGCTACAGTCGGCAGCAGTTTACTTCACTGTCCATCATAAACTCTGTAAATCACAGAGAGTTGAGAG
Organism: Miichthys miiuy; assembly: GCA_036365135.1. Lineage (NCBI taxonomy): Eukaryota > Metazoa > Chordata > Actinopteri > Sciaenidae > Miichthys > Miichthys miiuy. Next base: position 3,368,811 of record CM071607.1, on the reverse strand, counting down.
TTTTCCCCCTTTGCACACTTCCCCACTCAGCCTTCTGTCTTTCCTTCCTTCAGTCCTCATCCTTTCTGTTGCTTCCCTCCCGTCTCTTCGTCTTTCCTTGTTTCATCGTAAAAAGGAACAATGGAAGACGACAGAAGACAGAGAAGAAACATCAGGACTAAGTGGGATTTAGTGATTTGGTGAACTTGAAGTAACCTTGAATCTCTGCATTCCTGCACTCCGCTTTTATGTTATTATGGTCCCGGGTCATTTAATAACTGAATGATAATCTGATCAGCCTAAGTGCTCGGAAATAAAGAGGATGAAATGAAGCTTTCTTTATTCCTCCGGGCCAGACGGACGAGATTTAAAGGTTTCAATCCAAAATGCAACGAAGCAAAATTTCACTGGGGAGAAATTCATCGCCCGTTAGACGGAGAAATAAAAATCTATCATCAGAAATGTCAGGAACAGTAGGCAAGATTATAATAGCTTACAATTTACATCCATGTACCAACCGAGCGAGTCGGCAACCACCACGGAGAGTGTGGAGACGAAAACACAAACTGGATTAAACGTGATTGAAAGAAAACAAGACTAATTTGTTGTAGCAGTATAAAACTTGAAACATCTGAACAACACGCGGCGGTTTTACAGAAGTTTTGGTGCCATATTATTACTCAGCCTGGCACAGCGACTTCCTGGAGTCTCCGCTGGTTTCCTGGCTGATTCTCTGTGACAAAAAGACTCTTATAATGTCGAACTGTTCCTTTAAGTTGTCTGTAAGGTTGGTCTTAGAATATTAGTGGCCTTTAAACAAGATGCTTGCTCACATCAGAGGAGGACGTAGAAGGCTGTAATGACCTCTGCAGCTTCACTCACGTCAGCTGACGAGTCAGAAGGTTAGATGGTCCTGGTGCAGCACAAGTCACGCCTCTTAAATATAGACTGGAGAACATCACAGAGGTATATCAGAGGCCTATTTATTAACCACACGAATAATGCAAACATTGCACCTCGGCAGAGCTCACCTTTACAACTTTAGCTGGCAGTAAAATAACAAGAAATCAAACTTCTCTGATGAAAAACGTTTCAGCTAAAATTTATATATAATATGTAACGAATTCACGACTTTCTAGCCAGAATGCCAAGTTAAAAATATTGTCAATATGAATGTATATAATCAAAACATGACTTTAATGTTGAAGAAAACGTTGGTAAGATAATAGAGTCTGACAATCAAGAAGAGTGGGTGTCCAGACATGAGCCAGACAAACTGACAGCACCACGTTAGTGCTGCAATTAATTATTTTAATAACTGATTCATTTCTGCATCATAATAACAGTTCGGTCTCTGAAATGTCAGAAAATAAATAAAAATGCCAGCAGAGCACAGAGCGACGTCTTCAAACTACTTTACTTTGGAAGGAGAAGAAACCCGACAGACGATCAGAAGAGGGCCGGTCTGTGAGCTGCTGGGCTGATGGGGAAGTGTGAACAGGTGAGCAGGAGGGCGAGGAGGTCAGGTGATGGGGAAAGGCGGGAACACAGGGGTTACTGCAGGGCAGGTGAGAGTGTCAGGATCTTGTACAAGACTTGAAAATAAACTCAGAGCAGAGACAGTTAACTGACGAAGAAATGCGATCGTGCTGCTGCAAAAGAAACATGAAATGTAAATGTCCAGTTTGTGTGATGGATCGAGTGTTGGTTCAACATTTTCCTGCATTACTTTGCCAAAGCTGTCGGTGTCACGACCCCCACTGTAGTCTCATTAAAAAGAAATGATCAGCTGCAACGACTGAAGCCAGTCCAGCATGTTTTTGGTTGTGAGCCCTCGTGTGAACTCAGCGGTCTTTATCACCTTGTCCAGTGTCTGATTACAGCCCGTTTTATTTAATCTCAAAGCTTCCGCTGCCCCCTTTTGTTCTGGTTTGGACCTCTGCCTGTGTAAAATGTCTGTGCACAGTCCTGGAACATGGACAGCTGGCTCGGAAGATGAAATCATGCAACCACTTGTTGTAGAGGTCAGAGGTCGAGTCAGTGTACTCTGCTCCATGAAAATGGAAGTCTGGAGGAGCGGCGGCGTTTTCTGGGCGACGGTTGGAATACAAAGAGACTATTTATGCAACACACTCGGAGTCGGCTAATCCCCCTTTACATAAGTCAGCTTATGGAGCAACAGGCCTTCTCAAAACAGTCGACAAGTGTCAGTGTTACGGAGAGACGAGCTGGAAAATCCACAATTCATCAGACTGTAATAAAACAATCATCTAACCGTGTTCAGATCTTTTATATTAAAGGGAAGAGAAGGTAACAGTGACTGTTTGAAAGGGAGCAGCACGATGACTTTTATGCTGACCCATTTCTGTGAGTTACATAACAAATAGAGCACAGTCCCTTTTTGGATTACCGCAAACAGCACAGGGTTTTTTATACGTGGGATAGATGGAGGTCAGGGGATGTAGGAAAAAGGGTGAAATCAGTTTTACACACATTTTATCATCCAGCTTAAAAAGTAATTTGAATCAAATGCTTTTTATCTCACCAATTCTAGTCGTGAATCACCTCTCAGCAGAAATGTTGTGTATAACATTTTATTGCCACAACGTTCACTCACATGCAAATTCCAGATACGGTTTCCAGCAACTGGAATCTGTTCGCAACTTTGATGGTCTCCAAGGGGGAAAGCGGGATGAGAGAGAGTCCTCCACGCTCATCTTAAATCCCTCATGGAGACTTCTATGGGCGTTTGTGGGAGCGGACGCCACGCGATTCCCTCTGGAGTGAACCTGTTTTCCACCAGTGACGATGAAAACTGTGAGGAACCTTTAGAAGTCTGTCCACAGGGTCTCAACACAACATCAGACATACAGAAAGAAGTCATGTCAGGAGAGAACAAAGTGGACGACCAGACATCTATATGAAATCACACACGTTAAAACACTGAAGGCACAAAATATAAAGCAGACTTAATTAATTCATACACATAACCTCCTTTTACAGCTTTTATCCCAAACATGAACTCTCTGGAGTGAATTAGCAGACGAGCTAAACGAGACAGTCACACAGAGCAGCCGATTGGCTCCTGACGTACTCGTCTAGATGCTGTCCAGTGAAACTGAGGTGAGCTGCAGCGTCTGAACTCCACGTTTTTTGTTCGTTCTCCACGTGGCTTCACGCTGGGCCATTTTGACTGCCAGATTTTGTTCACTTACTCAGATTTGGTCTTTTTTGTGTGTGTGTGCTTTTACCGTTGAGTAGGCTGTGTTGTTAAATTGTTTCCGTTTGTTTTTATGATTGGGAGTCTGCAGAAGGTTTTGATGCAGCATCCATCAAAAACAGACAGCCGACAGAGCAGAGCCTCTGAAAACAAACTACGGTGCTTCAGGTGGAAGAACAAGCATCATCTAGAACATCCATGACGAGCCATGACGAGGACGGCACAGCCTAAAAGCATTGCAAGTGTGTCGGAAGAAACAAGCAGTATGGCTGATGTGATTTAAGCAATCGTCGGGTTAGTGTTAGAGGAAAAACTTGAACTGTTCTTAAGTCAGATAGTTTGATGGTAAAATTAAAAGATCATTTCAACAAAACTCAGTTATAGTGGAGCAGCTGAGCAGGTAAACCACAGCAACTTTAGCAACTTTAGCAACTCTCTTTCGGTCCCGACCCAAAGGCGAGGAAAGAATATGTACGTAACGCTCCGCTTCATTCATCAAAAAGTGGCTGACTGCGTGTCGTTTGGAGCAGGTAGTGTACAGTTGGGTTGTCAGACTTTGTTCACAGCTGCAGCTGGAAATGAGATTGATGAGATTGGTGGGCAGCTTCAAAGCTCCGTCCAGCTGAGGGGAACCGCAGAGTCGGGTGATAATGCTCTGTTGACATCTCTCACATCACACGTGGTCGCCTGATCCGTCGTTAACGTAATGTATTTATTGGCACGGCCTTAATAAAAGTAAACAGTTCACATTATTTATACTTCATCATTAATTTCTAATCATCACATGATGGAGGGTGAACAAGAGGAGCAGGAATAGTTTCTCTGCCTCACATCTGGTTTCCACAACAGAAGAGCCAACGACAGTCAGGAATTTTGCTCTTCACCAATATCAAACAATACGTTTTTGGAGAGAATTTACTTTTTGGATCGTACCTGGGATCACACTCAACACAGCGGATAAAAAAAAAAAGCTGTGTGAGTTAAAGATTCTTGCAACTGAAGCTACATTGCTGGAGCTTGTCTCTGTGAGGGGAAAGTGTTATTAATCTACTTTGCCTGACATAACTGTTTCCAATGAACAATCCCGCGAAGCCAAACCCTTCGTCTCGAGGACTCTGGGCAGAAGGGCTCGTCTGCCTCAACCCGCAGGCAGATGGCAGCCCAGCAGGACTTCAGGCCCTCCTCCGACGGCCAATTCATCTCTGATCCAGCAGCCTGAACTCTGACCTAAGTCTAAATGAGGGCTCGCACACACAAGGCACTCTGGGAAGGCGGCCCTGCGAGTCATGATGAGACGGGAGGCTCGGAAATGGAAACACATGGTATTTACTGTCCAGTGAGCTGTTAGGAAAGGACACTTCCAGGATGAGACCGACAAGAATTCAAAGTAAAGAATGTAACCTTCATATTGCCAGGGCTCTTTTTAAGGACTTACTGAATCTGAAGGCGAGGGACAAGACTTTGGTGTTGGAAGCTGTTCTAGTTTCCATTCTGGTCGGCTGAGCATATTGACCAATCACATTTGACTGGTGGAGAGCAAAAGAGGCGGATCATGAGGTGCAGAATTGCTGTCTCAGCTCCTCCTTCACCCCTTGTTGGGGTGAAGGAGGAGCTGAGCCTGAAGGTGAAGGTGAAGTGGTCGATCTAATCTTCACCTGTGGTGGAGCTCAGACATCCAGAAGGAGCCCAGCTTGAATCGTGGTGATCATCTGGTTAGGATGGCTCCTGAACGCCTCCTTTTCGATGTTTCCTGGACTAAAGGAGAAACCGGCGCCGTCCCAGAACACCTTGGAGGAATCTGGCCTGGTAACACCTCAGCGTTCACCCCAACAGCTGCTGCTGAGCATGCTGCCAAACATATATGTATGGATGGACGACAAATAGACTTAGACTATGTTAAAGTACTGTAGCTCTAATGTTATAAAGTTCACTGTCAGCAGTTTATATGGAAGCAATCATTTTACAACAGGGTCATTTCACGCCAAAGAATGTCGATCCAGATGAGATTCGACTATTTATTTTACTTGAAAAACTTAAAAATGTCAACACGAATAAAATGTCCCTGACTCCGAAATTTATTCTGCAGCTAAATTTAAATTTATCCTTTTATTATGTTATCAATAAGACATTCATCAATCAGTTTTTTATCCAAAAAAGTGGTGAACGTCTAGTTGAAGGTCTGTAATTTCCTTTGGAAGTTTCCAAGAAATATTTATGTGGCACAAAAAGAAATGTTTGGTCAGTTCAGACGTGAGTTTAAATGTAGCTTTCCTTTTTTACGGAAACTGTCCGGCCTCCCTGTAATTAGTGCCAAAGTGCACAGCTCATTCCAGGAAACTATCGAAGGGATTGTTGGGTAATTATTTGAAGTGAAGGGCCTGTTCAATAAAGCGTCACAACACCTCACCGCGACATCGAGTCATCGCACCCAGGTGTCTCGTAGACAATTAAAACTGAATTTGGTTTATGCGAACAGCAGCCACGATGTGACGGTGAGAAAGAGTTCCCAAACACAAAATATAAGCAACATTTCTGATTGTAAAACATCCACCGGCTCTGAACGGGGGAGTTTTATTATAACTTCAATGGTTTTCATGCATTAACCAAACTGTAATTTAAATGCAGAGCAGCTTCTAACAGTAAAACATCAGCACTTCAAACGTCTGTGTTTGAAACTGAAATGTGTCAAACCACGAGGGAAGCTGAGCTTTTATGGTACCAGGTGTTGATTCTGAAGAAGATTTAAGGATTAAAAGTTAAAAAAATAAATAAAAAGGGAAGATTAATCTAACGTTTTCTACTTTTTTCATTTCCATCTCTTGTTTTTTCATAAATCCCATACAGGTTACGCCTCCGCTCGGCTAACAGAGAGCAGCACAGGCTCAAGGTCAAGTGAAGGACGTCTTTTGTCGCCGCCTCTGACTGAGACCAAACCTGCTCACACTCACATAGAAACACACAGGGCTGTGCATTCTTGCAAAAACATACACACACCCACATACATATGCTGAATATACACACACACACACACCAACAAACTGAACAAAACCACCTCTCATTGCTCATTGTCGGTCTTCCAGGCTTTAATAAACCAGGACTCTGAAAAAGCTTTCGGGATATCGAGCGGTCCAAACAATGGGGGGAAATGGCATTGGGGTTTCCATGGCAACTGCTGCAAGCTGCTAAGAGGGCTGCTTTGAAAACATATGTCAGACTTGACTGGTCTGTTCACAGTGAGCCTAGCAACAGATTCTCTGTGCAGCCTATCACACTGTCTCGCACAGCGCTCACTGTTCTAACATTTGACTTGCTGTCTGTCAGTGGTCTGAAATGAAAAAATACCCCCATTACTGCAAGATGGAATAAAAAAAAGACAGAGAAGAAGACAACTTTAAACCTCCTGACTGTGAAAAAAACAGAAATGTTTGTGTGCCAAATATTTTGCTGAAAGGATTTTTTTTGTTTTCCCTTTTTCCAACTTTTAAAGATTTTACTGCAGAGAGAGAGAGAACGAGCGACGGAGCCGCAAAGCCTAAAATCCATAACAGCTAATCTCTGCCTCACAAAAGACAAACACCCAACACTCACAGAGCACCAAAATATTATCTCCAACTTCCTTATATTGAGTAACAAACGTCACACTCCTCACAAGGCTTAATAATCCAGACGATTTGACAGGTGTGAGTCAGAGAGCTTCACCTGGATTCTGCTGGAGATCCTCATGGAGCTCAAACTGTGAAATAATTGGTCAGTAGACTGAAAGAAAATTAATAATTCATGATTCTTTGAAGTCAAACATGCCAAACATCTCTCTGTTTTATGTTTGTAAGTATATTTCCTGACACACGAGCTGTTCAGCGTCTGACTTTGACTTAAAGCATTGTCCCAGTGTATGTTTTCATCTGTTCTTTATTATTTTTATCTCGTCCTTTTTGTAGCTTATTCATCAATTATTTACAGACTTTTCCACATTTAGCTCGCTTGCATCATTTATCTGTATGTTTCGTTGTATGTAAAGTTGCTCTAAACGAATTGCCCTCAGTGGGATGAGTTAATAAAGTTGTTTGTTGTTGAATTTTCACAGGTGTTTTTTGTCCATTTAGGACAAACACTGACATATTATTTTTCATAGCTGATATTTACTCTCTTTTTAGCTCTGTTTTGGTCTCCACCAGCTCTTGAAGGATAAATGTCTCTTTAGCAGCTAAATGCTAAAAACTTTTCGAAACTTAACGGCTCATTTGTGGTCCAGAAAGCCAAAACAAGGAACTGAAAGACGCTACAAAGGTGTGTACAGCTGAGGGGAGCTGTGGTCCTGCAGGTAAAACAACAAATTGTCAATGTTTCTGATATTATAATAAAAATAATCGTTAGTCACAGCCGTTGTTTTTAATCATGAAAAGTTGCTCACGTTGCCGCTGTGTTTGACACCTGTGTGACAGCTGCTTCTTCTTCTTCTTCTTTCTTTATGTGGTTGAATTTCTGTTCGTCGCTGCAGAGGTGGTGGGTGGGTTGTACAAGCAGCAGCTCAGTGCCATATCACTGCCACACAATGTGAAGAGCAGCGAGGAGGAGGGTAGGAAGAAGGAACGAGAGAGAGACATATGAAAATAGATGAGAGGGGAAATATGGGGAGAGGGAGGAATTGGAAAACAGGGAGGGAGGTTGATGAGGGGGGAGGAAGAGAAGAGAGAGATGCGTCATAGCAAACATTAGTATGCAATCAAGTTGCTGGTGCGGTAAGGATTGTCGTCGTCTGTTGACGGCTGCCGCAGACTTTCAAATCTACACTGCAATGTCGCACACACACACACACACACACACTGCTCAGTGACACCACCACACACAAACAACAGCACTTCTTTCTGCTGCCTCCATTGTCTGCGAGAAAATAAAGGAGGAGAAAAGAATTACCATTTTCATGTCAGTCTGTGCAGAAGAGCCGCATATATCCAGTTATTGATCCATGTCACACTTTCAGTTTCAGCAGAGGGGCTTATTAGAGGGCTGGAGCTGTAAATGACACACACACACACACACACACACACACACACAGTAAAGAGCAGTGGATACTCTCATCAGGATGGCCTCTTACAATAAGATGATTTAATTAGGGAAGAGGGAGGAGAAAGAGAAAGAGAGGCTCATGTAAAGGAATGAAGATAGATAGACAGATAATTAGACAGATTAATTGGTTTTCCTGTCGGTGCCGGCACAAACGAAGCTGTTGAGGTGTGTGTTTTTGTTTTTTTGTTCTTGAAGAGAAGAAGTGAAGTGAAAATGTAAAAACCGGCGAGCGGAGCAGGAAGCTGAGAAGCTACAGGAGAGTTTCAGTTTCTCTGCGGCAGATTTTTAGGCTCGAGCCCTTTGTGATGTTTGTTCTTTCAACAGCATGCCTGAAGAGTGTGTGTGTGTGTGTGTGTGTGTGTGTGTGTATGGGGGAGGGGAGGGGGACTGTAAGACATTGATGAGCTGCACTCTCTCTCTCTCTCTCTCTCTCTCTCTCCATCGCCGTGGTCCTTGGCAGGTCCACGTTGCCATGACAATGCTCACATTGCCGCAGGCTGGCTGGAGCGAGGCGCGCTGGTTGAAAAGGAAAGCAAGAGAGAGAGAGAGAGAGAGGGATGACTGCAGAGGGAGGGGAGGGCAGGCGAAAATTGGCTCTCCAATTCATTACCCCCACAACACCACCCACCCACCTCTCCACAACACCACCTCCCCCACACCAGCACACCCCATCCCATCCCATCCCATCCCATCCCATCATCCCTCCCTCCCCCTCCAAATCTTATCATTGGCATCGGCTCGGCTGGGCCGTGGAAAGGCCTCTGCTCTGCTCAGTAGTCTGAACACGTTGGATCCAAACTTAAGACTGCATTTATTATTCATCCTCCTCCTCCTCCTCCTCGGCAGACAGCACAGCAGCCTAACGCCCAGCTACACACACACACACACACACACACACAAAGAAGCTGCACTGGGACCAGACAGCAAGAAGCTACACGATGTACTACACAGAGCTCTATATTGCATCATTCTATTACCTTTGGATAGTCTAATGCATTACAGCGGAGGCAGGTGTAAGATTTCTGTCTGTAGATTAAAGTGACTAACAGGAAGAGCTCGCGTTTGACCTCTGTGACTTCACGGTTCAGCCTCTGCATGCTCGACGACTCACGAGACTGGACACATACTGTTCATGGCAGTGAGCTGCGCTGAAGCATCTGAAAGTTGTTCCTTTAGCTTTGAGGATTCATCTTGTAATCTGATAATAAAAACAGAGTCCTCCTTTAATCCCTGTCTGCTCCACATACTCGCAGCTTCCTTCAGTCAGATGTCACACTGCGCTCCTCAGACATGAACCTGCCTCGCTGCCTGAGCTGAGCTTTGACCTCCGGACCGCTCAGCCGCTGCAGCGAGCGCTAACAGTGGCGCATTCAGGAGGTTGCTAAGATACAGTATGGCTGACCAAGTCTGAATCCCACCATGAACCTGAACAAGCAGAGGCTCCCTTCCTCTTCCTCTTCTGCTTATCGTCTTGCTTCTGTCTCAATTAACGAATCAAGAAAACAAAAACGATTCTGTGTGTTGAGGCTTTTCATTTTAGATGTAGAAGTATTTTCACAGAGATCAGTCAGAGGCCTCCCCGCAGAGCTCGAACGTCGCTGCATCTTCATAACTACATTATTGTTTTGTGTCCACTGCCGCTCCACCAAGGATGCATCAGGAATAATGATGCCATCAGAGCTCCGTCGGGGGCAGAACGCATTTTCACAATTCACTTAATGACCGACGGAGGCACGCATTATATTTTAACGGGTTAGAAACATTACGATGCTCGCTCAAGTGTTGCTTAAGATTAATACCGGCTTTTATCACCGCACATAAGTGCACAGATAAAACACTCACCCCTCGCCCTGTTTATTCATTATATGTCTGAATGGATGTTTATCCCACACAGAGGTCCTCTGTGCACGCTCATGGACTCACACACTTTGACTCTATTTAGCTGTCTTTACATAATAATTCAACAATTCTGATTTTATTCAGAATTAAAGAGTGAAGACTCTTTTATCAAACTGCATGTGAAATGTCAAACTCTCTTTTTGGTCATAACGAATATATCATGGTGAAAAACAGGCGGGGCTGCAAACACAAGCTTGCTTAGCCAATCTGCTAGCGTTACAACTCCACATTATTGCTCCAGTGCTCACAATCCAGCAACAAAAGGCAACAATCAATAGATCTGGAGGTTACTTCCTCCCTCGATGCCGAGCCTCACTCTTCCAGAGGTCAAAGTCCGGTCTGACTGAACTCTGGGTGACGCAAACAAGGTAAAAGGAAACATCACTTTGTTCCCAAATGAATTTTTATCTAAAAAACGAGTCCTCCGCGGTGATGTGTGCCTCGTCGATCTGTTTGTTTACACTCTCCACTTAAAGATGGAGCATCCTCCACAGCTGTAGGTGTGACTACATGTGAAGTGACACTGCAGTGAAGTGCTGCTGGAGGGGAAGGACAGGTTTGGGAAAGAGCCGTAATGATTCACCTTACATAATCAGGCTGATGTGATTAGATGTCTTCCTCCCGCTCTGCTGCTGCACTCGGCGTCTAATTCATTGCATTTTTCAGACACACACACACACGCAGACTATCCTTTTAAACCTTCATATATGTGAGGACATGAACGAGCAGACTCAGGAGAACGTGTTCACACACTGCATGCTTCATTCTTCTGGAGAAGTTGTGGTTAAGTGCCCTGCTCAAGAGCTCTTCAGCAGACATTGTTAAGGAAGCAGAGACCAGTACCCACATTCTCCCCAGCAGGTGTGTGAATTTGACCTCCTGGTCTTGCTCTCTACAAAGAAGCCAATTATTTTTTCATCCCCTGGAAACAAATGTAGTGCAGGAGGTGTAAATGATGGCCGAGTCAGAGCGAAACACACCGAGAAGGGCGGTAATGGCCGAGAGAGCCGATGGGGAGTTTAAATTCTGTGAAACCATGCTCCGTATTTGACATTAAATTTGGCTAAATGTGACAGAGATTACAACCTGACACATCCTCTTAACCACACTGCTGCACACACACACACACACACACACACACAACTAATGATGCAACCACAATGAAAGATTCAGAAAACTGCAGAAACTACAAGATCCATAAATGTTTCTCTGCTACAGACCCGGCCGATCAGCTCGTGCTTTATTCAGCTCATACAGTAATCTACAGGAGCAATGAGTGTGTGTTTCACTGCCTTACACACTGTGTAATGGTCGTCATACAGCCTGCAGGGGGTTGATGGGTTGTTACCATGAATACCAGCTCTTCAGTGACCACTTAAAGGTCCAGTGTGGAAGATTTATGGAGCTCTGGCTGTTTTATTTTGTGCATAATCACCTAAAAAATCAGAATAATTTTGTTTTTGTTGCCTCAGAATGAGACTTTTTTATCTACAGACACTGCAGGTCATCTCTCACAGAGTCCGACATGTTTCTACAGCAGCCCAGAATGGACAAACTAAACACTGGCTCTAGATAAGGCCGTTCAACCTCCTTTAAAACCTGTTTAAAGAGCCATCTTTTTTCTTCTATCTGTCTCCTTTAATTGAATATATTTCTTGTTGGGTCCTGGTGTAGGACCAAGCAGCAGCCATGACTGTCTGAGAGGTCAGACAGCAGCACAAAGACACGAACAAGCTTCAACTCTCTTCTCCAAACAGACTCTGACTCATTCTAATTACGGAGATGAGAAAGGCAGAGAGGTCTGAGGTTAAAGATTACCGATGAATATTAGGTTGTTTGTGCTGTTACACATTTGTTAATACCGGCTGAGCTTTAGTAACAAACAAAGCTGATCTAACTGTGTGCCGACCATGCATTTGATTACGGGTCAGGTCAGGTCTGCAACTGATTTAGAGATACAGTAATTGCGGTTAATGGAACAGATCTGGAACAAATCTTTGAGGGTGCAAAACTCCAAATAAAGCTCGCTGCACTGAAATCAGTGGAAACAGTTTGTTCCTTTGAGAATAAAAACGTTCCATTAGCGAGTTAAAACGTCTTAAAGAGACATTTTTAGTGGCATTGGCTCGACTGACAGGTGTGTCGTGTCCCGTTTGCCTTAATGAGGATCTCCTTGATTTAAAATGGACACACAACTATCTATTAAAACCAATGAGAAATCATGCAGAGAGTGTCAAGCTCTCAAGAAATGTCTAAAGGAAGCACGTTAAGAAGATTTAGCCAACAGAGTAAAAATCATTTTTCATTTCACTGACTTTCAGCTCAGGCACACACACACACACACACATTTTCAGTTATGCATCCTCTGGCTCTGAAGCTCAAACACACACACACACACATTCAACATACCTGTGAAGATACACAGAAATCTGGCATGATGTGACTCACAGGGAAATCCAACATCTGGCATCGGGGGCTCTGCCTGGCAAACCAAGAAAACAAAGTCCAATTCAGTGAGCGGAGAGTCATTTCACAAATTCTCTTTAATATGTCGAGGTTTCATTTTTTTAACTTGGACATGATTTTCGGATCCAGTTGACCTCTGAGAAGGAGTGATACTGTGAATGCATACGTGAGGCTGGATCAATAAAGCCTTGCAGCATGTGCAGAGGGTTACTACAGATGGTGAGAGTGTGATAGCGCCAGAGGTGCCTGAGCTCATTAACAAACAGGACCATACTCCAGTGCAGAGCAGGCAGAGAGGGGGAGCAGTGAAGGGAGGAAGCAGTGAGGAGGGAGGAGGGGGGAGGATGCAGAGCCTGGACGGAGATTTTTCACCTGAGTGTCACCGAGATCTGATGATTCGCTGCCCTCAGAAAATGGAAAAATTATAAATCCTTTCTTTGTGCGCGTCTGGACAGCGACACAAGAGCCGCGTCACGTTAGTGAAAATAAATGGTAGCATGTAAATAAAAAGCTCAGAGCTGCTTCAGAGGCTGCAGGTTGGTGCTCCACACAGGAAACAGGCTGGACTGTGGCGCCATCTCCCTGTCACAGCTACTCATTTCTCTGACGCACTTAGCTGAAAGGAATTTCTGCTGGCCATGGGTACGCAGAGATTTATAGACTTGGGATCAACCACTATAGGTTCTGGATGCCAATATTTTGTGCTGACCTGCAGCTTTTTTCAAACATGACTTTTAGTATGCCAACAGATTATGGCCACGAAGGGTTTCCTGCATAGTATGAGTCATGGCAGAGTTGGAAAAGCCACTGAAAAGATCATAAAGATCATCATGAAACTCTGCACTGGACCCGCTTAATGCAAGGCCGACATACAAAACACTTCACTGGTTTTAACGTGCAAAGTTTTCAACAGTTTCAACAGACTCTCAAACTTTCCACCGCAGAAGAAGCGCTGACATGACGGTCACTAAATCAGCAAATTTATTTCACACCACAGTAAACAGCCAAATACTCACCTCATGTTGCTGTTCATTCACAAAATAAAAGTTTAATAAATAATAACTTTTACCCCCTCCAATCACATAACTTCAGGTTATTAGAAAACTACCGTCTGTAAATTGAAAACTTTCTTTTTGTTGCACAATTTAAAGGCTGCGGTCGGAGTTACAACACGACTTTCATTCCTCCTGGATGAAATCACCACTGTAACAAGGCAGGGGAGGAAAATGTTGTTCTGCACTGGAACACTCAGACAAAAAAACACAAACACAGTTTCATTTCATTTCCTTTAATCGCTCTTGGAGTTTATTTTATAACGTGTGTTTTCCTGCAGACCAATCGTTTCCTCGATACATGTGACTCACGTCCTTAAAGAAAAAAAAAAAACGTTACGTGACAATGAGCCATTATTCTGTCTTTATATCACCTTTTCTGGACCTGCTGCCAAACCTGTGACGTCACCGGCCTGGTTGTGTAAATATACATACACAAACACGGCAACGCAGCGCGAGCATAATCCAATAAAAATCTACCACAGCTTGACAGACACTGGCAGAAAACGCAGAAATTCCCTCATTTGTACACTCGTGTTGGTCGTGTACTCGCAGACGCCTGCGGCTGCACACACACTCTGTGTGTAAAAATGTCACTTTCGGCGCTCAGGATGATTGGAACATTGGCCTTAAAGGAGCTGGGAGGAATCCACTTTATAATTCATGTCACTGTTCAATTGATTCAGGATGTGTGTTTTTTTTCTGAATGCAATGTCCTGCCAACGCTTTCATTATGCAATCTGCCAATAGGCTGGAGTAAATTAGAAGCTCTCTGGCTCTCCGACGGGTTCAAACCGGAGGTCAGAAACAAAACGAAAAAACAGCAGAGTGACGACAGATTAGTCGTCATCGGTTTTGCTTTTCTTCTTCTTTTTCTTCTTCTTCGCGGAGCCATCCACGTCGTCGCCGTGTAAAGTGTCTGTTGGTTCACATTTCACTGTTACCTCCTCCACCTTCACACAGTTCTCCACACCCTCCTCCACCTCCTCTCGCTCTCTGTCCTTCTTTTTCTTCTTCTTCTTCCTCTTCTCCTCCAAAACGTCGCCCTCGTCCTTCATGGCTTGGTCCTGAATGTCAGTTACAGGCTCCTCTTTCACCCTCACCTCCTCTGTCGACTCCTCTTCTTGCTCCGTCTTTATTCGCTTCTCTTTCTTTTTCTTCTTCTTCTTTTTCCTCCCTTCCTCCTCCTCATCCTCGTCCCCCTGCTTTGTTTCCTCTATCAGTCGCTTGCCTAGCAGGGAGCGGGGAGTTGCAGAGGAGGGCCCGAAGGCAGCTCCATCCGTCTGAGTCTGTGACACGCAGGTCAGCGTGGGGGTCTTACTACCGAAGGGGTGGAATCGCTGTTTCAGCCCGGGCGGTATGGAGGGAGCTGGATCAGCGGGGATGACCTGAGGGGCTTGGTTGGCGCTGCTGTCTCCATAGCTCTCACACACATTTAGCAGGCCTGAAAAAGTGGGACCAAAAACCACGCCACTGGACGACTCCTTGTCACTGGTGAGCAGGCAGAGCTCTGAGGTGACGTGAGTGGACGCAAGGATGCTGTAGATCTGCTGACCACTCCCGGTCTTGACTCCACCTGCCGCGGCGGGAACCTTCAGGGTCTGGAGACCCGAGAGGGGCACCTTGATGCCACTGAAACTGGATGGAGGGAGGAGAGGCGGTGTTAGAAAAGCAAGCCAGGAAAAGTTTACTCCAAGCTACATCATTTTCTCAGACTGCTACTGAATTTGGGGCAGCTCTCTGAAACCTGTCTCCAGCTCCACCTGCTGGTCCCAACGGACGTAAACTGCCCCACTGTCACTTCACACTGAGTCTGTCTTACCTCTGCTGCCACATAAATTACTGCAGAGATTGTTTATCAGATTTTGTAGGCTCCATTTACAGAATATTCAGAATTTAATACTTATGTTTTAATGAGTGTATAATCTCTTGAAAATAAGAATCATTGTGTTTTTGTCACCTTCGAATGAGACTTTTTTTATCTACAGAGGGAGCCTGAATACAAACATCCACCCTCTGAACTTGGTGACTTCATCAGACTGTGAGACTGAAAGGCTGCAAGCTGCTGACAGACAGACCTCAGATCTGTTCCACTCACTGTCTGAAGCAGTCATATTTCTGTACCATGATGTGGTAACATCATGGTACAGAAACAGGTTCTTGAGAATTGGAAAAACCAACAGCGTCACATTTGTATTGCAATGAATCATGGGTATTAAATCAGTGAAGTCTGCACCTCGAGTGGACTCTCTGGAAGTTTGCAGAAAGCCCACTCGAGGCTCCTTCTAGACGGACTGAACTGACTCTGCAGGAAAGTGCCCATAAAAAGTGCGAGTCCGAAAGAGCAGTGAAGTCCGGACATTTGTATTCAGCATTAGAGAGAGAGGGTGAGGCAGCTGGTTTCAGTCTGCAGTCTCACTGTCAGATGCCACTAAAGACGATACACTGGACCTTTAAACTGAAACTTAAAAAACTGTAACTCCAAAAGAAACAACACATTCTCTCCAAAGGGATTTAAATGTACTATTATCACTGTTATTATGTCATTGTAACATTTTGCCGCAGTGGTCTCTGTTCCATAAACGTTTACAGCAGTTTATTTGTAATGTAAATCTTTGCTGGGACGTTCAAACAGGTTTATTATTCAGCCTGAGAGACTGTTTGAAGGCAGTAAAGTGTTCAGTGGATTGAAATGTATGCAAAGCTAAAGATTATATGGCCAATAAATGCACATAGACAAAAAGAGGCTGTCAGAAAATACATTACAGAGACAGAGACAGAGACAAGGACGCAGACCAAACACTGTACCCACCATTCTGGGTTGAAGCTGGCAGGAGCTTTAATGAGCCATAACTCGTTCTTGTTGTTCTTCAGACTCTCTGTGAGAGTGCTGCTGCAGGGTTTATGGCAGAAAGACACAAAGTCAGCAGGACACTGGTACCTGGTGGGCTTCTGAACTGTGGACGCAGACGACACACCTCCACCTGTTCATCAACACAACAACACAGCACATTAGAAACACACAGAGCAGCTGTTTGGCGGCTGTGCCGCCGATTTGATTGGCTGTCACGGCAAAACAGTTTGGAGTTCAGACATGAAACTTCAACCATGAGCCAGCCATGGTCTGAAGACCATATCCATCAAGTTTCATGTAAATCGTTTTTAAAAAATCCACACGATAACTTTTGTGCGGCTTGGTCTGAAGATTCTATGTGTCAAGTCTCGTGGAAATCGGACAATCTGCGTGACCTGAAATGCTTTTTGAAGGTTTTTGATAAAATTCAATATGGCGGAAAATCCACTTCAAACTTTGACATGTTGGTGGCGCTAGAGAGTTCAATGTACGGGCATGACAATTCTTGAGGTTGACCATGGGACTGTCCTAATAATAATAATAATAATAATAATAATAATAGGAAAAGCTACTAACACAATAGGTGTCTTCGCAGGCTACGCTGCTAGGCCCCAATAATAATAAGCCAAACACAGCCTGACAGTTACTGTACTTTGCATTCTTACTTACTTACACTGTATTTATGAGTCAAACTGCTACATGTAGCTGTTCTAGCAGCAGCTTTGAGCAAACAAACCGTGAACTTACCGCTTTCTTTCTGCTTTAAAGGTGATTTTGCGGCCGGCCTGTCCGCTTCGTCTTCACTCGATGAAGATGAAATATCTTTTGGCATTTTATTTTCTTTAAAACAACCACAAAACTACTTTAAATGAACAGTTTGCTACCTCAGACGCATGTGGCTACGAGCGGACGAACATGTGTTGACACCAAGTGAACTCTGACCGTTAGTGACGTCACTTCCGTGCCCGTTTTTGGTTTCGTAGTTCTAATATCCAGGCACGCGCCACAGGTTTGCGTTGACAACAACAAGGAGGGGACTCCAACGCCCACAATGCACCGCGAAAGGTTACGTAACGTTTACGGCGTCCGTCTGGGGGAAGCAGTTGACTGCAGTAGGAGCGCGCGCAGGCCGAAGAGGGTAAACAAAACAAACAAATGACGAAAAAGAGCGAAAACAACCGAAAAGTTTGAGCTCGTTCTGTATCCGTAGGATGTTTAACGTCGTTCTGCGGCGGTTTGAAGTCCGTTAACGGAGAAAGACGTTAGTAAAGACAGGGCGCGCGCACCTGCCAGAGATAAATAGGTTAACGAGCTAACGTGTGCTAGCACGTTAGCACGCTCCGGTTAGCAGCCATGTCGTCCCCCTCCTCCTCCTCCAGGCGCCAGTGGTGCTACCTGTGCGACCTGCCGAAGATGCCGTGGACCGTGGTGTGGGACTTCAGCGAGGTGGTCTGTCGTGGCTGTGTGAACTACGAGGGGGCGAATCAGATCGAGTTCCTGATAGCGAGCGCCCGACAGCTGAAGCGAACCCACGGGATGCAGGACGGGAACGTCAGGTCACCCGGTCCCTCTCCCAACAAGCACGGCACATCTGGCAGAGGAGAGGCGGCGGCGGAAGGAGGCAGGCCGCACACCGACCGCTTTGACAGGGGAGGGAGAGGAGAAAGTGCCGGGTCCGCGGTTCGCGTTCCGCCGAACGGGTTGCACCGTGACGGGCAGCCGCCTCAAGAGGTGAACCGTCAGAGCCCGAGCGGCAGCCGGAGACCCATGCTCGGTGCTGCCATCCCTCCAAGTCTAGTGACTCAGAGTATAGCAGGGATTCCCCATGGGCTACTAGCGGGCATGCCTGCGGGTCTGACCGCCAGGACAGCCCCCATGAGCAGCCCCATGATCTTCCCGGCCCCGGTGCTGGCCGAGATGAGCCGTAGACAGCTCGGCATAGGGATGGGTATAGCCCCCTTCATCACTCCAGAGCTGGAGCGGGAGCTGAGCTCATCCCAGAACCAGCCCAAGACACAGACGCAGGTCCACACCGCTGTGGCTGGCAGCAGCACCAGCAAGAGCACAGGTCTCCCTTCTTCATCCTCGACCATGGCTGGAGGCGTGAGCCAGACGAGCCCCAAGCCTGCCTCGTCTCCAGCCCGGCAGCCGCGGCCCTTAGCCTCCAGGTCTGGAGGGGAGCCCCTCGGATCCAGCACCTCAGCAGAGGCGGCCACCACTGCTGCAGCTTTACCCCACAGCGGTGCCTCAGAGCTGGGATCAGCGTCTGCCAACAACACCCATTCAACGGGAAACACTCTGTCCTGCACCTTGTGTCATGAGAGGCTGGAAGACACACACTTTGTGCAGTGTCCATCAGTGCCAGGGCACAGGTTTGTGTTTCCTCTTCTCACGTGCACCTCAGACTCTAACTTGTTGGTGAAATAACCATTAGGTGTTGTTTATTTGAGTAGTTACAGTTCAGTAATAACACGTCTCCTCTGTCTTCAGGTTCTGCTTCCCCTGCACCAGAGTGTACATCCAGAGCCGGCGGGGCGATGGCGAGGTGTACTGCCCGAGCGGTGACCGGTGTCCGTTGGATAACTCTCCCAACAGTCCCCCTTGGGCCTTCATGCAGGGAGAAGTCTCCACCATACTCGGCACTGGTGGAGCGGGAGCAGCGTCGGCCGCTCCGTCCGGAGCCGGGACCGGACCCGGGCCGGGAGCTGCAGGCGCGCCTGCGCCTGGAGCTGCGAGTGGATCTGCCGGTGGAGGCGGAGCTGGAGGCGGAGACGTCACGGTCAAGAAAGAGAGAGAGACGTGATGGTGATTTTTCATGAGACCAGGACCCAAACACAGCAACAGGCAGGTCCACAGACATCTGAGCACAAGACAGCAACTTCGTGTAGTCCATCCTCAAGTCAGGCCTTTGTCGTATGACAACTTCCTGTTTAACTGCATTTGTTGTAACAAGACCACACAGCTCTGATTTGTTGTGAGTCACTCTGTAATTAGTCTTTTTGTTTTTGTCGCTCAGAGTTGTATCACACACCAGAAGGAGAAGTCTGCACTGGACCGCTGAGAGATCCAGAAGAGAAGTAACACAGCGACACACAGTTCAGAAAACCACACAGGTCTTAACTCCACCGACAACACCACCCAGTGTCATCAACATCATCAGACCTTGCCAGTTATCTGACACAAGATACGACGACTACATTCACACGTCGTCATTTTTCATTTTCTTTTCTTTTCTAGGCCAAGTTTGACTTTTAAGGTAAATCCTCCAGTTCTGATGTAACCAGAAAATTATATTTTATTAATCACATTAAATTCCCTGAATTATAAAATCAATCTCAACAACTCTGGAAAACAATCATGTCACATGTTCAATCCAGAAAACAGCAGAGTGAAACGACGCACAACTTCCACGAGAGTAAATATTAAAATGTCCTTCATGATGTTGGAATCAGACCTTCAGGGCCAGTCAGCAGCTGAACAGTGGATATTTTTTTGTAATAGTTGTGCCAGTTGAAACGACCGATCATGCTCAGATTAGCTGTTAGCAGCTGGAAACAACACACAGAATAAACCGCGTTCAATGAGATAATCTCAGATTTCTACAAACGTTTAAAAGATGCTGTAATCACATAAACGCCACGACTTGAATGCACCTTAAGAAAAAGAAAAAAAAAAGTGCCAGCAGGACCACTGAAATGTTTCTGTTTGTGACGGCAGCCAGCAGACGTCACATCGGGATGATCGTTGTTTGAAACGACCCCTGAAACTCACAGAAAGTCGGCGGCGTCCAGCGGTTATCACGCTAAACGGTACACGTGATATCGCGTTTGCACGGGGGAAAAAAAGCACTGAAGTTTGTTTTGACAAATCCAAATGACGAAATATTAAAAGTAGCCACGGTTCTTTTTATTTTTTTCTTGTTGATGAACAAACTGTTAGCCGGCAGCGAGCAGCAGGAGGTCAGATCAGACTGAACCGCCTCCGACAAAATGCCATTTTTCTCTGCCAACTGAAACATTTGTGCTTCTACAAGTACAGTTTATTAACAGCTGACATAAAATTGACAAAGTGTACCTTAAATTTTATTGTTTTGTGACTGAACTCATGTCCTGCAGCACAATCAGATTCATCAGATTTTAGAATAAACGGAATAATTTCCACGTAAGCCGACATGATGTGGACAGAAAGCCAGTAGAGACATTTCTCTGTGCGCTGAAATAAAGTTGACTTTGACTCGGAGAAAAAAAAGTTTGCTGTGTAGAAAAAAAAAAACCAGTTCATGTGTCAAAGCGTCGACCAGCCGCAGAGAGAGAGTCCATGTTTGACTGTATTTAAATGTTGCTTTCATACGAGATCCAGCCCAGCCTACGCTTTACCCCGAATGTATATGAAAAGATATCTATGGATAGGCCTAGGAATATATTTTATACTAGAATGTTAAATGTTATATACTCTATAGATCTATAATAGTATGTATGTACGTGCAATCCTTGGTCATAGTTTATGCAACAGTTTGGAAAATGTAATTAAAAATCGATTATTGAATCATTTCTCAAACCTTTTTTTGTTTTTCAAAGTGAGAATCCACCTAAAAGCTTCTTCTGTCATCCTCACATATGATTTTTGAATTTGTTTCTCCCAAAAACGAAACACAAGACAACCTTCTGATCACTCTGACTGAGCTTTCACGGAGCGCAAACTGTAATTTAAAAGTATGTTTTGGGTTCATTGCATTAAAATGAATCTCGGTTTAAAGAGCAAACCTCAGAGCAGGTGACGGCCACACGTACTGTACAATCAGCCTGTCACGGTTTATTCATCACTTGTATAAAATCGATCAGGGATTTCATGCTCCTGAATTATCTATAAAAATCACACATGTAACGACGTGTTCGTTTTTGGATGGATTCTCTCTCGTGTGCGTCAGTACGGACGCACGGACAAACCAAAGGTGATTTTATGCCCAAGCTGATGTTTCTGGATGTAAATGTTTTATGGAGAAAAAAAATCTATATATTGATATATTTCTTGGCCAGATCTTCTTCATCAAGCCGTTCCAGTTTACAGTTAGCTGATTTTGAACGGAGGCCAACACCCCACAGGTCTGATGCAGAGAAATATCTTTGAAGAAGTGGAATTTAAGTTGAATATGCACTGATACATCATGCAATCCCTTGTTAAGTGCCTTTTTAAAATGTTTACCGTCTGTTTGTGTGTCTGGGAACCTCAGGGGAAGTAGGAGTGCAATGGCTTTTTTTTTTTTATTATTGTCTAGTCGATGATTAACCTGAACATGTTTCCCTTCAATCGCCATCAGACGGCTTCTTTGCTTTTATCCGGAGCCTTTGTAAAGTCAGCCGGCCGTTCGTCATTTGAACGCTTGCCTCTTTTCTGTGTTCACTTTCTTTTCAGTCATTCATGTGTCATGTTTAGATCTGCTGGTTTTATTGCAGCTTCATGTACAAAATAGAAACCAGGAATAAACGGGATGAAACTTGTACTTGTTTTCTTGTTTCTTGACTTTCAGCACTGAGATTTAATCACGTTCAGTTTCTTCATTTGTGAGGAGAGCTTCATGAAATTAATCTAATCATGGCATTTCTGTTAATGATGATGATACAAACAGACCCTGCTCTCTGAATGTTGCTTCATTAATCGAGCGCAGCGTGTTAGTTTTATGAAATTATTTTGTTTTTGTTTTCATCCAGCAAATCTTGATTTTGTAATCTTTTATTATTCAATATTCAAACTTTGACCTTTTAGTCTTTTTGAGGGTCGAGCTGAGCAACAAAAACAGTTTAATGCAAAAGAAGTGACTCATCTCAAACAAATCTTCACTGATTTTCTCTAATTTATAATAATTATGCAAGAACACTTCATACATTCAGTGTCTAATCTTTATTAATCATGTATGTGCTAACATCAAGTCAGATTTTATTCATCATGTGCAGATATTTTAAACTTTGTAGTCGCCTACAGGAGTTTCAGTTACAGGAAAGTAATCAGAAACACATAATCAGTCTTAATATGCCCAGATTACATTTGAAAAAAAATGTGTAATTAAATTATAGCTACATTATCATGGATTACTTGATTAAATCTTAATTCAGAAACTTTTTTTCATGATCAGTCATCACACATGTCTACAGGATACACTTCATGAACTGTAAATGCTGAATATAATTTAAAAATAATTATTTTAATTACATTGAAAATGAGAAAAACTTATTGAATGATCCAAAAGTTTTCATGAACTCTCCAGTTTGATTCAGTCTTTTGACTGAAGAAACAAACAAAGCTGCTGCAGGAACTCTTCTCTGCTGCCACAAGGTGGCGCTCTTGTCCTCAGTGTGCCTGAGCGCAGAGGCTGCTGGGACAGGAGGATGCGCTCAGCATCTTCTATCAGATGCAGGATGACGTCACGGCCTGATACAGCAGGATGAACCTTTAATGATGAAGCTGCTCATCTTTATTATTATTATCATGAGGAGGAGGAGGAGGAGAGGAGGAGGAGGGGGGCCGCCGTGCTCCTGGCAGGCCGATGTGTCGCTTCCTCCATTAGTGTCAGCTCATTACTGCTATTGTTAAACCAATTATAGAGGTGTTAATGGACGGTGGAGGGCCCATTGGGATGAAAAACGACCCGCAGAGAGAGGAGACGGTTAAATGTGTGTTGGGGAAGAAGAAGAAGAAGAAGAAGAAGAAGAAGAAGAAGAAGAAGAAGAAGAAGAAATCCAAAACCATCCATCAGTAAGTGTGTGAGAAATAAATACAAGGAAACAAGGAGATAAAACATCACTGGAAACGAGTGACTCCGCAGCGCACAGAGATGATCCACTGCATTCACACCAGTCAGGCTGTTTGAGGTTTCCCAGTGTCATCTGAAGGCAGCAAAATTATAGATAAAAAATATCCCACCGACCAAATATATGTCACAAACTGTCCGCTGATAGTTCTTCTGTATGTCTGAAACTCTCTGGTGGAGGTCTGTTTGGTCTGTGGGTACCTGATGATTAGACAAACACCCTGAGCTCACCGCGCAGAGAGCTTCTCAGGATCTGGAGGTCAGACTCTACAAACTTCCCTTATGACTCATATCTCATTAAAAAAAAAAAAAAGAAAAGCTCATCTCTGTCAGTCTTAATTACATCATTACAGACGCTGAGGTGTTAGCTCATTCCACGTGTTAATCGATTTGACAGCGTTTTGCAAACAGGCGATAATCGCTGCGTCTTAACAGGTGACGGCCTCTGCAGTCTGATGACAATATACAGGATGCCAGAGCCGCAACATGAGCACTGGCTCATGTGTCGGCGGTAAATATGAAGAAACGCTTCATATTTGTGATCATTAATGAGCCCGCAGACAGTCAGCTCTCCGTTAAACAAACAGTCTGATGTTTTCCTCTCACGCGTTTCTTCATATTTTCGGTGGCACTGCGCGCTGACCTGCCTTCCTGTTATTTGGACCTTTTCTCACAGTCTTAATCCCGTCGACCTCCCGCCTGCGCATCAATTACATCTCCATTGACTGGCCATTAGGCAGAGGCATTGACATTCACGGGCCTCCGTCTGCACCGAGGCCGATGTGTATTCCACAACACAGGAGTCCGGCCTCATGCATCACACCAGGATTACATTATTTATTGTATTTCTCTGCGGCGGCGGGCCGTGAAGGCCTCTTTGGAGAAAAGTTCCCAGTGAAGCGGGTCCGTCTCTTTCAGCCGAACCACGTTTACGCACAAATTACGCACGAATTACGCACGAACAGACACTTTGTTTCGTCTGTTTGTAGCTTTAAATTATTATTTTCTATTATGATATTGAACTTTATTTCACTGCTGATCTGATGCTCGTTCTTAATTAGTGTGGGAATGCCGATCAGTGTGGCGGTGGGGACAGTGGGTAAGGTGGGTAGGTGAGTGTGTGGGTGTGGGTGGGTTTGTGACGATCTGATAAGGATCTCTGATGATCTGATATCTTTCTTTGGCTAGTCAAATAAATTCCGTGATTTTTCAATGATTATCAAGAGAAAATTTGACTACCAAAACTCAGAATCTGAATTAAGTTTGGCGGTTGCTGCAATTAAAACCCACGGAGGATGTGTCAAAAGTTCACCGCCGCAGAGAAGTGATAGCCGAGGGAATTAACGACTTTCACGCCCTTCATCACACACACACACACACACACACACACGTCACAAAACTGCCTCCTCACCCCCTAAAAAATAATCAAATATCAAGTTTATTTATTGCAAAAATAAAACGAGATATTCTGTCAGTCACGTGGTTTAATTTTTTTTTAATTAATTGTTTAAATTTCGTTTCCAAAATCTGCAGAAAAAATGAGATTTTCAGAATAAAAGCTGATTTTATTTTGAGTTGAAAAAAAGTGACATGATCATGTATTTATAGAACAAACACATTCTTTCATAACCTGTTTGATAATTAACTTTTGACCCTATCAACGCCTCACTCTTGTGAACTTCCACTGCGATATTTAAAGAAAAACAAAATCCACTCAGCTCTGAAGTCACTGAAGGATTATGGGACAGTCTCTCGTCCGGGTGGCCCCGGTGTAGCCGCCGGGCCAATATACAGCACGCCAGGGGGCCACATCAGCCTTTTTGCGGGGCCCTTCCTGGATCCTAACACGGTATTCAAATGTCAGGGAGCGGGGCGGGACCCACCGGCACCTTATAAGAGGAGGGCGTCCAGGTTCTCTACTTTATTTGCGCGCTGCACCTCCGCCTGCTGCACGCAGCGTCCCGCACAGGAAGAAAAAAAAAACGGGCCAGAAGAAGAAGAAGAAGTCAACATCTGCTGAGCAATAACAAGATTAAGGTTATGAAACAATGGATGATTGACAAATAAGAAATATTGACTTTACTATTCCCAGGAGCAGAGCGCTCTTTTTCTGACTTTAGATATTTTTTCTCTTTCTTGGCAAAAAAAAAGAGGAAACAACTTTCTGTTTGGATTTTTTTCCCGAAAACTTCAAACTTTACGAAGGATTTTATATTTATTTTTCTTATTTTTCACATAAAGAATCCGCTCATAGATAAGTGTTTCTCCTCCAAAGACTTGTGTTGGGGATGTTGAGCTCTGTGAAGATGGAAGCCCATGATCTACCAGAGTGGAATACTTTCTACAGCGAGGCCAGCGAGGTAAAGACACGATCACACGCAACATTTCATTTAATAACATTTATTTATGTTTATTATGTTTTTTTTTTATTATTTATTTTCTCGTGGATCAGTCTGAAGTTTTTACTGCAAGTCAAAAAGACTGGTGAGATTTTTATGTGCGCACATTTTCAGCAGCACTCTGGACGAAAAACGGCTGAAATCCTAAAAAAAAAAATATCGAAGAAGATTTGACGCTAAAATCTTCAAACTCCAATAGGAATAATCCTGTCATAAGACTTAAGATAACTTTAAAGATTCATATTTTTACAGGGAGAGGCTCTAAGAGGAATAGAAGGAGAAAAACGCAACAAAAGGAACCAAAAATAACTCAAATAATTTCTGTAAAAATAAAAAAAAATATTATCGAAAACCAAAAAAGGGTAAAATATGGAAACAAATGACATTAATACTTCGATGTTTCTTTTATTGTATTACTGATATTTGCAGCCTGATATCTTAAATATAACTGTAAATATCGTTTCAGAGTTATTTGCTCCTCAATGGACGCTCCTTGTCCTCCTTTTGTGTCCGCGACGATTCAGGTGTAAATGTGACAAGTAACGGTGACGGGGTTTTTTCTCACTAATTCAATTAGGCTTAATTCCATCAGCAGCTTCAGTTCTCACCTCGTCTCGACCTGATCAAATTAACCGAGAAGAAAGAGACTGATAATATTTAACCAGCGGGCCCAGATCTCTCCTCCAACACCTCCGTGGATTCTGCTTTTTTTCTCTTCAGGTCAAAAACTTTTACAGATTTCATAAAAAAAAAAACTCCTGATTATTCATCTTTGACTAATTAAAGCAGGAGAGAATCAAATTCCTGAACATTTGGTTTACTTGTTTTTTCCACGGAGGCAGCGGAGGAGGCCGTCTGAGCCTGAGAGGCACCATGACGCGCTTTTTACGCATTTTCAGGTTAACATCGCTGTGTGAAATCCATGTCCTCTCTGCGCGCACTGAGGGCCTCATTGTGCATTGATAAGCAGTCACTTTTTAAAAGGAGAGTTAAACCACTTCACTCCCACATTTAAACTTCTCGTTGAATTCACTCATTTACATTCAAATCAGTTAAAAATGTTTCCGCTGTTTATTTTCTAAATGTTAAAAGTTAAAAGTCGAGATTAGTTTTTTGATATTTTAATATTTATTTTCATATGTCCTCTGCAGTATTTTCGTGTGAATAACCAGATGTTGTGTCCCTCTTCCCTCCAGATGTATTCCTCTCCCAGCACCATGAACATCAACAGCTACATCAACTTGAATCCAGCCACCGCCTCCCCTGCAGGCATGAACATGGCCTACCCGAGCTCCAGCCTCAGCGGGTCCCCGCTGACCCCCATGGGCTCCGGGCCTGGCCACATGTCTCTCTCCCCAGTGGCTTCGTCCCTCAGCTCGGGCCCTTTAACCCAGCTTGGCTCTGCTGCTCCGGGCTCCCTGGGCTCCTTGTCCCACTACCAGAACATGGGCCAGTCCATGAGCCAGCTGGGGTACCCCACCACTGCGAGCCTGAGCCGGGCCGGGCCTAAGGATATCCCCCCAAAGCCCTACCGACGCTCCCTGACCCACGCCAAGCCGCCATACTCCTACATCTCCCTCATCACTATGGCGATCCAGCAGAGCGGCAGCAAGATGCTGACCCTGAACGAGATCTACCAGTGGATCATGGACCTGTTCCCCTACTACCGCGAGAACCAGCAGCGCTGGCAGAACTCCATCCGCCACTCGCTGTCCTTCAACGACTGCTTTGTGAAGGTGGCTCGCTCGCCGGACAAGCCGGGCAAAGGCTCCTACTGGACTCTGCACCCGCAGTCGGGCAACATGTTTGAGAACGGCTGCTACCTGAGGCGCCAGAAACGCTTCAAGATCGAGGACAAGATGGCGAAGAAAGGAAGCAAGAACCAGGAGGGCTCAGGGAAAGGAGGCCACAACGGAGATCACCTGGTGGAGGATCACAGCCCCACAGGAGGATCAGAAGGAGCCGACTCTGCCCACTCAGACAACTCCCACCCGGGCTCCTCAGACGACCAGCCGCATCCACGAAACTCCCTGGTTCCACTAGACTGCCCTCCGCTGTCCTCCTCACACCTCCACAGCCCACCCGTATCTCTGCCTCCATCCTCCTCCACCTCCTCCTCCATCCCTCCATCCTCCTTGTCCCTCTCAGCCACCTCCTCCTCCAACCCGCTCCTCCACTCCCAGTCTTTAGTGGGTAGCACCCATCTCCTGCCCAGCACCATGCAGCACCACATGGATCTACAGAGTGACGCCCTCAAGTCCCTGGACCCCCACTACAACTTCAACCACCCTTTCTCCATCACCAACCTCATGTCCAACGAGCAGAAGATGGATCTCAAGTCCTACCAGGACCAGGTGATGGCCTACAACAGCTACACCGGCGGCTCTCCTGTGGGAGCCAAGCAGATCTATGACAGCCCGGGGCCGACAACCATGGACTCAGGCGCTTACTACCAAACTCTGTACAGCCGCTCGGTGCTCAACGCCTCCTAATGTGGACACTCAACCCCACCACCTACCCAACCCACCCCTCCCCCCCACACACACACCTGTCTGTAGAGGTGAGCCAAGATGGAGACTTCTCTCTTCCTCTCTGCCTTTTTCTAAAATGGACACCCAAGCTCTCTTTATCTTCCTCTTTCTCTCTCCCTCCCTCTCTCCCTCTCTGGCTCACGTCCAGTGGCCTTGGAAGAGACTCACATCTAAAATGGCCGTCGTGTTTGAGGGCAAAAAGAACTTTTTCTCTCTCTCTCTCTTCTTTAACCAACTCTGATGAACATGGAGGCTGGTTCGGTTACATGGAGGACAGAAAAGTGAAGTTTTTAACTGATGATGAAGACATTGTAAGTCAATACAGAAGTCAGATCCTGTCGCAGGAGCTCTGCACGTGGTGAAATTGGCTTTGTACAAAATGTAAATAGAGGTAATGTGGGGGGATAAAGGATATTTGCATTTATTTATGAAGGGAATAAATTTTAATATATCTTGTATAGCGCTCTGTTGACCGGTTACAACCCCAAAGACAGAGAGAAGGAGGCTTGTTTCAGGTTACTGCTTCAGGCAGGTGTTACTGCAGAGGGAGACAGTTTTTATTGTGTGTTACAGCATTTCACACTACGTTCTGCCATTTCAGTCAGATCAGGCATCCGTCAATGTAAATGTAGCTCAAAAGGTCTGTACTTTCAAATAAATGCTTTGTATTTTGGTTGATATGAAGAAAAAAAAAAAAAAGCCACTCTGTCCTTGCTGGAGCTCAGAAGGAAAGAGGCAAAGTACCTGTGGTAGAAACTAAAAAAAACATGCCGTGTTTATGTTTTTCATTTCCCATAAATCATTTCCTGTTGTTACCAATACGAGAGCATGAAAAGCAAACGGCTCTCGGCCGACTGTAACATTTTGAAATAGCTGATAGCCGGTGAGGCGCACGGGGGAGTTCAGTCAGTTACTAAAACAGTGGAGGGGAGGAGAGATGCACTATGGGAGGATTTACATACAGTACTTTGCACTATGGAGCTCCCACTGGCCAGGTGGGCTGATAGTGTGTGTTTGTGTGTGTTACAACAATACTTAAGGAACGCCCCCTCACACTGTCAATGCATCGGCTCAATGGGGATCAGTGTAACAAATAACCCTCGCTGTCCAACACAAAAAAAAAAAAAAAAAAAAAGTGCCTTTTCTTCAAACGACTGCTGATCTGATAGGAGATCAATGTATCGACGATCTATTGAAGGATTATTGTGACGAGCAGCAGAGGACGCAGAAGAAGAAGTTTCAGGTCACGTGACGTCCTCTGTGGAGCATATTTTGTCGTTTCAAAGAGAAATGTCTTTTATTTAAGCTATGTTGCTTTTCAGACTTTGAAAGTGTGCCGATATAATATATTGTTGTTGTTTTTTTTCGTCGTTGTTGTTGCTGTTGGTTTTAAATGTGATTTAAATGATTCATGTTTCATTTTTTTTCTTATTAAAAAGGCAAAAAATGTGGGGAGATACAGTGCACTCGTTCATTTCTTTTGTGGTCAGCGTCACCAAAACATTCGCTGTTCAAATCTCACACGGATGTTTATTTTATGAGTTCAGTTTGTTTCATAAAATCACAAAAACAGACGAGTTCTTTCAGGATTTCACATGAAAAACGCTTTTATTAGATTTTTAAAAATCACACTTAAGAAAAGGTTTGGTCGTTTTCTTTAACATATTTTGCGACACATCATCATTCACAGAGATTTTTTGCTCTGCATCATCACATTACTTTTTTAAAACAAGTTAAATATAAGTTTCTGGACCTCGGTGACTCGTCTCGGTCAATCAGTCAAATCACGACTCTCTTTTTTCACCTGGCTCGTGAGCCGATGCTGCAGGAATAGCAGCGTCTTGTTGAAACAGCTCCTGACCAAATGACTGTGGTGTGCGACATGTAGGACTGGTAGACTAAACACGGCTGGATCACACTGAGAGCCTCAAAGCAGACCTCTGCACAGGACATCGGCCCGGGCGGCACACACACACACACACACACACACACACACACACACACACGGTGAGACCCTGACAGATCCAAAAACTACTGCCCTGCCTCTGACCCTGCACTAGAAAAACTATCAGCAGGTCAACAAAACAAAAACAGGGAGAAAGTAGAAGCAGAATATTTTATCTTTGCTGTGTCTGCCCGGCCTCTGCAGCTCCTCTCGACCAATCAGATCCTTTCCTGTTGATCCCAAACAAACTTCAACTGTGAAACACTTCCTGGTAAAGAGAGTTAGTCGGATTATTGATGCACGTGAAACTTTAAAGATGCCGTTAAGTGCCACGCCGTGGTTTCCTCTCTTTACATCTGCAGGAAAATAAAAAGTTTATTTATTGATCTTCCTACAGCTGCCCTTCCCGGCCCCTGCTTCTCCTCTGCTCTGTCGCCAGGCCTCCTGTCTACCTGTCTGTCTACATGTCCACCTGTCTGTCTGCTCGCAGTTGCACAACCCAGGCCCGTGTTGTCGGAGTCACGTATTTGTCGCCGCCTTTTATTCTCTGTCACGTCAGGCCCGGCAGCCATGAGCACAGAGAGCTTCAAAAATATAGACTGCAGCAGCAGCAGCACACACACACACACACACACACACACACACACACACACACACACACACACTAAACATGTTAGCCTTGCTGTTTAACTTCAGTTTCGATCAATGAATCAACAAAGGACACATAATGGTGCCTGGTGCCGCAGTAACTAATTTCTCCCTTTTTATGATACAACATCAATACACAGGCCTCTAAAAGACCACCACCACACACACACACATGCAGACACACACACATATGCAGACACACACACACCTTAAAAGAAATGCTTTAGTGGTCTATAGTCTAAGTGGGAATCTAAGGCAGTTCGTCACACAATAGTCCCTTCAGAGCACTTGGCTTGATAAGATAGGCGAACACCCGCCTGATACGGTCTCCACAGCTACAAAGACACACTCACACTCACACACACACACACACCAGGTTGCTCCAGGTATGACTAACCTGGCTGACTCTAAAATGTCACTCTGATACGCCCCCCCCCCTCCTCTGTAATCAGGTGACCACGCTGATAGTGGTCACATTCAGTGCGGGCCTCTCATGAAGGGAAACAGATAACATACTGTGGCTTGAGGTTTTTTCGAGGGGTAACAATGCAGCAGTTTAAGAGTGGAACAGTTTCACCAACAAAGAGCTCAGACTTAAGTGTGACCCTTACATCCGTAACCTCTCAGGTGTAATCTGTAACCCTCGGCTGACCCAGTTTTCCAAACGCAGAGACTCAGAGAGCAGATACCGACTGCTGATATGAGTCTGACAGTCAGTCACCATAAATGAATCTCCTCCACAAACGGCCGTAATAACCTCTGAAGATATGATTTTCGGGAAAGTTTTGTTTCTTATCCTCTTTTGTGCAGGAATCACTCCAGTTTTTCAGACTTCAGTCATAAAATCAATCAAAATCTGTGCTGAGTTTATACTGGTGCATAAAAATCATCAAAATAAAGATGAAAACAAGTCAGGAAGCATAAACAGACAATAGAAATTGACAATAACATACAAAAGAATACTAAAGACGATACGATGAATGAAAGAGCTGCACAGTTTGAGCAGCGATGTGAACATGAGTGATGCTGCTTCAACATCCACATCTCATGTTAACACGTGAATGAAGTCAGTTTGTCGCCTGTTGCGTGGCGATCTACTAGCGTACTAGTGTTTGTGTACGTGCACGTCACTCACTGCTGCATCTATCTCTCAGTGACACACCGACTGCTGCAGACTCTGAGGCACTCCTCTTCTGTACGACAGCTGATGTACGAGTGGATGTGAGCGCAGTGTGTGGTCTGCATGTGGACTCTGAAATGAAAGTGTCAAGGCTGGCAGTGAAAAAACTCATCCTCCATCCACGTATTAGGCATTTTCTGATCTCCTGAACGGTTCGGGGTTCATTAGGTTACGGTACCACGATGACTTGGTCAGAGTTAAGAAGAGATGTGACACCAACAATCTCTCCTTCTCTACAAATCCTTGTTTCTCCCAGTCTGACTTTCTTTCTGTGCATACTCTGCATTTTTGACATTTCATAGAAGTGTCTCAGATTTCACTGTGTTCACACAAAGTTCACCGTGATGACGATCAGTATCAGTACTGAGGTAGCTTTTTAATAATTAGCTCAAGAGAAGGAGTTTAAGTTCTCCACCATGTCTCCAGTCAAAGACTTTTTAAAATATTCTCCTTCTACAACATCTGCACATGGCAGCCGTGGTCTGGGAAGTTTGGGGACAGGGAGCGTAGTTAAAGGAAGTAAATGACGGTTGAGGTATGGTTAAAATAAAACAAAGTCAGACTGAAACATCCAAGATGGAGGCGAACTTCTGTGAATACTGACGTTGGTTCTGTGAGTAATTATCTCGATTATTTACACTGAACTTTGTCTAATTTTGTATTGAGTTGAAGCAGAGCACTCATTTTGAGTTTTTACAGTCAGCTCATGAGATGACAGTCGAGATGTGAAACAGTTTGAAGCGAGGACAAACAGTTTTCTAGTCTGTAGATTAAGATCTTATCATAAACTAAATCCCTCTCTGTCATTGTTTTACGTAACTGCAGCTTTGAAAGCTTCAAAGGATTTTTATAGAGAGTCGATGTGGCCTTCACATTAGTGCGGCGGTGACACTGTTGTCATTTTCCGTATAATGAATATTTGTCTTCGGAGGTGCAACCGCCTCAGTCCGCCCTGTTGAACGATTGATGACAGCCGCCCTCAGGCTGTTCTGCTGGTGACAGCAAATCCGGCGTGCAGCCTGCGAGCGTGCACACCTGCACAAAGAGCGTCTGTGCTGAAATGACGAGTTTCATGCAAAAAATAAGACGGATTTTTTCTGCTGCCGCTGCTTTAGTTCATGTCTAAACTTTATTTCATCATATTATAACCACCGGACGCTGCTCGCTCTGTGAGCCAAACACACTCAAAACTGTGTTTTAGCAAACCAAAATGACAGAAAGCGTTCACGCAAATAAAAACACAGAAAGACTTCAAGATCTGAGAAAGTGGAGTTCATCATTGAGAAAGAAAGAAAGAAAGAAAGAAAGAAAGAAAGAAAGAAAGAAAGAAAGAAAGAGGGTGGTGCGTGCTTTCAAGATGTGCCATGCAAATGAGGCTGTGCATCCTGGATCCTGTTAGGTGGATCTATTGTTTACACTTGTTATTGCCCGAGGAGAGGGAGGGAATGAAGGGAGCGAGAGGGAGAAGGAAGGGAGCGCTTTCAGTTCATCCCTCAGGCTATACTCTCCCTTTTTTTGAAAAATAGATGGCTTGGCTGACAGTCAGACAGATAGACAGATAGATAGATAGACAGGTCTGTTAATTAGGCAGTAAAACAATTAGTCAAGAGCTGAGCCTGATACCATAAAAGCATGTTACTAATATATGACTTCTGTGTAGATATTATGGACTCTACCTCGCATGTATAACATGAAATTCATAATCCTGATGATGAATTGTCTGTGTGGCACCTGTAACAGGTGATAAAACATTAAAAACATGTTTAATTTAACAAGCGACACAAACTCAAATTTAAAACTAAATATGTGAGACAGTCAGAGAGAGAGAGAGAGAGAGAGTCAGTGTGACAAACAGTCAGAAACAGGCAGGGTGAGAGACAGTTTGGCAGTTAACCAGACAGACAGACAGACAGACAGAGACAGAACAAGACAGAAAAAAAACTGTAAAGAGGCAGTCAGAAGATCAGTAAGACAGAAAGACAGTGAGACAGCTCGTAAAGAAGACAGGTCTAACAACAGATTTATATTCATTTAAAGGAAACTGTGTGAAAAGTTTCATAACGTGCAAATATTCACGTGAACAATGAATTTTAAATGATCAGTAAAATGAATTATTTTGTCCTCGATCCTCTCAAACATTCATCGGACTGAGATATTTTGATGGACCAGTTACAGAGACAGACAGTCACATGGACACAAAGCTGTAGATAAACCTAAAAGACAGACAGACAGGCACTCAGCTAGTAAAGAAGACAGGAGAGACAGTGAGTCCATGAGACAGTCAGTTAGTGTGTCATTCAGACAGACAGACAGACAGACAGACAGAGCGACACTGGCCAGCAGAGGCTCAGATAAGCTGTTGGACTTTGCTCCGTCGGCCGTGGGTGTTGCAAAGAGGCCCGAGATAAAAACCGCTGGCCTGAGAGACGAACACAGAGGAGGCGGCTGATTACATTTAACCTGGCGCTGTGTGTGTGTGTGTGTGTGTGTGTGTGTGTGTGTGGACAGACAGGGAGGACAGTATCGATCAAAGAGGACCATCGACTCAGGGACAGATGCTTAGCAGCAACAAAAAAAAAAAAAAATGACAGCAGGCGGGCTCTCTGCTGTCGAGCTACAGCAGCAGGTTAAAGGTTTGTGGAAAAGGTTGCTGGTTCTAATCCTCAGACGATGCTTTGTCAAAGCGCCCTGGAGCAAAATGTTGTGCAAACGTTACAGTTTTGTTGTAAATGAGTTCAGGTAAAAGGGCACTGCAGCGAGATTCCTGATCCACTTTGACCGATGTGACGTTTCTGTGATCCTACACTTGATAAATTCACGACTTGTTCTATTTCCTGTTCCTGTTGTATTCTTCTCGGCTGCATCCTGTGTGTGTTTGCACTGACCCAGTTTCCCTTCAGGCATCATTAAAGTTTCATCTTATCTTATCTTAATTTCCGTGAGTAACATTGTCTCTGTTATGATTACACACAGATCACCTGCCGGGTTTATCTCTGTAACATGACACACTGTGGATTTCAAAATAAAAGTCATGTGCTTTAGAAAAGTATTGCGTCTGTAAGACTCCTGCTGTAGTTTCAGGATGTTTGAACTTGCCGCAGAGGAGGTGTGAAGTACAATATCCTCAGGACTCTGTCCTTCTCGTGTGTCTGCAGACAGCCTCAGGTTGGATTTTATGAGATCTTATGGCGCTGTGCTCGGGAAACCCCCCGTGTGGCTTGTTTGTATCACTTAAATAAACCTTGATCCACAAAATCACCTTCACTTCCTAGACCTGTGGGATATCACATCACACCGCCTATCTAATTGATAAGTCCACTTCAACATGCAAACTAACTATAACCACCTCGTTCGTGCTCCCCAAGGCAAAGCTAAAGCTGCTGGGAACTCCTCAGGATCCTTGAGCTTCGTTTGACTGTGCCAGCTTGTTTCATGGCAGAAAGTAGTGTGAAATGTAGGTATGACATGGAGTCTCCATCATGAACATCAACACGGACAACACTTCCTCCTACTGCACAAAAATTAAGCCAACATATCGTAAGCTTTCGCACCAAAGTCTACGGTTACGGTATCGAGTCGACTTAAACCCGAGCAGGACTCAGCTGTCAATCATGACCTGAAAGCCCCTTTTTATAGCTCAAATAACTCATTAACTTGAACATACAGCAGCGTGATAAGAGCGACATAACATGGCAGAAACTATCTTTGGGGAAAATATAATATTTGATGTAATTTGATTTTTTTAGTTTGGCTCTTGTCCCATGTGCGCACATAGAGCTCCCAACCTGGACTGCCCCCATCCAGGTTGGGAGAGAGTTATTGCCCCAAGCTAGCAAAGAGTTTAAGTATCTCGGGATCTTGCTCACTAGTGATGGGTAGATGGAGCATGAGATGGATCGGTGGACTGGTGTGGCTTCAGCACTAATGTGGATGTTGTACCGAACTGTTACGGTGAAGAGGGAGCTGAGCTGGAAGGCAAAGCTCTTGATATACCAGTCGACCTGCGTTCCAACCTCCACCTCGCCGATGCAGGCAGATAAAATGAGTTTTGCTCAGCTTTAGAGACAGCGTGAGGAGCTCGGACATCCGGAGAGATGCTCTGATCAGGATGGGTGCCTTCCTTTGGGACGTCTGACTGGTAGGAGACGCAGAACTCGCTGGAGGTATTACATAGACCGTCTCACAGGGAACGCCTCCGGCTGAGCGGAAGACGGGCAATCGTAAACTACCATAAAAACACCACAAAGAAATAAAACTAAAGAACTAAAACTACATTTTAACATATATTTGTTCATATTTCTACATTAAAAGTGGATAAAACATCTGCCATCAACCAAAAATCATAAAATATTATAATACTGTATCGATGATTCCCGTCTCTGTCTTCGTGTTTGACAGGTTTCATGTTATTATATATCAGAGTTATTGGTTGGCGTTTCCGTCAGCGTGGGCGTCGTGTTTCTTCATAGCGGCTTTCATTCTGAAGAAGAAGAAGTGGACTGTGACAGTGTCAGGACGGCGTGAGGGTGAGTGTGATGAGACCTTCAGGAATGTTCACCAACATCTGGAGAGCATGTGTCGGGTCAAACACACATTATTGAAAGTGTGTGTGTGTGTGTGTGTGTGTGTGAGAATGTGCTACTGGCTAGACTTAAAGACAACACTACTTGAATTGACATGACCACTACTGTCCACTGCCTTGTAAATCACAGACATTGAGACATACACACACATGTCTGCACACACACACACACACACACACATAAAGACACACAGAGCATGTCAAAGGCTGTGTTTGTCTCCGGCTCACAGATGGATGAAGACAGGGTGTCCATCCTTTGCCAAATGACAGAATCTGATGGAGCGATGTGTCAGACTGCTTTGTTGAATCTGGCTCTGCTCCGACATCCAAACCTGACTTTACCCCGGAGCTTTGAGGCCGACTGGGTGAGAACCGAGGCTTTGACTCTCAGCTTGGCCGACTCGCGCTCTTAATTTCTTCTCTTAAAGTCAACGTTTTTTTTTTTTCTTCAGTTTTCATGTTGTGTAAAAATTCTTCTGCCTGAGGTCGCACCAGCTTTTTCTCCAACATTCAGGAGCTTCAAAGTTTGCCCTGTTTTTAATGACTTGAGGTGAAGAGAAGAAGCAAACATCGGGAGGGAAGTTCTGAGGTTTGGAACAAGGTCGACAGCTTTTTGCCAAACCTTTATTTAACCTAATTTAAATGAGTGTTTAAGTAAAGGGTAAATAGACGAGTAGATAGATACCAAGACCTGCAGCTTCAACTCCACATCGAGATCATTCGTGTACTTCACCTTCCTGTTATTCTCCACACTGTGAACCATGAGATAGGTAATAATTATATATACATATATACAGTATATATACACATATTTTATAATTACTAAGGATAAAATAAATAAACAAATTAAAAAAAAATAAAGTTAAAAGTTTATTTGTTCTGCATCTGAAGTTTCCTTCAGCGTACAGAGTATTCAGATCTTTTCACCAGCGTTCACTTAAAGCTGAACAGATCTGATTAGCACACGACAAAGTTGTGAGACGTGTCTTTAGGCTGAGATTAACGCTGATGAATCTCAAAATGGACACACAGCAAACACTTAAACCAAATATAAATACGAGTCGGCTTTGACTTGATGCGTGATGGGAGGCAGCAGAATGGCGAGGAAGACAGCCATGACTTGGCAAATATCCTCACGACACTGATTATTTGCTGCAAATATTTGCTGCAAATCAGATAATTCATCTTTGTTTACAGCACAGACAATCTCTGATTGTTTAATATCCTACCAGCCGAAAATCAAATTTACATTGAGCCACTTTTTATTAGTATATCATCAGCAGCAGCAGCCGCGGAGCGTCGACTCCTGCGGGTGTGATGGCCCGAAGCCTGACGGCGTAGTTTGTCTTCAGAAAGAGAAAGAAGAGAGACTTTTCATCCACACACACACACTCATATAGAGTATACAGGTGCATGAGGGTGTATACACACACACACACACACACACACACACATTAAGTTCTGCAGTTATCTTATCAGCCATCACAGGTGTGCATTTAAAAGGCTCCACCCATTACCGGTTTCCTGCGAGGACTGGATGCTTACATGTTTGCATGTGTGTGCATGTGTGTGTTTATGCATATGTAACCGTTTGCATGATAGCACATGTAGCAGATGTACACGTGTGTGTGTGTGTGTATCTATTGTGTATTCGGCAGCAGAGGATCAACTTAGTCATCTTTTCGGGCGCAGAGGGAACACACAGGAAAATAATTCAGAGTAACGTGGTTTTTGATTTGATAACAGCGTGCTTAGACCCAAAAATATGTTTAGACCTGAGAGAGATGAACCACCTGTTAGATCTAAATAACAAAAACAAAAATCTAAATAGACTCATTTAGAATTTGGGCATAAGAAAGTCAAAGACAAGATAAAATCCATTGTATTTAGCCACATTTGACTCTAATGTAATGCATCATTTCTGTCATCAGTGCATCGAGCTAATAAATTAACATCAGATTGAACTGGTGTGGCTTTACATTGTGTTTTCTTCTTCCTCCAAACTCTGGAGCTACTTATTTAAAAGTATTAAATTAAAATATTAAATCAGTTGAAATGATTTTTATGATCTGCACGACAGAGCACATCCAGAATCAGGTACTTTCTATCACCCGCTGATCTTGAACGAGTCATTGATATCATCCAAACTGGACTCCTGTCGCTCACTCCACCTCTGCATCTCTCAGGAGATTTGTCGTCTACAAGCTGCAGCTCGGTTACCTGCAGGTCACCTCTGTTCCTGCGTCCTTGCACTGGCTTCCTGTTCACTTCGGTCTCTAAGTCTCTGCATATATCTCAGATCTTCTCCTTACAGAACCAACACGCGCTTCGGATCGTTTGCACCGTGAGAGTTTCACATGTTGTTCTTGTGATTGCTGAACTCCATCTCCACTTTCTGATATTTGACAGTTTCCTCCGTGGATTGCTGCTTCAGAGCTAAAATCAAGCTGCTTTGTGGCCTTTGACTGAAAGCACTGAGACAGTCGCACCACCGTGACAACTGCAGCCAGGCACTTAGAGTTCATTAGCTGTGTGTGTGTACAGCTGGACACACAAACACACACACACACACACACACATAAGTAGGGACAATATAACAGCTGGGGCCGTGGACTGAGGAAAAAAGTAGCCGAGAAGTTAGAGACACAGGTTTGAACCCAAAGAGAGCAGCTGGGAAAGTCAGCGATTCTCTCCTCCCTGCTGACGTGCCTTTGAGCAAGACGCTTGGCCCTGCAGTGACATTAATATAAATATTAATATCAGTGCTGTTTGCAGAAAATGGTGAATCTCTTGTACATCTGCACAGGTGTGCAGGTCCTTTGCGCCTGTCCACAGAGGACACAGGTGGGCTGAGACCTCTCAGGACTGTCTGGGCATGTTCAGACAATGTTTGATTGACAGCTCTAGTGGGGGCGGGACTACTAGCACCTTTATGACTCTTTGGAGTCGATGCAGTTTGATGTCACCAGGAAATCTGCTGCACGGCAACCCGAGAAAGAGCCGGAAAGATTAGAAACACCTGAGCGGATCAGGCTGAACACAGTTTGTCCTCAAGTGTATCAGGAGTAGCTGCATGTAAATACATCATTTATACATATTAATGTCTTTTTATAGACTTTGACACAGTTTGCACTTAGTTTTCTCTGAGCTCCATCAGGATAACTGTGACATTTCACAGAAATGCTTCAGTTTATGGACGCATTATTTCTTTTCTTAGGTCGTGACGTGATTTGGTGTTACAGTAATATTAAAGATGATCAGATGAGGTTATTTTACCGAGGATTTAGTTACATTCATGCGTAAATATTCATTTATTAAGTGTGTGTGACTAGAAAGTTATTCTTTACTCTGAATTGTGTTTGTCTGTCACACTTACAACAGCAAATCATTAGATTAGATTAGATTAGACTCATTACGTGCATCATTTGCATGAACTCAACTGAAAGCATGCATCCCAACCGGCTGATTCTTTCTAGGTAAATTCCTCGGAAATTGGATTAATATGCATATCCCTGACACACACACACACACACACACACACACACACACACACACACACACGTTACAGAGGAATCCAAAGGTCCCTCTCACTTTCACCGCCCTGTTACTGCGGCTGATTTGTTTTTCCACCGCCTCCAATCAGAGGCCCCCCCTGGCTAGGACCAATTAACAGCAACACACACACACACACACACACATCCACTGTGAGGCTTCTGCAGCCCCCAGCTGGGGCAGATTAGCAGCCCTCCTGCCTCCCAATGTGCCGGCACACGATGATGAGGGGGTAAAAGTTAACACCCACACACGAGAGACAGACGGAAGAACACCCCCTCCTTACTGTTCCTGTTGTTTCTGCGGAGGAGCCCACATGTTACCTGAACCGGCTCGTGACCCGGTTTAACACAAACATGACATCTGATGGTGCGAACGCTGCAGTCACTGAACAAAGCGGGAGATGACTCTGCTAGAGACGATATGAAATCAGTGAAATCATTGATCTTCGTGATGTCACACACAGGCTTCAATGATTTGGTGGTGAAAAGCACAGAGCCAAACTCTACCGACCTGGTACTCGACCTGGGAGGGATTCAGCGTCTTGCTCAAAGACTCCTCAGCAGGTTGAACCAGTTCTCAACATCCAGACAGATGGTGCCCTGAATCATTATTATAAATACATCCTGTCTTCAGCACTGTTGTGTGCAGTGCAGCAGCGTGTCCTTTCCACTGAAAACACAGACAAACAAGGCAGGACTGTGCAGACAGATCGCCGGTGGACACAGGCTAATATGGTTTTGGCGCGTGCTGGCGTCTTTAACGTGCCAACTTGTTATGGATGTATCCATCCTGTCTGTTCATCCGTCAGACTGTTTTTCTACCTTCCCAAACCCCAAAATGGACGTGGTCTGAGGAGGGTGGGGGTGATGAAGAGGAGGGTGGAGGGCTGAAAAAAGCAAGGGGGGGGAGGATTGAAGGCCAGCGGTGTGGGGCGGCTGTTGCCAGAGGATGAATGAGTGCTACTATGTCTGCTGGCTCCGGACTCTGTGTGCGTGTGCACATATGTGTGTGTTAGAGTGTGTGTGTGTGTGTGGCTGAACAGGCCTCCTTGAGCAGAGCCTGACAGCCTCTCACGCTCAGGTAGACAAGCTCCACTTATTTTCACAGCACAGCCTGAAAACACGCCGCCGCCGCTGCCGCTGCAGAGTTTGGACCACTGCAGACACCGTAGACACGAAGCGGGACGATTCTTTAATAACAGATCGAAGT
Organism: Miichthys miiuy; assembly: GCA_036365135.1. NCBI lineage: Eukaryota > Metazoa > Chordata > Actinopteri > Sciaenidae > Miichthys > Miichthys miiuy. The sequence continues at coordinate 3,327,420 of CM071607.1, read as the reverse complement.
TTTCAGCTCAACAGTGTTAAAACTTAATGAATCATTGATGGTAAAAGTCTTTCACGACTCTTTATATTATATTCCCTCGATAATTAGGAATAAATGACAGTTTCAGTTGAGCGCACAAAGAAATTAAATCTGTTAATGAGCTTCTTAGATGTTCTTCTCATGTCAGATCAGCCAAAAAGTCATAAATAAATAAACAAATGTCACGTCTGAGTAAAGCTGCAACAAACATGTATGTAATGAATGAATGAACACCGAAGTCTACCCTAACAGCCTGATGAAGTAAGTAGATATAGTGCAGGACTTGTGAAGTCTGCTGTCCAAGACATGATTAAAGAGAAATTCATCTTGTGTTTTCTACGCGTCAGCCTCATGGACAACTAAAGAAGGGATGACACGAACTTCCACAATGCAGGACGTGATGCAGTGTGACCTGAGGCTGCTGTCATCGACGATTATTGTTACACTATTAACAAGAGGAAGCGACACGCTGCAGCGTCTGCAGGGTGGCTCATTCCTGATCAAACACAGTTTTATTATGAAAATCAACCGCAATCACAACTTTATGATCCGCACAGCAAACCAAAGTCTCACCCGGCCGAGCACTGACGTAAAAAACCCAAAAGAAATGTTTTGGAAATATCAGAGACACATTTCAGGAAGAATGAGGAAGTTCCTCCATCAGTCAGAGAGTTTATTTAATCCATTTAATTACATCACGCCTGAAGCGATAAAGTAAACATCCGCAGCTAACGCACAACTGCCTCAACGAGCCCGGTTACACCTGCATCTGGACACGTTATCTGGATATCCGGATGCACGTCACATTTTAATACCAGGTGTCACCGAGCTGATGAACTGCAACATTCATGATGGATGACACATTTACACGTTTCACGCTACATGACATGATGATCATTAAATACCTGAAAATCCACCTTTTCTCCACAAAAAACAAAGAAACGCTAAACTAACAAGTGGCAGTAGGCCAGTGAGTGTACTCATGCATACTCATACTCATGTCCTTGACAGCAGAGCAGAGGATCAGTTAGCCCCTGGGCCATTGTAAGGTGTATTTGAATAATCATTTGGGCCTGGAGGGATCTTTATAATCATGTCACTCCTCCATCCAGACCCCACCCCACCCATGAGCCACCTTCATCACTGAGTGAGACGCAGAGTAAACTATCTGAGTCAGAATACATGTTCCTCATCCGCCCCCGGGTCAAAATATTTGCATATTTGCAATGAAATCCCCCTTTAAAAAAAAAAAGTGTTAAAACACGGCCGAGGCTTTCTTTAGAGACTCGCTGCTACTTTTGTTTTTGGAAGTGGAGGAATGTCCGAGCCTGAAATACTTCGACCTTCTCCTCTCCGTCTCTTTCTTTTTCTCTCATCTCTCCATTTCTGTCTCCCTCCCTCCCTCCTTCTCTCCTCCTCTCCTCCCTCCTCTCCTCGCTCCCTCCTGTCAAAATAAACACTTTGAGAGCGGCCCTTCTTTTCATTCAGACGCTCCGAGCCGACAGCCTCATTTAGGGCCCCGCTGTCCTCCCGTGTGTGTGTCCTGTGTCCCCTCAAACTATGTGTGTGTGTGTGTAAAGTATTTATAACACACATTGAAAAGCAGCTTCTTTTTTTTTTTTTTTACATCTCCTCCTCCACCTCCTCCACCTCCTCCTCCTCCTCGTGGTATCTGACATAACCGGCGCTGGGTTTCTCTCCGCGGCCCTGCGTTCCTGGCAGATAGAGGGGCCGCCGACCGCCGCTGGGGGAACTTTCCTGGCTCGGGGAAGCCGTGGGACAATCACACCTTTCATGGGCCGAGGAGAACGCCGCCCGTCCAGCGGCTCTTAGGCCACGGCACGGGGAATTTCTCTCCCTCCCTGGACCCTCTCTCGCTTTCTCTCGCTTTCTCTCCATTTCTGTCTCTAACTTGTTTCATGCCACTCGTTCATTTCTGAAACAAACAGCTTCAACAGCAGAGCACACGCATGTTTTTCTTTAGTGTCGTGACGGTTTCATTTCACCTCGAGTGTTTGAGAGAAAGTTTGCCGCCTGGATTCAAACCGGGGACGATGCACACGCACGTTATGCTTTTTAATCTCATGCAAAAAAATAAAAGGAGGCGCCTTATCGGCACTGTAATAAACAGAGGCGAAACATGTAAATGAAAATGTCCTATACAATATTCATGCATGACGATGACAGCACTGTAAGGTGAGGTAACTAAAACGAGAAAAGAACGAGTCAGAAGAACATAAACTCTGTCAGCTGTATGCATAAATCACAAGTGAAACACGAGCTGTCGTGTAGTCTGTATGTACTGCTGTGTTTAATAAAACTAATACATCAGATGCATGAGACACAGCCAGTGTAGACAGCTGTAACTTAATACTAGTGTGTGCGGCGCATGGTGCACTGCTGAAACTATAAACTCATCTTGAGGATTATCATTGTTGCGCTGATCTGTCTCTGCTTCATTAATAAACCATAAATCTGATTAGAAATCATATAAAAGATGTTTAAGAATCACATTTATCTTCAGTAACTAAATGATCCTGTGTCTGTTCATCCACGAGTACTTTTACTGGAATCGGCGTGCCAAACTGTGAAGAAATAAAGGCTGAAGGAAGCTTCTTGTAACGGACATTACAGCAGCACATTTGAAGGTGCTTTAAGCTTTCATTTGTTTCTGTCATTGTATTGGTCCTCGATAACACGGAGCTGACATGTTTCCATCTATCAGATTAGCAAAAACACTTTTGACATCCTCCATTTTCACACAAAAGTGAAATTTCACACTGAGCCGAGTCGAAAATAAATAAAAGACGAGCAGCTCGTCCGTCGTGTGAAAGAAACTCAGAGATCCACTTTAAAATACAAGGACGGGATTTCAATGACAGGAGGACGAGGAGGTCTGCAGGAGATCTGAAACAATCAGTGACCAGCACAGGTAATGTGATTCCTGTCTGAAATGATCTAATACTCGTCTGTCGCACCATCTCACACTCCTTCTGCACCCTGTTTTTCTTTCTTAATCACTCTCACCAACTTTCCTCCCCCGTCTCCCCCTCGTCTCCCTCGAGATCTCTCTCTCTCTCCCCCCTCTGAAGCCACCTTGGGGTTTACAAAGCTACCTTTTTACAGGTTTAAATTTAGAATCACCTTCTTTTGGGCCACGACTCCTTCTGGAGGTTGTCCTGAGGAGAGAGAGAGAGAGAGACTTTCTAAACTCGTCCCTGTAAATTGGCAAGTTTTGTGAAAACCATTTTGGAAAGGCTCAGTTTGGAAGCATGAGGGGGCCGGTTGTGATGTTGTGCTGTGCGCTTCCCGTAAACGCGCTGAGTGGCTTTATTCAAAGAGCTGCGGTAGAAAGGCCAAATAAAGATCAAATCAACACGGAGGAAGCTCGCAGGGACGGTAAGGTTTCTGTGCAGCGGTGGGGGCAACCTGGGACATGGAAAACGCAATAAAAACTACAATCAAGGGGAGCAAAGAAGTCAAAGGTTTCCAGTGTTAATGAATGCGTTAATACATGCAGACACACATCACAGGGTAAGAAATGCTACATGAAGAATCACAGAATAAATAAACACAACGAGGAATAAATGAAAGCATGAAAATCTGCCCGACGGGAGGAAGACGAGCGTCTGAAAACTTCATCCATTTTATCTGCAGCTCTCGTGACACAGACAGTGAGCATGCTCCAAAAGTTGAGAGGCTTAAACACGCAATGCGCACGGTCAAAGCTGAAACAGGAGGTCAAATCTGACTGCTGACATTATTTCCTCTTCCAGGTTCAGGTTCGGTTTGACGGATTCATTCTGAAACAGGCCTGTAGCTTCATTATTCATTAAGACATCAGCCTCAGTTTGGTTTCACAGCCGACCGTTGGCTGTATAAAACATGGACGTCATACCTGTGACAGGTTTCTGAGGAGCCGTCCTCAAACTCAGAGGCTAATGCAAAAATGGGCAAAGACGTGGAGCCGAGGCGGGCTGAATGAAGCCTGGTTGCCTGTAACGGCACCCACACTTCTGCATAACTGCGAGCCTGAATATAATCTGAACAGGTGAGTTCAACAGAAATCCACCTTCAGTTAGATCACTAAATACAGGCTGACCTGCTGCTGGAGTGCTTTGAAAAGTTTCTATACTATATACCGAGTTTCAAAACCCTTCGAAGCATTTACCGCCTGCACGACTTAAAGGTGATTAAATCGTATTATTGGTGCTGAAATGATGAGGAATACTTCTTCTTCTGCTGCTGCTGCTGCTGCTTAAATGTGCAGACTTTGTTTCAGGTGGAGTCATGAAAAAGTGTTGCAGTGTGCGCACACACACACACACACACACACTGACATGGATCAGCAGAGGGGTGGGACCAGCCCTGCAGAGCAGTCTTGCATCCTGGTGTCACGTCAGCCTTTTTAATTCCTTCCAGGAACCTGTGAGGATTTTCACTGTGCTAACAATGTGTACTCATGCATGACTCACACACTCACACACACACACACACACACACACACACTCACTTTTTCCCTGCTCTTTCTCCGTCTCTTCCTCTTTCTGTCTTAATGGCTTCATTTCGTGTGTGTGTGTGTGTGTGTGTGTTGCGTAATTGATTGAGTGTATCTACCCAACTGTGCATGCACGGATGCAGGTATTGATCTCGCCAACATCTCATTAACACGATCTGTTGCTTTTCAGTTCCCCCTCCGGTCGTCCTAACACACTGTGTCCTAACTGAGCTGCAGTGACTCCGCTCTCTGTCCAGGCTCCATCATCTCAGGCAATCAAGTGCAGTCAATGTTTCTTTCATAGAAGCTGCATTTCGCCTCATCGTAATTTCTCCTCAACCTCAGTTTGGCCAGAAGCCTCTGTATCTATAGGCTCATTCAGGACAGGGCACGCAGTCGCTGAGCGTATCGCTGTCGCCGCGCTAAGACCAGAAAATGTGAGCTTTTCAGGGATGAAGAAAAGAATGCTGTTCCACTCGAGGACAGAGGTTTTTTTTAAATCACATGAAGGTTTGAGTGTGACCACACTTAAAACATGAACGGCCATCCGGTCTGTCAAACATCTGAATTTTAACTGACTCAGTCACACAGAGACGGCGTCACGACACACTGCTTTATATATTAAACACTATTATTTGTAGTGAGAAACAAAATGTGCTCTTCATTTCCTCTGTGCACATCAACAGCACACACAAATAAAGACTGATTCAATACATGCAGACTGCTTTGAATACACACAGTGTAAACACATACGTTTGTTCTCCAGATGTTATAATAATAATTATAATAATTATGATAATAAAAACCTTAATTAAATCAAGAAAAGTAAATACGTAAAACACAACAAATTCAACAGAAACGGAGCAATAAAACGACGTCGAGAAGCTCTGAAAGAAAAGAACAGCAGTAACATGGAGACGTTAAAAAGGGAGATCTGGTTCAGCGTAAAAGGGTAAAAAGATAAATAAATAAATAAAGGTAAAACATTAAGAAAGAAAAGATAAAAAATAATAAAAGATAAAAAATAAACATTACAAAAGGAAGAACGACGTTCAGGTTGTGTGAGTTTAGATTTAAACTATAAATTCGCTTTAAGAAAAAGCTCTGAATTTGTTCGATGTCTTGTGTTTCTGTTGACTTTGAGTTGCCATTAAAACATTCAGCAACTTCTGTTGCCACGAGCGGACACTGAAGCTCGCTGTCAGTGAACTCTTTGCAGGTACGGCACCTTTTCTTACTACACTGATAACATAAAAACAAGTTCATATATCCCGCATTAGTAGGATATGTAGTTTCTTAGGTTGAACAATATGTAACCTTTGTGCCATCATTTGTTTAATTCCTTAAACACGAGCAGAAGAACTCTCGTGTCCTGGATCAAACTGAGGCCTCGCTTCATGTTTGTGACGTCTTTATCTAAAGCTTGAAGCCATGAGGGAAAGTGAGCGTTCAAAGGTTCAATGAGACGTTGTTTAACAGAGACGTGCAGAGCAGCAGACTGACTGAGATGCTGGTTCAGAGCAAACAGAGCTGTACTGGGACAGAACTGGTCAGACTGGTTTCTTGGAGTCTAGGGAAGGTTAAAGGATATGTGGGAGCCCTTCCCATCGATCAAAAATTTTCCATCCAAGATTTTTTTCTCTCCTCCAGTATCAACCAGAAAGCTGCAGACATTTATTAACAGAACACAACACGAGGCGGTTTAAACCTTTTAGATGCTGTGAAAATACTTCAGCTTGTTCTGAACATGAGAAAAGTTAAAAGGAAAAATACATCTTGTGGTTTGTTTTTGGCTTAACAGATGAGATCGCATCAGATCGAACATCTTATCGTCAAAGCAAACTGTTTATTTAAATGGACGCTGTCCAATATTTTAAAGCCATCCTTTATTCAGACGCACTGAAAGGTTAAATATATAATCGTCGTCGTCGTCTGCCTCCACATGAATACACGGCAGAAAAGATGAACAGCAGTTTGTACATTACCTTTTGAAATGAACCATTTATCACCTGACGAGCACCTGCCTTCGTTCTCCTCCATCTGCGCTTTGTTTGAAGTTGAATGAGGTTAACAGCAGCCAAATAAAAAAAGCCCTCAGGGCTTGTTTGCTTGTCAAGACATTTAATTAAAACTTATTGTCCATTTAAAAGAATTACATGACTTATGAGGAGGTGGAGAGACAGATTAAATGAACGCTCTGGTTGACAGTTTGCAGACACAGGATATTTTAGAAAATATGCTGATAGGTTTAAAATAATATACTTTATAGTTTATAAATGCACACAGTGAGATGAGCTGATAGGTCAGAGTTCAAACCTGTCCTGGGGGTCTGAATGAGCGAGCTGATCCTCCTTTACGAGCTCCGTCCTGAACAGGTTGGACGGGGTCAGAGGTGCTAACAGGAATGGAAATTAACTGAATGACTTTAACTAATAACTCGTGGCCAAATTGGTTCAACAGTTTGCATTTCCGTTCTTCCTCGGGGGGTCTCACGGTATTTTATAGCGGAGCTGTCGACACAGCAACGCCGCTTTGAGCTGAACTTTGGTCAGACACCCTGTTTTCTATTTACTCCCACAACAAGTGCTGCATCACGAACGAGGACGAGGTTATCTATGCGATACGTCCACATTTAAGAGGGACACGACACAATAGCAGCAACCTCCGTGACACGGAGAAGTCCTAAAAACTGCAGTTCCTCAAACGTCCACTTGACCTGGCTCCAGAAGTGAGTCAGTCTCCATAAGTCCCCATGTTAAAGTGCTTCACAGCAGAAATAAACATGTTTACAGCCTGGTACAAAAAACAGTTTTGGTCTCTGTAACTGTACTGAGGGTGAATTTATATACAACTGACCTGTTCAGATTATATTAAGGCTTAAAGTTATGCAGGATTAAGAGCGTTTGATTGACAGGTGTCATCTGGTCCCGCTCAGGTCCGCCGATGATCCACGTCTTTGCTGATATTTAGATTAGCTGCGAGGCGTAACGATCAGTACATCCAACATGGCGGCCGTCAGCTCCTCATATTTTCAGACAATCAAAACGTTTGTGAAACGTTTGGAAAATGTTAAAGTAACAATTGACTTTGATGGATGTGACTCCTGTCAGTCACACAGACTCACTCACAGAGTGTGTGACCTTCAGTATCTGACACACAGTAAATGTTTCTGGATGTTTTACAGCCCAGCAGCAGCTCTCGTCTGAGACTGCAGATTTTACACGTGGCTGCTGAAATCCTGCTTCACACACACATGAACGTCTGCACACAGCCTCTGTCACATACCATAAATAGATAATACACACACATTTCACATTCACACATGTACACTCTCACACACACACACACACAAGCTCATTCAGTTTCAGGCCGCTCTGAACAGGACGGAATAAGTGATACGGCGGGTGATTTCTCACTGCTAAAGGTGCAGTCCACCAAACCAAATAAATAACACCACCATTCATTCACTTTTCCCTCCACCGCCAGTTTCCCTTCGACTGCTTTACACTGAGAAAACACACACACACACACACAGGAGTGAAGACCCACTCAAACAGAAATACACCAATAACACAGGCACAAGAAACATAGATAAACATGTGTAGAGAGACACACACACACACAGAGTGCACACGCAGACTGAGAGATGCACACATGCACTAAACATACAAACACACACACACACACAGTGAAAACACACTCTCCTTCCCAACCTTTGGACAGAAATAGCAGGATAAATAGAAAGGCGAGCGTCCGTTTTAAAAGGACTTGGTTGAAGTGAAAAGGTCAGGCCAGTTCTCAGACGCCTGAGAAGAAACACACACCTCGACTGACCCAAAGTGGACTGGAACTATTCGACTGTCCCGATGCTGCTGCTCACATTTCGATTCACAGTTTCAGACATCACAATAGACAACAAATGGAGAAGACTGCAGGTGGTGGGTTGTGTACGTTCAAGGTTTTTCCCCAGAGTAATATCACTGACTGATTGCACCTCGGCATTCCCCTCATCTCTTTCTTTCTAATTAAAGAAGTTACACACTGCAACACAACGTCCAATATTCTGTGTGTGCAGTTCAGGCATTTTTTAAAGGATATGAATCAGATTTATGAAGCACCGATCATTTTTCTGCTGTCTAAAAACTGGATTGCACTTTGAGGTATTTATCCATAGTCAGTATCCACAGCAGATGGTGGTCAGCGTGCCCCCAGTCAGCTATTGATGAGGGCGGCCGATCCAAGTGTATATTTAGAATATTTTCACCTCGCTGTCAGACGACTCTTTCCTACGGGAAACTGAAGCCTCACATTGGTCTCTCCAAAGCTGCCAGACTCCCTTCACAAAAACAGTCATTTTACCTCGCAGAACACAGGAGCTGCTGGTCGACCGCTGCCTCGTTCCACACCAACGAACCAGCGTGCAAATTCACACCAAAGCCACACAATAACACAAACAAACTGACCGACTGAGGCGGCGGTGGACCAGCAGCTCCGTGTTCTGCGAGGTAAAATTACTGTTTTTGTCAACGAGGTCTGGCAGCTTTGAGGAAAGGACAGATCGATAAACTCTTCAGGAAAGAGCTGCCTGATGGCACGGTGAAAATATTCTAAATACAGTGTGCACAAACTGATCTCCTAATGCACAAACTGATGTCCTAATGCACGGTGCTGTGACACCGTAAACAGAAACACTCCTTGCTGGGAGAATAATTGTAATGCATAAGTAGATGTAAAGCTTTAAATCGTGTCAATTTCAGCAACTGTCAACAAGTCAGAAGCCTGAAAGCAAATCAGAGGCAATGATGTGGTGATTCAGTGGGGAGACAGGAGACTGGCAGTGAACCTGGTCTGAGTGGAAAGGAAAGATTCACCACTGGGGAGACAGAGGAGTCGAGTTTTTTCCTTGTTGTCTCTATTAATAGTTTAAATAAATATTAAAGTAAACAGAAAAACAGGAAATGGAGTAAAAATATACACGTGAATGTGCAGCCTGTGAAATGTTTTAATGCTTTTCCTCCACATTAGTGCTCGTGTTAACGACGTGGACGTCAAGCTTACTGTAATGCTGCTACTCCAATCACATACACGCTAAAGTGCTGACATCTATGTTTGTCAAAAATGGGTCAAAAATATATGACAACAAAAGGAGAATGAAATGCTACTACACTAATGTTACTGGACGCTAATCTGCATCATGATTTGCATTGTTTGAGAAATCATCTCAACATGTGTGTAACTTTATAAGATCTTTAAGTCGTGTGAACTAATTTCACACGACTTAAAGATGTTTAAACTGATCTGAGGTGAAATTAAACATTCATTTCAATGAACAGATTAAAATGAATCAAATAATGAAAGTTTAGTTGATTCAGATAAATTTAAATAAATGGCAGAATCACGAATGTTACATTAAACTTGTTGTTTTCATGAGTTTTTGTCTATATACACAATCGTCTCTGAGGTTTTGATATAATATAGATATAATATAGATCAATCACTTAAACTGATTTATCCTCAAATCAGCCCAGACGGTCAGTGTGTGATTATTGGATCTATTTAATCTACTGAATCTTGTAGTGCTTTTATTAATGTAATGTTACCCAAAAGGAATTGTAACATTAATATTGTTTAGACTTTGTTCCTCAGTGTAAATCTTTGAAATACGTTTCAGTAAACCTCTTTCCTGTCACTTGAACAGATTCAGTCGCGCTGCAGAATCCTCGTTAGGACACTCGAGACTTCACAAGTCTAGAAGCTGGCTCGCAGCTTGTTTCAGGCTCCCCGCCACAGCTTAACAAACTGTTGACATGCAAACAGACCCAAGGTGGTGACTGACGTTTAAATCCGTTCCTCTTCTCTCACTTTTTAATGATATTTCTGTTTCACAGAGACGAGAGCTGGCAGCAGCTCACAGTCTGGAGGCAGTTAAGTAAGAGTAATGAGTGGGACATTTTGGAAGTCGACTCGCTGTTACTGTGCCAGTGAGGTTTGTATGGAGACAGAGGGAACTGAAGTGTATCAATGGAGAATGTGTCCTGCTGCAGGTACAGGTGAAGTTCCAGTCAAAGCTGAACAGAACAGGTCCAGTTCAGTTCATTTCCACAGTAAAAACAGAGCCGGAGAGACCCAGAGGGTACAGTTAGTGCAGCTACATCCTCAGTCTGTTTCCTTGAAAACATCCGCTCCATGAATCAGACATCTTATTTACCCAGTGGCCCCCTCCTCCTCCTGCTCCTCCGCCCGTACCTCCATCCCATTACCCTCTACTCCTCCCCTTCTCCTCTAGACGAACACCATCACCCCACCCGTCTCACCCCTTCTCCTCGACGTCTCCTCCCCGTCTCTTCTCCGACGCCCAGAAAGAGGAAGGTTCTTTAAAAGTCTTTGGTTACCATGGTGGTTCTCTATAAAACCGCTATGACTCAAAGAGCCCTCTGACTTCTTAACAGGAAAAAAAAACTACAGATCAGAATAAATAAGCAGCTGTGGTTCTTTACGTTATTTTTAGTCCGCTAACTCAGACCATTTCACTTGTTCTTAAAGGACTTACATGTGTCACTGGAGCATAAACAAACACCTAATACACTCAGCATCGGACGTTATTTACTGTTATTATATTTACTGTGAACTAAAAACTTTAACTTCACTCTAATATTTATGTGTTATGTAGAAAGATAATAAACACATTTACATTAAACTAAAGGTGTCTCTGGTCTTAAAGGTAACTCGTGGGTCACACACAGAAACATAATCCTGCTAACAGTTTCATGTTATTTCACTGATCATAATAACACGTTGAAACAATACAAGATTTATATTAAACTGTTTGTTAGACACACACGATGCTTTTCAGTGAGAAACCTGTGTTTTAATTCACTGTTTCTAAGTCTAGAGTTAAATTCTGGTTGGTTTGCTAACACCCGTGGTTACTGACAGAGATCAGCAGGTAAAGTCGTTGAGGAGCTACTTTGTCATAAATACAACAGAGGAGTAGCAGGTCAATCTGTCTAAACTCACTGAAACACTGGATTACATGCTGCGTCATTTCCTGTGAGTCTCTTTTGCATGTGATGACAATCATAACCCAGTCTGACACTGGCGGACTCCGCCACTGACTATATAAACTATTTAAATTAGTAATGTTTTGTTGAACAAATGCCACATAAATAACATCACAAATGTTGATTACTGAAGAATTTCCAAAGTAGAAATGATCAGATTTGGCGGGAAAGCGGTAAAATGTGTTGTCATTATTTTTAAAAAGTTTGAGGACCTTTAAGTTTCAACACCAAAGTGTTTATTTTCCTGACAGTTCGGTTAGCTACCCGGCTGATTCTGAGCTAAATTCTGAAAAGCAGCAAATATATTGTGTCTAAAATCTGATATAAAGTTTTAAACTTGTGCTTTTGTACAGTAATTATCGAGGCCCGGCCACTCATAGACTGTACATAACAGGAAGCACTCCGCTCCGGCGGCGTCATTTGCAAGAAAGCGTTTCATTGGAAGGAAAATTAGGATGAGTCATCACATTTTTATAGTTTATGAGGAATGATAAACTCTAAAATACCATGAAGAATACCTGAAAATGACTTTATGTATACAGTACAGCTGACACATAACACCAGACATATGTGATAAAAAGGGGGACTCACTGCTCATGGATGTGATGTGACATTTCACCTCAGCACTCCAGTAAACAAAAGAAAAACAACCTACAGTGCGTTTACATCGTGAAGGTTTGTGTGAAATCTTTAATCTCTGGGACAAAAAGATATTTAGATCTGACAGCAGGGCACAGGTCACTGAGCACAGACAGCCACGAGGCCTTCGGGTTGTAAATAAAGAGCATGAATAAGGAGTGAGACGCTGAAAATAATCCAGGAGCTGTGCAGAGGAAGAGATGGAAAACAAATGAGGTTTAAACGTCAGTGTCATATTCTACACACAGCTCTACTGTAGCTGCTTCCTAAGTTGAAATGTCACCTCGATTATTTCTCTCTTTCGTTAAACAGTAACAAGTCCGTCGTCGTCACCAAATCGCCGCCTAAAAATATCATTTCCTCTCGGTAAATCCTCCTCACCTCTCACACATACCGCGGGACAAGCTGCAATTAAAGTGCATTTAAATTTAGTCTCATCTGGCATGTTAGCTGTACAAAGGTACCAGTGTTAGCTAGAGGCCAGAGAGAGAGAGAGAGAGAGAACACACGGAGGTATTTATAGTGAAGAAAGTGGAGAGCAGAGATGGAGGGAGGAGTCTGCATCTGAGGCAGAAATAAGAGCGACAAAGAGGTGAAGTTAAGGGGAGAAGGGACACCGTAATATTTGTTGTTTTCATCATTCGAACAGCGGCACACTGACGGGGTCGCAGTGTTGATGCTGTGTGTGTGACTGACTGACAGAGAGGAGATGAAGTGTCTCCAGAGAAAGTTATTTGTTTCAGAGAGTTGAGCAGATGTCATCTTAGTATATCTCCAACAGAATCTGATGATTTCTCCTCCGTCAGGCGTGATTAATGTTTGTACTCTGTTTAATCTGAACATAAACCACACGTTCACACGGGACAAAACTCATTGTCTTATTGTTCACTTGGATGTTTGCACATACACACACACCTCTGCTGTTTTTTTATATCCAGCTGCTGAAGGTGGAAAGTTTACTGAAGTTACACGACTTTGTGTTCAATCATGGTCCAACGTTCATCTCAACCTCTTGTGCACACACTGGGAATGGACGTTTTGATGAGGCAGAGGGTGCAGATGTCATTTTAAACTTATCTGAACTGATGCTGGACTCTTGGAGGCAGAGGAAACACTGACGTATCATCACCTTTTAAGTTCATATGGCGCATTTACACACTGACACGGAGCAACATTATAGTTTCCTGATGGAAATATCACACTCTTCAGCTGCTGAACTCTAGAAACCAACTAGTCTGTAGAGTTTTTTCAGCTGCAGACGAGGCTGTGCAGCTATGATGCTATGAAAGCGATCAATACATTTGTTGCACAGGCGGAAAAATCTGAATCTCACCGTAAAGCTCTGCTATAGCAAAAATATTGATAAAAGCTGCTTCATGTTGTTCTAGATCTCTGACAGACACATTTTCATAAATCTGGCCTGCCTCCATCTGTATTCACATGAACTACCTTGTTTCCAGAAAGTGTTTTTGAAGACCTGACACTAGAATAAAGAAAAAGAACGCCACCTACCAAAACTCAAACCTCGTTAACAGGCGATACGTGCCATTCGTCCTTGTTGTTTGACTAAGAGGTGATCTCGGAGCTCAGGTGACACCCGTGAAGTGCAAAAACACACAGCAATGAGTACACAGCAGCAAAGATTTTCAGAACACGACAACACTCAGACACGTTCCAGCTTTCCCGACCTGCTCAGGACAAAAGAGACTCTCACAGCGTCTCATTTTTAACAACGCTGGATGTTACATGACGACATCTCAGTAAACATCACATCAGAAAACAGTGCTTTAAGTATGAATACTTTGAGTTTTGATGTCAGATTTCAGCCACTTTTGTCTGTTACAGTCAGACAGAATAATAAAAATCCACCGTGCTTTATTTATATTAAGTTTTATTCTCTCTATATACAGCCTGTACCTTCCCTCCCCTCCCTCCCTCTTTCTGTTCATTGTTCCAGGTTCAGGTGCTGTGCTGGCCGGTTAATGGTTAACCTCGGGCTCGGCCCTGGCGGAGAGCGAGGGGAGGAGGCGGCAGCCACGAAGAAACGGTGACATTTCACTGCCATTATTCATCCGTGCTTTGTTCCCGCAGCACTGAGGAGTGTTTGCACTGGGATGGAGTGTAGGGCGGAGGGATGCTGAGATGGAGGGATGAATGGTGTAGGGTGTGGAGGGAGAAGGGGGGGGTGATTGGGGGTTTGAGAGGTGAAGAAGTCATGGGGTTAAAGTGTGAGACACCTATGAGGAGAGGATAAGAGAGACAAAGGCCTCTGTGTTCGAGCCTCGCTATCTCAAACTTTGAATCCTTGTCATCAGTTTATTTTCTTTTGTGTTTTAGTTTTTATTTTTCTGAACGTTCTCTCCCTGTATCCCAACACACACACAAATATACATGCATATAAAAGGCCCACACACACACTCACTCACTCATACACACACACACACACGCACACACATGCTCTTCCCAGCTGTTTACATGGTGTGTTTGCACAATATGGTGGCTGGGAGGAGGAGAGCAGCTAAGGAGGGGCAGGGATGTAAGCCACAGTCACGGATGTGCTCTCCTCTGTCCAAACTGCCACAGATAACCTCATCAGCCGCTCCGACTTTGCTGCTACAAACGCCCCGATGAGCCGGTCACTGTTGATACTGAAGGATGTGTGTTATACTTGTGTGTTTGTCAGTCTGTGCTGTGATGTTTCCGATATTACTCGTGGAATAACTGGATGACATGAACGCCGACAGTCTGACTTCACAGGGAAGTCATTTTGTATGAACGGGAACTGTTATCTGCGATCTTTGCAAAATATTGTGGCCCATGTGGACTTAAACTTTAACCAGCATATCTTACCCTTCATCATTCACCTCCCATATGATCACAACTTACATTACCATGAAGATAAACTCGAAATCCAAATTTCCTTTCAACCTTTCAGGAGTTTTGGAAACTCGACTCGACTCTGCTGAGCTACATTAAAGAAAAATTTTTTAGTAGTTTTCATCGTAGATAAACGTCCATCAGATTCATGCAGAAACAGAAAATTAATTTAAAGGTAGCCTGCAGAGTTTTTGACCACTGGTAGCGCTACAGAGCGATGTCTGTCTGTTTGTTCGTCTGTCATGCATACCGCTGCCAAATGTTTAAAGTTATGCTTAATTAACAGCAAGGCCACTTTGATTGACAGGTGAGCGCTGTCACAGGTGGCAGCTCCACCCACGCTCCACGTCCTTGTCCAGTTTTGGATTAACTGTAAAGATTGGCGGCGATCAGAGCGTCCACAACGGCTCTTCGGAAACCTGTGGGCGACGTCACGGAGACTACGTCCATGTTTTATACAGTCTGTGGTTCAGTTGAGCTCTCTGTGAACAAACGCGGCTTCCTCCCTCCTCGTCTTAATTCACTTTATATCAAAACATGAAAACTGATCTTCTACATCCTGTTTCTCCACCAAACCTAACTGATGCTGGGACTGAGGCTGAAAACGCTACATCTACACACACACACACACACACACACACACACACGTATGGTACACTCGTCTGCATGTGAGTCACTGCTTGTATTGTGCATGACGTTGTATAAGTGTGTGTGTGTGTCTGTATACAGTGGGGTATATTCTGAGTTAGATCACACTCTCTCTCACACACACACACACACACACACACACACACAGGTCGTGCAGAACAATGGTCGGCTTTGACAGAGCCGGGCTGTCAGGAGGAGATGGGCTGCATCTATTGTCTGCTCTGTTTACTCACAGACTCACCTGGCACTGAGCTAATAGCACCGGCTCTATCTGTCAGTGCAGAGGACGGGGGTCTTGGCCCACACACACACACACACACACACACATATAACATGAGACACACACACACACACACAGCAGGATATAGTTTTAAATTCATCTGCATGAAATGAGCAGACATAAACGTACGTAAGGCTCGATGAGAAGGTGATGTGTGTTTTTTTTAAAATCTTAAATCATGTGTGTGTGTGTGTGTGTGTGTTTTTGTGTGTGTGTGTGTTCGGTCACACCTGGGTGTCCTGGGAGGTTCTGGGTAAAGGGGAGGGTTTATGGAGGAGGAGGAGGAGGAGGAGGAGGAGGAGGAGGGTGTTCTTTCAGGTTTTTACCACTGTGCAAACACACACACACCAACCACAGTTGATGGGTTTTGATGGGATCAGTTGGAAGCCTCTCAGAGTGACCCTGCCCCAACCCCACCCTTGTTTGATCGACAAGGGTGAGAGAAGAGAGGGTATGCCTGTGTGCGCGGGGTGGGGGGTTGTTTTAAGATCGAACACACAGAGTCATGAATGATTCTGACAGAGACACAGCAGAAGATACACACACGACTTCACACACACACACACACAAAACTTTAGCTAAAAACCTGAGATGATCGGTGTTGTGCAGAAATGTTGTTCTTTGAATAAAGCATCATTATTATTATTATTTTTTCCAGATTAACAGTGTGTTAGTGCGTCTCTCACGTGTTGCCCGGTGTGGTGCAGAGTATACACATGTACACGCAGCACAGCAGCTGCTTTCACAGTCAGCTTTGCATCACTGTCCAGCTGTGTTGTGCAAGATGACTTCTTTCCGAGGACGACCACGGCATGTCCAGTTTTCATGAAAGGATGAAGTGAGGAACACTTTTGCCGTGTGGTTATGTCATTTCATAATGATCCTTTATGACTGTCTGAAGCAGAAGTTCAGTGACAATGGCTCGTTTTTAATGTGAGCTAAATCTGTATGAATAGTCTTACATGTCGCTGTTTAAAACGCAGGGTGCTTTCCTGTCTGCACAGGAGCAGGCACCAGTACACCGCTGACCGTCCCGTTGATTCATACTGAAGGTGGAAACCAAACTCACAAATGTATATTTACATTTTAAAAGGTATCAGCACTTTTATAAAACAACTGGACTCTGTAGTTTTTATGTTTCTAAAACAGTCTTGGAGATTATTGTCTGCAGCGACCGACACACATTTAGTCTGGTGAGTATTTTTGGCAGGGCGTACGTGGGACTGGGTCAGAATAAACTACAGTGTCACAGAAGAAGAAGACGGATCAGGTTTTGACTCACACAACAGTTGTTGTAAACATCGATTCACTGTTGGTTCAGCAGATAAACACACAGTTCAGGGCTGGTGTGTCCAGTCTGTCTGTACGTTACATATCTTAAACAACTATTTCCTTATAATAAAATTATTTTGCGCATCAAATCACTGTTGATGTAATCTGATTACCGTACATGCATGTCTGTCCACTCTCACATGTATCCTCAAAGTCTCAGCCGATCATGGGAACAGTGCCCGAGGCCTCGTTTGTTTCACAACTTCTCCTTTAATGTCAGAGTTTCAAACCCCGTCAGACTTTCTCTGGTTCACTCTCAGGTCTCAAGGCCTCAGGAGCAGTCAGGAGCAGGGCCGACCTCCACTGATAAGCCGTTTTTTTTGTTGTTTTTCGGCTCGGGGCTTGGCCGTCTGCCAGCTGATAACGACATGGGGCATACCTGCTGCATTAATGATTGGTCAGCCCTGCCTCCTGCCCTCGCCCAGGTTCTTTATTTTAACATAATTCTTTATCGTTGGGCCTTTGAGCAGAAACTAAATCTTATCAAGTGAAGGCATGAGATCTGTGTATGCCATTAACAGCTCCAGATCAGGAGCACAGGAACAAATGACATAACCTGCCCTCCCTTTATTAAATTGTTTTCTACAGCGGATGAGGAGAAACGAGGTTGCTTTAAACTCGCAGTGGCACTCGGCCGAGTCAAGCGAATCCTCATTAACATCTAACAGTTCAGTCGACAGTTGCACTGACAGGCGGTAATGGAGGGAGGGTCTTTATCCACAGTGGCATCTGTTCACAGGGTGTTGCACACCACCGCACACCTAACTACCTACGAGTGCGTCTGTAGTTGCGGCTTTCATGTGACATAATGAATCCTGTGGAGGTCCTCGCTCTCACGCAACGAGATCTGCTGATTGTGTTTCCGGTGGTGGCTACGACAAAGTTCAATACATACAGCACAGAGAGCCTGTTTGAGCTTTAACACGATCTGATCAACAAGCCACGACCTCACAGCCTTAATCATACCATCCACGGATGTTTAATAAGACCTGGACACTGCCTTGCTTTTAATTTTCCCCAGTGGCCACCATCACGTCTGAAAAACTGTTAACAGGACACCTCGAACTGCAAACAGGGTCAGTTATGACTCTATTATGATATTTTGATTTTAGATTTGAAAACTTAGCAGGCGGGACATGAACTTTGTCTTAACCACCATGAGCTTGCAGGCATGGCCAGCAGGAGAAACATATTCAGTGGGCCACAGATGTCGTTGCCACAGCACGACCAGCCTCCATATTTTCTGTCCACATGACACGTTGTGTTGCCATGGCGCTCTGTTTGTCGCCTCGTGCAGACGCAGTGAGAAGAATCGACTCGTGGCTCTGCTTCGAGTTCTGACATGTCTGAAATTCATCCGAGTTTCGAGCGGTCCTCGCTCCCCCTCGTACAGCTCATGAAGCTGACAAACTTCGGTCTGGCTGTGGCTCAAAAACGTTGTCAGAAACTGGTTTACATCACACAGTGTATGCCCCGTGTTGAGAGTGTGTAATATGTACAAACAGTATGATCAACATGATGTGTGTGTTCTCTCTCTCTGCCTCCATAATCCAACTTTTAGCCCCGTCAAGGCGTCACACCTTCACCTTTCTCTTCCTGCAATAAAAATACTCGCTGATATCAAACCTCAGATTGAGGCGAGTGAGTCATCAGCAGCGCAGTGAACTATTATTCAGATCCATTAGTGCTGTGCTGCTGTTGTGACCGTGTGGACAGAGACAGAATTACAGCTCTCATTGTGAAGCAGATTAAAGCAGAGAGAGTTCATTCATGTGATTTCCAGACTTTTCTAAATGGATTTTTATTAGATTTTATTTGATGATATTTTTGGGTCAGTAATAACAGCAGTGCAGTGTAAGAGCTGCATCTGAAACTGAGCGCTGTGGGTCGGGCAGTGACCTCGGGGTTGTCTGGGCTGGATAAAAGGAAGTCCTGGTTAATGAATAACAGTGGCGATGTGGCCTGGCGCTACAGGTGGGGTGGGTGGGGGTTGGCCAGGATTCACACTGATAAGAAGGAAAGGCAGGGTGAGTTTTTTGGGGGTGGGAGAGACAGAGAGAGACCGGAGCTTTGTTATCGCCATTTGAATATGTTTATTAAAATATTGTTTATTTTCAACAGTCGTGACAGTGAACTGACAAAATGAAATGAGCGTGAAGAAGGAGAGCAAACGGGAGAATGAAAACAAACCACACGACGGAGGAAGATGTGTTCAAACTGTTTAACTCTTGATGAGCAGGTTACAAGAAGTGACTGGAACTGATGCTGAGCGCACAGCAGTGTTTAGTCACAGTCACATTCACCTGCTTTAATAATAATAAACAGAATGTGTAGCAGACATGCAGAGGTGCAGGCCTGGCAGACAGCAGTGATAGCAGTGATAGCAGTGATAGAGGTACTGCAGTAGGAGAAACATCAGTACACACACTGGGAGCAGGTGTAATAGTTTTGGTGTACAGAGGTCGAAATCAAGGTGATAAGTAACAGAAGTAGTAGCAGTATTAACAGTACTTGCAGCATCGGTAGCAGCAATAATAAGAGCAGCAGCAGTAGTTTTACTATTAGCAGCTGTAATCGCAGCATTAGTAACAGTAGCATCAGCAGCACAGGTGGAAATAAAGTACATTTACTCTGTTGTAAGTACACATCTGAACTACTCTCAATGTTTGTACTACTTTGTACTTCAATATTTACTTTCTTTCATCTGAAACGTAGAAATTCTTAAAGTTATTGTCATTATTATAGAATGTATTTCTATAAACTCGACTATCCAGGTGACATTTTGTTGCTGCTCACAGGCCAGTTTCTGTACACAGTACTTTAGTTTTATTTTACAGCTGATACTTCAGTACTTTCAGTACTTGTAATCCAATATTTTCACAACATGCTTGAAGTAAGACCTCGGTCTCTTCTGCTGGTGAGTATTTGTAGCATTAGTACCAGTAATGGTACCATTAGTTGTAGTAGTGACAGTTTTTGTGGTATGAGTAGCTAAAGTAGTAGTAGCATAAATAGTAGCAGTGGTAGTACTCCTGTCTGTGTCAGATGTAGGAATATCATAAGTGTGAGTAGCAGCTGTACCAGCACTGCAGCAGTATTTGTAGTTGTAGTACAAATGCTAACATCAGAAGTAGCAGCAGGAGTACAGCTGTGGTTTATTGATCTCAAAGTGGGAAATTCCTTCCCCTGCTGAAATACCGTAAATGATGTAACACGCGGACCAATCAGAGCGCTGATCCCTGCAGCTGAAATCATATCAAGGTTCACCGTGGAGACACATCAACAAGGTCATCGAGAGTTTTAACCCAAAATATTCAGATTCATAGGAAAACATCTTATCAGCTGAGCTGATCGTTTGGAGCTGATCTCAGCGCCGTCACACAGAGAAGTTTGGAGAGCGCGCTGATAAGACCCCCTGACACTGACCTAAAAGAGGTTGCCACAACAACCAATTTCACCTTTAACCTCAGCACTTTAGCTTCACTTCCTCATTCTCAACAGACAGAAGAGACTGATGTGAGAGTCAGGACTTTATTCAAGCAGAGAGATCGCTTGCACCAGACGTGATTGTGCACACATAAAAAAAACAAAAAAAAAAACACTTTTCTTAAAAAAGTTTTAGTGTTTCATCTTCACGAATTCCTCATTTCATTTCAAACCGAGCTGCAGGTCGTTATTTGAAACTCCCCGTGGTCACGTCTTGTTTGTCCAAACCACAGAATCCTCAGCTCCTTAAAGAGCTTTGCTCCCGCTCTGTTTTCCTTGTGTCTTAACTGAACAAAAGCGCGCTTTAAACACAACAATGTGGAGGAAATCCTTGGCATTCATGGTCAGGGTGTAAAGTTTAGGGTCCAAAGCTTTAAGGGTTAAACTAATGAGGATATAAAGATATACCTCAGGATGCACCACCTCCCTCTTCTCCTCTCCACTTCCCACACAGACACAGACCTGGTTCGACCGGACTGGGTAATCAGTTACCTGCTCTCTCTGACCTGTACTACCCACGTAGCCTGCTAGCACGCACACACACAGCCCCCAAAGTCCACTTTGAAAAGTCAGGCTATGTCCAAAAACTTATCTTCAAATTATTGCATCTGCAACTCAAACTGTGTCATAAAAACTGTCCTCACTGAAACGTCAAATACACGTTCAGCCCAAAACAGTTTCTACTGTTTTGGTGACTCTTGTTTACAGACTAACCGCAGAGCGGAGGGTAAGTGTGCCAAGTCTACACTCTGTCTGGCATCACGTGTCTCATCGTCTTTATCCATTTTGCATCTGTGAGCAAACAGGTGTCTTCTAATAGAATACCATCTCTGAAAACCTGCACCAAAACTGCTTTACAGCCTCCCTCCACCTGCCAATTGCTGCATCCACTGATCAGTCGCCCCAGGCATCTTACAACTTACCTAACCACTTCCTAACTGCTCCTCCGTCTGTCTAGCTCACTGCCAAATACTGGAAATTGCTACCAGCGATGCCTGACTGCTCCGTTGGGAGCGACTTCCTGAAGGATCGGGAACATCGCTTCTTTGGAAAAACAGTCTGCACACCTGAAGCTTACAAAGAAGTCAGTGCCGACCGTGCTGTGTACTTTAAGTATGTTCAGCCTCGTTCACTCGCTCGTATACAGGAATAAAAAAAGAGGCTTTGTTAAATTTGCTGTCACACACTCACAAGTGTCCAAACTTAAACTACAGCTAATTACAACTGCCCCTCCAGCCATCTAACTGCCCCCACAGGCTGCTGACAGTTAACTTTACATGTTCTGGAGATAAATGTCCAAAACTCGTCTTCATTACTTCAAGAGTTTAACTACCCACTGCAACAGTTTCTGACCCCCCTGGC
Source organism: Miichthys miiuy (assembly GCA_036365135.1). Lineage (NCBI taxonomy): Eukaryota > Metazoa > Chordata > Actinopteri > Sciaenidae > Miichthys > Miichthys miiuy. The sequence continues at coordinate 3,305,219 of CM071607.1, read as the reverse complement.
CTTCAACCGTGGCTGAACACGCTGTTCTCTTGTCCCGCTCATTCTCCCTCCGTCATCTTGCCATTGTCACCCACATACCTCCCCCACAAACACACACACACACCCGCCCCTGAGTACTGAGGCCAGCTCAGACAGACGAGGGTGGAGGGGGAACGGAGAGTGAACTGGCTAACGGACAAAATCAATTTCTCTCTGTGTCGTGTCAGCGAGTCTTTTACAGGAACTCTGTGAATGTACACATCAACCAGATCATGCAGAGAAATCACTAATAATAAGAGGAAATGTGTTCAATGTGAATTTATTCAAGGCTGGACCTGCACGAGTGTGAGGTGGATGTAGAGTTACATCTATAGAGGGAGCAGAGGTATGTGTAGTGTTCAGTCTGTACACAAGTTCTCATAACATAAAAAGTTATCACACACACACACACACACACACACACACAGGAGTTGAGCAACTCTGACTTGAAGGAATGTTTTGTTGTGGCACACTGGGTGTGGTCCAGGTAAAGAGTGTGTGTGTGTGTGTGTGTGTGCTCTTGTGCGCACATTTGTTGTGAGGATCAGCGTTCAGTTTTAGACTATAAGTTTGGAAAGTGACTTTTTTTCCTGACATGCTCAGTAGCTGTGATCAATAGGACACAAAGTGCCTCTCCGACAAGCCTGTTAACAAGTCAGTCAACCAGTCAGTCAGTCAGTCAGTTGGGTGGTGACTGGTTTGTAGCAGCATGAGCAGTCGTTCCACTTCCTTCTCTACATCCTTTAACTGCACAGATGACTGGCTTTCCTAAGATCCTGGAAGCTGTGTGTGCGTGTGCATGTGTGTGACAGAGAGAGGTGTGTGTGTGTGTGTGTGTGTGTGTGTGAGAGAGACAGAGAGAGAGAGGGAACATGTGAGCGAACAACAGATCGATGGTGAATGACTAATGAAGCTCAGTGTTCGCAGGAAGAGGTGAGTCAGTGGAGTACAGCAGGTACTAACCTGAGGGAGTGACGCTCTTTAGCTCCGTTAAGAAATCAGCTTTAATAAAATGTTCATTCAACAGCTAATGAGTCTGTCCCTACTGTGGATCTTTGGTCCTTTGCATTATGGGAAAAAAATACAACTTTTTATAAACCTGGATCAGAAAACGTTCACGCTCCTTCAAAGTAAAAATAAAAAAGAGACGTCAGGTCGACTGATCCATGAATCATTTGGCCAAAAAAAAATGTCACAAAGCCATCAAAGATATTTAATCAACTCTCAAATGACTGAAATAATTCAGCAGGTATTAGAATAGTTGATTATTTATCTAAATGAACGATTGACCAATAAATGTAAGATTGTTTTCTTTATCAATTCGTCTGTAAATCATTTATTATTGGTTGATTATTTGTTTAGTCATAGTGGGTGAAATGGTCACAAAGATACTTCATCTATAATTAAATCAAATATTTAGTTTATGATGATTTTTCCTTCAATGGTGGATCAAATATCAACGTATTTGTCAGTTAATTTTCTGTTGATTAACTTGATTAATGACTTTTCTGCTTTACTAATATTTAAACTTTGCTGGAACCAACAAACAGTTTTGGTTTAAAGTTTCGTTTGTCTGTTTAGAAACACAACGGTGAGCTCCATGAAAGAGGACCTGCTCCCTCTGTGGATATGAGGTAATAAAAAGATAATTATTCTTATTTTCAGGTGATTATACACTAATGAAAACATAGGTGTGATTATTATATTATGTTTCTGTTGCATTCTGTAAACAGAGCCCGTAAATTTGACACACTGGACCTTTAAACTGTTTTGTTTTAGCCCTGATGAATCTGACAGTAGAGCGTCAGTGAAGATTAAACATTAAAGTTTAAAGATGTTTCAAATGTGTGAAAATTAATCAAAATTTTCCACATTTGAAATTTTTAGTACACCGCACTATAAAATAAAATAAAGAAATATAACAGAAGACAGAAATATACATTTTTACAGAGTTTTTGGTCTTTCTGCGGTTGGAGTTGTTGATCTGTGTTCAGGTCTTCAGTCTGAATGACAAAGCTTCTATAAAAGCGCTCGGCCACCGTAGACTCACCGGCTGTTGCCAGCCTGGTTTGGTGATGTCAGTGATTTTATGGCTGCCACAGTCATAAATAGCTCAAACCTCAAACAGACTCTTCAGTGAATGAAAGAAAGAAAAATGTGGTTTGTTATTTATGATGATAGATGACCTCTGACATTTACAGACAAGTATTTGTTTTTATTTTGTTTTATTTACTTAATAAGTTCAGTGAAATTATCTGAAAGCAGCTGTACTCATATATTATTTATTTATATTCAATTTTTGCATGAGTGGTTTCAAACATCATGCCGCGTGCACAGAAGCAGACGAGGGTTTGGACCCAGTAAGATAAGATCGATAAGAGTTTTATGCATCCATGAATTGACAGACGATTTATGGGATTCAGTGACACACTGAATTCTTCTCAATGGTCCATTGTTCTCTGAAGATCACACTCAGAGAATCACATCAGTCATCACAGTCGTGAAGTGAAGAGGGGACAGCAGGGATTTAGTTGGAGAGTCGGCTGCCCAGAACGCAAAGAGGAAAGTCGTTTGGGTAGAAAGCGCCTTTTAAGCAGAACTACAGTGAGTTAAAAACAGGAAGCGTTGCTGGAAATGAAAAGCGGAGGCGCAGTTCAGGTAGCTGCTCGGTGACTCACCGGGCTCAGCCCTGACGCAGTATCACAGGGACGCAAACACACCTACTCTGAGACCTCGCAGAGGAAAATAAAACCTTTACAGTACGTTACGCTGCTATCAGCCCGCTCCTGGAGATTCAGGAAGTTGATAAAAAAAGAAAATGAAAAAAAGAATTATGGTGCTGTTAGCTGTCAACAGGCTGAGGAGTATATGATGTGCTTACAGATAATTAAAGCAGAGATCATCTCAAGGTGCTCATCACTCACATTAAAAAGGACTTGAAGTAGTTTTCTACTTCAAAATGAAGCTGCAACGACACGACTGACTGCTGCTGCTTCACGAAATATTAAAACATCTTTCTGATCTATTCAGAATTTGTGATGTTTGTTAAAGAAGCATCACCAGCAGAGAGAGGACAGCAGGGATGTGTGCTGTGGAAGTGAAGCATGTCAAGCTTTTTATAACCTCGCCATAACTCTGCCTCAGTTGTTGTAAAAAAATAAAACTGCCTCGGATATTCTGGGCCAGTCACCATGGCAACACACACATGCACAATGCACACAGGACACACACCTCAACGTGGGAATAAACACATTTAAAAATATCCTAATCAACAGTAATATTGTACTCCAAAATAATAAAACAATATGTACTACAGTGGGCAGAGAGAAGGTGTGTGTGTGTGTGTGTGATAAACGTGGAATTCCTGCAGTCTGGCTCTTTCTTTCTTATCAAACTTCAGGTTTCACCACCAACAAAAGGAAATATGAGCATTCACCACATCTTTCATGCAGGCACACTCCGCTGCTTTAAAGGAGATTCAGAGAGAGTCTGAGCGCTGCGAGCTGTCGGAGGGTACAAACTACGCTCTGTGTCTCTATTATCCTCCAACCATCACTTCTGTCTGCAGAGCTCAGAGATCCTGAGGTGCGTCCTTGCACTATGGCGCCCTCTGTTGAAATATCATCATCACACCTGCGGCTTCACGTACAGTTTGAGTTACTGAACTTGACACTCAAAGTCATGATGAGAGGCTCGCGAGTCTGCAGAGAGAACAGGCCCTCCAGCAAAGTGTCAGACGGAGAACCTTTGTGATATTTGTCATATTACATTAATGTTTATTATGACTTCTTTGTGTCACCATTTTACAGCGTAGCCTACCAAGACAGAATACACCTGTGAGTGTCATAGTTTAGTCCATGAATCAGTGATTCAGTGACATTTCAGGCTGACTGTGGAGGTCTGACCGCTCTGATCATCAGATCGGCCACCGCAGCGTGACATCAACTTGTGGCCGCAGCCAAAACGCACCACCCCCATTCAAATGAATGTTTGGCCTGAATCGGGCTTCACAAATATCTAATGATGATTGCAGAGTACTCAGAGGATTTTATTTTAACCATTTTTAAAAATCTGCAGCGAGCAAACGAGTTTGTTTTATGTTCGCAGTGCGTCGACACAAAATGGAGTTTACAGAAGAAAGAACATGGCAGATGGAGCGGTGACAACGTGCAGAACAGGTTGTTGTGTAGTCACACGTAACATGAAAAACAGATGTTAATTTTACGACTGTCAACGGACTCATTTGCCTAATCTTCACAGGGTTTTCCACTTCGAAGGAAATGCAGATGAGCTGAAGGAACCTTTCAGCTCCTTAAAAAGTAGCTCCTGACTAAAAGTTTGAGGTAATTTGGGTGGAAACACGGGCACACTTTCACTTTAATAATGGTTACTGGCCTCCAATTGTGGAAGGACTACCAGACTGTCCTACACAAAAAACATACTGTTACTTTAATGACACATTTTTTTTTACTAGAAGTAGAATTATTAGCTTAAACAACTAATTAAAAAAGATCATTTGACTAGTTTTAGGTGGAAACATTTCAAACTGACTCCACTTGTCTCAGTTTAACAGACCCACGACTCTCCAGCTTCCACTGAGTACAGTACTTTCATATTACATTCCTCAGCGCCATGCATGCTCCACATGAAGACAGAATGAATTTGTTGTGTTGGACATCTAACACTGTACACTTTGATTAATATCAGTGAGACTGCATCTATTCTACACAAACACAGCACAATGACCTCCTATCTGCCAAACAGAAGTAAACGGCTCACGTCGGCCTGCTGAAAAAACCTGAAGCCTCAGTTGTTTCACCTGAACAACATCCAACACGGTGTCATTACAAACACAACCATCAATATAATGTATTATATCAGTGTGTGGATGAAATGAGTGAAAATAAACTGAGAATCTGCACGTCTCTCTGTTGACTACACAAACCAATGAGGAGAGGTCATTTTGTCATGTGATTCCTCATACTCATAACAAAATGTAGAGAGTGAAACACACTATATGAGCAGAGATGTAGAAGTTAAAGATATCAGTGTCATCTGTGCAAGCAAACACTGTTCTTCTTCTTCTTCTTCATGTGTTTAGTATTTCTCACCTCTCTCTCTTGTAGCTGTGCAAACACCTTCAGGCTGTTGTCTGTCGTGTTTGTCATCTCGGCTGGTTAAAACTGAATGATGTTTAACGGAAGCTGAGAAGACAGGAAGACAAGTGTATACATTAGATACTGTAGATTAGACGAACAAACAAACAAACAAACAGGTTTCCGTGCTGTAAAGACGAGGGTGGTTAGAGAGGCACAAGGAGCTCAAAGCATGACGCAGCAGAGGTGGAAGAAACGGCACGTCAACCTGCAGCACAAGAACTAAAGACAAACACTCAATTATTTGTCTTTGTGACGAATGGGAAAATATTCTTGATGCACAGGAGCAAATCAGAATGTAAAAGAGAGTTACAAAGAGTGAATCAAACATTATGAACAAAATTCAAACAAAGGCAACAAATCTGAAAACTATCAAGAAGAAAACAATCACACACACACACACACACACCTTAATGTAAATATTAATGTCAGTCCATGACATCTGTAAAGGCTTTGTTTTCATTTACACTCAAAGTACCTCACAGCCCCAAAAATATAACACCCATATCAAACAATAATTACCATAACCTGAGTTTGTGCCTTGACAAACAGATAATTCATCAGAGGCACAAACTCAGCCATGTTTGCAGCGTCACGCTGGTTACCTGTTAAATACAGATCTGATTTTAAACTGAGCCGTACATGGCTCTGCTCCTTCCTGCATTATAGATTTACCTGTGCCTTTATGAGCCTCGCCTTCTTTATACTGTCACCTCCTACAGAGATCAATGGGGAGGATGCATTTGATCTGTTTTATCTGCGTTTATTGCACACTGCTCTTATGTTTTAGATGAATTATGTTTTTATCTGGACTATGTGTACTGTTTTACCATTATTATTATTATTATTAGTAGTAGTAGTTGTAGTATTAATAACTGTGGCTGGAAAACATTCATTCATAAAACTAATGGGTCACACGTGCATTACACATTAAATCAGATAGACTGAAGGTGTACAGCATGTGACTGAATCATTTAATGGTGAATGAATCTAACCAGTTAAAGGAGAGGCCTCAGGATATTAAATAAAAAGAGAAGCTGCTAATGTTGATGCTAATGACAGCTAGCACCGCTGCCTCTAAGTGTTAGCAGCAGCGTCTTGTGATGTCAGTCTTATCTACAGCTCCTTCATACCGGTATCATAATGTTTCCACTTCAAGGATTAGACTGCCAGGTTCAGTTTGCGTCTGATCCTTAACTGTATTAACCGCTACAGGTGGTCTTCATGCCGGAGGTCAGGTCAGAGGTCAGAGGTCAGGTCAGCGGCCTGAGGCTGCGCACTGGACGCCGCCATGGCCAAACCGCCATTATTAAACGTTGACGGTCGTTACGCACTGACGTCACGTCACTGACGTGTGTCTGTTCAACTTTTAGCAGGTTAGAAGCACGTTAAGTAGATTTAGGACGAACCACAGACTGTATAAAGACTAACTCATACACACTGTGTGTGTGTGTGTGTGTGTGTGTGTGTGTGTGTGAGGGGTGGTGGTGGTGGTGGGGGGACTGCTGTGTCAATGCCATGAACGAAGGGCGCCATCTTGTGGCTAAAACGGAGAACGTCACTACTGTTAGTGATGTGTCGATCGTGAACGTATCGTTCAATTTGAACTAATCTTTTATATGACTCGGGAGTAATGAGTAGTCTCAGTGAGTGATACATTCCCGCGTCGCATGGCAGCTGCATAAGCTCAGTCAGGACAGGAAACAGAAATGATTAGTTCACGACTCTAAGACGTGTCCTCAAGTTTGGGTCTCGCGTTCATTTGTCACATGACACATGGCAGCAGTTCGTTCATACAGATCGGTCTTTCGTTTATTTGTCACGTTTACATCGCCCACAAGAGGGCTACAGCGCTGCACTAGTGGATGAGCGAAAAAAAGATTAGTTCAATTTACCGTCCGAGAGTAAGTGATCCGATTCAGTAAAAAGATTCGATCTTCCCAACACTAACTACTGTACCTTCACTGTGCTACGTCACGCCGAGAGCTCCCCTCTAATTGGCTGACTGTCCGGCTTGGATCACATGATCTCTGCTCTCACTTTCCCGTCCGTGTCTCTCTCTGTGCTCGGTGTTTTAACAGCTCAGCCTCAGTGGACGCGCTTCTTCTTTGTTTTTAGTGAATTTATCAATGAAACAACAGCTTTAAATGTGACTTTACGTAAAGAACAGACGTTGACGCCGTCGTACGCGGGATTTTGATGAAGCTAGACGCTCTATAACAGGTGGGTGGACTGTTTTTACCTGCTGAATGTGACTTGTTGTTGTTTTGCACTGTCAGCGACTCTCTGCCTGCTCAGTTAACTGTTTATTAACGCCAATTAAATGCAGAATATAACATAATATTACAGGCCATGCTCTCCCTTAACTTTACTGCGGGTTAAATACTTCTTAACCTCGCTACACTTCTAATTATCCCACATTAATTAACCTATATTTGCATATTTAAGCCTTCTACCAGCTATCTATCTGTGCTACCAGTTAACTGTCCCTGTCTTATCAAATGAAGCATGTTGCTCTTCTCTCATTAGTCTGGCTAATTCAATAATCCTCTCTGACTTCTCCTAAACTCTGCAGTCACTTGTTGTTCTTGTGTAATGTGATTTGTTCCCTTGCACAGATAAACAAGCATTCTTTGTCATCCTCTGCTATCAGTCATTTAATGCACAGGTCAGGCCTGAAAGATGTGGAGAGCCACTTCCAGCTTTGGCTGTTTATGATGTGGAGATAACAGAGGACATCTGCTTCAGAAAGCTTAATGAAAGAGGAGTGACATGTGCTGCCTTCATGTCTGGTAGTGGAACATCTGTGTGGACTGTGTCACAGCCTTCAGGGCTTTTTAGGTGTTTATGTCCTCCTTGTTAGCTGTGGGATCTGCCAGCATAAGAGCATCAAATTAAAGCTGTGCTGCTCTATCAGGAAATGTTTTTTCCTTCTTTGAAATCAGGTTCGAGGAAATTAAAACAAAACATGTCGTACATGTTGAACAGCTTGTTTGCTCGATGTGCTGTACGCCTTGTGTCCACATTAAATCAACATGTGTTTATCTAACAGTTCCCACACCAGCAGCTGTAATGAGTCACATGACTCTGTGAGGAGGTGACTCTCGTGACCATCGGCTCTGAGACAGGGTTGTGCAATATGACCAAATTAGACCGAGATCGGGTCTGAGGCGTCCACAATCTACTTATCAGGCAAATCGAAGAGATTGTGGTATTCGGTGTCCTCTTCTGTGTCCAAACTTCACATGAACTCATTGACTAGTGGATCAACACTTCATGAACAAACCAATAGTGATGTAGCGGACGAGACGGCTGTGCTGATTGGATGAATCACTTCACGAGGCGCTTCTTAGGGTGACTGTAAGCAAACTGAGTCCTTAAAGTGTTATTTTGTCTGTTGGCTTCTGTTTACGGCTTCAGATTATTCTCAGCTTTTAATCATTTCAATCATTTCAATCATTACTTCCTGTCCCGTTTGAAATCACGAGACCTCAGATTCCAGTAAACCACTTTCTGTTTGGAAGATGTTTTTGGTGATTGTAGAGCTCGGCTGAGTTTGTCAGCAGCTGGAGCTGTGTGTGTTTATGTGTGTGTGTTGTCTTTGTGCCAGAGATGTGCAGGTTATTCTCTGTGTGTGGTGTTAAACATCCAGAACCTTCTCTTTGTCGAGTTAGTGGAGGAGAGACAATGATGTTTGAGATTGCTGTGTTTCGTTAGATATGTAGCTCAGTTAGCTCAGACGTGTTGATGAGTGTCAGTCACTCAAACAGAAACTCTGCAGATCCCCTTTTCTAAATGACGCAGATCAAATTTTATTCATCAAAAACTGGATCAGATCCTGGTTCGTAAACATCAACAACTTGTGACCATTTGAAGCTGCCAGCATGTAACAGTTCATCAAGACTTCACCACGGACACTTGATGATGTGACGTAACATTACATGTTGTGTTTTGTTCCTCTGTTTGGTCTCAGAGCCGCAGAACATCTTCTGACCTGGGCTGAACTGCAGATATCGATACAACGAACCAATCAGATGTCATTTAGTCTTTGAAAATGAAGACGGACATCACTTATAACCAGGTAAGACGCCTTCAGGTGCTTTGAATCAGTTCATTCATAAACTTTAATCCATGTCAGTGTTGAATATTTTACACTTTTGATTGAGTTTGACCAAATATTTACAAGCTAAAGCTTCTCAAAAGTCACATCTATCATTAAAGAAGAAAAATAAAATAAATATATTCATGGGCATGTTCATTTTGACATTTTGTGCCTTAAAAGATGAATTAAAGCAGCCTTAATGATTTATTTATAAGACTCTGTGAGGAAATACTTCCTGTTCTTCATGAACGCTGTTTGTCTTAAATTCAGAGAGCTTGTTGCTCAGATCTGAGGAGTTTCCCCATACTGTCTGTTGTAAGCTGACAGCTCATCCCATGTCACCCGTCAGCTCTGACACACCTCTATTTCATAATTTCATCTTATTCTCACTCCTGTTTTAAAAATAACTCTAGATGTTGAAGTCTTCTGAGTAGTTATGAACAGAGGACCTCGTCCTCCATTAAAGGTTCACTTCAACCAAATCACAAAAAAACTCCAGCTGAAAGTCTCTCCCTGTCTCTGATTGTAGTTTGTATGGTAGTATGAAGTTTGGTAGCCTCCTCGTTCCTCTTGATGAGTGACACTTGTGAAAGTGAGCAGTAAGAAAATGATTTCATGTTGTAAAGTTTGTGAAACAGGGCGTAGTTCCTTAAATATTATACAAATAAATATTAACTTGTTTTCTCTGACGCCTGCAGCTGGAGGACGTGGAGAGGAGAAGACAAGAATCCAACAGGAGAGAACAAGTGGTACGTTACACAAACACAAATCAAACGACGAAGGATGAATGTGATTTAATCAACAGGCATAACTTTGAACTTTGACCTTTGCTTCCTCCTCTCCCAGTATTCCAGATGTGTGATCGCTCTGGCCACTGTGGCCACTGTGCTGCTGGCCGCCACGGCCCTCTACAGCCTCCTGACACCGAGGGCTTCCTTCTCCCATCCCACCCCGAGCAGCAGCCTCCCTCTGCCACAGGCCGAGTCCTGCTCAGATGCCTGCAAGTAAGCAAACATTTTCATTTTCACACAGTCACCTGAACCGTTCCTGTTTTATGTAAGAGTTCACGTTTCTGTCTTTCTCTTTCTGTATCTGCAAACACACGAGTATCTGCTTCCTCTGCAGTCGAGTTATTAATAAGCATCATCGCCTCTCGTTCCCCGTGTCAGGATCGTTCTGGTGGAGAGCATCCCTGAAGGCCTGGAGTTCAACTCCAGCACCACTCACCCCTCCATCTTCCAGGCGTGGCTCAACCTCATGAGCGAGGCTCGCAGCAGTATCGACATCGCCTCCTTCTATTGGACGCTCACTAACAAAGACACCGGCACTGAGGAGCCGACAGCCTATCAGGTCAGCTCGAGCTTCGAATGGCCGAATGACACAGGATGAGCTTCACTTCAGTTTAATGGACATGTGGAATAACATTTCTCTTGCTTTGTGCACAGGGCGAGACTATTCTGAAGACACTAAGTGAGCTTTCTGGGAAGTTGTCTGTTCGCATCGCAGTCAACACGCCGCAGCAGAGCCAACCGCAGGCCGACCTCAGACAGCTCAACGAATCAGGTGACAGACGACAAACAGACGGATCAGCTGTCTGATGTTTAGGTTGATACTGCTACAGTTAATCCAGCAGAGACTGTCAGTCTCCAGCCTCATTAAAGCACTAACGTGTGTGTGTGTGTGTGTGTGTGTTTCAGGAGCTGATATCAGGACAGTTAACATGAGAGCGCTCACCTCTGGCGTCCTCCACACAAAGTTCTGGGTGGTGGATAAGAAACACATTTACATTGGCAGCGCCAACATGGACTGGAGGTCGCTCACGCAGGTACACACACACTCATACACACTCCTTACTCATCAAAATATCAGAATCAGAATGAAATGTCACCGCAGTAACCCAGCCCACAGACAGAGAAGTCAGGACCAGCTTAACCCTAAGCCTCACCCGTCTCAGTCTGATAGAGGATCCGACGATATCTGCTGAACTGAAGCAGAATTTAGTTTCTTCTGCTTTTAACAGGAAGTCCTGGTGTTGGCTCAAACGTTCGGTCACATGCCACGCTGGAAGAATTATTCTCATTTGCTTTAATAATGTGACGGTCATCAGTATGTCAGACCACATGTCAGATATTGTGTTATACTCAGGATTTATTTTGCTGACTTGTCTCTGCCATCCTGTCTTTGTGAGAGTGCACCAACATCCATAAAACCAAAAGTTTAGAAAAGTAATAAAAAATGATCAAAGGTAGAAGTTTTCAGTTTCAGTCTAGAATCTGTAAAAGTCTGTCAGAGGATAACTCGATACTGTCGGTCTGCAGGTGAAGGAGCTCGGAGCGGTGGTCTATAACTGCAGCTGCCTGGCTGCAGACCTGGGTAAGATCTTTGAAGCGTATTGGTTCCTGGGGGAGAGTCAGTCGATCCCATCACCGTGGCCCAGCAGCTTCTCCACCTCCTACAACAAGGACACGCCCCTGCAGCTGCCGCTCAACAACACGCCGTCCAGCGTCTACCTGTCGGTGAGATACGTACAGCCTCACAGTCATGAAGTCTGATTTTAACACCACAGTATAAAAAACACCTGTGAGCGTTCATGTCAACTCTTTTGGACTTGTTCCACACAAAATGTTCTCACTGAGATGTCAGACCGGTTATTTTACAATCCATGTGTATGAAAAGATGTCACGTGATCTGCAGTCCCAGCTGATTCCACAGAACCTACACCCTCCTCCATCAGTGTGCTTTTAATGATCACGTCTCTTCCTGAGTTTGTCGTCTGTCACGGCTCCTGAATTTATCAGATCAGTTTCTAACTTCTCGCTCTCGTCTCTCTCAGAGTTCACCTCCGTCCTTCTGCGCAGCCGGCCGGACTCCAGACCTTCAGTCCATCCTCAGTGTGATGGAGGACGCCCGCAGCTTCATCTACGTCGCTGTCATGAACTACCTGCCCACCATGGAGTTCTCACATCCTAAAAGGTACAGCTGGTCAGGAGAGTCAGCAGGTAACAAAGGCCAGCGCGTCTCTGTGGATGGTTATTCATATTCAGACAGTCAGTCCAACACTTTGGTAGATACCCATGATGCCCACATGATCTGACCTCATGACTCTGGTGACTGACTGTTCCTCCAGCTCCTCCATGAGGTTTGCACCTCTGAGTGTCTCCACAGTTAGACGGATTGCTGACATTATGCATTTCACTCAAGGCCAGCGTCATAGCATGGCCGCAGGCTGTTGGTCCTCTTTCCTTCCTTTATTCTTGGTTTCGTTCCCTTTGTACCATGACGTCCAGCTGGTAACATTGTCTGTGTGTAAATGAGTGTAAACAAACGTCCATGTTGGTGTGTTTGATGCAAATATCTGCACCAACGTTATTCTGAGCATTTTATCTGAGGATCAGTGATGCTGAATAGAGTTGTGGTAACTTCTTTGCATGGTTAATGTCTCGTGTATTCATGCCCTGCATGTGCCGCCCTCTGCAGGTACTGGGCAGACATCGACAACCAGCTGAGGCGGATGGCGTACGAGAGGCGAGTCAAAGTGCGCCTGCTGATCAGCTGCTGGGCCAGCACCCAGCCCGTCATGTTTCCCTTCCTGAAGTCTCTGGCCTCAGTTTACGACCACAAGAGCAAACTGGACATCCAGGTGGTGAGTACCTCCTCCTCCACCTGCTCTGTTTGTTTATTAAAGAAGTGCCTGGTCATGCTGTCTGTCCCCCACCACTAAGAGAGGAGTATGTATTATGAAGCAGTATTCAGGAGTGCTAACACTAACCTGGTGAACTCTTGGTTCCTTATCCAGAGGCTGTTTGTGGTGCCTGCCACCTCGAAGCAGAAGGAAATTCCCTTTGCCAGAGTCAACCACAACAAGTACATGGTGACCGACAAGGTCGCCTACATAGGTGCGGCTGCATACACACTGCATGATGGATGTGAGGCAGAAAAAGAAAAACAAACCTGATCTGTTCATTTCTGTCTTCAGGTACGTCAAACTGGTCAGGTGACTACTTTGTGAGCACGGCTGGCTCAGCATTAGTTGTCAACCAGACCGCATCACAGTCCCTGGAGCCAACCGTCCAATCACAGCTGAGGGAAGTGTTCGAGAGGGACTGGAACTCCGACTACAGCACACCTCTGACCCAGAACTCAGACCTCAAAGACTTGTGTTAGTTTCATCACTCAGTATTATCACAGGCGGGCGCTTCAACACATAATGCAGTGTATAGTTGCACATTTATTTAGTATTTAAACACTTTTGTACTGGTGAGCTGAAGCTTTTCTCAGCAGAGCCCAGTTTCCAGAGATCGTGGACTGGCTTAGACCAGACAGTAACGTGCCATCAAACCAGTAAACTGCCCAGTAGTGCCAGTCTCTACCACTACCAGGGTTCTTCTTTAAGGCAAGAATAACTTTACAAGGACTCAGGTCAGCAGTCAGACTGTACTGCGACACGTCACCAGCAGACATGTATGATTAACTTGAATGAATTGAATCGTGGTTTGTGTCATGTGGCACCAGCAGCAGAAGGGGGCGCTGTTTTAGCTCTCCAGTCAGGTCAGCTTCACGCTGAGGCGCCCTGAACTACAGAAGTGATCGATTCACTGATCGCTCTCTAGTTTTAAAGATCAATCACATCATTACTTCTTAAGCCTTAACAGGAGTTTTTATTTTTTAATTCCAGCTCATCTCAGGGAGTTTGAGTTTTCTTAACGGAGCGTTTTAATTGGTGGAATGTGGAATAATTCAATTAAACTGCTGTGTTGTGCTCATGCTGTAAATAAGATGCTTGCCTTTTAAACTCCACTCTCTCTCTCTCCTAAAATAAAATCTTTTAATATTAAAGTCAGCAGAACAAACAAGGATGAACAAATGAAATTTCCACTATGTGGAGTGATTGAAACTGCCAATTAGTGAAGAGGTGGTTGTTATGGCAACTGTCCAGAGAAGTGTGTTTTTTTGGGGTTTTTTGCTGAATTTAAAAAACAAAGACGCTCTGGAGCAGTTTTGATTCATCACTCTCAATAAATGTCTTTGAACGAAGCCTCTTCTCTTCTTCATGTTCTTTATCTGACACACATTTCATTACAATCCTGTATAAAATGTTATTATTATTTATATGACACGACAGACCTGACTAAAACATCTGAGCAGCAGGTTGTGTGACAGTGCAGAATCACACAATGTTTGATTTCATCCAGTAAAGAAGCTCCGGGATTTTAGAAATGCTGACTCAACATATTTAAAGATTTTGAACATTTTGTGCAAAATATTGTCGATTAGCAGCTCTGTGATGATTTCTATCAGACGTCTGAACAGGCTGGACTCCTGTGGATCTGTGAATGTTTTGTAAGGCTGAGGATAACTGAACCTTCTTCCTCAATAATGCCACTTTAGTTGGTGACGAGAGAATTACAACACAGGAGTGGAAAATCAAAAGAATTACTGAAGTAAAAAAAAAAGTTTCAAAATACAAGTGACTAAAACATCACAATGAAAACTGTGGAGATCAAACTGGGTTGTATTCAGAAATAACACTTACATATTCCTAAAATTTCCCGACGTATGCGAGATCTCATCATGGCAGTTTCTTTAAAAGAGTCCTAAGAAATCAGCTCAGACTCTGGCTCCCTGTAATATCTGTGGTCAGTATCTGTGCAGAAGAGTGTCAGACCGTCCTGGGTGTCTTGCTCTTACAGTAGTGGTTGGGGGGCATTTACATGTCTGTGCCCAGAGGCCACAATGTCTGATAATCCGTCTTTGGGTGGAGGGTGTTCTGGGTCTGGATGGCCGTGGACCTGCGTCATCTTGGGGGAATTTACTGTATTATTATTATGTTGTACAGTATCAGGGGGCAGCTGGACTCTCCTCTGGCCCCCTGCTGTGTATTGTTTGTCCGGTTGTTCCCAGACTCAGTACAAAAGACCTGCTGAGCTCTTCTGTCTCCATACATTACTATGTAAGCCTCCATCTGCGCACAGCGGCGCGGAGGCGGAGCGTTAACGGCGCCGGGACCAGTCAGCATGGTGGACATGGCGGCACATATACAGCCCCGCTGTATGTCACTGCTGCACCCAGGCAGCTTTTAAATATAAGGTTTGATAAAATAATAATTGATGCCACCTGTGGACGAGAAATGTTTTTTTTTTTTATGCATTCCTGCGCGGAGATGGAGCCTGATCGGACCTCAGTGAAGTTAGTTTTAAGTTGGATATTCAGCAGACTTTCGCAACATTTTAAGTGCACGCGTATTTCAGACTTTACAGTAAACACACGGCGATAGAAGAGGCTACAATTAAAAATGTGGATATTTAAATCAGAGATACTGTGAGCTAAAAATGCTAATATTTACATATAAAAATTAATAAAAACTCCTGAAAAGGACCAATCACTGAAAAGGATTTCTTATATATGAATACTCTCAGAGAGATGTCCAAATAAATTGTGAAACTCTTAAGATAAGTTCACATTCAACACAATAAAGAATAAAGTTTGTTTGAAATAATCCATTATATTCACATAGTAAATCAAAGACAAGCAGTTTCCTGTTTGTTGGGACCGTTTCTTTATGAC
Source organism: Miichthys miiuy (assembly GCA_036365135.1). Lineage (NCBI taxonomy): Eukaryota > Metazoa > Chordata > Actinopteri > Sciaenidae > Miichthys > Miichthys miiuy. The sequence goes on along the minus strand of CM071607.1, from coordinate 3,289,379 downwards.
ACATTTGAAACTGGTGCGTGGTTAACTGTTTATAATTTTTATTAATTTTTATATGTAAATATTAGCATTTTAGCTCACAGTATCTCTGCTTTAAATATCCACATTTTTATTTAGAAAACAGGAAGTCGGTTCACGCTGTAGCCTCTTGTACCTCCGTGTGTTTACTGTAAAGTCTGTAATATGGGTGCACTTGGATGTTGGAATGTCTGTGGGATATCCAACTTCAAACTAACTTCACTGCGTCCTGGTCGGTGCGTAAAGCTCAGACTTTGTGCGGATGAAGCTGCAAAGTTTCCAGGCTGAGCTCCAAAGCAGGACGGCTGTCTCTGAGGTATGAGGATTAAAACTGATTCAGCTCCAGAGATGATTAACATGTTTTCATCTGATCCGGGGAAAAAAATACTTTTAATACTTTCAGATGAAGTCTTTGCGTCTTTCTCCAACTCCTGCAGGCTGGTTTATTCTGGATAAGTCTTCTTACCAAACAAGGCGTGTAACTACAGTTGACCTTGACTAAATCCAACTCTTGTATTCTATTATTAGACATAAAGATCAGGAGACATAACGGCGCACATGTTGCTCACTCAGACATGTTAGTTTCGATCAAAGTTTTACGGTTGGACACATTAAACACCAACCGTGTCAGTCTGATGCAATAATCCTGCAGCCTGCTGTCACTTCATGTCACTGTCTCCGTCTCAGTTTCAGAGAAAAGCCCCGCAGATGTCCGCAGATGTCCCGCTGCTCCGCGCTCTCACACTGAAGGTACATCGTGTTCACTCTCAGTAAATCTGCATGGAGGCTTTTTATGTTGCTGTAAAACTTTGTGCATTCACACATTTTTTTTTTTTTTTAGTGATTTGTTTGTTTCAGATTTACAAACTTTAATCTGAGTTTTCTGTAATCCTAAAAGCACAATCATTGATTTAATTAATAATCTTGTTTTACTCTTCAAATGATGTCTGATTTAAGATTTAAGTGTTATTAGAAATGTTGCAAATTCACCGTTGAATGCAACTTGAGTCCAGGACAGCATGTTTCTTATGGTTTAAGATTTTAGCCTCTAGATTACACTTACACATACATATGTAGAGAGAGACAGTATATCATGTTATGTTTATGTAGATTTGTTTTGCTGTGAGAAAATCAAAGTTCACTTTATATTTTAAAGTTTAAAGTTGAAGTTGTTTCTCCTCCTCAGTCTACAGCTGCAGGACGAGCAGCTCTTTGTCACATTTCATGTCTGAATAAAAGCACATGAATGTTGAGAAGTTGTCACGGCATCTAAATTTAGCAACAGGAGCTCTTAAAATGCTTAAAATAGATCTCAGACCTCGAAATCAAACTGCACAATCTGTGATTCAGTTACAGCCAATGAAAAGAGAGAAGACACTTCCTGTTTATAGTGAAAATGTCTGCACATTTTATTGATTACTTATTTATTTATGTATTACATGTTCAGTTCAGTGGGAGGTTGTTTGCCGTGTTGCAGTGGCAGATTTCTAACACTTGTGTGCAGTGTTGGTGCAGATTTAAACTGACTCCTCTGACCGCGTTCAAACCGTCTCGCTTCACAGAGTCCATGAAGAAATCAAGTAGAAATCAGAGAGCAGTAAAACCAGGCTGAAGATTTGAGGTTGGTTAAATAAAAGTTTAAAGATTTCAGCAGAAATTCTCAATAAAATCCTCGAAGACATTTCTCCGTACATTAAATCCTGTCTGTGAGTTTGTAACTGAATCACAGTCCAGACGAGAGTGTCTGAGCAAAAACTTCAACTTGTGGGGGAAAAAAACCTCCAGCTGTGGTCCACTGGATCCGGCTGTTCATGGGTGTGTCTCCATGAGGGAATCAAACACACCCAGTCTCTGCTGACTGCAGCCCAGGCTCAGATAAATACTGTCTGATAAATCCACACCTTCTGACCGAGGCCAAGCCGCGTGGTGTTGAAACCTAAATATACAGAATCTATGATAAGATTCACTATGAGACATCGACACGGTTTTTAGAATGAGGAACGGCCAAATGCCATTTGCTGTACCGCACAAATATAGCTAAACCTACACACACACACACACACACACAGACGTCCTCTGAGGTATGTCACTTCCCGGTGTGTAAACTATTTAGTGTAGTCAGGGGTCGTGGAACGCAGCAGAGCCCAACCCAGGAGGTTATTTCTGTCTCACTGTTAATCATCCACAACTATCCAGCCTCCACCCATCCAGTGACCCACGAAGTGTGTGTGTGTGTGTGTGTGTGTGTGAGTGTGTGGGAGAGGCAGGTTTAAGTTTTATACCCGAGCCTAACTGTACCGGGCAGTATGTTCTTGCTCCAGTAGACTGTGTGCAGGGATGAAATCTGCAGTAGAAACATTAAAAAATTCAAAATCTGTTGACGCTCAAACAGACGTGGACTGCAAAGAGACACTTTTCCAGGACAAAAAAGAATTTTGCTCATACGCTCATATCGTTATGGACAGCTGTTCTCCAGTGTTTGTTCTGATTACATTAATTATGATCAAAAAACTAGCCGAAAAACGAGTCGACAACTTTGCTAACAGCCAAACATCAACAAGGTCACCAACACAGGACACTAAAAGTCAGTCCCAGATTTACTCTTGTCCGGCGGCTTCTTGCTCGCTCACTCTCTCCTTTTCTCTTCTTAGCTTCCTCTGTCAACGTCCTCTTTGGTTTCTTCTCCTCTGTCTTTACGTCTAAAGCGGCTGCTACATTGCTCACTTGCCCAGCTCCTGTTCTAGCACGACACTGGCTTTGCACCGCTCTTCCCGGTGGTCCAAAAGGCCTGTGGTATGAACACTACCCCGGTGCTCTGAGCTCACAGTGCAGGCAGCCCGGCTAACAAACTGAGCCAAAATAATAATAATAATAATATTTCATGTTAGTGCGACAGTTTGTTCACATCTGTATTTATCACTGCTGCACCACCCAGCTAATGCTGTAATGAGCCTCTGCTGCCAGGGTACGACTCCAGTGTGTGTGTGTGTGTGTGTGTGTGTCGCCCATAGGACCACCCAGTAAAATTGGAGACAACATAAGTAATTTGCTAAGCGGTGTTTTGACAGATTGTATCTTTTGTGTTACTCTTGGTGCATTAGCTCTGATTCCTCAGATCAAAATGTTTGCTGTGTGTGTTCGAGTGAACGTGTGAAGACGTGAAGTTAATTTGAGCAGCGATTAAAACAAAAAAACAGAGAGAAAAACATGATGAAATAGTTTCACAGAGAAAGTAACGAGAGATGCAATCAGTGAACAAACAACAAAACAAGCAGCTTATTGAAATATCTCACACGAAGTGTCGTGATGAGGGAAGACAAAGAAGTGTTGGATAATCTGACAAAAGAGGTGCAAACTAACAGAACATAAAATAAAATGACAAGTGGAGTAAAAAAACAACTAAAAACATAATGAAGCACAGGAAAATAAAAAAGGAGAGCTACTTTTAATGTTTAATATTCAGATCCGTGTTTACAGCCAAAATATGAGACCAAGGATGACAAAATAGCATTTAGCAGCGTGAAGTTTACGGCAGGGTGGTGTTTGTGTGTGGATGTGGAGAAAACTCTGAGCGAGTTGCACTTTAATTACCACGGTGTCTTCTCCGTAGACAGATGTGGTGACGAGGGTGCAGACAGTAAACGTGGACTCGTCCCTCGGCACGGCCGGTTCTCATCGTACCTGCCTGACGTCTGAGGGGCTCCACTACAGTCAGAGCTGGTTGTTTGTTATGTTACGATGGATGCATGATGATAAATGACTTTGTAATGAGTCGAACTTTAGAGAGTTATACGTTTTATAACTTTATTTTATCCCGTTAGCTGGGGTCTTTTCATGATGGATCATAATAAAATAAGAATCTATGACACTTTATTAATAACGTACAGCGTACAGGTTAATTAGAAACTGATCTTTAATTATGAGCCACAAGTCTCTCACTTCATAAGTCATCTGGCCTGCAACAGTTAATTTTTAATAAGGGTGTGTCCATGTTTTTAACAAGTCAAATAACTACAACACTACTCCTAATAAACTTATTACACAAGTTATTTTACATAAAGAGATGGAGGTTGGATTTTAGTGTTTGGAGCTTCTTCCTGCATGAAAAGAGACAAAGCATCTTAATGTAGATGAGCACGCAACAGCCAACGGTGGTAAGAACAAAACAAACTAATAAAGACTTCAGGCGGTTACTTAATCTTGGAAATCCTACTGCCTGATCTGAGCTGGATTCCTCGTGTGTTTGATGCTTGTACTGTGTTTCTATTTATACTGTAACTGAAAATCAAAGATTTCAATCTCAAAAAGAATAAATGAACTCACAAAGAGCGCCCTGTTAGAGAGCTGATTCTTACAGGAGTGACTCTGGAGGTGAACTTCCACCAAAAGGTGAAAACCTGAATCAGTTTGAGTGACTAAAACTAAAGTCATGTGTGATTTGTAGATGCTTAAAGGACTCTCTCTCTCTCTCTCTCTCTCTGTCCTCCAGGTATAACCAGCGTCGGACAAACACCAGAGAAGAACTGCAGCATTGAAACAACACATCAAAGTGTTGTTTTAATTATTTACTGTCTGTTGCAGAGTTTAGTGTGATATGTGTTCATACTGTGCAAAGATACAGCAGATGATATTACATTATTATTGAACTGGTAAGAGAAACATTAAATCATTTACTGTACTGTCTGGGTCTTGTTGTCTTTGATATGGATGCATCATTCTAGATATAGCAGACGATATAATAATAGACATGCTGGAAAACGAATAAAAGTTTGACTCGTCTGGATGTCTGATTTTGTTGAGCTGCAGGTTCTTCATCAGGCCTGGAAACTCGCTGATGAAGGAACTAAAACTTTGTGTTTTGGAGCTCTCGGTCCCTCTCGTGCCTTTGAATGTGATCAGCCCATTTACATCATTAATATAACTCGATTGGCCTTTAATGGGTCTGAAGGGCCGACGCCAACCTGTTTCACCTCCAGGTCTCCAGAGTGACTCATTCAAGGTTTTTAACTTTCTGAAGCACCAAACACGATTGCCAAAAGTTGTTTTTTTCTCAAGATGGCCCCTCGAAGAACGCCTCTTCACAAAATCTGTTGCAAATCCCACATGGTGATGTTGGCAAAACCACATGAGCTCCTTAAAGACAAATATTAGCATCCATTCATCCAGAAAGAAGAAATATGGTAGAGAAGAGCTGTTGTGAAGCTCAGAAAGTGCCAGAAGCTGCCACCATGCTGGCAGTCCTGCCTCTTCTGCCTCCCATCTAATCCAAAAATCGTGGATTTGGAAAAAGACGTGGATCATCGGCGAACCTGAGGCGGGCCTGAATGACACCTGAGAGCGCAAACTTGTCAATCAAAACATCCACACTCTTAATCCTGCATAACTTTAAGCCTTAATATAATCTGAACAGGTGAGTTGTATATAAATTCACCCTCAGTACAGTTGTCATGAACGGGGAAATTAGCTACAGAGACCAAAACTGTTTTTTGTACCAGGCTGTAAACATGTTTATTTCTGCTGTGAAGTTGGACATTTGAACATGGGGACTTATGGAGACTGACTCACTTCTGGAGCCAGCCTCAAGTGGACGACAAGAGGAACTGCAGATTTAATTAAGACAAAATCTTGATTCATTAATTAAATGGTAACAAAAACTCCAGACACGTTCATCAAAACTGTACTTGGACTCTATCTGAGTTTGCGGTTGCTTTCCTCTCAGTCGACTGGTGAAAGGTATTTTAAGTTTGGAGATGTTGTTCTGTGTCGTTGCTCTGTGAGATTTGTCCAGTAAACAACAACAAACAGCGTCACGATAAATAAATGTGCTCTGGTTAGTTTGCGTTCATGCTCCCTCTCTGGCGGCCTTTATTGCAGCAGCGGTTGTGTCTTCAGAAAAATGATCACTCACAGTTCAAAACAAATTATTCACCTGTCTGAACGGTGGGAAAATAGAGGAGAGCTATCAACAACATTTGAAGCAGCGAGTGGGCATCTGGAGAAGAAAACCTGTGTGATCCTTCTGAGTCACTTTCATTAAACCCACAGGATTCTCAGGGCTTTAGCTGTGTGTGAAGTGTGTGAAGTGTGAGCGAGTACATGCTGGCTTCATCCTCGATGACTCAGCTCTCAACTACTCTGCACTTTGTAGGGATTAACTGAGGCATGTGGCAGACAAACATACTTCTAATGAGAACAGAAACCACATTTATTACCCTGAGACCTGATGGAGCGTCACATGTTTGTCTCTGGTTAAACTCAGCCAACTATTTAAAACAAAGTAACACTGAGGGCAATTAAGAGCAGAAAATTAATGCAGATTTTGGTGCTTTTGAAGGGATTTCCATCTAACAGTTTAGTTCATGACAGGATGTAACGTTTGTTGTCAATTTATGGCCTCAGTGCTTTAAGAATTGCATCTATATTGGACACACACCTCTAAATGTACACTCACTGTCGATTATCAGCGCCATGAAGGAGATCATGTGCCCTGTATATAACAATAATGGTGGATCTTTCAAGCAGGAGACGAGCGTTTGCTTCCTGTCCTCTCAAACTGAATTATTGACGTCCTTATCTGAACACTTTATTCACCCACAGTGTGGTGAAGGTTGGGATATAAAAATGACTTAGTTATGGTTGGGAAAGGATCGTGTGTGTGTGTGTTGAGCTGTGCTTTAAAATCTGTCTTTTCTGTGTTGCAGCAGTCAGAGACTCGCACACAGAAAACAAAAAAAAAAGGATTTTAAATATTTCTGTTTGATTGCATTACTGTGCCGAGAGTGTGTCGAATACAAAAGAGCAAACTTTTCTGTTCATGCTGTAAAAAATGGATCATGGTTGATGATTTAAAAACACTGTAGTTCAACTGAACTGGAGTTTTATGGTGGATGAGTGGACACACTTCAAAGCCTCCACGTTCTTTGTCCCCAACATAGATATCAGATGTAAACTGTGTTCTGCAGAACTGCTCAGTATTAACGTAACTCCACAGGAGAACAGCTGCTAAACGCGTAGACTGTTTGGTGTTTGCGTTAAATGTAGATCTGATCATACAGGATGCTGTAAATGTGATTCTCTGGTTCAAGTGAGGTCATGATGCAGCATCAATATAAAAAAAAACGCAGCAACAGGCTGAGGCAGACTGTGAGACCGAGCTGCAGCTGCAGAGATGAAGAAGAGGCTGGAAGATGGAGGCTGAAGGATGGAGACAGAGGTAATGACTTGGCACAGAAACAGTGTTGGACTAACGGGCTCCAAAGATGGGCAGCCATCACAGATAATACCACAACCTCACAGGTTCAATTATATCATCTACTGGAGCTGAAGACGGTCGCCATGGAAGCACACAAAGGCAACTTTGGCTTTGCAATTTTCATTTGTGAACTTTAGACCTCAGAAATGTATCAAATAAAAATGAAGTAATGATTATAATAAAGCAATCAGACGAAATTAACTACTGATGCAATAAACTGAAATGACTGCCCATCTAACTCATTCTGGTGCCTGCTTCCAGGCATCACAGAGCTTTTTTAAACTTTATTTACAAAGAAACTCCAGAGTTTGAAGTGCAGATTGTGTCGAAGTACAAGAACTAGAAGGATTGTGAGCGCTGTCAAGCTAATAAATAAAAGTAGGATGTGGTCGACAGGACACAGGGTGGTGGTCCTGACTTTACCGCAGGTTTTTGCACAGTAGGTTTAGTAGTTTAGTAGTTTTTTGTCTTAGTAGTCGAAATTATGCACGTGGACAGAGACTGAACTGCCTTTCAGCAGCAGGAGAGGTGACTGACAGCTGGAGATGGTTGTCTAATCACACTTTGCTCTTTAACGCAGTGGCGTGCTGTGACCTGGGAAAGTCGACACAAACAGGCACCAAGCAGGCGTGCAGGAATGACTGGACGGCGAAGAGCACACGGCAAACGATGTCTGTGTCTAAGTAGTGTAAGTAAAAAGATTGAACCCACAGTGGCAGCACAATCTGCTACAGTGTATCTGAAAATAGACCCAACAAACACACCAGTTACTCTAGTTTGATTAAAAACTACCGTGCCCAGCTGATTTATAGCTAAATTATGCTACACTGTGCAATTATTCTCTCTGGTACGACTTCCGGACAGGGAAGCTGAAAAGTTTTAAGAGACATGAATTGTTGGTTTTGGTCTTTTTTGTTGAACGTCCTCCACCATTAAATTCATTCTCTGATCACTCACTGATAAACACATACGCAGAAGTCGCGTTGCTGTCCGGGTTGTGTTGGCAGTGGTTGTGTCTGACTGGTATCCAGTGTCCAGTCCCTCTAAGCCCGGTAACAAGGCCCTGCTGGGCCACAGCTAAAGCCTCCAGCACTACAAACAATGGAGCGAGGCTTTACAGTGAGCTGCAGCAAACTGCTGACTGTCCACTAGTGCTAATACACCCCTATTCTGTCCTGTCTCGCTGCTGTCGCCTCTCACACACACTCACACACACACACACACACACACTATCTCTCACTCTATGGTGGTTTGCAGAAGAAAAAGAAAGTTCACTGGTCCATATGTTGATATGTACACACTGATGAGACCGTCTCTCTCTTCTTCTGTCTGTCTCTCTTTCTGTCTCTCTCTCTGTTGATCTCTCCCCTCCTCTCTGTGCTCTCCATCTCTCTTTCTCCATCCATCCATCATCCATCCATCCATCCATCCATCCCTCTCTCTCCCAATCCGGGACCCCTCACTCCTCTCTCGCTGTCTTTCTATTTGTGATCCACGCTGACAGTGTCGTTCGGTCTCTGCTGGACCCAAACAGTCAAACAGACTTTTTTTAAAACCACCTCAGACATCAACCTGCCTCCTCAAGCTCTGCTGCTCAGCTCTCCAAGCCTCACAGCCCGAGCGTGGGCTGCTCCATCGCCGTCTTTCCTCCACCGGCTTCCAGCTGCCGACCATGTGTGAGTGTCTGCGTGGAATATTCAGAGTCACCTGGACGCCTTCCTCCAATGCAGGTCAGGATTCATGAGTGTCTTCCTCTGCTGTATGGAGCAATGACATGTTTGTAAAACAACATTTTTCATGCACACACAGCAGTTTCTCCTAAAGTTTATGCTGATCATTTATGGGTTGGTTCAGACTTCAGTAATTAACTCTTTCTGTAAAAAGTCGGACATGAATCAGACTCAGATGTTTACACCCAGCACGATCACAACAACTTTTCATTTGACTTTTTCAATCTTTAGTTGTTTCTGCTTGTTGCTTCTTTGTGTGATGTGTGTGTGGTTAGAAAATAGTTTTTTATCTTTAATTATTTCAGAATACGTTGATTAAATTTTGATGGGCCACATTCGTTTGGACGTAGAGTGTCATTTACATGTGAGGTCTTTAGCTGATGCTAACATCTGAGGACTCAGGGACATGAAAATACTCTTGCACGACATTTTATTTATATCTGTGAATAGTAGTTAGAGACAGTCGTTTTATGATTATAATTATAATTTAAATACTGTGACATCGCTTAAATATTCACTTAGATTTTGGGTAGATTTCAAGTTTTGATGATCCAGGAGCTGAAGCTGAGTTTAAAGTCTCGTACAGTCGCTGTGTTAAAGTCAAATGTTCATTTAATGTGATTCTACACTGACTGTATATATAGTTTTTTGATTGGTAGGATCAGATGGTCATTTGATCATTATTGATTTTGTTATAAATACTATAATATATATATATATATATATTATTATAGTATTTTCTGATACTGTATCTGATGTTTGGTCACAAAACAAACCACGATGTCGTGTGTCAAGGTTTAGTGACTCGTTGGCTCTTAGCAGCTATGCTAATCGTGTCCTGCTTCGTGTAATTCTGTTTCATAGCTGCAGCTCAGCCTCCGTGTCTTCAACACTGTGACTTCAGTATCAATATTATAAAGTTTAAAGTTAAATATAAAACTGAAAATCATGTTTTGAAACTTGGAACAGTATGTTGCTAAAAAAACAAACAAACATTGTGCATAATAAAATAAAACTAAAACAAGACAGCATTCGCCCCAGGTCTGTAAACCTCTTCTTCTTCCTGTGGTACAAACACTGCCCCGGTGCTCTGAGCTCACAGTGCAAACTGAGCTAACATGAGCTAACAGCAGCTGCAGTTGCAGCAGTTTACATGAGCAACAGCAGCTGCAGTTGGCAGCAGTTTACTTTACTGGTAGTCAGTGAGCAGATGTAGAAAATGTGTTTTCAGACACGTTTAAAGAAATCTGCATGACGTCTAGCAGTACTGTTCTTTGTTAGAGGCTCATTACATATTATAAAAGGATACACCTACATGTATATTTAAACTGTGGTATTTGGAAAAATGAACTCCTCACATTCGTCTCTATTAATACTCAGAGGTCAGGTCAGCTCACACTGAGGTCGTTCAGCTGCAGGTCAAGGCGAAGTCGAGGGAGGAAGTGAGCACTGTGTTGAATATCTTTGGAGACGCCTCCTCCTACACCTTTTTTTACGTCCGAGCATTTCTGTCACTTTCCTGAAATCTGACATTCACGCTTTCACACACTTTATGCTGTTTGGTCTGTGTGGAGGTGAGAAAGGAGCCACTGAGAGTTTGAACTTCTCTCTCGGGCTCTCTTATTTCACCTGTTACAACTATCTGTGGCACTTCCAGAGTGAACAAATCAGCCTAACACTAGGAATGAAAATGTCTGGCATGATCTCCATCTTTGTGTCTGTTCATGAGACATGCTGGTCGTATAATCTTATAGTCGCACAAGCTACTTCTGATTCAGTATAAACTGACTTTTATCACATAATGACTAATTATTAATTATTAAATTAAAAGTTTTCTTCGAGTCAGTTACAGACAAAGGCCAAAACACACTCCTTCCTGTGAGTGCGCCCTCTAGAGGCCTGGAGAACTTGTTGTTGCGTTGACTTGATCTGCTTTTGATCTGATTTTGCATTGTTTCTGTATTTGCAGCCTGTTTGCTGTTCATGCATTTGTTTTGTTTTGGCTTCCTGCAGCACATTTCTGTTATTGGATTTGTTTTTTCATGCGTGGCATCGTGTCTGAAGCGGCAGCACGTTTCTCCTCATGGAAACATTTTAGGTCGTTCATTGTTGTCCACGGTACATGAGTGGTTGTTTTTAAATGCTCCATTTGCAGGAAGCATAAAACACACTGTGTTTGTGTTTGACTGTAAATGAACTGAACGACATTTGAGGTGTCGCTTGTAACCGACACCATCTAGCCAATCAGAAATGAGGCATAAACTGAAGTCAATAACCTCTGGAGAATTGGTAGCTGTGTGTTCCCCACCGCCCCCCCTTTAAGCCTCTCAGATCGGGCATGTTTTTCAGTGTAACACATATATATAGTACACACACACACACACACACACACCGCCTGCTCCAGTTTCCTGGCCCATTTAAGCGCTGACAAGGGCATAGCTGTGGTCTGGTGGGACCTCGTGCCCCATGCCAACTGAGCTGCCCCTCCTCAACCGTCAACACACCCCACACCGCTCCAGCACCGCTCTACTCCTCCTCAGTCCTCCTTTAGCTCTCCACTGCCAGTCTGTGCTGCCCCTCCTCACTCCTACGCCCCATCACATGATTTAATGATCTGTGCGCATGATATCAGAGAATACTGCATGTCGCTGCTACTTACTACTACATCTTTGAACAGAAGCCTGGATGTAAAAGATACAATCATTCAGTTCAAGTAAAAACATGAAAATCACAGAAAGAAATGAGTCGTCACCCCCTTCCTCTCTCTCTGTCTCACCCTCCTTCTCTCCCCTGTCCAGCCTGGCCCTTGTTTCAGGCCTCAGGCCTCCCCCCGTGTCTAAATCCTGGCTTTGTGTGGGAGCTGGAGTGCAACAATGACCATGTTAGCTGACACAGTGCTGGCTGCCTGATCTGTGCTGACAGCATCTCCCCCCTACCACCCCACCTCTGCACAGCTTGCTGGCAAGAGACACATCCATCCATCGCTCATCTGTCGGGCTGGGTACAGGGCTGGATGGAGCTTTACCCATGGAGGAGGTTGATGGGTCGGGTGGCAGAGGCAGTCGAGTGGTTTATAAAGCCCCAGAGTCTGGATAGAGGCTTTAAGGATCTGCAGATGTTTTCACATGTTTTGGCTCAGGGGTGGAGTTTGGTGGAGATGATGATGCCGGACACCAAACTTCATAAAGTAATTAGACAGATAGAGTTAAGATGTACAGCTGTGGGAGTGTGGATGTTTGTAGACACTGCTGCACTGTGGGTGTGCACTGATCGAACATGCATAAGCTTGATAAGTTGAGTTCAGAAGTTAACAGTCAAAACATTCATGATTAGTCATTTGAAGCAACATGATGCATTGGAAGTACAGAGTGTGGGATGCATGCTAACATGATTAGCAGGTTAACAGGGCAGTCCATAAGTTGTAAATTAAGTTTTTTTTTTATCTATAAATATGCTTGCACTGCAGCCAATCAGCATCCCTCTTGTGTTTATCCATGGCTAAAGTTATATGAAGTTATGGTTACATAAACAACAATGCAAGCAGCCACTATGAGAGGTCATGCATCAGAGTTTAATTAGATGAACTCCACAGGAAGTTGTGTGACACATTACTTGAACCAGCATGCTGACTAAGTCTGTCCTTTCAGTATTTCATTACTGTGTAATGCTGAATATTAATTATTTTGTTCCAAGGATTGGCTGCCACCGCTAACATCTTCGTCTCATTAACAGTCTCATAAATATGTAATATTCAGACATTTTCTCAGGTAGAATCTGCAGGCGGCTCTGCTTGATAGAGTTGTGTTCAGGATTTACTTCACAGTCTCAGTTAATCTCCTTTTTATCCAGCTGAATTACTTCCACTGGAGCGAACGCGTCTCCACTTCATTTCACTCCAGTGAGCGTGAAGTTGTGTCAGTCTTGCTTTGTTCGCATTACTGCCACCTTGGATATTTTCTCTGGGTGGCAGGTGCTGAATATGAGTCTGGATACAGCAGCCTAGATGTGGGTTCAACACCTGAGCATCAAGGCCTCATGTTGTCCAGCATCCACCAGGCAGAAGAGGAAGATGTTGTAGAGGAAGATAACTCAGCTTGTGTGTGTCTTGATTCTATGTAGGTGGGTGGGTGGGGGGTGCAGGAAAGCATGTCAGCTGGTTTACTACAAATTATCTGTGAATTCAGGAAAGGAAACAAGCAACCACAAATATACAGACTGATTCACACTGACATGCTGAAATGCAGACAGGAATACACACACACACACACACACACACATGCCATCGTCACACAGCAGCTGCTCTCCTGAAAGGAAACGTCACACTTTCTCTAAAATGAGATCCAAAGCCTGCTGTTCCTATTTTCAGCCATCTGGGATAAAAATAACTTCCCAACAGCATCACTTGTTGGAAAAATTCACCCAGGCATTTAGAGACCGTCAGGATTTTATCTGAGCTTTTTTTCAGGTTTATTTTGGCTTCTGGGTTTGAAGTTAGCGCGTTCGTCTGGGACACAGAGATCTAAACCACCGACAGACATCCCACTGAGGAACACTGACACAAAATCTTAGTCGTTACAAGGAAACGAAGGAGGAACTAACTGCTGATAAACCGTTAGTATCTAATGTGAGTAGTTAATGATTGTTACATTAAGAAAGGAGTGAGAATCAGGAACAACTTGATTACTAAATAAAGGATCATCATGTTATTGTTACCTTAGAATGAGTCTTCTTTATGTACTCCGTGGATGAGGACCCAATGCTGAAGTGCCAAAAACTGCAGTTCCTCAAACGTCCACTCGAGGCTGGCTCCAGAAGTGAGTCAGTCTCCATAAGTCCCCATGTTCAAATGTCCAACTTCACAGCAGAAATAAACATGTTTACAGCCTGGTACAAAAACAGTTTTGGTCCCTATAGCTAATTTCCCCGTTCATGACAACTGTACTGAGGGTGAATTTATATACAACTCACCTGTTCAGATTATATTAACAGGTAGGTGCTGTTACAGATGGCTTGTTTTGAGCACCTAGGCATCATTCAGCCCGCCTCAGGTCCGTCGATTTTTAGATTAGCCAGGAGGCGTAAGAGGCAGGACTGCCGAGATGACAGCACGGCTTCAGAAACCTGTGGGTGACGTCACGTATACTTTATCGTTGAGCCGCCATATTTCTATGCTAAGAAGGAGTCGGTGAGGTGAGGAGGCTTCAATCAGCAGCTACTCCGGCAGACTGGTCCTTTAATTAATCATTAGCTACTCCATAGAATGTGATTAGAAGTTACTCATTGATTACAGGTTCAGATAGTTCCTCATTTATTCTTCTGCCGTATCGACGTCATGGGAAAGAACAGCCATGTGACACGCAGCAGCTCGTTTTTCATCCAAACATCTTTCATCACTGCGAGAGCAGAGTCCATCACATTTTTGGAAACTGTCCCGTTGGTCAACTTGCACATTAAGTGATCAGAGCTTAATGGTGGATCAATCACTCCGGCATTTTATGCAAACTCAGCGGTGTACAGTTGGAGAGTAGATGAGGAGGAGCATTATCCAAAGTAGAAAGCCTGACCTTTGAGCTTGTATTTTATAGCCTGTAGTCTAGATTTTAAAAACGGTGCATCGTTAAGTAAATATTGCTGATGTAGTCGGATCTATTTATACAGCTACAACATGGAGAGGAGTTTTTATAGTTATTTTATGTGCTGATGTCCTGCAAAAGAAGAAAAAGTCTTGGCCTCAGATCTTTTTAAATCAATGCACCATTTAGTTTTAGAGTTTCACCCGGCAGAGCTCTGTTTCTCCTTCTGACACAGACAATGAGGGATTTCATAAACAATGACATGTTTGCTGGTTTTTGTGTGCTGCAGACAGACAGACAGACAGACAGTCAGTAGTCTCACTCCTCAGACAGACAGTCTACTATGTCACAAACTTTGTTATCGTCTTCTCCTCCCTCCTTTATCACAGTCCCGCCTGCTTCTGCCCTAATATGGGGGCATCTCTCTGCCCTCCGGCCAATCAGGCAGTTGGATGCATCCATCCTAGAGATGCCATGGGCCCGGGCCAGGCCGGAGGCTTCAGTGAGGGGAGCAACAGGCTGGCTGGTGAGAAGGGGCAAAGGCCTTAGACAGAGAGAGGGGGAAATATTACCAACAATACCAACAACAACGACAAGAGCAAGAAGTGAAGGAGAGCAGCTGAGGACAGACAGGAAGTGACTGTTAGAGAGAGAGAGGGAGTCGTAGGAAGATAAGAAAAGAGGCTGAGATTTAAACTGTGCTGCTGCAGGTGGAGGTCTGTCACCTTTAAAGCTCTGGAGGAGGCTCACTGAGGCTGAGAATTAAGGTAGGTCTGGTCGGATGTGGTTTAATAAAGTCTGTGAGACAGTCTACTGATACCTGAAGGCTCTCTGGCTCTGCACAGAGAGCAAAGCAGGTGTTAGAAGTCATGGTTGAAGGCGACTGATAACTCACTTTCTGAAGTAGCCTCTCTGCCTTTGTTGCTGTGTGTCTGTGCTCTGCGTTTGTATAACTTAGTTTTAAATCAGCCCGAGAACTCGTTTATTCTCTGAAATATTGCTCCAACACATGGCAGCTCAGGAGCTGCTGAGAGCTTTGCATAATAGTTTATGCAGCAGCCTGCAGACTCACACATTGCTGACTGCGGAGAGCATAACAATAGCGTGCTGTTTAAATGCAAAGACGGTTTTAGTGAGACAGCTGCTACTTGTGTTTATTCCAACATGCCAGTTGCTGGTTATAAACACTCGAGCATTCACTGAGGTTTACGGTAACTATTTGCAGCGTGGCATCGCTCCAAGTTTATAAGAGTGTTTTGTAATGAGACCTGGCTCAAATAACACTTCAAAATTATTCGTAGAGTTTATTCAGGAGTGACTGATGGGTGGGGCGGCCAGCACAGGGCACCACCACGAGAAACATGTTGAGAAAAGCACCTTATCGTAATCACAGAGTATCCCAGGCAAAAAATAAGTTTACTGGCTTCGTGCTGCAGAGCTGACAGAGCTGCTGGTGGCAGAGCGTGGTCATTTCAAATAGCCCCTGTCTCAATGTTACACACCAGCGACAGCTGCAGTGTGACGGTCATAAGATCTGTTTTCCCCCCCAGTTCCAGCGCACCGGCCTGGTATGTCTGTTGGCCCAAAGTGGGTTCAGAGGTTTCTGTAGCCAAAACACACCCGCTCTGTGATGGAGGATCACCGACACATGGATGGCACTGAGTTACGTAACACATGAAGTGGATGATTTTTAGGCATTATATCAAACTTTCTGATTTGATACCATCATCGCTCATTGGGTGGAGGAGAGGTTTCTTCTACTTTTATACTTTTGTGAATTTTTTATAAAAGTTCAATCTTTTAGTGACAACTTAAACACCGACAGTCAACAATGAGCTACGAGGTCCATAAACGAATCAGACGACAACAAAATGGGATAAATATTGTGAAGTTATTCCAAAAGGTTTCTGTGCGTTACTCAACATTTACAGCTGAGAAAAGTGGCTCCGCTGTATTCATTTATTCTGTCGCTGACAGATACACTAATCACGTCTTGTAATGAATTATACAATAAAAGCCTGCTGCACTTCTGGCTTGAGATCTTTTAATAAATTATTGTTATTTATTCCACAACTATAATAATTTGCTCCCTGTATTCATCTTTTACACAACTTCACTGTGCTCACAGAAGCTTGGCTGCAGATTTTTGTATTTGTCCGTGTGGATGTTAAAGTTGTCTCTGTATTATAATGGTGGCTGCTGATCTCCAGCTGGATTAAATAAATGGAGGTCAGTAACTGAATCTGTCTGACGGTACAAATAAAGTCAAACACTCGTGGTATTTTGTTATCGCAGAGGCTCAAAGAAATCAGTTATTTTGAGGTGACGTGTTGCTCTGGAAGATGTGCAGCAGCAGCAGGTATAATCTGAGTTTGTATCCACGAGCTAAGAGCGAGCTGACGTCAGAAATGAAGTGATGGATGTTGATAGCAGTTTCCTGGCGACAGACTTTGGGTGGTGGTGGATTACGGTTGTGGGTGGGGTCAATTTTAGACCAGGAAGTAGGGTCAAGAGTTGATTGGGCGGTTGAGAAGGGGGGACCTCATGAGGAAACACTCCTTGACGTACGTACGGGGGTGAACTTCCGTCAGTGTGCCCAGAGAGCCGAGAGGATTTTTACAGGAAGGAAGACTCGAGTAAACAAATTCCCTGAGAGCGCATCTCGTTTCATTTTTGAGAAGCTATTTAAATAGATTCATTCAAGAAACTGAGAATTACATTCATACTCTGGAGTAAACTTGTATCCTTCAGTGATCAGAGCTATGCTGAGACACAGCATGCGATAAGTGTATCTGTCAAAAATCTCTGTTTCCTGTTTACATGCAGGCATTTCCTGTCCAGAGGCTCACCCGCCCGCGGGTGTGTCTTGTTTTGCCCATCTGGTGTCTCAAATAGTCGGGAGACACCCTGAGATCTCTGTCACTGATCTTGAATGGTTTGGACATTCTGCTTTTATCTCACGTCTCTGAATGTTCAGCTCAGACGGCCTCAGTGGGAGTCAAAGGCCTGGAAGTGTCAGCAGCCTGTTTTAGCCACTGAGCTCTGCGGGCTTTCTCAGAGCAGCACACGTTGTCCGTAGAAGTATGACAGTGTGCTTATAGTCACCATTTTCCATAAAACCACACTGTAGAAGAGGTGATGAGGTGATAGCATCTAACACACAGTTTTAATATTCAGAGTCACTGAAGCTGCCTGTAAACTTCAGTGACACAACATCACAACAAAGATTCTGGATGATGGATCTGTGATTACTGTGATATCATGTTGTTGTTGGTTGTTGTTGTTGGCTCTCGTGAATGAATGATGACTTTTCCTATTCATCAATCCAGACTCTCCTGTGTGAGTCCTAACTCGGCTCGTTAAGCAAAAATCAATCATATAAGAATATTTGTGTGTTTATGTGTCATCTTGTCTCTTCTGTCAGGTGGACTGTACTTTATTTTTGCTAATTTGGACAAAAGCCAAATGAATAAATGTAAATCTCAGTGACACAAAGTGACACAATGCTACAGTACACTTGTCAGATGATGATAGACTATAGTTCCATGTAAATTTCCACCTTGCCTACATCTTTTAAATTTCAAGCTCCTCGGGTGAAACACGGGCTTTCCAAAGTAAAAGTATTTATGAGGATTATGTAACTGTGTTCTCAGGCGGCTCTGTGCTCCTCATGACGGGTAAACTGACCTTTAATATCTGCTAAATTAAACTAGTGGAGTTTGGATAATACGCAGAGCTCACTGTAAACAGCTCAGTGTGTATAAGACTGAAGTTACTAATAAAAAGACCCTCATAAAAACTTCTTCTCACCTTCACTGGTGGAGAAACTTCAGAACTAGCTGAATAATTGCTGATTAAGTTGGAAAATCTGTTTTTTCTGCTCATGCTCAGTGTTCGCTGCCAGCATGCGTCTGGCATTTATTTATGTTGGAGTCAACCCTCGTGTCTTACAGGCCGAGTCTCCTGCACTGCTTGAGCAGAGATTGCTATGGAGATGTCACGATCAGGACATGATGATGATTGGACGGTGTTTCAGAAAATCAATGAAGGAGAGGAAATCATATTATTGTTATTAAGTATTCTTTTCATGCTTGTTGCTTATTAGATATGATCGCATCCTTCAGACAGACAACAAATATAATATAGACAGTATATGTTTCCAGTTGATCATTCCTTATTGATATTGCAGCCTCAGCTGCTGCTGACCTTTCAAAGTACAACCAATGAGATAACAGCTGTATGTGATGTAACACGTAAGAGAGGAAGTAGAGAGCAGTGAAGGAAATTTAAGACTCAACACGCCATCACCAGGATATGTCAGCAGCTACCAGCTTTGTGAATGGACGTACAGTTTATGAACTTAGCTTGTTAAATCCAATGTTAAAGTTAGCTCGGTTGTTTATGCACAGGCATACGCACTGACAGGGGATATGCTGCGTATCACAAGCGCAGCTATATAAACAGTCGATGACCAGAAGACGTTCATCATCATCGTGTTGTTACACGCAGCTTTAGCTCAGGATCACCGCCATGCTTCAGAGCAGGGTTAGCTGCAGTTTGCATATCATATAAATAAATGAAGAGCAAATATACATTTTGGTCCTGAAAAAGGCTCTCTATGTTTCTATATTTATTTATACTTTTATTTTTATGCCTGAAAATCGACTGAACGTGGTGCTAAAAGTGTGAAACCAACCAAAGAAACTACAGATGTAAACATTAGTCACAGGCTTTTAACTCAGGGTTAGTAGAAGTGCAGCGTGAATCATACAGCCCTGGGCTCAGGTTAACTCTGGGTCTGTGAGTCTGTGAGTTCATGCATATGAATGCACATACTGTACATATGTTTGTCTTATTAGAAGCACTACTTTCCAGATAGCATGTAAAGATCGTGCTCTGGATCTCCGTGTAATACAGAACAAAAGGTGTTTTTTTCATGCATGTGCGGCGGGGCTGGAAATTTTCGTGCGTTGCTGCTCTCAGAGGAAAGAGCGATGCTGATTTCTGTATTTTCTGAGAACGGTGCTGTTTGTTGAAGTATTTCGAGTCCATCTGGTGTCTAGAATAGAAACAGTTTCCCTCCTCTTGTCTTGTGATTGTCCTAAAATTAGATCCAATTTTATTTGTGTTATCAACTCAGGAAAAGTGCTGCGGTATTTCCTGTGTGTGTGTGTGTGTGTGTGCACCGTTACGTAAGTGTGTGTGTAGAAACCCTATTTTTGTCGATATCTGGTCTCTGCTGATAATACCTCAGTCCATAAATAAATCACAAACTTACATCCTCAGCTGTCTCTCATGTGCTGCATCACTGCTGCAGTGTGTTATGTCAAACAAATGTTATCAGCTTTTTAAAGTGCAGATAGGTGGTTGTTTTCTTTGGGTTGATACCCGAGTCGGGCCATTACTGAGCCAACTATAACATCATTAACTAGTCCATCTCTAATAGGCTTAGAGCACCTCAGAGCAGGATTAGAGAGGCAGAGTCAGTTTCAAAGGCCGCTGCTGTAAGTCAGAGCAGGACAACAAAAAGTATTCAGCTCACATCACACCATCACATTCCCTCACAGATGTCCGGACCGGTGTGAACGGGTCACTGCTGTCAGACGTGCTTTTAAAGAGACTGTCTAAAGTGACTTCCTGCAGTTGTTCAAATAATGATGAAGGAGCGTATCGTCGTTGTTGGATGGATGGTTGTGTGCGCGTGTATGAAGAGTGTGTGACTTTACACACACACACACACAAAGTCTGGAGTGTCCATATGGCAGTGTGCCAGTGCAGGAAGTAGTGTGACCTTCAGTGAGGTGGAAAGTGAGGGTGTGGAGGTCAGGGATGGATGGACATGTAGTGTCACACTGAATCTGCAGCCCGTCACAGACCTGCAACAACAAACCTCATCCTTACTGAAGTGCTCTCATTGCCTAACCTTACCGTAGATGACATGCACAGATATTAGAGCAAGCAAAGGTTTTAAAACTATTGGACAGAAGTCTGGAGAATCGACAAGTACTGATCGTCCTGCTCCACCTCCTGAGCCACCCTGAAGGAAATCCTGAACTGAACTCTTAGCTGTTTAAAAAAAACCGGGATTTAATTATCTTTTAAGTTGTTTATTTACGACGTTATCCATGTGATGAATGTCTCTTTTAGCTCTGGTTTTGGTCTCTACCGACTCCTGAGGGAAATATCTGTCTCTTCAGCTGCTAAATGCTTCTCTATGTTCGCCATGACTGTGGTGGTGTGGCTCTGCTCATGTATGTGATGCTCTCGAACAAATGCGAGTTCGATTGGTCGTTCTCACTAACCAATAATCCTGCAGCCGTGCAGCTTCGTGCTGTGAATATGTAAATGGACTTGTTCCAGCACGCTCTCATAGAGGATGAAGAACTGACACAGAGAGTGACTGAGCCCTTTTTTGCACAAACTGTGCTGAAGTTGAAAGGTGCTGTCAGACCATGTTTAAGCTGTCTTTTCCACTCCATGACCCCGCTAACAAACCTGGCCGCATTATCCAGTCTCCTCGAGACGAGACTAACTTAATCCAGCTCCTGTTAGACAAACTGCAGAGCGGCTGACAGCGCTGATGAGCTCTTTAGCTTTCGGGTTTTGTTCTCTGATCTTCAAATTCAGAGCCCGTCGTGAGTCAGGCAGCACCGGAGCCGCCTTTGATCAGATCAGCAGGACGCTCTGCCTCGATCTCGCCACGTTATTAGGATGTTTTTAGACAGATGATTATACAATTTAATTTACGAATAGAATCTCTGGAAATAATGTGATATCTAATTTGTTTGAAAGCAGTGAAGGGCTGTGCAGCTCTGCAGGCAGGAAGCTTCACTTCTTTGTGCTTTGATTTTGCCTCTTGGATGTTTTTTCACAGCTTTTATCATTTTGTTGCTGAAGCATGACACAAATCACTTGATCAGATTTGATTTGTGTGTTCAGGTGTCCGGAAGTGTCACTGTCAACATCTGAACACGCCTATGTATCTTTGATGTCTGCAGCAAAAACACAAAAACATAACTTGACAAGCACTCGGTTCTTTCATTTGTTGTTCTTTTATATCTTTTATATTAAATCTCTGGACCGTTTTCAGTCGTACTATTTTCACTTTCAGCCAACACCAACCTTGACTGTGTTCCAGCGGGTGATATAATGTTGATTCAGTGGTTTCAAGATGATTATGTCTAAATATAACTAAAGAAGTCATTTAATACAGACTGCCCTGGAACAAGTGATGCTTCTCCAGCTTCACTGCTCTTTATGTAAAAAGTGTCCGTGCTGATCGGGGCAGTCGTCAGGCGTGTGGAGGCCTGCAGATGTGTGAGTCTGTCTATAATAAGACTGGGCTGTGACTGCGAGGCATTTCAAATCTTCACCTCCTCCTCCTCCTCTGCCATCCCTCCATTCCTCTGCTCCGTCCAGGGAGTGCCACCTCCTCCACCTGCTGCAGTCCGTCTGTCTGTCCGTCACACAGAGCTGCAGTTTAAAGCTGCTGTCAGGTGCAAAACATCCACAGGTTAAACAGTTTTCCTCTCAACAGTTTTTGAACTTCGCTGTCACGTCTGTATCTTATTGAAACACAGCAGCTGTGACGGCTGCTCATTTGTACTCTGAATGCCACTTTGAGGCCATTAGCACTGTAGTGTGGTGGCTGCACCTGTTGTTGCTGCTGATACAGTCAGTCACGGAGCACAGGAATAATAGATAGAAAGCCTTGATGTCAACACCACAGGCTGAACATCTCTGTTTGACGAGTGCGAGGCCAAATCTGAACTCTGCATGTCAAAAAAAAGTCAAATAACATTTAAACTATGTCAGATTTAATTGAAAGCTGTGCCGCTGTGAGTACTGAGGCTTTGGGTGAGCTCCCAACAGTCACAATCGAACCTTCACGGAATAAAACAATGATTATAGTCACACATGGGACCCGCTACAGTATATTACATCTCATTATCACTGCAGAGTCAGTGATGTGGGCGATGGCGCTCCGTTCTCATCGCATATCGCTTCATGTGTAAAGGCTCGATCTCTGTGACTGATACACTGACGGCCGGGCGGCACTGAATGTGTGTTATGTGTTCCTATGACCTCCTAGATACCAGATACCTCCAACCCACCCAAACAGGCACGACATCCACGCTGACACTCGACACGTCCAAACACACACACACGGGACAAATTCAAACACACAGATGGGCTTTCTCTCCACACACACACACACACACACACACATAGCTAAGCTGAGGCAGTTAAAAAAGCGATCACATGTGCAGGACTGTGAGGAATGACATTGCTGGGGGCCACAGTGACAGAGAGCCAAGTGATTCCCGAACTAGCAGAGATACTCTGCTGATGGACTGATGGTAAACTGACTCACTTCTCCTGCAAACTCCAGTAAAACCAATGACTTATAACTTTAAATAAAATAATGACACCTCTTTCCATGTTGTAGAAAGTTACTGTGGATATCCTGAGACTGTGCCGGCCTCAAAGTTGCTCTTTAGATCTCATCGTAGTTTCACAACAATGTTTTATAGTCGGTGCTACAAACACCGAGCTTTGTCGGTTCCTGCTGGCATCTTTTCTGCCCCTCAGCTCTTCGTGGTCCCTGGTTGATGGATATCAAAAACAGTTAATAGCTTGGCAACAAAAGTGGAGTGGACATCAAAGTGTCGAGAAGCTAGCCACAGAATCAGGTCAGCAGTCTAGTCCTGGTCTAGTCCTCTTCACTGGATTTGGATGCACAAATTACTATTATGAGTCATAAACCAGTGTGAATTATTATTTTTGACGTTCATACAGTGGTTAAAAGTAAATAGTAATCGTGCCACAGCACACAAGAACAAACATCTTCATGTGAGTCTGACGACTGTCAGTCACAGTATGTGTTTCTTTGCAGCAGCTGCCTGGATATCTGTGTTTGTTGGCTCTCTTGAAGTGAAACAGTTCACTATGTTCACTCCTGGCATCGACTGACTTACTTCACTGATTTAGTTCATTAAGACACGGCGGACTGGGTGATGCTGCTGAATTTTCTACTGGTTTCTACCCTCAGGACTCAAATATCAGCTCCATTTGATATTTGATACTTCAATTAGTACATACAGTACTACATACACTGTATACTTCATGGCATGGTGCACTAAATAGCAACATTAGTGCCAACATTTGACTGTAAAAATATAAATCTAAAACATTTGCATTATCACAACGCTTCCCCTTCAGCTACAGATACATTAAATGCTGACCATGACAGCTGACTTCATCTTTCTTTTGCAGTTGTATTCGTACAGTTTAATTTTTTGGTATTTTGCCACCATGTCCTGGATATTTCAGGGCTGTTGGAGTGCCACCAGTTTCCTAAAGGTGTCTAAGTTTGGATGATTTGGGGTGGAGTAGGCTCTCAGAGCAGAGTCATGACCAAGACTATGGAAAGAATCTCAAGACCGTCGTCCCAGATGCTTCAGACTGACAGCCATGTCCTTATAGCAGACGCTTAAAGTCCACATGAACGAGCCTGACATGAACACTTGATGCTACGCTGACTTAAGAATGCTGCTGGAGCTAATTCACTGTTACACGATATACAGTCCTGTTCTGATGGCATGTCGGTGCTGACTGCTGGTGAACGTTTAATGAAATTCTTTGTTGAAATCTTTTCTGTCAATCATTAAAAATGTTGAAAAAGATACAACACAGGAGCGAGCTAAACGAATAATGAACCCACAGTCAGCTGTCTCTGCTATGTTAAAGTGGCACTGTTTGTCTGCACCTCGTCTTGTCTTGTTTAATGCAGTGTGAGGTTATTGAACAGGTGTTGAATTAAATCCACATTTATGTGCTGAGGACAGGCAGTTGAATAAACAGGAAATGGATTTTCATTTTGCTCTTCAGGACTCATACAGTACGATGAAAAAGCTGCATGATGCACTTCATTACAGTCTTAATTGAATTAGACTGGCTTGAAGTTAATGTATGTTGTTTGTTTTGTTTCAGACTCTGACAGAGAACAAGAGGACAGCCATGTTTCCAACCAGACCAGAGAACCAGCCGTAAGTAAAGCAGCTGTAACGCCAAAGTGAGATGGAAGATCTGAGATCAACATAACAAACTACAGCATTAGTCTACATGAGTGTTCACAGAGAAGGAAGTGCTGCATGTTTTATTTCTGCGTTTTTAGTCGCCATCTGTCCTCCACACAGCAATAACACGCTGCACTTCAGCTCAGCCGACACTGAAACTCGGTGGAGCGATTTTTTTATGCGATTGCAGTTTGATGACAGAAATGAGAGTCGACAGATGTTACTGTTTGTTGCTGCACCAGGATTTACTTTAGTGAGGAGGCGCGCTGCTCTAATATGTTAAAATGTTAGTGCGTTGTTACACTTCATGAGGAGAGTTTGTATTATTTTTGATTATGTTTAAGGAAGGATCAAACAGAGGAAGAGATAGACGGTTGGTTTTGTTTTGAGAAAAGGATTTTAGCTCACAATCTGCACCGGAAGTTTGGAGTAGGAAGGTGCGAGAGGTCACGGCGGCCTGACAGCAGGTGAAGTGCTAACACAGGATGTTTTTTTTTACAAGATTAACTATGTGAGAGTTTGTGAAGCAAGTAGAGGAAGGAGATATGAGAGGCTGGAACATGACATGTTTCCTCCAGAAAGGAGGTAAGAGGTTTGACTCAGTCCAACTAAAACAAACTGTTGTTCCAGTCACACATGCGATAATAACAATACTAAAGATCTTGGAGGAACTATATTAAAATCAGGAGACAAACATTATATTTCTCCTCATATATTCTTGCCCCTCTCTCCTGAAAAACCTCCTCGAGTGATGACACAGGAAGTTAAAACAAGACTGAGTCGGGATGTCGATTAGCTCAGTTAGTAGAGCCCCATGTACAAAGGCTCAGTTCTTGCTGAAGCAGCCCAGAGTTCGAATCCGATCTGCGGCCCTTTGCTGCATGTGCTCCCCACATTCCTGTCTTTTTTCAGCTGTCTCTATCAAATAAAGCTTGAAAAGGCCAAAAAACAAAACAAGACTGAGTCATCTGCAGACACCGATGATGAGTGCTTTGACTGAAGTTCACATTTCATTTTGTGAGGCGTCACAATGACCACATCCTCACGTAGCAGTGCATGTTTAGCATCCTCAGAAGTCCACAGCTTATATTGCCTTTTTAATTCTTGCAGAGCGAACTGTCTGAACCTCACATGCACACTTTCATGGGAGTCTGGAGCTTCCCAGTAAAACCAGTTTTCTTCAGCTGAGTAGCTTCACCGAGCAGTGGAAAGTTAAAAAGCAGAGAATGTCAGTGGTTGTTGAAATAAATTGAGAAAGTTCACATCACAGTCCACGTGTTCTTTAGATTTCCCTCTACCAGTCTCCCAGAAGCTGCAGTACAAATCTGAGAGGCTCAAACAGTTGAGTTAAAGCAACGCTGAGTAGAAATTGGTATTTTTGTGATTCAAAATATTGGCAGCTGTACTCGTGTATTTGTTCTGATTACATTTCTCGCTCGTCACTCTCCTCCGTCAACGTCACATTCGGTCATTTCACCTCTGTCATTAGTCCACAGAGGCTGCTGAGCCTGGCTTACCTGCTACCTGCTTGCCCAGCTCCAGTTCTGGCACAACAATGGCTCCACTACCCAGCATTCACCCCACACCCCGGTGCTGCACTAACACTCCCACCACGTTGCTAACAGACTGAGCTAACAGCAGCTACAGTTGTCAGCAGTTTACTTCACTGTCCATCAGGAAACTCTGTAAATCACAGAGAGTTGAGGCGGAACCATAAAATATGATCCAGTTTCACCAAAATCAGTTAAAGTGCCGTAAAGCGTTACGTACTCTGTGATTGTACCCGGTAAACACAGTTACATAGTAATGGAAGTCAGTGTAGCATCGACATGATTTAAAATCTGTTATTTTATGGTAGAAAAGTTACACAATGCTGCCTTCAAGGGTAAAACCACATTGGAAATCACTGCTGCATTAATATTATAAAACTATCGTCTCCTGTGTTTGCAGGTAAAAGACAAGGGGAGGTCGCCCCCCTCTAACAGGTCACCCTCCACCACTCAACGCAACCCTCACCACAGCAGCTCCACAGACGAACAGGAGAGCCCCGAGAGAGTGGTAACACACACACACACATAAACACACACCTACCTACTGTACGTAAACACAGGAGGGAAATCAATAATGCATGCAGTACATGCAACATCTCCAGGGATGTTAGAGAGATCATTTAAGTGGAGTGGTCTTTAAGAAAGAACATGGAAAGGAACAATGCTGAGATTGTTATTCTCATTATCTGCATTAGTTTAAGTGCAGTTTAGAGAGGGAGAGGTGCCCTTGAGCAAGGCACCAAACCCCCTAACTGCTGCCCGGGCAAACATTTATTTTGAAAGTACTGACAGGATGTTATCATGTTATTCTCATTAGCTGCATTAGATCAAAGTGTAATTAAAGTGCCAAAGTATGGGCTCACAGAGCTGCTAGCAGAGCTATGAAAACTAGTCACCTTTTTTCACTTTCTTTGAAAGCTAGATTATAAGATTAATCATATCTGTCCACGAATATGAGGCTATGGCCAGCAGCTGGTTAGCTTAGCTTAGCATGGTTTCCTGGCCTGAAACAGTAACTACATAGAGTCTCCGCTGGTTGCTTGACAACGTCACGGTATTTGACACCCTCTATCCTCAAGAAAAAAAAACAACACTATTTATCACTGTAATTATTAAAATAATCAACATGAAGGTCTTCAGGTCAGTTCACCTGACATGTACCTGGATGCTCCTGATGTACGTGGCCGTTGTGATTTACTTTATTTGGACCGAGGTGAGTCCTTCTGGCATCAACGTCAGAGTCGCATAGAGAAAATGTTGGAATTTTTATGAAGTACATTATTCTCCCGATATATTTGGAAAGGTGAACGCAGCATTGTGACAGACCTCGTGACCCCAGCAGCCACCAGGCCCATACAAACTGGATCACAATAGTCCAGTCCCCAATCTGCTGAGGTCATTGTCCGCCACATAAACAGCCTTTCATTTCTCCCTGCTCAGCACAGATGCCAGTCGTGGCCTTTTCACGCCATAACAGGTGGACGCAAAGTCGACAACAAAATACATCTGAATGTGGCAGATCTGAAACCAGCTGCAGGTGTGGAGGACTCAGAGCGGCTGTAAACACTCTGACACACAGTCATGGACTGAAATGTAGCACGTTAGCGCTGCTTTTATGAAACAAAGCGGTGCTGCTGCTTGTCGTGAGACAGTGACACCTACTGTTAGAGCCATCTTTAAACTGTTTGGACATTTTATGACATTAAATATATTTAATTTAAAAATAATTCTACAGAGATATATATATTTTTTCACTTCAAAAGTAGTACCACGAGCAAGAGCAAAAGTCACCTGTTGGGAACCTTCCACAGGTAAACAGGTTCACTGGTAACAGGTGATAGTATCATTATTTGGTGTCCTCGAAAGGTTCAGTCGCTCACAAGCAAGGATGTGGCGAGGTTCACCACTTTGTGAAAAACTGCCAATAGTCCAACAGTTTAAGAAAAACGTTCCTCAACAAACAGTTTGAATGAATTCATGGATTTCACCACCAACAATCCATAACATGATTAAAACATCCAGAGAATCCAAAGAAATCTCTGCATGTAAGAGACAAGGCCCAAGACTAACGCTGAAAGTCTGTGACCATTATGCTGCATTAAAAACCAACATGATTATAACGGATATTACTACATGAGCTCGGGAACACTTTAGAAAACTGTAAATACAGTGTGTCCCTTCATCTCCAAATACAAGTTAAGACTCTACAATGCAAAGAGAAAAGCAGAAGCACCGCTGAATTCTCATCTGAGACGGAAAGTGGAAACGTGTGCTGCCGTCTGATGAGTCCATATTTCAAACTGTTTTTGGAAATCATGAAGGTTGTGTCCTTCAGGCTAAATTTATGTTTTACATAGCGTCCCAACATTTTGCATTTGGGGTTGTAATTGTAATCGTCCTCAGTGGAATAATAATTACAGACTCTAGGTAAAAGCAATAAACCCAAATGATTATTGGTCATAACATTGAAACATCACTGGAGTTTCGTTGACTTTGTGTTGTCCCTTTCGCATCATGACATCTACCTTGATTACAGATCATCTCACCCTGCGTCCTCTGTTGTCTGCAGGTGCAGAAGGAGAAACTCCATGCAGAGTTGAAGCAGGTGTTGAGTCAGAAGAGAAGTCACCTGAGAGAGTCAACCTGCCAACTGGCCCAAGCAGAGATGGACTCAGAGCCCACAGACAAACAGATGGTAAGCAGGAATAAATGTGACTTTTCAGGCTGAAATATTTAGAAACTGGAGAGTTCTTACTGCCATAAATCACTGATGTCAAAGGAGATGGATGACGCTGCACCCAAAGTCACTCCAATGGTTGATGAAGTTTACGATTCAGTTTTTCCTCTATGAGTAGTCTACAAGTTATTTCTTGTGGTCGGTCACTGGAAAAGTGGATGTTATCCAAGAATAGAGTGACCTTTCCTCCGTGACAGCTTAATGGGCAAAATGGACTCAGAAGTAAAGCGTGAAGTGACAAATAACTGTACAGTAAATTTTGCACTCACTCAAGCAAGAGAAACACGTTATGAAACAGTGTTGAAGCCCAATTTTCATCTGTCCAGCAAGAAATAAGTCAAATATAAGACAGAGGAACATTCAGCTTTTTATGCGATTCATGTCCTCAAAGCTGCATGACTCTTTGCACACCGGTACCACCAAATACTGTTCATAGGTAACAATTTCTATTTTGCGTCACACTAGTCCTTGGTCCTGTGTTTCATCTTCACGTATGAATCTATAGTGTACCATTGTAAAATGTTTATCTTAAGCCACATTGTGTTCTTGGAGATATTAAAAGTTGTGTGTATCTATATTAGAGTGAGGAGGAAGCCCCTAAGTCAATGGAAATCGTGGTGGAGACGGAGGCGGAGGCCGGAGCCAGCGGCTACAGTGTGACCGGTGGAGGACAGCGAGGGATCTTTGTTAAAGACGTCCTCAAAGACTCACCAGCTGCTAAACATCTCAGTCTACAGGAAGGTACCTGCGGTCACATCTGATTCATTTAGGGAGCATGTTTGACAAACATACTGAGTGCTTTAAGATGAACACAATCCAAACAAGAAATAAATAAAAAATATGTTCACTGCAAACTCTGAGCCATCGTGAGTGTGTCCTGGATTTGTCAACCAGTACTAATGCTTTGTTATCGTATGGTATTGTTGGTTACACGGTACCATTTTCAAATGAATTAAATTGTATTCATGAAGGGTGTGAATGCCCCAGACAAAAATTGGTGACAAAAATGTTTTTACAACCTCAAAACTGTTGAATAAAAAAAGAGGAGCTTCTGTCATATCTCAGATATCTCAGAGTTGGGTAATCACAGCAAATCTTGCAGTTTTTGCACTAATAATTTTATAATGGCACGATTAATGACCAATGCATGTTGATAATAATGATTATACGGGTCAATAGTGTGTGTTTGCGATGAATTCTATGCAGAGTTGCAGTTCCTCACTTTGAACACTGGACGGCAGTAAACACTCAAGTCTATATGAGCCGATACCTCTCCAGTCTATTTTGTTTTTTATTTTGTAACAACTACGGAGAAATCTGTTCAGCATGTTTCAGATTGCTTTAGTTTGCTGACAGAAAGTGTTATCATGTCAGTAAAAGCTAATGATTGTGCATGGCATCACTGTGTGGTCCGCTAACATGATCTCAACCTTTAAACAACCTTTAATTCATGCAGTTTTTTTTACTGATTTAACTGTTGTTATTTGCAGTAATCACATAAAAGATCAGACAACCTCTAAGTTTCCCATTTAAGATAACCGACAACATCAGGTTTGCATCTCAACGACTCTTTATATTCACTTTTTGCACACAGCAGTAAATAGTTCATGCATATTCAATTTGCTGGTTTTATCAATGATATGCAATACAGCAATAAAACGTAGGGTTCTTCTATTGATGTAATATTTAAATGGGAAATCTGTGATCACACTTATAAATACAGGTGTATGTTCACTTCCTGTCCTTACCTGAGGAAGATTATCTGTGGTCAATGTCAGTCACATCCATGTAACATGAAAGAAGTGGAGTAAAGACTTGGGTTAATGACATCTTCTCCTTGTGTTACCGCTACAAAAAGAGTGACTAACACCTGGCTGAAAAACAGTGATTTGTTAGCCTGCTTAAGCTCTGACTCCACCCAGCGGTGCACCTGTAAACACACCCAACAGTGATGTCAAATGGTCCTGGAGTACACCTGTACTTCACTGGAGCAAGGCGAGAAGTTAAACCACTGGAGGTCAGCAAAGACAAGATTCTCTGGGTACTTGTTATTATAAATGATTGGACTTCAGCACAGTTTGGCTACTCTGACCACCACTGGAGACACTACAGCACTGCCATGATGTATGTTTGGTATCCCCGAGCAAAGGGAGTATCCCAAATATACATCAGAGTGATTTTACAATTTCAATTCCTGAACCTGAACTCAGTAAAAGTGTAAACTGAGATGGAGATGCATGAATGTCTTTGTCAAGTATTAACATAGTGTTCCCTGTGTGAAGGTGACCAGCTGCTGAGTGCCAAGGTCTATTTCGACAATGTGAAGTATGAAGACGCTCTGAAGATCCTTCAGTGTGCGGAGCCATATAAGGTCAGCTTCCTGCTGAAGAGGACCATCCCTGGATCAGAGGTCAGCGTGCGGCCTCGGGTTCCCAGTGTGGTGGTCAAAGGTCCCAAAGCCAAGATGGCCAAAATGGTAATTAGTTATACTGTATCTAAATGTGGTCTCCTAACTAAAGTGTGTATGTTTAAATAAAGTATCAATACAAGTTTGTCATAAACAGACTTTGGTATTCATTAAAGCAGACTTTTATAGGTTTAAATTTAAGATTTAGGAATTTCATTCAACCTACTGACCCACTTGTCATTCATGTATGTGTTTCAGAGTGTGAAGGGTACCAAGCCATTCAAAACCAAGAAGAAGAGAGGTGGTCGTTTTGGTCTGAAGAGGCTGAAAGAGAAGCGCAGAGAGGAGCTGGTTGTAGAGGGAACACCACCCAGGCTAGAGATGAGTGACGTGGACGTGGAGTTTTCTCTCCCCAAATTCAAACAAAGGAGGAGCGTGAAGGTTGAAGCAGGAGGAGCAACAGCCGTGGGAAAGGCAAAGAGGAGGCTCAGGTTGGCTTTGTTTGTGTTCTTTCTGAGTTTGTCTTTCATGTTGAAATGGTCATCATTACCTGCTGTACTGACTGAACAGCATGTGAAGAGATTTGCTGAGGAACATCGTGATGGTAGTTCTAAGGAATCAACCAGCTCTATTACACTAAGTGATTATCTGAAAAGTATTTGCTGTATCTTTTTTGGATATATTTCAATGTCTTTTTCATGTCTCCTTCCTTTCTTTACCTGCTTCTTCCAGGTTTCCCCACATGAAAACAAAGACTTACGCTGGAGCAGAAACAGGAGGCAAAGTGGAGACAGAACAACTCGAGGGACAGGTGAATATCTCTCCAGCTGAGATACCTGGAGCTAAAGTCAAAACCAAAGTAAAAGGACACAAGTTTGGAATCACCTTTCCTAAGAGCAAACATACAAAGTCAGGCGCAGCATTGGAAACAGGATCTGTGGAACTGAAGCCGCCGGGTGTGAGCGTCCAGCCGCCATCAGTGGAGTTCAGTTCGTCTGGCGGAAAAGACTTGGATGTGGAAAAGGGTGGGGTTAAGATTAACACTCCTGATGTGGAGTTTGCACTTCCTTCAGGAAAAGCTGAAGCATCTTTGCCTTCAGTGAAGGGAAAGGCAGAAATCAAAGCTCCTAAAATTGACATCAAAGGTGGAGCTGATGCAGAGGCAGCTGTGGGAAAAATTGATGTAGACGTGGGCAAAGGAGATGCAAAGCTAAGAATGCCAAAGTTGAAACTACCCAAAGTTAGACTCTCACGTCATTCAGATGAGATAGATGGTGAGATCAAAGTAAAGACCAAAGGGATGAAAGTGCCTCACACTGACGTAACACCTCCAAAAGTAGGAATCGAAGGAGGTTGCGAGATTGCACTCCCTGAAGCAAATATTACCAAACCAAAGATGGAAGGAGATGTCTCTGTAAAAGCTGCATCTATTCAAATGCCTTCTGTTGATATTTCATTACCAAAGGTGAAGGGAAAGGACATCGACATCTCACTCCCAGAGTACAAAGAAGCTGGGAAGATGGCAATAAAAATGCCTGCAATTGACATCTCTGTGCCTGATGTTGATTTGGAATTGGACACCGGACACAGAATTCCTGATGAGGTGGAGGGCTCTTTTAAAGGGCCTAAAATCTCTATGCCAAAGGTTGATATCTCATTACCAAAGATGGAATCATCCAATGTGGATATTAAAGGTCCAGAGGGTGATGGGAAATTCAGCCTACCCTCTGTTGACATCTCTCTCCCAAAGGTGAAACCAGAGGTAGAAGATGTGGATATGGACTATTATGTTGGTGGAGATGGGAAGTTCAAAATGCCTGATTTTGACATATCTTTCCCAAAAGTTAAGTCACCAAAAGGTGACGTAAATATAAAAGGACAAGAGGTGGAAGGGGGATTTAAGTTACCCAATGTAGACTTGATCCTTCCCAAAGGCAAAGCAGGAACCGGTATTGAAGGAGAAGGAAAATTTCAGTTACCATCTTTTGACATTTCCCTCCCTAAAATGAAGACAGGTGAGATGGAAGTCGGCTTTGACGGCCCTGAGGTGAAAGGTGGTCAATTTGAAACGCCCACACTTGACATTTCTCTGCCTAAAGGCAAAATAGAAGGGGACATTGAAGTAGAAGGGCATGCTGGGAAGGGAGGAAAATTCAAAATGCCCACCTTTGATGTTTCTCTACCAAAGCTAAAACAACCAGAGGGTCATGGTGAAGCTAAAATCCAGATGCCCTCTATTGATATATCACTGCCAAAAGGTAAGATGGAAGCTGGCATAGAAATAGACAGTCCATCTACACAAGGAGGGAAGTTCAAAATGCCATCACTTGATGGCAGACTGCCTAAGATGGGGACATCTGGGGCAGAAGTTACTTACAAGGACCTGAGATTAAAGGAGGGAAAATTGAGGTGCCATCTGTAGATGTTTCTCTACCAAAAATGAAGATACCTGAGGGAGATGTGAAGCTAGAAGGCCCTGATTTTCCTGGAGGAGCAAAGTTCTCTCTTCCTGCTGTGAAAGTACCAGAGGGGAAGGTGAAGATTGAAGGTCCTGAAGCCAAAGGAGGAAAGCTCCAGATGCCTTCATTAGATGTGTCACTACCAAAGATGAAATCACAGGGAGGTGACATCAACATTGGAAGTCCTGAGTTTAAGGTCAATACACCAGAGGCAGATTTAGACCTGAAGGGAAGCAAGATTAAAGGAGGGAAAATAAACATGCCTACAGTTGATATCTCTCTTCCAAAAGGAAAAGCAGAGGGTAAGCTAGATATTGAAGGACCTACCGTGAAAGGAAGCAAGTTTAAAATGCCTACATTTGATATGTCGCTACCAAAGATGAAGACGAAGCAAGGTGGGCCAGATATCAAAGGTGGGGAAATCAAAATGCCAACTATTGACATCTCAACCCCCCAAGGAAAATTAGGTGATATTACTGTTGAAGGTGAAGGACAGGGAGGTAAATTCAATCTGCCATCTGTAGACATTGCCCTCCCTGCAGTAAAATTCCCCGAAGGAGATGTGAATTTTCAAGGTCCGAAAGTTAAAAGTGGGAAGTTTGAAATGCCAAAAATTGACTTCTCGCTTCCTAAAGGAAAAGGGATACAGGGAGACATTGATATTGATATTCACTCTGGAAAAGATGGAAATATTGAAATACCATCATGTGATATTGGACTTCCTAAAGGAAAAATCAAAGGTGATATTAATGTTAAAGGTCCTGCAGGGGGGACAGGTAAATTCAAAATGCCAAAATTTGACATTTCACTTCCAAAGGTGAACCTTCCAGAGGGCGAGGTCAAAGTAGAAGGACCAGAGATTAAAGGAAAAATGGAAATGCCAACTGCTGATATTTCACTTCCAAAAGGAAAAATAGAGGGAGATGTTAAAATTGAAGGACATGGAGCCAAAGGAGGCAATTTTCAGATGCCATCACTTGATGTTTCACCCCCTAAAATAAAGTCTCCTGAGGTAGATATCAGTCTTGAAGGTCCAGATGTTAAAGGAGGACATTTCAACATGCCAGTTGTTGACATTTCACTTCCAAAAGTAAATTTTCCAGAGGGTGATGTAAAATTAAAAGGGCCTGAGATCAAGGGCAGGAAGATTGAAATGCCAGACATTGATATCTCTCTCCCCAAAGGAAAAGCAGGAGGAGAAATTGAATTTGAAGGGCATGGAGGTAAAGGAGGAAAGTTCCATATGCCCTCGCTTGATATCTCTCTTCCTAAAATGAAAACTAAGGGACCAGAGATGAATATTGATGGTCCTGAAGTTAAAGGTGGAACACTAAACATGCCATCACTTGATGTTTCTCTACCCAAAGTAAAATCTCCTGATGTAGATATCAACCTTGAAGGTCCTGATGTTAAAGGAGGGAAGGTCAACGTCCCAACTGTCGACATTTCACTACCTAAAGGAAAAGTTGAGGGTGACATAAATGTTGAAGGCCCTGAGGTTAAAGGAGGGAAATTCAAAATGCCGAAATTTGATGTTTCTTTACCAAAAGTGAGTCTCCCAAAAATTGATGCCAATGTGGAAGGACCAGATATGAAAGGAAAACTTGAAATGCCAACTGTTGACATTTCACTTCCCAAAGGAAAAGTTGAGGGTGACATAAATGTTGAAGGCCCTGACGTAAAAGGAGGAAAATTCAAAATGCCAAAATTTGATGTTTCTTTACCAAAAGTGAGTCTCCCAAAAATTGATGCCAATGTGGAAGGACCAGATATGAAAGGAAAACTTGAAATGCCAACTGTTGACATTTCACTACCTAAAGGAAAAGTTGAGGGTGACATAAATGTTGAAGGCCCTGACGTAAAAGGAGGAAAATTCAAAATGCCAAAATTTGATGTTTCTTTACCAAAAGTGAGTCTTCCAAAGATTGATGCCAATGTGGAAGGACCAGATATGAAAGGAAAACTTGAAATGCCAACTGTTGACATTTCACTACCTAAAGGAAAGGCAGATGTGGATATTGACATTGATGGGCACACTGGTAAAGGTGGCAAGTTCCACATGCCCTCACTTGACATCTCTCTTCCTAAAGTCAAAGCAAAGGGAACTGATGTTGATATTGAAGGACCTGATGTTAAAGGTGACATTTCACTCCCAAAAGGAAATGTTGATGCTGACCTCAGTATTGAGGGTCCTGAGGTAAAAGGAGGCAAATTTAAAATGCCAAAATTTGATGTCTCGTTGCCAAAAGTGAGTCTCCCAGAGGGGGATGTCAAAATAAAAGGTCCAGATATCAAGGGAAGGAAGATTGAAATGCCAGACATCGATATTTCACTTCCCAGAGGAAAAGCAGGAGGGGAAATTGAACTTGAAGGACATGCTGGCAAAGGAGGCAAGTTCCATATGCCCTCGCTTGATATCTCTCTTCCTAAAATGAAAGCTAAGGGACCAGAGATGAATATTGAAGGTCCTGAAGTTAAAGGTGGAAAGCTGAACATGCCATCACTTGATGTTTCTCTGCCCAAATTAAAATCTCCTGATGTAGATATCAACCTTGAAGGTCCTGATGTTAAAGGAGGGAAGGTCAATATCCCAACTGTTGACATTTCACTTCCCAAAGGAAAAGTTGAGGGTGACATAAATGTTGAAGGCCCTGACGTAAAGGAGGAAAATTCAAAATGCCAAAATTTGATGTTTCTTTACCAAAAGTGAGTCTTCCAAAGATTGATGCCAATGTGGAAGGACCAGATATGAAAGGAAAACTTGAAATGCCAACTGTTGACATTTCACTTCCAAAAGGAAAGGCAGATGTGGATATTGACATTGATGGGCACACTGGTAAAGGTGGCAAGTTCCACATGCCCTCACTTGACATCTCTCTCCCTAAAGTCAAAGCAAAGGGAGTTGATGTTGATATTGAAGGACCTGATGTTAAAGGTGACATTTCACTCCCAAAAGGAAATGTTGATGCTGACCTCAGTATTGAGGGTCCTGACGTGAAAGGAGGCAAATTCAAAATGCCCAAATTTGACGTTTCACTTCCAAAGATGAACCTGCCTGAGGGCAATGTGGAAATGCCAACAGTTGATATTTCACTCCCAAAAGGAAAGGTCAAGGGAGATGTTGACATTGAGGGACATGTAGGAAAAGGTGGGAAGTTTCACATGCCCTCTGTGGATTTCTCTCTTCCTAAGATTAAAACAAAGGGAATCGATGTTGATATTGAAGGACCTGAACTTAAAGGTGACATTTCACTCCCTGAAGGAAAAGTTGAGGGTGACTTAAATGTTGAAGGTCCTGACATAAAGGGAGGCAAATTTAAAATGCCAAAATTTGATGTCTCATTGCCAAAAGTGAGTATCCCAGAGGGTGATGTCAAAATAAAAGGCCCAGACATCAAGACAGGGAAAATTGAAATGCCAGACATTGATATCTCACTCCCCAAAGGAAAAGCAGGAGGGAAAATTGAACTTGAAGGACATGCTGGCAAAGGAGGCAAGTTCCATATGCCCTCGCTTGATATCTCTCTTCCTAAAATGAAAACTAAGGGACCAGAGATGAATATTGAAGGTCCTGAAGTTAAAGGTGGAACACTAAACATGCCATCACTTGATGTTTCTCTACCCAAAGTAAAATCTCCTGATGTAGATATCAACCTTGAAGGTCCTGATGTTAAAGGAGGGAAGGTCAACGTCCCAACTGTTGACATTTCACTACCTAAAGGAAAAGTTGAGGGTGACATAAATGTTGAAGGCCCTGAGGTTAAAGGAGGAAAATTCAAAATGCCCAAATTTGATGTTTCTTTACCAAAAGTGAGTCTTCCAAAGATTGATGCCAATGTGGAAGGACCAGATATATGAAAAAGTTGAAAACTTGAAATGCCAACAAATTTGATGAAAGTGAGTCTTCCAAAGATTGATGCCAATGTGGAAGGACCAGATATGAAAGGAAAACTTGAAATGCCAACTGTTGATATTTCACTTCCAAAAGGAAAGGCAGATGTGGATATTGACATTGATGGGCACACTGGTAAAGGTGGCAAGTTCCACATGCCCTCACTTGACATCTCTCTTCCTACAATGAAGACAAAGGGAATTGATGTTGATATTCAAGGACCTAAAGTAAAAGGTGGCGTATCACTCCCGGAAATTAAATCTCCAGAGGTAGATATCGGTCTTGAGGGTCCTGATATTCAAGGAGGAAAGTTGCCAACTGTTGACATTTCACTACCTAAAGGAAAAGTTGAGGGTGACCTTGATATTGAGGGTCCTGAGTTGAAGGGGGGTAAATTTAAAATGCCAAAATTTGATGTTTCTTTACCCAAAGTGAGTCTGCCAGAGAGTGATGTCAAAGTACAAGGCCCAGACATCAAAGGAGGGAAGATTGAATTGCCAGACATTGATATTTCACTCCCTAAAGGAAAAGCAGGAGGAGAAATAGAAATTGATGGACATGCTGGAAAAGGAGGAAAGTTTCATATGCCCTCACTTGACATCTCTCTTCCTAAAATGAAAACAAAGGGACCACAGGTAAACATAGAAGGTCCTGAACTTAAAGGTGGAAAAATCGACATGCCAAGTGTTGATATTACACTACCTGAAGGAAAGGCTGAAGGTGATTTCAATATTGAAGGTCCTGAGGTAAAAGGAGGCAAATTCAAAATGCCTACATTTGACGTTTCACTTCCAAAGATCAACCTGCCAGAAGGCAATGTCAGAGTGGAAGGACCAGAGATAAAAGGAGGAAAGGTAGCAATGCCAGCTGTTGACATTTCAGTTCCAGAAGGAAAGGTGGAAGGAAATATCAATATTGAAGGACCATCTGGAAAAGGAAAGTTTGAAGTGCCAGATGTTGAAATGTCTGGTAAAAAAGGTGGTGGGTTCCACATGCCAACTCTTGACATAAATCTCCCCAAATTTGATCTTGATCTCAGCCTCCCCTCTGGTGTGAAAGATAAAAGCCTCAAAGTGAACACCAGTGGTCCTGATGTATCAGGAGATTTGGAGATGTCTGGGCTTAAAGGAGATATTAATCCAGCCAAGTTGAAAGTTAGGGGTCCAGACATTGAGACAGGTAATGTAGAAGGTCCAGGTGCATCCCTCAAACTTCCTACTGTCAAACTACCAACAGTTGACATCTCAGCTCCAAAAGTGGATCTAGACTTTGGCCTCACTAAACCTAAAGGCGATGATGTGGAAGTGGAGCTTCTAAAAGCAGAGGGAGGCAGGCCTTCATCAGGGGGCAGCTTTGATCTACCTGATGTCTCCCTCAAAGTTCCCAGTTTTTCACTTCCCAGGTTTGGTGGAAAGTCCAAGAGTGGTGATTTGCAGATATCAGGAAAAGGTCCCAAAGGAGACATTTCCCTCAGCCCACCACAAGTGGAAGGAGAAGTTAGGGCACCATCAGTAGAGTTTGATGGGGATGGAAAGGTCAAGGTGAAAAAGCCGAAAATCAAAATGCCTTCATTTGGGATATCCAAAAAGGATACGGTGTCTTGTCCTGATGTGAATGCTAAAGTGAAAAAGGGGAAAATTGAAATTCCTAAACCGGAAATCAACGTCGAGAGCCCAGACAACAAAACAAAATATAAAGTGAAATTCCCCAAGTTTAAATTGTCATCACCAAAAGTTCAACTCCCAGAGGGAGAAGTTGATGCTAAACTAGATGCAGATGTGGAAGGGAAAGGTGGCTTCCATGCACCTGACGTCACTCTCAAACTGCCAAAGTTCTCCATGCCAGGATTTAGCCCCAAAGAAAAAGATTATGATGGTAAGGCCAAGGTAAAGATGCCCTCTGTTGAACTGTCACTACCAGCAGCTAAAACACCAGAGACTGAGGTTCTTCTCCCCAAAGCAGAGGTTGAGGTCTCAGACGCTGATATCAAAGGTTATGAGGGAAACCTCAAACTTCCAAAAATGCCAACGATTGACATTTCTATCCCTAAAGTAGACCTGGATGTGTCCCTGCCAAAAGTAAAGCATGGTGCAGATGTTGATGGAGAAGGAGGCAAATTC
This sequence comes from Miichthys miiuy, assembly GCA_036365135.1. Lineage (NCBI taxonomy): Eukaryota > Metazoa > Chordata > Actinopteri > Sciaenidae > Miichthys > Miichthys miiuy. The sequence goes on along the minus strand of CM071607.1, from coordinate 3,249,565 downwards.
AAGATGCCAGATATCAAGATGCCTAACATTGACTTGTCCCTTCCTAAAGGAAAAGCAGGCGTTGAAGAAAGCCATTTTGAAGTCGATGCAGAGGGAGGGAAATTCAAAATGCCTCACATCAGTATGCCCTCTGTTGATATTTCACTTCCAAAAGGAAAGGTTGAAGGTCCAGATGTTGAAATAGAGGGAGGTTCAGGAGGAAAGTTCAAAATGCCTCACATGAAAATGCCTCACATGAAAATGCCAGATGTTGACATCTCTCTGCCCAAAGGAAAGATTGAAGGTCCAGATGTTGATATCTCCCTACCCAAAGGAAAGATTGAAGGTCCAGATGTTGACATCTCTCTGCCCAAAGGGAAGATTGAAGGTCCAGAAATGGATATCAAAGGGGAAGGTGGAAGATTCAAGATGCCACATCTCAGCATGCCCTCTGTTGATATTTCACTTCCAAAAGGAAAGGTTGAAGGTCCAGATGTTGAAATAGAGGGAGGTTCAGGAGGAAAGTTCAAAATGCCTCACATGAAAATGCCTCACATGAAAATGCCAGATGTTGACATCTCTCTGCCGAAAGGAAAGATTGAAGGTCCAGATGTTGATATCTCCCTACCCAAAGGAAAGATTGAAGGTCCAGATGTTGACATCTCTCTACCCAAAGGAAAGATTGAAGGTCCAGAAATGGATATCAAAGGGGAAGGTGGAAGATTCAAGATGCCACATCTCAGCATGCCCTCTGTTGATATTTCACTTCCAAAAGGAAAGGTTGAAGGTCCAGATGTTGAAATAGAGGGAGGTTCAGGAGGAAAGTTCAAAATGCCTCACATGAAAATGCCTCACATGAAAATGCCAAATGTTGACATCTCTCTGCCGAAAGGAAAGATTGAAGGTCCAGATGTTGATATCTCTCTACCCAAAGGAAAGATTGAAGGTCCAGATGTTGAAATAGAGGGAGGTTCAGGAGGAAAGTTCAAAATGCCTCACATGAAAATGCCTCACATGAAAATGCCAAATGTTGACATCTCTCTGCCGAAAGGAAAGATTGAAGGTCCAGATGTTGATATCTCTCTGCCCAGAGGAAAGATTGAAGGTCCAGAAATGGACATCAAAGGGGAAGGTGGAAGATTCAAGATGCCACATCTCAGCATGCCCTCTGTTGATATTTCGCTTCCAAAAGGAAAGGTTGAAGGCCCAGATGTTGAAATAGAGGGAGGTTCAGGAGGAAAGTTCAAAATGCCTCACATGAAGGTGCCAAATGTTGACATCTCTCTGCCCAAAGGAAAGATTGAAGGTCCAGATGTTGACATCTCTCTACCCAAAGGAAAGATTGAAGGTCCAGATGTTGAAATAGAGGGAGGTTCAGGAGGAAAGTTCAAAATGCCTCACATGAAAATGCCTCACATGAAAATGCCAAATGTTGACATCTCTCTGCCGAAAGGAAAGATTGAAGGTCCAGATGTTGACATCTCTCTACCCAAAGGAAAGATTGAAGGTCCAGATGTTGAAATAGAGGGAGGTTCAGGAGGAAAGTTCAAAATGCCTCACATGAAAATGCCTCACATGAAAATGCCAAATGTTGACATCTCTCTGCCGAAAGGAAAGATTGAAGGTCCAGATGTTGATATCTCTCTACCCAAAGGAAAGATTGAAGGTCCAGATGTTGACATCTCTCTACCCAAAGGAAAGCTTGAAGGTCCAGAAATGGATATCAAAGGGGAAGGTGGAAGATTCAAGATGCCACATCTCAGCATGCCCTCTGTTGATATTTCACTTCCAAAAGGAAAGGTTGAAGGTCCAGATGTTGAAAAATCAGAGGAGGTTCAGGAGGAAAGTTCAAAATGCCTCACATGAAAATGCCTCACATGAAAATGCCAGATGTTGACATCTCTCTGTCGAAAGGAAAAATTGAAGTTCCAGATGTTGACATCTCTCTGCCCAAAGGAAAGGTTGAAGGTCCAGAAATGGATATCAAAGGGGAAGGTGGAAGATTCAAGATGCCACATCTCAGCATGCCCTCTGTTGATATTTCACTACCAAAAGGAAAGGTTGAAGGCCCAGATGTTGAAATTGAGGGAGGTTCAGGAGGAAAGTTCAAAATGCCTCACATGAAAATGCCCCACATGAAAATACCAAATGTTGACATCTCTCTGCCGAAAGGAAAGATTGAAGGTCCAGATGTTGACATCTCTTTACCCAAAGGAAAGATTGAAGGCCCAAATGTTGACATCTCTCTACCCAAAGGAAAGATTGAAGGCCCTGAAATGGATATTAAAGGGGAAGGTGGAAGATTCAAGATGCCACATCTTAGTATGCCCTCTGTTGATATTTCACTTCCAAAAGGAAAGGTTGAAGGTCCAGATGTTGAAATAGAGGGAGGTTCAGGAGGAAAGTTCAAAATGCCTCACATGAAAATGCCTCACATGAAAATGCCAAATGTTGACATCTCTCTGCCGAAAGGAAAGATTGAAGGTCCAGATGTTGATATCTCTCTACCCAAAGGAAAGATTGAAGGTCCAGATGTTGACATCTCTCTACCCAAAGGAAAGCTTGAAGGTCCAGAAATGGATATCAAAGGGGAAGGTGGAAGATTCAAGATGCCACATCTCAGCATGCCCTCTGTTGATATTTCACTTCCAAAAGGAAAGGTTGAAGGTCCAGATGTTGAAATAGAGGGAGGTTCAGGAGGAAAGTTCAAAATGCCTCACATGAAAATGCCTCACATGAAAATGCCAGATGTTGACATCTCTCTGTCGAGAGGAAAAATTGAAGTTCCAGATGTTGACATCTCTTTGCCCAAAGGAAAGGTTGAAGGTCCAGAAATGGATATCAAAGGGGAAGGTGGAAGATTCAAGATGCCACATCTCAGCATGCCCTCTGTTGATATTTCACTACCAAAAGGAAAGGTTGAAGGCCCAGATGTTGAAATTGAGGGAGGTTCAGGAGGAAAGTTCAAAATGCCTCACATGAAAATGCCCCACATGAAAATACCAAATGTTGACATCTCTCTGCCGAAAGGAAAGATTGAAGGTCCAGATGTTGACATCTCTTTACCCAAAGGAAAGATTGAAGGTCCAGATGTTGACATCTCTTTACCCAAAGGAAAGATTGAAGGCCCTGATATGGATATTAAAGGGGAAGGTGGAAGATTCAAGATGCCACATCTTAGTATGCCCTCTGTTGATATTTCACTTCCAAAAGGAAAGGTTGAAGGTCCAGATGTTGAAATAGAGGGAGGCACTGGAGGAAAGTTCAAAATGCCTCACATGAAAATGCCTCACATGAAAATGCCAAATGTTGACATCTCTCTGCCCAAAGGAAAGATTGAAGGTCCAGATGTTGACATCTCTCTGCCCAAAGGAAAGGTTCAAGGTCCAGATGTTGACATCTCTCTACCCAAAGGAAAGATTGAAGGTCCAGATGTTGATATCTCTCTACCCAAAGGAAAGATTGAAGGTCCAGATGTTGAAATAGAGGGAGGTTCAGGAGGAAAGTTCAAAATGCCTCACATGAAAATGCCTCATGAAAACATGAAAATGCCAAATGTTGACATCTCTCTGCCGAAAGGAAAGATTGAAGGTCCAGATGTTGATATCTCTCTGCCCAGAGGAAAGATTGAAGGTCCAGAAATGGATATCAAAGGGGAAGGTGGAAGATTCAAGATGCCACACCTCAGTATGCCCTCTGTTGATATTTCACTTCCAAAAGGAAAGGCTGAAGGTCCAGATGTTGAAATAGAGGGAGGTTCAGGAGGAAAGTTCAAAATGCCTCACATGAAAATGCCCCACATGAAAATGCCAGATGTTGACATCTCTCTGCCAAAAGGAAAGGTTGAAGGTCCAGATGTTGAAATAGAGGGAGGTACTGGAGGAAAGTTCAGAATGCCTCACATGAAAATGCCTCACATGAAAATGCCAAATGTTGACATCTCTCTGCCGAAAGGAAAGATTGAAGGTCCAGATGTTGACATCTCTCTACCCAAAGGAAAGATTGAAGGCCCAGATGTTGACATCTCCCTACCCAAGGGAAGGATTGAAGGTCCAGAAATGGATATCAAAGGGGACGGTGGAAGATTCAAGATGCCACATCTCAGCATGCCCTCTGTTGATATTTCACTTCCAAAAGGAAAGGTTGAAGGTCCAGATGTTGAAATAGAGGGAGGTTCAGGGGGAAAGTTCAAAATGCCTCACATGAAAATGCCCTACATGAAAATGCCAGATGTTGACATCTCTCTACCCAAAGGAAAGATTGAAGGCCCAGATGTTGACATCTCCCTACCCAAAGGAAAGATTGAAGGTCCAGAAATGGATATCAAAGGGGAAGGTGGAAGATTCAAGATGCCACATCTCAGCATGCCCTCTGTTGATATTTCACTTCCAAAAGGAAAGGTTGAAGGCCCAGATGTTGAAATAGAGGGAGGTTCAGGGGGAAAGTTCAAAATGCCTCACATGAAAATGCCCTACATGAAAATGCCAGATGTTGACATCTCTCTGCCGAAAGGAAAGATTGAAGGTCCAGATGTTGACATCTCTCTGCCCAAAGGAAAGGTTCAAGGCCCAGATGTTGACATCTCTCTACCCAAAGGAAAGATTGAAGGTCCAGAAATGGATATCAAAGGGGAAGGTGGAAGATTCAAGATGCCACATCTCAGCATGCCCTCTGTTGATATTTCACTTCCAAAAGGAAAGATTGAAGGTCCAGATGTTGAAATAGAGGGAGGTTCAGGTGGAAAGTTCAAAATGCCTCACATGAAAATGCCTCACATGAAAATGCCAAATGTTGACATCTCTCTGCCGAAAGGAAAGATTGAAGGTCCAGATGTTGACATCTCTCTGCCCAAAGGAAAGATTGAAGGCCCAGATGTTGACATCTCCCTACCCAAAGGAAAGATTGAAGGTCCAGAAATGGATATTAAAGGGGAAGGTGGAAGATTCAAGATGCCACATCTCAGCATGCCCTCTGTTGATATTTCACTTCCAAAAGGAAAGGTTGAAGGTCCAGATGTTGAAATAGAGGGAGGTTCAGGAGGAAAGTTCAAAATGCCTCATATGAAAATGCCTCACATGAAAATGCCAGATGTTGACATCTCTCTGCCCAAAGGAAAGATTGAAGGTCCAGATGTTGACATCTCTCTACCCAAAGGAAAGATTGAAGGCCCAGATGTTGACATCTCCCTACCCAAAGGAAAGATTGAAGGTCCAGAAATGGATATTAAAGGGGAAGGTGGAAGATTCAAGATGCCACATCTCAGCATGCCCTCTGTTGATATTTCACTTCCAAAAGGAAAGGTTGAAGGTCCAGATGTTGAAATAGAGGGAGGTTCAGGAGGAAAGTTCAAAATGCCTCACATGAAAATGCCAGATTTTGACATCTCTCTGCCCAAAGGAAAGGTTCAAGGTCCAGATGTTGACATCTCTCTACCCAAAGGAAAGATTGAAGGTCCTGAAATGGATATCAAAGGGGAAGGTGGAAGATTCAAGATGCCACATCTCAGCATGCCCTCTGTTGATATTTCACTTCCAAAAGGAAAGGTTGAAGGTCCAGATGTTGAAATAGAGGGAGGTTCAGGAGGAAAGTTCAAGATGCCTCATATGAAAATGCCTCACATGAAAATGCCAGATGTTGACATCTCTCTGCCCAAAGGAAAGATTGAAGGTCCAGATGTTGACATCTCTCTGCCCAAAGGAAAGATTGAAGGTCCAGATGTTGACATCGCTCTACCCAAAGGAAAGATTGAAGGTCCAGAAATGGATATCAAAGGGGAAGGTGGAAGATTCAAGATGCCACATTTCAGCATGCCCTCTGTTGATATTTCACTTCCAAAAGGAAAGGTTGAAGGTCCAGATGTTGAAATAGAGGGAGGTTCAGGAGGAAAGGTCAAAATGCCTTATTGGAAAGTTCCAGATGTGGAAATAAAGGGGGATGAGGGAGGAAAATTCAAAATGCCTCATATAAAAATGCCAAATGTTGACATCTCTCTGCCCAAAGGAAAATATGGAAAAATTGAAGGAGCAGAGCTGGAGATTCAAGGGGAGGGAGGCAAATCTAAAATTCCAGAGATGACAATGCCTTCAGTAGACATTTCACTGCCAAAGGGGAAGACTGAAGGTCCAAAAGCTGAAATTAAAGGTGAGGGAGGAAAGTTTAAGATGCCAAAAGTTGACATATCTCTTCCTAAAGGAAAACCTTCAATCGAATGTCCAGAGATGGAGATTAAGGGAGATGGGGGACAGTTCAAGATGCCTAATGTAGACCTATCTATCCCTAAAGGAAAAACAAATATTGACACACCAGAGATGAAAGTGGAGGCAGAGGGAGGGGCCATCAAGCTCCCACATATCAAGATGCCAAAAGTTGATATTTCACTTCCTAAAGGTAAAAGTAAAGACATTGAAGCACCTGCTATAGAGCTGGAAGTCACAGGTGGAAAGATCAAAGGTCCAGATGTTAAACTTCCAAAGGAGGCAGGAGGAAAAATTAAAGGGCCACAAGTCACATCACCAGATCTGGACATCAGTGTGACACATAGTAAACCTAAACAAGACACAGAGGCTCATGTTGAGGGGGAGAACAAAGGTATGAAACTCAAGATGCCAACAATAGATATTAAAGGTCCAAAAGGAGACCTGGAGCTTGATATAGGACTCCAAAGAGGAGAGGGCAAGAAGGACAGGAAAAAAGTTGAACTACCTGACTTGGATCTTAACACAGTGGGAGCCAGCAGCAAAGTAAAGGGGCCTAAAGTCAAAGGAACAAAATTCAAGATTGGAATGCCAAAAAAGAAAACTGGCAAAAATGAAACAGTAGAAGTAAAAATATGCAAAGACTGTGGCAACGAGGAGTTAGATGGACAAGTCAAACACAAGTGCAAGGCTAAAGAAAGATTAGAGTATGAAGTTGAAATTGAAACCCACAATGGACATAAAGGGGACAAAGGTCGTAGTAACGTTACAGTACCAAAGGTTACATTACCAAGTGTACAAGGCTCAGCCAATGTAGAAACAGGGGGAGAAGGTGCAGTCAGAGTCCCCAGGATTCCAGACATAGAGTTTGATATTGGTACATCACATGAAGAGGATGATGGCAAAACAGAAAAAGGCAAGAAAATCAAAATTCCGAAGTTTGGTGTCCCATTACCCTCCATCTCCTCTCCCGAAGGAAGAATGAATATCTATGGGCCAGAAATTCAGTATGAGGGTCCTAAAATGCCCAAAGTAAAGAAAGCTGTTTTTGTACTGGTAGATTCAGATGAGCCTATTGCACGCACAGGCCTCCTGGAAGAAGAGATGACATGTGAGCCTGAAACAGAGGACGTTAAAGTGAAAATGCCCAAAATCAAGATGAAGCCAAACTTTGGGAAGTCCAAAGATAAATCAGCTGCTGGAGAAGACAAGTCAAAGGGACTGGAGATGAAAATGCCCCAAGTGTCATTCTCTTCTGGCAAATCAGGGTCATTAGATGTCAAAGGTTCAAGTTCAAGTCTCAATGGTGAACAAGATGCAAGTCCTCACAAGGGCTCCAAGGATGATAAAGGGACATTCAGTGGTAAAATCAAACTTCCAAAGTTGGAGTTTACCTCTCCATATGGCAAGATGGCTGCAGAGGAGGAGGATTCATCACCAGGAGAAGTAGGGGAAGACACAAAGGCGCTTAAAATAAAACCTGGCAAGATGGCATTTGCAGGTTTTAGTGAGGAGTCTGTGCATGATGTGGTGTCATCTCATGCCAGAACAGATTTGCTGGACAGGGACAGCTCAGAGTCCCCTGCTGGTTTTAGCATGGAGTACAGCTCAACAAAGGTCCAGTCTTGGAGTGTTGAGAGCCAAAATACAGAGTCTGAAGAAAGAGAGTCTTCATCCTGGTTCAAGGTCCCGAAGTTCAGCCTGAAGCCACACTCCACAGGTAAGGATAAAGGAAACTTCAAACTAAGATATTTGAAATATTAGGCATTGATTCTAGATAGTATCAAAGTCAGTTGACATATAGTAGAGGCTATCCTTTCTCTATGATTCATTCACTTTTTATTTAAAGGGGATTTTACAAACGTAAAAATTATTTGTCCTGGTACTACATAGCTTGTGTTATGTCTTCTGTGGCTCTGGTGGAGATTTCTCAAGTCCCACAAAAAATAACATGAATAACCAGGTTATCTCTGCTTAGTCTCAGAGAACACAGATTTTTAACAGAGCACTATATTACCAGAGAGTTTGGTTGATGTTGTTCCCTGAATTTTATAGACGTACGATATTAAATCACTGCAATACTCCTTTAAAAGAGACAGTAATCCTCCAAAAATTAACAATAATATTCATAGTAAGCTTTGTATGTGTTATACACTGTATACCTGCATTTGATAATTAACATATTTCACTATATTGCCAATGGATTTTTACATTATGCATTATATTATACATAATTTATCCTCGCTGTTGTTTTGTTTATATTTATCCATAAATTATTAACATGTCATCTCCTGTTTGTCTCTGCTACATAAGACTAAGTTTCCATCTTATTTTCTTCACTTATCCTCCTCTTCTCTCCTACCTCCTCTTGCTTCTTCTTCTCCTCCTCCTCCTCCTCCTCCTCCTCCTCCTCCTCCTCCCCAGGCTTCCTCCAGATAACCCCAGAGGGCTCTCCTCAGGCCCAGCGGAGGGGGGAGCTGGGCGGCGAGGTCGATGTCTCTGGGTCTTTCTGCCTCACCACCTCAGGGCTCGACTTCAGCACCCAGGAAATGTCAGAAGAGCACCAGGTCTCCTCCACCAAGGAGGCTTCTGTCACCATGGTGACCAAGACCACCAGAATCACCCGGCAAATGGTTACGGCTGAAACGCGAACAGGTGAATCTTCGTCAACCACGACGACGACAACTCGCCAGGTGACGGACTTCTGAGGATGCTGTAATGATATCTTAAATGTCTTTTACTTTTCTTGTTTTTCTTTGGTGAGGCTGCAGTGTTCTTGTAAACGACGCCTGCAACGTGGCAAACCTCGATTAAGTCTTTATTTTATATTTTAATAGGTGAGGTATGAATGTGATCGATCAGCATTATCGTCATTATTACAGCAAACAGAGTAATATATGCTTCATTTTTTTTCATTTTAAATGTGACTGTTGTTTGTTATTTTTGAGTTTTTTTTGTTAGTTTAGTCCTACTTATTTATCATATTTTGTTTGGTTTTAAAGGTTTCACTCTGAATGTAAACATGTCGGATTGCTTAATTATTTATTGTTGTTTGTGTGTTCAAGACGGGCTGGAATGAAAAATTTACTCACATCGGTATCATGGATTTGACCATGATTGTAAGCTGAGTTCAAAATAACTCATTTTGAACCACTACCAGTACAGGCCAGAGTAATATTTATGTAAATATAACTATACAATTGCTTTTTTGAAGCAGTATCCCTTCAATACGAAATGTAATTATTTTCATATTCACCAGAGTCAGGAGTAGAAATTATATATTTTTTGACCTGATAACCTGATTTTGTTTGTCTTGAAAGAAAAGTGTGAGCTTTTTGAGGTTATAGGCTTTTCACATTTTCTGCCATAGTTTTATATTTTGAGTATTTAGCTGGTGCTGTTACCCAGAGATAGTCACAGTGAGTAAGCAGGACACTCTGGGCTATTTTTCTGCTGTGGGGATCAAACCTGTGACCTTCTGCTTACAGGTTGCTCTCAAACATTTAGGCCACCCTGCTGCTAATCTATTTTATATTCATGTTTTTACTGTACACTGCCAGACACCACTGTATATTTTGTGAATGAGGCTTTAGCTTCGAGCTACACCTCCTGACGGATGCTGATTTTTTGAAACTCGGCTGTGAACAGTGTTTGAGTTTCAAAACATCGACAGCGAGCTGGGAGGATATTTGGGGATTTAGGGGTGCTGTCAAGCACTTTAGCAAACTCAACGAGAGGTCACTTAAGAAATAGCCCTCTAAAAATGATGTTACTATAAGGCTGCTACAATGACAGACTGGCTAAAGAGTGGCAAGCTTTGATCTTGTACAAAAGCCATCACGTAACAAAAAAGAACAAGAGAACCGAGGCACATTTTCCTTTTTAGTAAAATTACTTTAATAATCTGACATTCTTCTGTTTATTATATGAATATTTATATTACAGAATATCGTGTCAGATTATTAATAAAACCACTTTTATGAAGTGCCTTTACCCCAAAGAGTGTGTCCTCCATTTAAAGCATGAATTGCTTTGAAATGGAGGGAGATAGGCCTCGTGCTGTCTTTTACATATTTATTTTATTGTCTCTACATTGAGACATTAAGGTTTAATTCCCAAGTGCAGCTCGTACCATTTGAGATAAAAACTAGTTACTGTAATGCTTCTGGCATTAAATGAAAATTTTAAAAACTACTGATTTTACAGACCACTTACAGCCATTTATATACAAGATAACAGTTTCACAGGATACAAGAATGTGATGAGCTATTTTTCAAGTTGATGAAAAGCATTTATGAATGAACACTTTTTACTTTACTTTCCTTGGTTGGTAGATGGAATGAATATTGTGTAATAAAATGCATGAAGAAATCCTGACATATCCACTCCCAATTATTTTCATTGACAACGATTAACACAACAACATGGTGAGAACATGGTGAGGATGATTGTCAAGATGTTACATCAATAAAAATGATGTTCACACACACATAAAAAAAAAAATTAAATGACAGTCTGCTGATGTCTTGATCTTCACAACAGCTGAATTCATTATAAAAGTTGTAGACATTTGCTGGAGCCTAACTGGGAGAGAGGTGAAGTACTCCCACACAAATTCAAATTCTTTAGTAGAAAACACACAGAGGTTTGGAAGCTCATTTACAACATGAATAAAATATTGTCATTTCAAAGACTGTAAGTCATAAACTTGACCTACTATCATTATTTTTGATAAACTTTGACTTGTGAAGCTCAAAATTTAACTTAATTTTGACTCAGTAGCTCAAACGTTTTAACTCAACTTAACAACTATCTCATAATTCAAACATGCAATCTCTAAATTTTGATTTACTAACACTAAATTGAGTTTGTAAAGAAACATCGCAACAACTTTGACTTAGAGGTCCTGTATATAGGATTTAGTGACATCTAGCAGGGAAGTCGCAGATTGCAGACAACTGAATACCCCTTGCTGCTCCTTTCATTTTCCAAGTGTAACAAAGAAACTGATGATGATGGCCTAGAAAAATGTGCGCCCTATTGTTTGTCTGTTCTAGGCTACTGTAGAAACATGGTGGACTCTGTGTAAGACCCACAGCATTTGTGGATATTAAATGTTCATTCTAAGATAACAAAGCATAACAACCCTTGTTTTCAGGCGATTATACACTACGTTATGCATATTATATTCCATTTGTGCCATAAGTAAAGCCCCTAAATCTTACACACTGGACCTTTGATATAATATAATATCATTATTTAGCTCACTGTTTTGCCATTTTAAACCAATCAACATTTATTTTGTCTTGAAACATCAACAGGCTAAAATTTGTGATGTTGGTGCCCCCTTGTGGTAGTATCAAAAAGAGTCGATGTTTATTCCCATGTTCGGTGCAGCTTTAATGTCTCAGTTACTGGAATAAAAAGTCGGTGCTCTACATTGGCGAGTTAAAGAGCAGATAATTCATTCATCATAGTCGCCTGTACAACATGAATACTGCAGGACCACTCTCTGTGAAATCACATTCTTCACTTGATTAAAAAACACTGAAGGCATTGTAACTGCAGAAGCAAAAGCACAACACAGCAAAAATATTTTAAGGAACACATTATTCTCATCTTTGAATTAAGCCTAAATCAGTCACCAAGAAAAATGAAGGAGAGGAAAGTGTTTTCTGCTGTGGATTACAGACACGAAAGCACATGGATGAGTCTTATTGAAAAAATCCTGGAGAGGAGGGACTCTGGAGGAGAAAGTGATAAACTATGCACACCAGTGCATGACGTCTTCACTGTGTGTGTGTGTGTGTGTGTGTGTGTGTGTTCTCAATCTACTTATCTGCTGCTGTGATGATGCTGTGCGACGTAGACTACAAGGGTGAGTGTATGTGAGGGGAGATTACTGCTGTATGCGGAGCGAACAGTGCCACAGAGAGGAGGGAAGTGAGAGGCAAGAGACTGCAGTGTCACCAACTACACTTTGACTTTCTTTATTGAGAACATACACCGATCAGCCATAACATTACGACCACCTACCTAATATCACGTAGGTCCCTTTTTTGCCGCCAAAACAGCCCTGACCCATCGAGGCATGGACTCAGATAGACCTATGAAGGTGTGCTGTAGTATCTGCACCACGAGCAGCAGACCCTTTAAGTCCTGCAAGTTGGGTTGCGAGGTTGCATCCAGCACATTCCACTGGGGAATCTGGAGGCCATTCCTGAATCATGTTTGCTCTGTGGCAGGGCACATTATCCCACTGAAAGAGGCCACAGCCATCAGGGTAGTCTGCAACAATTCTTAGGTGGGTGGTACATGTCAAAGTAACATCCACATGAATGGCACCACCCAAGGTTGGCCAGCAGATCATTGCCCTAAGCGTCACATAGCCTCTGCCGGCTGGCTTTCTTCCCATAGTGCATCCAGCTCATCCGGGCTCGAGAAACTCAGATCAAACTGTCAAACTAGGCAGTGCCGATCAAATCAAGAGTAGTGCTGCGTCTCAGATGTTATTTTAGTGAACTATTTAGCTGTGATAAGAGAAGATTTTTAATTAGGCATGCTGCAAAACCATCACAGCTCAACTCACAGTACGTCACCCACCAATTCCACACTTTCATCCAAATATGGTCACTTCTGGCTCCAAAACACCAAGATGGCAACTTCCTTAATGTCAAACCCGTGGCTTCAAACCAGCTGGGTAACGTCATAGTGGGTTTACACAGGGAGGTTTGGACTTTGCCTCAGATGGGTCAAATCTTTTTTAATTGTGCAGCTGACTGAATATTTGTCACGCAGGTAGAAATTTCAAACATTACCAGGTGGTAGATCTTTTTCACAGCAGCTGTTTTGTCATGAAATCGTAAACTCAGGTGTTACCAATGATACAAATTAAGGTTCACATCCATTGATTGCATTTATTGGTAACACCTGTGTTGACCCCACTGTTTCATATCAGACAAAGAGGTCCATTATTTTCTACAATAAATCCCAAATGTGGCACCAACAACCCCTCATACACTTCCGCTCTCCTCACCTCCCTCTGCCTCCGTGTGGCACGGATCATCCCTCCTATCGGTGAGTGGGCTGCAAGTCAAATTAGCTCTCCGTCATCCTGCTCGCTGAGCGCACCCGAGGCTACTGCGGTAAGATGCGGCGACGCACGATGGCGAGCCGCGGCGGATGAGCTGATGCGCAATGGTCGAACGAGTCGGGAGAGAAACCGAGGACAGATTCACGGAGATGCTCGGCTCTGATTCAGATAATGGGACAGAAATGAATGCATGTTTGGCTGATTTGTAGCTGCTGTAGGTCCAGTGGTGCAGGCCGACTGGAAGGATGTGGTGGCGCTGATCCCACTGAAGGATGCTCCAGAGCCCGAGGAGGGATGAATAGGCTTCGGCTGTAAACAACAAGGAAGCAGAGAGGGAGACATTAAGTAAAGGACACTTCATTTGAACCGGGACCGGAGACACTGAGGCATCGAGTGAGGTGAGCCAACCTTTCCCCGGGCATCTCTTCCAGGACATGTTGGCTGGGCATACTGGTTTTGCTGGTACAGTGTGGTTCATTTTCCATCAGAGTGGTACACAGTCTGCTGATATAAGTGTGATATACGTGGCCCCAAACCTATTTTTACCGCTTGTGTGGCGGTTTATTGAGTCACTTTGGGTGAATCCTGTCAGCAGTGTAGACACGAGAAGTGAATTTATGGATTTGTGACCACCTGTGTTTGATTTTTAGTCCATTTGATAATTGTGAACGGCTGATGCAACAACTAATCTAACCGACACCGCGGTGGACATGGTGTGAATGCACAATTTTATATAAATATAAGGCCTGTTTGTGTAGGAGTAGTATGAAAAGAAGCCACTTGGATCCAAATGTATGACCTTTGACAGACTCACACCCCCTCAGTCAGGAAAGCTGTAATCCAGTGAGTCAAACCAAGTGAAACCAAATCACTTCTCTGTGTCCAATAATCAGAAATGAAACACATTTTCCATTAGATCCGACTTTTATCTGCTCTAATTGATTCATTAATAATTAATCAAATGAATTAAAGGATTGAGTTGTGACTCTCCTCTTTGTTTGTGAGCACACGTCACATTTTGATTTTAACTTTCATTTCCATATTGTGTCTCGCTCCCTGCAGGTTGTTTTGTGACAGCTGAGTCAGTCCTCGGTGCCAGCTCAGAGGGCGGTGAAGCTCTGAAGACGGCGTCTCTGAGCATCAGTGTGGAAGAAAACAAACTTCTTATTATCCTCTCTATCATCGGTTCTGACAGGTGGACGTCTGACCTGAGCGTTTATTTCCTTCGTCAGGAGGCTCTCAAAGTTGAAGAGCGATAAAGAGAAACAGAAGACAAACTCCGGCTCGCTGTCAGGAAAATAACTCATTCTGTTTCTTGTTTTTGTTTGTTTTTTGTCCAAATACTCAGAATGAACTGTTAAGACGCGAGCTTAGCAGGAGAGTTAGCTCTCTCTTGCAGGGTCAAGTAAATATTTTCTTTTGTCAGAATGGATTAGTAAGAAATTCTTGAGCTGTTTCATAATGTGCAGTGTTTTTCCAAACTCTGATCTTTCTACATTTGAGCTGTCACGCTCTGAATCAAGAATAGACTCCTGATAGTGCCACAGCGTTTCCTCTCACCTGACAGGCTGCATTTTGATAAAGGATAAGCAAGGACAAACCAGTAAAACATAGATGAGGCCAACAACCAGCACCATGCTCCAGCAGAATAACAACAACAACTACCCCTGCCTGAACATGTCAGGCTCCACCCGGGAGATGCTCCAGAAGTGCTCCAGAGCTTCTCTGCCCTTCCCCAGCAGACTAGAGCTGGGTCTGGGTGACCTGCCGCTGATCCGAGGCCTCCGAGCCTGGGCTCTGTGCTCCAAGAACCGTCGGAAGGCTAGTGGGATGCTCGGAGGAGGACAAGCCCCCACAGCTCCTCCTGCAGGCCGCGGCGGGCCAACGTCCTGTCCCAGGCCTGCGGATGTGTACCTGAGCGGGGAATGGGGTCGCATGGGTTACGGGCTTCCCCTGGGGCTGGATGCTGGGCAGGCTGGGATTGGAGCTTTAGTAACGGTAGCCACTCTGAAGACTTCAGAGGGCAGCGGGAAGACTCAGACTCAATGCCTCTTCCTGCGGACTGAGAAAGGAAGCTGTTTGTACTCGACAGCTAAGCCTGGTCCTGGTGCGACCACCGGTGCAGCCTCCAGTGTAGTCGGGGGATGGCTGAGAGGGAAGACAGGAGGAGGAAGCAAAGACACTCCAGCCGGGAGGAGGGATCATGGGCCATCTCCACTGGCACAGACCGGAGCAAACCGGGTTAGGGTGCGATCTGGCCGGAGATGGAGGAAGTCCTGTAATGCAGTAGGCCGGGAGAAAACAGGCGCGAGCAGAGAGAGGCAGCAGAGCAGCAGCAGGGAGGATCCTGCTGGAGAAAGCACTCTAGAAGAAAGGCAGGAAGAGCGAGACAAAGGAGGTCTGGATCTTAAACAGTTTCCCAGCCCGCAGCAGGACATCAGGAAAGCTAAACAGGAGAAAGACGGAGCATTCAGAAGTCCCAGATGCTGCCACAATGCTTCTCCCAAAACCTGTACTCACTGTGGAAGGAGAGCACAGAGGAGGGAAAGCCAGGATGAACGCGAGGGAGGCGAAAGTCCAAGAAGAGGAGTCCCAAACAAGCTGAATGGTGAGGCGAAGGGAATGAGGAAGGAGAGGCAAAAGAATGAGGAGGAAGAGAAGGGAGGCCTCAGCGGGTTAGAGTCCTCTAACCCTGTCCTCGAATCCAACCACTTTCACCCAGAGTCCCACAGCAGCCGTGATGTCGAAGAGACGAGAGAAGCCGAGAGCAAACCTCAAACCTCTCACAGCAAGGACTCTTCAGAGAAAGAGGAGGATACAAACTCTGAGGGTATGAAACTACGTACAAACACTGATCCCCATTCTGATCAGGTGACTGATGACTTTATATCAAGACGTAACCGAGAGTCTGATGACAGGAAACCAAGTGAGAACCCCTGTGAAGACACAGCAGCTCATGTTAATGGATTTTTTGAGGCACATCAAGAATCAGACGGAGACGTGGAGAGCGTGGATGTTGCAGAGGAGGAAGGGAGCGTCAATCAGACTCCTGCTGAACTCTCGGTGGTTTCCACCTGCTGTGAGGACGCCTCCATCAGCACTGCAGTCCCCCCTGAGCCCTCCACTCCTGTAGAGGGCAGCACCTGCGATGCTGGAAACAGCAAAGAGGTTCACCTCGAGGAGGATCAACAGGAGGTCGCAGACTGTGGGATCATGGGTAAAGAAGAAGTGGACGTCAGCAGGTTTGAGCAACAAGAACCTGACGAGAACATCACTGTGAACGAGCTCGAGGAGAGAGATGCTTCATCTTCACCTCTCAGACATGCAGATCCCTCCATCTTTGAGACAGACGGGAGGATAACACAAACCGGCTGCAACGAGCTGGTGTGGGAAAATCGAGAAGACGAGTCACAGGAAGAGATTATCGGGCAGAGAGTAAATCCCAGGGAAGGTGGTGAGGTTTGGAGGAGGGAGTGCATCGAGCTGGAGGATGAGCAACAAACTAAGACTGACATAAATGACAGCACCACGCAGGAGGGTGGTAATAAAGAAGTAACACAAAACTGTGCTCTAACAGATGACTGGAGGCTACAGGAGTCTGCAGGTGGATGCAGGGGGAGGAAGGAAGAGGATGGAGTCACCTGTGGACAAACAAGCATCACCCATATTGAAGCAAATGGAGAGACCGGCACCAGCGTCACTAATGTTGCCTGTGCTGATCCGTCCACCTCTTTTATACCCTCCTTGGCTAATCCTACCCCTTCTTTGCCCCCCCTGGGATCCATGGCAACCGGCCTGCCCAGTCTGGAGGCGGAGAAGGAGGAGGAGGAGGAGGAAGGGGTCAGAGTGACGGCAGGAGACGGAGAAGGAGGCCAGGAAGGGAAGAGGACAGAGCTGGAGGAGCAGGACGAGGAGGAGAGGGGCTCCACCGTGGCCACTGAGGACGTGAGGAAGGAGGAGGAGGAGGAGGAGGACGAAGATGAGTTTGGAGTATTCATGCAGGCGGAGGGAGAGCCGGCCTGGAGCGAGGGATCCACCATGTCTGCCTCAGTGCCTTGTGGGAGCAGAGAGAGTGTTGGTGAGTCTCATGGCTCAGTTTGTCATTCTCTCTCTTTTTCTCTGCCCTCCTTCTGTTTCTTTTCCTTTCTGTTTGACGTGAGGATCTTTTGATTAAACTCAACAAAGCTTGAGACATTAAAAGGTTTCAGAAGTAGAGCAGAGTCTTGTAAATATTGTACAGAAAAAATAAGGACCTATCAGTACTCTGTGTTGTTTCTGCAGAGTTGAGGAGTATCAGTACATTTTTAACCTTTTGTACACTCTCAGGAATGCGTGCACACATCGTCAGGCACAGTTAGTCTGTCAGAAACTGAAGGAATGAGCAGCTACAGTATCAGTATGAGGTAATCAAGTCCATCTGCACTTAAGCTGCTTAACATACTATTATGATGTAACACTGACAAACAATACTGCAGCCTTCGTGTAACCAGAGTTTTGTGTGGGACAAGCTATTTTGGACGCCTCTGGTTCCAGAAGTAAAAATTCATTATTCATTTTCCCGTTCACAGTATTATGTGTATCACATCAGAAAATCTAAAACTGTACAGCAAACATGTTATGAAGGAGCTAAAGCTAACGAGCTAACACACTGGATGCTGGTCCTGCTGAATATAAAACATGCTAATGAATGATGATGTTGGACTTGTTCGTAGTGCTCTTAACTGAAGAACTAAAATGCATCTTTGAGTGTTTTTCTCTAACAGCGAGTGTTAATCGCTCATTATGCTCCTTTTAGCTAATCACCTTCCACTGCAGAGCCAAACAAGACTAAGCCGAGGTTTACTCATGATTCATTTCTCTTCTGGTTCTACACATAAAAACGTTTCTGTTGTTATTTGAACATATTGCTGAAGATTTATTAATTAGCAGAAGATGCTGTTTGTGTGAGTTGTCATGGGTTAAAGGCAGTTTTAACTTTGTAGTGGCCGTGCAGATCATTTTGTTTTGATGTGTTCAGGTCTGAAATATTGCTGTCACTCTGGATAATCTTATTTTTAGTGCACTCTCCACTCTGACCTGTTGTTTTTATTTTGGTGAACCGACCCTTTAACTGCACTCCATCTTTAGTTTTCAATATCCAGACTTTTTAAAATGTCCTCACATCGCCATAATTCAAGTCTACATTCATGTTTGTCAGGGTTTTATTGTGCAGTTCAATTGCAGACTAACACACTAACACTAATGTGGCTTCATGTAGACTTGATACTCACTGTGATGGATTACACGTTTAAGCAAATTTGAGCCTGCTAAATAATGCAAATGCAAAAATGAAGAGAAGCTGGTGGCTGCTTGAAATCTGGAAAAATACATTAAAACATGTAGCTTTCAACATGTGATCTGCAGGATATAAAACTATAGGTGTGGACCATAAAAACACAACTTAATTGCATGAAACATAAACTTATTTGACCAATAACATTTTGAATCTCAGAGTTGTTTCTTGCCCTGATAAACACCACTTGGCCTGCAGTGGAAATGAGACTCCAGTCTGTCCTGACCTCAATTCCAAACCGATCTCTCGCTACATGGTATTAATCATTCAGAGTCGGGTGAAGGGAGGGAGGAGGAGGCACACAGGGCATGGGACTCTAAGCTCCTTTTAGCCTCAGGTTATGGAGCGACGGGTGAAAGAGAAAGTCACACACACACACACACTCACACACAAAGACGGCTGAAGTGTCAACGTTAGAGCAATGGAAGGTAATGTGTGAAGACGTGAAGGTTCAAACACACAAAAACAAAGACGCCTGATGCAGTCGGTGACTTTTCAGCAACATTCACCGAAACAGGCGACACAATGAGGCACAAATATTCACCAACTGTAACAACTCAGCACTTCTTTGTGCTGACAGAGATGATATTTTAATTTCTTCTAAAAGGTTTATTAAAGTGTGTTATTACAGTTTTGAAGTGACTGCATATATAAAATAACTGCTGCCTAAATACCACTAGTGGTGAATGTCATTTGTCATTTGGCTAAGTTGACCTTTCATGCAGTATTCCTCATAATTAATCTCATCTTTCATGGCATGGTCACAGTTAATTGTGCTGGATGACCCCTTCAGTGTAATAGGTAGGTTTAGTTCAGGTCATCTGAATGAGGCAGCACACACCGCCACAGCGCTAACAGTTAACCGCATATGTGTGTGTGTGTTTGAAAACAGCACTTGGAAACCACGCCATCGCCGGGGAGTCGACCCACTGGACGCCAGGCTGGACGGACAGCTCGTTCAACCAATCAGACGACACCTGGACAGCCTTTCCTCAGGATTCGTCAGATGAGCGTCGAGACGTCGCGGGACAGTGGTGGCCGACCAGCGCTGTGGAGCAGAGCAGAGACAGACTGTTGGCCAATCAGAATCTGGTACGGTTGTTTTTAAGTAGAAATTCACCCTCAGGTCGTCTCTCTGTTTCTGTTCCATCCATTTCTCTGACAGTTCACCGTCAGGCTCTCTGTGATTGGTTCATTTGGATCATCATCATTGTCATCATCGTGTTGGAAACGACTGTGAATGTCTGGTTACATCCACCTGTGGTGTTGAGTGCTTTCCAAGAGTCATTCATGTAATCATCGAGTCCCGTCTGGATCATAAAGTAGAAAATGTGGGAAATACGTGCACACAGGAGAGAGCACAGAATCAAATTCAGCATTACAGTTTAAAAAAAGTATAAAAATCAATACAGCAGATCCACAGATATCATATTTTTTCTTCTTTGTCCAAACATGGTGCCTACATTACCCACAATGCAACTCGACTGGCAAGAGTTTGGTCCTCAATCTATTAATCCACAGTTTTCACGCCAGTTATTGTGAGAGTCGTAAAATTGACTTCAGTGGTGGACAGGCTTTACTTCAACCTGCCTCGTCAACTTCTACATCAGCATTTTTATTTCCTACAATTCCCAGAATTCCTTGTAAAGTCCTCCAAAACACGTGTGTTAGATTTCTGCCTTCAACCAAAGACTGAGTGACTATCTTCGATGATCATCATCATAGTTGGTTTATCTCTTGACATCCACCATCGCTGTAAGAATGTGAATTTTAGAGAAGTTCTTGCTTGACCTCTACTATCAGTGTTGTATCTGTTGGGAAGTTGTGGCCAAAACTCTGTTGGTACTCACAACCCACAAATCTGCTGCAGACATCATCAGCGCCTGTTTTTGTAACTTTTAAGTCAAACTCTTATTTCTTGTGTTTTTCTGCAGCGAGTGGCTCATAATTCTGAGCTTTAGCCAGCCTTGTGTTGAGAAAAAGCTTCACCCCTCGGGCTCAGTTCGACTCCAGACTGTATTTCTTTAAAGTATGAAACCAAATCATTTGCTATTACTGATTGTGAGAATCAGACAGAAAATCGAAGATCCCAAAGTGCCACTGAATATCGGCGGGACAGCTAACGTTGGAGGCAGATTGCTGCTGATCGCATCAAAGTGAAAAGAGCTCCAGAGTACGTTAATAAAAACAGGTTCAGTCAGACGCAGTTTTCATTCCCACCAGGTCAGACCTTAAATGATGCTGAAGGAATATTAGAATCAAAACATCCAGTAAGAGACGTTTGAGGTTTGAAGTCTTTGTGTCACTGATTTGAGCTCTTGTGACAACACTGTCCTCTCCTCAGTTAACTTCCAGCTGGGAGCTAAATGTGTTGACAGGCCGGCTGCTGGCTGAGGCTCCCAAAGTAAATCAACAACAACAATAAACACGTTTTTGTCTATATATTATACTAAATATGTCTAAAATAATAATTATTATTCAGTCAGACTCTGGTGCATCGTTTCACCTGCGTGTCCGCTTGAAGCCTCTTCTTCTGAACGGTATTAAACGAAGCTGCTCAAAGAAAAAGTCCTCCTGCTCGTGAAAATCAATTTTGTTAAACCATGAATTGTCCTGAGCTCTCAGGTCTGTTTGGACAAATGTATTGACTTCAGACAGACATCTAAAGGCCCATTCACAGGGGATTTACTTCTCCGGGGGAGATGAGGTGATTTGAGTATTATCTGCATCATGTTAATCCGCCTGTATCTCAGTTTGTATACAAAGTTTCATCCTGAAAGATCACCTGTTAACATCAGTCAATTAAGGAAAAACTAAAGATAAGCTTGACCTGGCTCCGTGTAGTAAACACTGTTGCAGTCTAATCAACATTCATGAGATTTTTAAGTAGTCTGCAATAGTTTGTTTATTTAAATAAGAGCTAAATAATTTCCATAAAATAATCCTGAGCCTGGCAGTGATGGAAGTCACATATTGTCTATTATTACAGAACAAGCTTCTCTAATCTGCCAGCAGCTAAAATGACATCCACAACGCCGACTTTTATTATGAGAGAGGAGGGAAAATGTTTTATCATCCACCTCCCACTGTAATATCGATCCTGTCTGAATGGAGCTGTTATAAAAATTGAGTTTTTGGTTTAAAATGTTCTGGCATGGCCGTAAACTCACGTTAATCAACTGAATCATTTAGAAAAGTGTTGATTAAATCTAATTTTGTTTGTTGTTTCATGTCAAACTTCCCAAACTAGCAGGAAGCAGCTTGATCCAAAGGAAGAAATAACACCTCCTCCCCTCAGGTCTCCCTCAAAACACATTTTCATGTGCACAGACAGAGTGTGCACAGGTAGACAGGTGAAATAAAGGTCAAATGAAATTATTGGATGGTTTATTACAGGACAGCCACACATACTTTATACATTACCTACCCTAACTTTGATATTTAGTTTGTATTTAAAAGAAACACACCTCAAACTGACATCCTTGGCAGAAATATTTATGAGCCATGTTGTCCCACCCTTTTTTTTTTTCTCGGTTACCATGGAAACACAGCTCGTCCTAACATAGCCCTGCACCCCTGGTTGGGTGACTAAGTTTTCCGACTTAAAATTCGTCAGTAGTTTGTAGCTCACATTAGACCGGTCTAAGAGTGCGAGGAGAGTCTCCCGGTGGATTTTAACCGCAGTGAAAAGATGCAGATGAAAAAAAAAAAAACGAGCTCTGCAGTGGAGGCGAGTGTTTGGAGAGGAAAACAGTTTTCACATGTTTCATATGCTAATGAAGGAAACTTTTAACTTCATGTGTTGAAATGAACAGGGCTGCATAAAACATCCTGTGTCGTGTTCGGCACGTTTACTTGTTTTGATGAGTTGTCTGTAGTAACCGAGGAGGTCTGTCTGTCTCTCTGTCTCTCTGTCTCTTTGTCTCTGCTGCAGGCGTCTGTCTTTGCTGAAGCCTTCCCCTCGCTGCCTGGTTCGTCCTCATGTGACCTCGACACTGTTCCCACACTGACCCAGCTCCTCAGGGGCAAAGCCAGCCAGGACCAGGGGTAAGTTGTTCACTTACCTTGAATGAACCAGCTGTATGTGCGATAACCCCGATGACCGAATCATTGTGATTTACTGTATGCTAATCGAGTTTACTGGCTCATTCCTCCAATTTGTAGTCGGATACATCAGATCCTGCAGAAAAAAACTGTCTGAAGGTCATAATTTCTACAAATCTGACATGACAGACATATGTTGTATGTGGTGGGAGAGTTTTACTTTATTAATGGGAGAAAATGCCTCATGAATCCAGTCAGGAATGTAACTTCTGTTATATTCAAGATAACAAAAGTGGCACAGTATCTGTCACTGAACAGAGGACTGTTATTTCTTTCCTAGAACTGAAAGTGAAATGTATTTTGGTCTGACTGTTAGCGATAAAATAAAATAAACAGACAGTCAGGCTGATGCTGACATCAAAACATAATCCTTACCTTACAGACACCAGCATCCCATTCTGATCATTCATACATGAGCAGTTGTTAAATATTATGACAAGTAATATCAACACGCAACAATCTCGTCTTGTTTGGTGAGTTTTCAGTGTCACATAGTCAAACCATATTAACCCTCATGTTTGTCTGTATTGAACATTTTTCATTGAGTTGTGCAGTGGAGAACAAGTTTATATGAAGAACAGAGACTTGATTTGATGTTTTATTGTGAAGTCTGTGTTGGATGCAAAGTGGTTGTCATGTGCAGAATAAATATGTTTTTAAAAATGTGACTAATTGTGGCCACCAAGTGGTTAATGTTGTTAACTGCAAGGTGAAAATACACTGAAAGTGAACATGGATTGTGTTTATAATTGACTGTCACACAGCAGAGTGTGTCAGCTGTAAAGTCTTTAGATAGAGGTTGTTTTAATACTGATGTTTGTGTGTTGGAGTAGACAGCTGCCATTGTTCAGTATCATCAGTGTCATGAACTAAATAATGAATTCACACAGACAAACCCCTCATAACACGGCTGATGTCCCGTTAAAGTTACATAGCTTAAACGTGTTATTGTATGTTTTACACACAGTCTAATATTGAATTTAATTCAAATCAAACAAACCTCTCTGCTGAATCTCTGTGTGTCGTTGTCTGTGTTTGACCCTGCAGCCTGTTGGACAGCTTCCATGACTTGAACAAAATGATTTGTCAGAGATACAAGAGAGCCAATGGCGCGTCTCGTGACCTGCTGCTGAAGACTTTACACCTGGAGCAGCCGCACACTGTGAGTACAGACCGGCATCATTCACACTGAGCCGCATGTGTTTTTGTCTCGATCACTTGACCGCTGACGTGTTCAGCACAAACGCTAATGTTACGCACTCTCATGCTTTCTACACAGAATTTCATGCAGAGGAATTGACACAGAGCGTTTAGCGCTCAGTGTCAATTCGAGAAGCTTCAGTGTTGTTAAATTGAATTTGTCGACGCAGCCTTAACAGCATGTAGAATGAACTGATAGTACTGTCTGACGGATGGCCTTGAAAACTGCTGCTTCATTCAAATTAAGCGAGGCTGTTGCATGCAAAACACTCCTCACACTTCACAGTCGTAGATAAATGAGCAAAGCAGGCCGGCTGCTCGTCTTACAGTTAAAACCATGTGGGAAAATACAGAGCACCTGCAAAATATGCAAATGTGTGTGTTACAGGCGAGACGAGCAGGAAATAAACCACCACACCGTGGAAACACTTCTTTCTTTTTTCATTGTTTTATCTGTAAAATTATTCAGGAACTACTTTGTTAACTAAACATCCATCAGCTGTTACTGATACTTTAATGTGTTGGACAATAGAGGCCCTGAGAACGATTTTAATTGTGAAATGATCTAAATCTTCATTTAATTGTGGTTAATTAATTTAGTGCCAAATCTTAACAGAAGTTATCACATGACACTTTCCACATAGAGCAGCTCTAGACTCTCTTTTTATAACGTTATTTACAGAGACTCAACAGTTCCCACCATGAGCAGGCGCTCGGTGACAGTGGCAAAGAAAAACCTCAAGCAGAACTCATAAATGTATCAATGTATTTGAATTTAAAGGAAGTATACCTGTAGTTTTTAGTTATTTTTGGGTAAACATTGGGATGGATCAGGATTAGGATTAGGATTGAATGACTGTGAATCACTGTGGTGTATTTGTTAGAAAACAAATGGCCGTCCAAAGCTCCTGTGCTAGTGGTACAAACACCAACAGTTAGTCCGGATGTGATAGTCCGCATGTTTGGAGTATGAGTTTGACAGATTCTTACATGTTGCACCTTTAATGGATTGAAGTATTTGATCAATCATGTCTTTAAATTATCTTCCATTTAATCACTTGATCGAATCAAATAATCAATAGATATATTTTCTTCTGTTTGCAGGAAAGCAGATCTGCTCTCCGGACAGCCAATCGTCGTCTCTCCCCTGGCCTCCCCTCGGCCAATCAGCACGCTCAGAACGCTGCTGCAAAGCGACGGCTGTCATATGACTACAACAGAAACATCATGGAGTAACTGTGCAGCTTCAGCTCTGGTTGGACTGTGATTCCTCAATGTCTACCTGAAGAGATGCAGGTTTGAACCCGAGCAGGGCCGAGAAGACTGACGACAGGTTCCTCAAGACTCTGGACTCACATCATGTGTACTATCTGCTAGTCAAACACTGACTGACCTTTTGACTCTTTGCACACTCCCTGGTTATTTAAGCCTGAGCCGGTGAGAAGACGTAACCTGGATGAAAATGGAGCGACTCACTTCAGTTTAGTTTCAGGAGTTGTCTCCTCCAGCTCCTGTTGATGTATACTGGTGGAGTGTTTCCATCACACTTTGTCCCCCACCACCACCACCACCACCCTCCCATTTTCATTTGCCGTTTTTCACCCTGATGACTGCAGGTTGTTCGGAGTGTGATGACCTGTAGCTGAGTTACTCGTCACCACGTCTGGGAGGAGACCTGAATAGAAATGAGTCTCTGTGTCAGAGCTGCTGTTTTGGCAGAAATGGTCTCATTGTTTGAATTAAATCTCACTCGGTTGAGCCAAACAAAAACACTCACTTGCAAAGAATTAACTCAGAAATATTAAAAAATAAATATCACATTATTTCTGCTTTCATTCATGACCATTGCATTTACGATTCTTTCAAAGGTCAGCATGCTTGCTAACTAGCTTATCTGTATTGTTATGGGCAGTTATGGCTAGTTTGAGCATGCAGTCAGCCGGCTCCCCTCCTTCTCTTCTGCATTTTGCAAATATTCTTATTCTTGTCCAGAATTTTGTCTCTTTGGCTCCACCGAAGAGTTGTCCAACTCAACCAATGAGATTTCTTCTTCTTCTTCTAGAGCAGCTCTGCCAGGAAGAGCTGACGACGTGTTCATGTATGAAAATAGAAGAGAGCAATAAGAGCAAAGGATTTCTGTTACAACTTACAATTATCAAATTAATTATCCAACAGCTCGAGAAGGCGACAGCTGGTGTGACTGATTAAAAATAGTTATTTAGCACCGAGCTGCACAGATCAGGTGTAAAACAAGAAATAATCATTTATATTTGCCGCATTAGCATTACATTCGTCACTGTGAAGCTAAACTATAAGTTATATTTACAAAGTTACATCCATGTGATAGGAATGTGACATGAAGCTTCAGCAGCCACAGTTAGAGGAAAAAAACTAGACGATGACATAATGCTTCTTTTTTGCTGTCACTCCATTTTCACAGCGGCTCAACTTTGTAATCACTGAAAATCTTTATTCAAACATGCCGTAACGTCTCCCCCGTCTTCAGTTTTCCTCCCTGCAACACAGACCTGCATGGACAACAACATATCTCTAACAGATCTCAGCGTCGGCTGGGTTCATGCAGCAGTCAAAGTCTTCTCCCGCCCTTTCCTATTTTTAATAACAAGTAACAGAAAATCGTTTTGCCACACTGGAAAGTATTAATACTTACTGAAGGTCGGTCCACATGTGATGAGTCTTCATTTCTTTGTTTACATTTTGCAAAATGATGCATGTGCTCTCTTCATTGTGTGTCTGCGACAGAAAAGCCAACGACAGGAATGAAGCTTCAAATTATTTTTGGTTCCTCAGAGAAACAAGCTTGTCTTCCAGTTAGTGCCAACAGGAACACCAACGAAAGTGCCAACGTTTACGAGGTTACGGCAGCGAAGCGCACACGTTCAGGAGGAAACGTCGCCTCTTCTCAGACACGCTGAAGTGGACTCAAACAAAAGATTTTGGCATGTGATGTTTCTTTTTTTTCTTTGTCTCTCTGTCGGGCTTCCTGTCTGCCTCTCACAGTTGAGTCCACTTCACAGGCAAAACTTGAATCTAGCTGCCAATCAAAACAATATTTTTATGAGAATATTGTTCACATTATGACCGTGTCAATGATGCACTGTACATTTTTAATTTAGACATACTATTATTATTATTATTATCACCCCAGATGGTTTATTTGGCTCTTCGTTGTATATTTCACTTGTCAGATCAATCATTTGTGATGATATTCAGAAACAATCACGTGTGTGTGTGTGTCTACAAACTACAAATCCCTGAAAAAGAAAAAGATGAATATTTTCTGGTCTGTTCAAATGAGGGAGAACGAGTTGTCGCCTTGTTAACTGATGTAATAAAATGATCCTGTGTGATGGCTGACGGCTTCCTCATGATGTTCAGAAATATGTGACGTGTCCGTTTTAAAAGAAGAGAGTGAAAATCCTCGACCAGGGCAGCACATTTCATCAATTCACAGTGATATTGCTGATTTTTGGAGAATATGTAGATGCTGTCCAGGATAGATCAACTTTAATGATCGCACCAACTCGATATCCAATCCCTGGATGTTCACCGCTGTGGTCTGAGGCATCACCATCACCTCCGTCTTGCTGGCGTTGATGTGAAGGTCGCACCAGGACCAGTTGGACATTTAAAAGTCAGCTGTAGCACCACCTCTGTAAAACATTTTGCAGTATTACTCCGACTTGATGCTGCTACTGCAAAATGCATCTACGAAGCACCAGCTGTAGAAGATTTGAGGCAACAATGATACCAAAATATTATGGAACATCAATACTATCATCCAGATATATTCTCTGCCAAACTGGATAAACTTTAGAGGAGGAAGGGTTTAAAAAATGTTTTGCAGAAAGTTTAAAATAGCTGCTGAGCTGTTGGAAACCTCCTGGTCATAAGTCTGAACTTTTAGCTCGTAGGCAAACCACCACCATCATCATCATCATCATCATCCACTGACTATCAATACACAGAGAGAGAGAACAAACACATTGTGACATCTTTAACTGAGACTTGAAAACATGTTATGCAACATGTCGAGATGTGTGTTCATTCATGTTTGTGCAGACGATCACAAGATGAATATTGAACTTGGCTAAAGTTTAGCAGAACTTGCATGATACCAATATGTTTATGGTATCTGCACATGTCTCTGGACAAAATGGGTTATATACATATATATACAGTACCCAAGCTTAGGAAAACATATATTCAATTGCAGGTGAGGTGGTACCACTATATCACAGTCTGAATGTTCAGATTTGAATACAACATCTCTTCCTGCTGAGCGATGAAGCAGCTCTGTGGTCCAGAGAGAGTTAAGCACTTTATTTGCTGAGTCAGAGCAGCTGCCTGCCTGCTGCACCGTGATAACAGAGCTTTGTACTGCGCGGTAGAAAACAGGCCTTTGGGCAGCAGACCGGCCTGACCCCAACGTTTACGCTGCATGAATCAGCCGGCCTTTTATGTAAACAGCACAAACAAGACAGAAGTAACTATGGTGGACGTGGACATTCAGGCGCCGTGTGGAGCCACAGCTCAGCTCAGCTCAGCACGCAGGGACCAACAGCAGCTCTGAGGAGATATTCTTATAATTAAAGCTTCATGTTCAGGTTTGGAGGAAACACATAACTGCACACTGAAAGAGGCTGAGACCAAACCCAGGCTCAAACAAACATATTCATATTGGAGCTGCCTGGTCTTAATACTTTGTACTTGATACTCATAATCTCTGCAGGTCTTTAAGGTTCATATGAAGCTCTGCGATAGAAGAAAACACACAGAAACACTCTTGAACAATACACTGAATAATGATTCAGCAGTTTTACAGTTTTACAGAGGGTTTTTCAGGATACACAGATGTCAACTTAACATTTCGTCTTCTTTCCTCTGGTCTGAAAACTGTGCAGAGCGATGCCGATGACTCAAAGTGAGAGTGGCTTCAAGAACTCGACCACATCAGAACCAGATGAGAACCACATCACGGAGAGGGTGTGGACCACATCTGGATCAGAAAACATGGAGGGAAAAAAACTAAAATATCTGTAAGAGAAAGCAGCAACAACCAGAGAGAGAAGAGTTTTATAACATGTGTGCGAACTACACACAAACAGACCAACCTGCAACTCTGTGAACCAAACAAAGATGGCTGCTGGAGGAAAGATGAAGAGGAGACACTCCAGGTGAACAGGGTTCAAATTTTAACTAATAGATATCAACCATGAGACTTTAGCAGTTGATACATTACCACGTTTTCTGAAATGTTATGTTTAAATATGCAAATGAGGCATTATCTAATGCTGCATGCAACATTTGGTGAATCTTTGGGGGTTTCTTTTCACTCATCTATGAGACTAAAATAAACCAAAATCTCAAAACTGTTTTAAATTAACCTGATATTAAACTTTAAAGTGTCTTAAAATCAGGAGATATGACTGTTTCTGGTCATCTTTAGACAAACAAAAAGCACAAACATCATAATTTAATTCATAATATGTCTTTAAACAGTGTTGACTTTTGCTTTTCTTGGATTTCAAAGTGAGATACAGTAAATACCAAACCTGTACTGACGTGTTCTTGAGCTTGGGATAACTTTTCCAGGATCCAGGATGGACTTCCAGGACTCTGAGGCTGAACACACCCTCCTGTTTCCACTGTGGGAGGAGGATGTGTTGACAAGGAGGGGTTCAAGTTCAATTAGGACAGCCCCTAAAAAAAGTTCCCACACAAGAGAGGAGAAGAAAAGAAAGAGAGCAGTCACAGAAACAGAGAGAGGGACGCTCCGGTCAGCAGCAACACTCACACTCATGTTCATGCAGGAGTAAAACCAGACATGCATTCTGCAGGCAGGTCGTGGCTGCTGCTTACGGGATTCATCCTCTTTTATATCATCTACCTGCTGTTCGGAGCTCTGGTTTTCTCCAGCGTCGAGCGGCCGGAGGAGGACAAGCTGCGGACTGAAATGGAAGCCCTGAAAGAAGAGTTTCTGAACCAGAGCTGCGTCAACGCCGCGTCCCTCGAACACTTTCTGGTCAAAGTGCTCACGGCCAACAAGTACGGCGTCTTCGTCTTCAAAAACACCTCCATGCCTTCAAACTGGGACCTGGCATCCTCCATGTTCTTCGCCAACACTCTGGTCACCACAGTCGGTGAGTTCAACCCAAACTACAGAAGAGAAAAGTCGCCTGGTGGCGCAGGACGCACAGAAACATGTCAATAATAATATCACTTATTCTGCTGATAAATAAAAACATCACAGTCTGACGACACAGGAGCTTTATTTATTCACTTTGACTGGATATAAAACTGCACAAAAGTCGAATAGCTGTTATAATTTTATGGCCTTATTTTGCCACGTGTCATGGATGTTACAGACAAGTTTCAGGTGTGTTCATTTCAGTTTGAGTCAGTGAAGAGCAAAACACAAACTGTCACCTCAAAAGACCCTGAGGTGGAAAGAAATGTCACTTCCTGTTAAAAAAAACCCCTGAAAAAGTCTAAACACACACATACACACACACACACACACACACAAACATGGAAGGTTGTTTTGGGATTTACTTTCCCTTCAAGAGGAGTGTCCAGGGACTTTTATTGTGAAATTATAAGGTTGGTTATCATGTTACTGTTCAGTCCTCCCATGTATGATCTGATGTGAACACTCACTGTTCAGCGTTCAGGCTCCTGATCTGGATGTTACAGGAAGGAAACAGTGCAGCGGGGTGAGAGCAGGGCTGTCATACATAACAGAGGCTTTTATTACACCAGGCAGAGGTCACAGACAGACCCACATTACTGCATCCTGTTTGTTAGGTGAACTAAAAAAAAAAACGACATACTGTAAAAACCACATCGAAGCATCGGGAGGAAAGAACAGCATTCAGTTTATAGATGAAGAGTCCGAGCTCTGAAGAAACTGTGAATGATCCTTCAGTCTGATTATGGCCCAAAACGTAGACTGAACTGATATTCTAAAACTCTTTTGTTCTGTCTTCCATTAAGACTTTAAATAGCAGCAGTTAAATGCTGTGATGGTGAAACTGCATGATGAGAGAGCACTTTATAGTCAGTTTACTGTGGAAATAACAATATTCTGGTGCAGTGCGTGCCGTCTTAGTGAGCCCAGGAAAAGTTTCCCCAAGGGGACAATGAAGGATATCTTATCTTATCTCATATGAAACTTGAAGGTGCCTCAGAGGAATGAGAGCCTCTCTGACTATAAACTGGCACTGGGTTCAGCTTTTCTAGTATTTTATAATGATGAAGAAAAAGTCAGTTCAGTGTAGTTGGTATCATTAGTTTGGTGTGTGGGATACCAGAGACAGTCGCTGTGTCTGCAGTCGTTTTGAGCGATGAGGGTCAGTGGCATCGTCATAAGATGAATTGTATGTCTCTGTCTGTTGTCTTTGATTCATTTTATATTATTCATACCTAATTAGCAACCTAGCTCCTCATATTTCATACACACTGTCTTAAAACACCTCTCTGCTTCATGTTCAATCTCACTTTAATTTGTGAGAGCCGCTCAGTGCAGCCACAGAGCAGTTGGCACATAAATGATGTTATTTCCAGCTGTTATTTAGTTGATATTAAGATAAAAATAGCATCTATTTGTTATCTTCAAAGTCACAATGAACCGAGACCCTTTGTCTTTAATTTGTTGTTTTATTTCCTGTTTCCTGGGTCAGAGAAAAATAAGCCAGCCACAAACTAAACTCCTGACCGACGGCTAAAACATTCAGTTTTTCTTCTTTGTTTGTTTGTTTAACTGCAAACTGCTGTCTTCATGGCTGCAGGGCAGTTACTGTTAGCTGCTGCTAGCAGTTACTTTAGCAACAAATAAAGCTATCTGCCCATCTGGAGTTGACAGATCAGGATGCCTGGAGCCAAACCCGGCAAGAAAACCCCCTCCCTGCTGTGTTAGCTGCATCTTCGTGTTCGAGGCGAGATGACCACGCCCTCTTCCTTTATTTAACCACACTGGCTCATTCATATACTTATATTTACATCTCTTTATTTTTTGAACCGCACTGACACGTCGACACAAATCTACCAGCACTCTGTGCCGTCGTAGTAACATCACAGAGAAGCTGCTGAAGGCGTTTTTTGTGCTTTTGAAGCAAACCACTATGAAAACAGAGTGAGATTCACAGGCACGCCGCTGCCAAGCAGACGCTCACATGGGCACTGAGGAAATGCAAATGAATGCATGAAGCTGAACAGAAGTGACCCTTGTGTTCAGGAGAAGTGTGTTTGTTCTGTGCGATGCATGAATTTCCTTTCACAATGCTGCATGTGTTTCCTAATGTGATACTTCCTCAGCAGGGTTTTTTTAACATGGAGGTTCACAGCCCACGACAACAAGAGAATAAACAGAAACGCTGTCAGCAAACCAGTTTATTATCTAAACAATTCATCTTGAGTTCAGACCAGAAGTGAGCACACATGAAAAGTCAGTCAGACGTCACATTATAATCGCTCTTTGTGTGTAAAGCAGGAGCGGCGCGTTAAAGTGGAGCCATAAAGTTTCTGCAGAGTCAGATTGTAGAAGTTTACAAAGGTCAGATGGGGAAGTCATTTTAATGAACACTAGGTGTCTGGTGAAGTTTACATCCTAATCGTCCAACCGTCTCACTTGTTCCTTTTGTATTGTTGATCATGTGACTTTCTGAGTTGGTTCCAGTTTAGTTTGTCAAAGGTTTGCACAGTGAAGGTGTCAGAAATGATTTCTTGTCATTCAACACTGAAGCAGAACGGATGACGAGCTGCAGCATCTTGTGACGATGAGTGATGTTAATTGATGCCTCGGGCGTCTAAAGTACAAATACACCATTAGATTTCCATTCAGTGTGAAAGAAATGTGTGTAATTGGGGCCTAACAAACATCTTTAATGCGTTTTCATCCACGAGAAACACTTAAAACGTTTGTGTTTGTTTGCTGGCCAGCAGTATTCTTCTTCTCTGCCTCCATGTCCGTGCACATGATGTGACAAGATCAGCAGAAAATCCAATTTTAGTCTCTGTGAGGCTCACACAAAAAGTGTCATTTAAATAGTGTACAGTATATTTGCAATGCAGCTGACAAGAAAATGAGAATAAAATGTTGATTGTGTGTTTCATATGTGAGCTATTAATTAGTGAGCACAGCTTAGAACAGAACCCTCCTCGGAGATGAGTGACATAATAAACTCAAAGTGTTAAAGAGTCACATCCAGCTAACCATGTTTGTGTTTGAGTCTCTGCTCCTGAACGATGCCGATAATGAATAACAACCTGCTGGCTGACTTTGACAAAGAAAGCTTTGTTCTGATCGCATGAAGGCTGTCAGGCAGCACCGTCTAAACACACCATCCACATCCAGCCAGTGATTACCAGAGCTTCATTCTCAAGGCTGTAATTATGTTAAATGTCAGAGCTCTTAATCTGTGAGGTATATCCAGGACACCTCCATCAAGATCCAGTGTCTGTTCTCGTTTTACCTGGCCACAGTGCGTATTGATGCATGTTGCAGCTGTTTTGTGTGCTCTATTTCAGAGCGTGTGAACTCACACACCATATGAAACAGGAACTTCTTTAACTCCACTGTGAGTCCATTGTCCGCACCTGAAATTATATTATATGATCTTCTTGTGCAGACACTGCCTTTGCACAGATAGCTGCGCTCTGTGGGGCCGTGACTCTCTGTCTGAACTCTGGTCAGTGCTGTAAGGATCAGAGTGGCAGTTTAATGTGTCGATGTTTCTTTGCTGTGTTCTGTATCGTGTTCATTATATCTTTTATGGTGTGTTTGGTGCATAAATAACTTTTGCATTATGTGACAAGAGGAAGTGAAGATGAGACAGTCAGAGGCTCATTTCAGCTACAACAGTTTCAGTGCTGTCTGTTGGAGAATGTCTCCCCGCTGGCAGGTTGGATGATATTCAGTGAGTAGTTTGTGCAGTGAGCCGAGCCGTATTTTCTCCCTTCCAGCATTAGTTCCCCGATCCTGACCACAGCTGGCTGCAGCCCAACTTTAAGAGCCAATCATAAGCTACTGTTACAACCTGTCTTACAGGCAGAATAGCTTCACCTGGAACACCAATACCACTGATTCTTTTCATGCTTAAACTGTGGACTGTGTAAACCTTTTATTGAGGAAATGTTTCACATAAAGTTGTCTTGCTGCGATACAGATGAAGAAAACGCATCTAAGTTGTCTGTAAAAGTCACCGTGTGCACACAGTGCGACGCTTAAATGACAAATACATATTCTCATTTACCTCTCGCTGTGTCGGCCCCTTTTATGCCCTGAGTTCTGCCTCTCAGGCAGCACTTTCCTTTAGGATACAGGCTATCCAAACCTTTTCTCAATTCTCGTCTGTCCCCTTCCCTCTCCATCTCCAGGCTATGGCCACACCACTCCTCTGTCAGACACCGGAAAGGCCTTCTCCATCATCTACGCCCTGATAGGAGTCCCCTTCACCATGCTGGTGCTCACCGCCTGCGTCCAGAGGCTCATGTACCCTCTGGTGCTGGCTCCCGTCGGCCTCCTGCAGCGTTCAGGCATGGAGCCTCGGCCAGCCACCATGGTCCACTTCATGCTGCTGCTGATCCTGGTGGTGCTGTGCTTCTTCTTGGCTCCGGCGGCCGTGTTCAGCACATTGGAGATGTCCTGGTCGTTCTTGGATGGGATCTACTTCTGTTTCATCTCGCTTTGCACCATCGGACTCGGGGATTTCGTTCCGGGGACACAGCCTGGGCAGAAGTACAGGCCGCTGTACCAGGTCTCTGTCATGGGTGAGTGTATTTGATATTAAGTCAGAGTACATCTTTGTTTGTCTTTGTCTTGTGACATTTACTTCTGATGTCTAACTCATTCAATGTCTGTCTGTTTTTACAGTTGCACACATACACACACACACACACACACACACACACCCTTTTAAGGCTTGGTCATCTGCAGTATATGTTTGATAAGAAGGTGTTGTCTCATCACGGTGTGAGTACAAGTACCCGTTTACTGAGCTGAACAGAGTCAGGTCTAACAAATTAGTTTTACATGCACGTCTGTGTGTTCAGTTAATGCAGTGTCTCAGTCACACGTGAAATTTACCACAGACATGTTGAAAATTACTGCCACACTCAACATCAGACACTTTAACAAGCTTCCCAGTTATACGACATTTTGTGTCCTCAGTCATGTCTTTAGTAAAGTCTACTGACAGTCGGTCCCTCCTCCATCCATCACGAGGGTCAGCTAGTCTGTTCCTGTTTCTGATAGCTGCAGATATACAGAGGTGACTGTGGGTCAGCTATTGATCGCAGGGTTGTTGTTCAATCCCCGCTCCTGCTGCTCACATGTCGACATGTATGGCAGCTTCTCTACTGTGAGTGTGTGTGAATGAGACAAAGTGTAAAGCGCTTTGTCTGCTAAGGTAGAAAAGTGCCACTTGGGACCATGTTTGCATTTTGACTTTACACAATTTAACTCTTCTGTAAACTCAGATTTACTATCGGTCGACCTCTAGCTTCTATGATAGGGTTCCCATTTCATTTGACACCATGCACACTCTGCCACTGTCTGTAGTATTCCACCAATCATCGTTTTCGAGTTTCAGTAATCATACAAATACAGTATAATCATACAGTAATGTGCCAGCAAAGGCAGGAAGAAGACTGCAAGCTAGTAAACATGAAAATCTACTTTGCAAATGTTTGTTAGACCTCAATGATTCACACGATGCACTGTGGCATGAAAAACAGAATGTAAACATAATTTGTTTATTTACAACCCCACAGGGCAAGGAAGAGGTAAAATAAGTAAATAAGTTGGGTGGTTTAAATCTTATTAGCTCAGCAGAAGTGAACCTGAAGTTAACCAGATCCAACCTGGAGCTGAACTGAACCATCTGTGATTAAAATATAACCGATAAACCAGAAAACTATATGAAATATGAAAAACTGCCAAATATTGTTTGACTGAGCTGTCGTCCTCAGCCTCTTCTCATGAAAATCTTCATTTATGCAGATAGTTTAATAAATGTATCTTTCATTATTACCAGCAGTGCACACAGGATCATCATAATATCTGCAAATGTCCACCCTGTTGTTCTTATTTAGCTGAGATTACAACAACAAACCCTCTGGCTCGTGCTTATATTAAAGGCTCACAGTAGTCACATGACTCACACTGTGAATGTGGCAAGGTTTTGTCCTGTGAGGGTCACACTCAGCTGCTACATGCCTGCAGAGCTGTTAGATGAGAGCACAGCGTGGTGTCCTGCAGAGGCACAGAGCCAGAGATGACCAACGATAATGCAGAAACGTTTTTTTTTTTTTCACCGTCTTCTCTCTAGAGTAAAAAAGACAATGCAGGTTTTTGTTTTCATGCAAGGAAAGCAGGAGAGGTGCAACTGATAAAACAGCCTAATATCGACTCACAGAAAGACATTAGAGGGGTTATGATGCAGATTGTTTTATGGTGATGTGTAAGCTGTTTATCATAAAGGGTGCCAGAGGACAGTAGTTGTTTAGTTGTAAGAATATAATAAAAGTTTTTCCAGGATGATTTTTCCTGCTCTGAGGGGAGAAGCTGACCTGTGCTGCCTTCACGCTCGCCTCTGTAAGAAGTAACACCTCTCACTGCCTCTCTCTTCTCGGTAGCACGTCATGATGAACAGGTCAGCTCCTCGTAAATGAAACTGCTCTGAATGCATCTGTTAGCTGCCCGGAAACTGAAGTTAATCTAACTTTGCAGAAAATTTCATGACACAGAAATTAAATTATCTTCCACCCCAAAGACATTCAGTCTAGAATGATGTATGACAGGGAGATTTAGAGAATATTTGGATTTATTTTCAGTTCTTGCTTGAAAAAGAATAATTTGATTATCAAAACAGTTGCCTGAGCTATTTATAGAGGGTATTTCCCTCATTAGAACATAGCGTCTCTATTGTACTATCAGACTGTGACGACAGTGACAGGGAGGATGTGAAAATATAATTTCTCACTGTGAATGTTTGGGTGAATTCCCAATAATATGACTGTGAATGCGCTCCTACATTAAAACCTCGTAGTGGGTCTTTGCTCTTGTTCAGCTTGAGCCATCACTGTCACATGACGCAGGTTATTTTCATAGTCGAGCTCTTGTTTTTCACTTTCTGTGCGGGTGTTTTTCCCTGTAATTGAATCAGGGCTGGAATGACTTTTTTTTTTTTTGTCTAAAAGTAGCCGTGCTGTTGTTTTGTTCCTCCGTGCTCTCAGACAGACACTCAGAGCAACTTATTAGGATGAATGTGCTCCACTGTATTCAGTGCCGTGCTGGAAAAATGACTGAATGCTGCATTTCACTTCATCTTATGTTCAGTTTAGTTTTGCTCATCTGCAGCTCTTTGACTCTCTAATACTTTTTTACCATTTAAAAACAGCTGGTGGTGATTAACCTTGACTTTCCAAGGATGGTACACTCAGTTCATGGACATTTTGTCAAAGTATCTCTCTGCTGATGTACACTTTGTTCTCCCTGTTGTTTTTAAATGAGGATTTGATGTTTGATTTGTCTGGTCAGAGGGACCCAGGTGGACCTCTGTGTCCTCTCCTCGGCTAATCCCTCGACTTCAGTTTGGAAGGAGGCCGAGCAGATCACACGGAGCAGCTGTGTTGTTTCCTTGTCCCACAGGCTGTATTATGTAATGATGATGTAGGTCCAGTCAGATTAACCCAAACAGTCTCTGCAGGTTCTGAAAAGGATTAGTGATCGACTGCAGGATGCGGTCTGTGTTTCTCACAGCCTGATGTGATGTCTCCTGTTTCAGCTGAAGTGTGATCAGACTGATCCTGAGTAAATGTGTTTTTGTAAATACATTCCCTGCTGTAGTGGTAAATGAAAGTGAGCCGTGTTTTTTATCGATCCCAATCAGCAGTGGCAACAAAAAAAAAAAATCTGTTTTCACAGTAAGACAGAAATTCTTAGCAACTTCCTGTCAAGGTGTTATTTCCTGAGATAACTGCAGAATTAACCACCTGATGTTACTGATGATGGTGGATGTGGTAGATGAAATCTTCCAAAACACAGTACAGTAAGCAAAGGCTGTAAGGTGACTCACACAAGATTCGCACAAGACATTGTCATCTTGTCAGTGGATCTTATTTGGAATTAAATGCTTCTTACTTGTTGTTCTCCAGCAGTAATCTATACATCAGCACCATGTATACAGTGAAATGTGCCATGCAAAGGTCCTCCTAAACATGTTGAAAGTCCCTCAACATTTTGTTGACTGTGCAAAGTTCAGATCATCTGTGACAGGAATTTTCTACAACAGCATCTCGTGCAAATATTTTGGGTTGGTAGTTTGGACGGTCCAACGTCCTTTTACTCTTCGATTTCTGTTTTTCCTCGTGACGAGCGCTGCACATGTGGAAACACAAGACAGACTTGTGGTGGTTGGTGGACTAATTATCTTCTTTAAATCTACATCTAGGCTTCCCTCTGCACCACTTACTGTACTCTTCCCACAGTAACTGTAAAGCTTCAGAGCTGAGCTCTCTGTGAATCTTACATTGTTTTTCTTGGAGTTGGCCTACTTTCAGTAAGAGACCATTGTCCAGGACCTGACCTCTGTGGTTATGTGGAGCACTGTGGTGCATACATGTGACGGAACAAAACCACATGTCTTTTCTTGAAGGCAAACACAAAAATCAGAGCAGAAAAAATGATTGTTGAGCACATTTTGTCTTCACCTTTGTCCTCCTTTCTGCTGAAGTGGAGAAGCTGAAGAGTCAGTCAGTCTGTCCTTTCTTTGTGATCACCACAATAGTTCAGACGTTTATAAATCATATTATTTCACACTTACACACGCAGAATTATGAAATAAGAATTAAAAGTAACCAAAGACCAAGAGCTGAAAAATGTTGTGACCAGCACAGCGTTGCTTTGAGCCAGATGTGTGTGGACTGCTCTGCATGTCGTGTGAAACAAATGCCACGTGAACCAACAGCATCCAAAGCAATTTAGACTGAATAAACTTGCAGAGCACGTGGCCGAATCCAGAAGGAAAACTCTGCCAACACTGAAATTTATCACAATCTGCTGCTGTTTAATTATCAGCTGATAGACGTTTAACATCATGGCTCCGCGCCTGATTCTTAGCTGGTGCTTTTAGCCATATCAGCAGAGACTACTTTGATATTAACAGACTGTATTCTTCTCTAAATCTAAAACATTTCCAACTCTTCAAGCCAAATTTCTAAGATTCAGCTTCATGGAACGGCTTTCTTTTGCACATTGTGCCGTTGAATAAATGACCTCCTCTGTCTCTCTGCCCTCCCTGCAGTCTACCTGTTCGTGGGTCTCATGATGATGTACCTCCTGCTGCGCACCTTCCACAAAATGGCCGACCTGCACGGTCTGACCACCTTCCTGCAGCTGCCCCGCTGTGAGGACTCCGACCTGGATGAAGACAGGGAGCCCATCGTGGAGGACCAACATGAAGGTCAGACGCCCCGTTACCTGACAGACAAAGCAGCCAGCAGGCCCCTGGAGCCCGGATCACAGCCCTCGTACAACAGCATCAACAAAGGCTGAGCTGTGCGCAGGCAGGGAAGAGAAAATGAAGCTCTACCTCTGGTGACCTCTTGGTCTTGAACCAGTGATGAAACACCCAGACTGATGGGCTGAATCTGAATTCTCGTCTTCGTTTTTTCATTTTGTCTTCTCTAGCCTTCCAGAGGAGCGAGTACGATAATAATAATAATCATGATAATGAAGAATCAAGATGAGTTTTAAGATTCAGTCTTTGTAAGAGGACTGTCAGACAGTCTGAGTGATTACTACACCACTTTCTGCACATCTCAAAGATTTATTCCAACTTGATGACGGCGACCCGAAAAGGCACAGATGTTCCTTTTTTCTCCTCAACACTGGTGTAACTGTGGTGTGTGTTCACTGTCGAGGCTTTGCAGGTATGTTTCCAGCCTCAGGATGGGACATGAAGGGCTCAGACTTGTGATACACAATTCCTTGTTTTTTCACTTTTTGTATGTATTTTTGTCACAGTGTTGTTTGTACCACACGTTTGGGTTGCTAATTCAAGACTAATAAATATTGGATATGATTGTGCAGAAACTAAATCTTGGTGCCAAACACGACCTGTCGATACACTTGCCATTTCAACTTCACTTGTTTTTTTTTAAACAGTTTTTATCTGGGTGAATTGTTCAGCTTCTTCTCTTTATACTTCACATTATGGCCAAAACACCTTCAAACTATTGAGCAGACCATTATATTTATAGCCAGGATCAGCCTCACTTTAATGCATCTTCACAAGCATGATCACAAAAGCAGTGAAATGACAAGTGAATCTGCTGCATCTGAGCATTTAAAACACCGGGGACGTGAACTGGAACGTGTTTTATGTTTAATGACATTTCCTGTGTGTACGTAGTGACTCTTGTGTCCGGGTCAGCCTTGAAGAGTACTGACGAGCACTGTGTGTTCACATCTGGCCTGTCCTCCTGTACGGTGCTTCCCTCTGGTGTCTACATGCATGTAGCACAACATGTTGCTAAACCTCCAGAACAGAAAGAAATAGGGTAAAGGGCTGAAACAGAGGGACTGAGGAAAAGATAGACAGACATATAGTTAATAAAATGAATTAAATAAGTGAAGTGTGTGTTTGTTACTTTTGTGTGTGTGAATGTCTGGATTTAATCTACCGTTACCAACATTTGAATGCACTTTATTGTTCACATCGGTTATTTTACCATCAAAGTTGTAGTCAAATGAACAGATTTACGTCATGATACTGTAAAATGTCTGTGTGTTATCGTAGTTTATAAGTGTCTAATGTTGAATGTTAAACTGAAATTAAAAAGGTTTACTCTGTATTGTGTGCTTGTGTCATCTTCAGTCAAATGTCTGTACTGTAAACTCATCTAGAAGTTTATTTTATCATTGTACATCGTTTAGTTTTCATAGTTATACAACAGCTGTGCTGGTATGGAGTCTTACACATTTTGCTCAGGGGTCCATGACCTGAGAGCAGAATCAAACATCCACTTCCCTTCAGAAAGTGTTATGAGGTGTGTGTCTGCATTAAAACCTTTTTATTTATAGCGTGAAGTGACTGTGGATGAAGCTGCTACGTGATCTGTTATAAAGGTGGAGTATTTCTCTGTTAGGGCTGGTTGACATCCTGGTTGCTCTGTGTGCTCGACTCCAGGTTTCTATCATTATCTCAACTGTCCTCAACAGTGTAACCGGTCTGGA
Organism: Miichthys miiuy; assembly: GCA_036365135.1. NCBI lineage: Eukaryota > Metazoa > Chordata > Actinopteri > Sciaenidae > Miichthys > Miichthys miiuy. The sequence goes on along the minus strand of CM071607.1, from coordinate 3,208,403 downwards.
TGGAGGCTTTCAGTCTGTTCTAAGATGTGAAGCTTTCACTTTCATGTTTCTCTAAATGCACCATTTCCAAAAGTGTCAGAGACCTGCGATGAAATGTGCTCTGAGAGTTGTGACAGCTTTCTGTAGCAGACTGCATTCAGTCCTGTGTGATGTTTTTCTACTGAAAATTAAATCATGTTTAAGGATGAAAACGCAGCATGAATTCATTTTCACATTTTATTAGAAATGTCAGTAAAGTCAACAAACATTTACCTTCATTAAAAAAAAAGTCTAAATACACTCAGATTCATAAACATAACCATCAAAATATTTGTAGACAAAATAGAAGTAAATAAAATAACTGCCATGATGGTACGTTAATATACCACTATTGAACTGTCACATGACATGACATTAAATTACTCGTTAACAAAATATGCCGTTCATAAATATTTTGAGACTGCAGTCCAGCGACCTGACAGACAGGCATCGTGTGCTTCCTCAAACAATTCATCTCAGCGTTTCCTGTGTGTTTCACACATTTCAGCAGGGTTGGTTCAAACGCTGGATCAACATCTGCAGCTGGTTACAGTTAAAACACCTTTCCTAAGTGTGTTTATATGCATCCACAGAACATTTTAACAGAACTCCATTTTTTTGGGTTCACAGGGAATCATCTGAGCCAAATCTCACCTGTGATGTTACTACTGCTTACAGTAAGACGCAAACCGCACGCTCACGCGTCAGACTTGGAAACAAAAGTGCAATAATTCAGATGTAAACCAGATAAAACACGTGAACCTCGCACCGCGCAGACCCCATCAGCCAATGTGGCTCAGAGCACGATGCTGGACTCGCACCAGGACTGAGCAGAAATATTACACATGTACAACAGAAGCTGTGGCAGTGGTCGTGACCTCAGCTAACGTGACGCATACAGTGGCTCTCACGTTAAAACGCATGACAATGTTTCATATATATATAATCACAGTACTATAAAGGCTCTTTAAATAAAAGCATTATTACAAAGACATTAAATACTCTTTCTGAGCTCGACTGTGCACGTCGCCGTTTCAGAGAACACACGTGTTCCTGCGCTGCACTCGGACGGCTCAGAGGAAGTGAAACAAACTTCAGTTTCACTTCAGATGAAAGTTTTCAAACCAGCTGGTTAGACGGCTTTAAGAGTTGTGCTTTTTTCCACATGGTAATATTCACGAGGTAACGAGGTCTTTACTGCTAATACATTCATGAAATGTATCGTGCTGTACCTCCGACTACTGCTTACTGAAAATATAACGGATGATAAACTGAGGGACACAAAGAAGGATCACACAGTTAAGTCTTTTTTTTCTGTAACTGGACAAGATTCCTTCAGGCCAAACCGCCTGATCTCATAAATATGCTAAACTTTTGATGCTTAGACAGCACATCTTCATGGTGCTCCTCCTGTTTGAACCCTGACCTGATCTCTTAGCACCTGATGTCACACCCCTGTTATAACTCATTGATAAATATGAGGGCAAAGGATTTCTTCACAGAAGATTTGACCTATAATATTAGTGTTTCAACCCATTCTCCCGCCCAACACCAGCCCCATCACATTCTCTCCAAACTCGCATCAACAATGTGCACTTGTGTTTTAAGTCACCCGACGTTCAGTCCAACTCCTTTCACTGCATGAATCAACACCAGTACATTACTGGCTGCTGCGTTTCTTCTGACTCCGTACAAACCGGGATGTTCGGTGTGAACGGACGATTACATGAAGCTGTGATGCATCTGACAAATTTGAGGGCAAAGCCACCTGAAGCCATTTTCTCACCCCCAACCGCAATCACCTGACAATTTCCCAGATCAGGAGGCCTTCCTCAGCTCCAAATTAGCTGAGTCACCCTGGAAACTTGAGTAAAATGCTTTTCAGCAGTTCATTATGCGCTGACTCATTTCTAATGCATTAAGAAAAAAACCTACACACTTCTCGCTTTATGACCTCCATTTGTGCCAGAAAACACAAACTCTTCATGCTGCACAAAAAGCTGCCAGACGCATCACAGCTACTCCTCGTCTATGGAGCATTTTCTGTCTTAGACATCAATCTTTTCTACATTTCTACAGCATTCTTACGACTTTCTAAAGCCAATAATACACCATTTCTTGAACAATATACATATGATGACAACAAAGTGAATATTCAACATGTTTGATAACTCAGTCCTTTGCCTTGGGAATTCAGTCTTTGTCCACTAACTAAGTGTTACTTCTTGTTGAAATAGATTTACTACAGTATGATGAGGCCATCAGGACTCCACCAGGATCTCCATCAGATGCTCCAGCTCAAGTCCTTCTCTCATATGATTCTGACCGGGGAAGGGTGGCGAAGGTGAGAAAGACGGTGAGGAAGACAACGGGCTGAACGAGGAGAACGAAGGCAGGCACTTCAGATTCTGGTTGAGAGAGAGGGAGAAGGGGTGCTGAGGGAAGAGGAGGAATAGGAGGAGGAGGAGGAGGAGGAGGAGGAAAGGTGGTAGGTACCGTAAAAGGTCATCCCCAGCCGGGTATCCACCTCCATTGCCTATGAGCCCAAGCACACCCATGTCCCTCTCCAGCAGGGACGTGTCTATATCCTGGAACAGATCCTCCACAGTGAGATCACTGAGGTAGCTCGACCTCATCACCTCCACGCTGCTCTCCCGTGGCCCGTACTCTTCCTGCTGCTCCCAGCTTCCACCGTAACCTCGGCCTCCCTGTTTCATCCACGCTGCGCCTCCCTCGGACGGTGCTGACAGGTTCTCCAAGGACCTGAGAGGCGTCCGTGGAGCTGCCTGTGGGCTCACGTCGATGGTGGAGTCCAGTGCAGAGAGAATGGAGGAGATGGCGGCTGAAAGGGAGAAATCGGGATCCATGGACATCGATCCCCAGTCCTCATCGTCATCTTTCACAGACAGAGGGGTGTTTGACGCACTTGAGTGGCAGCTTGCTGGAGACCTATTTGTAGCACAATTTGACAAGTAATTTAGAGACACCAGAGGGCAGCTGGTGAGAGCTGAGTGGCTGTTAGCAAACATCACAGACGACTGATGTATTGCTGCAGCGGTTAAAAAGCTCTCCTGGAGTGCAGATGATGAGCTACACTGTGGCTGTGACACCTCCATGTCTACGGAGGGCGCCCTACAGGCCTCCATGCTGACCTGCCGCAGTGTGTTGGCAATCAGGACAGACCGCCGCAGGCTGGGTGCAGGTAGCTCCTGGCCACGCTGGTACTTGTTGAGGGAGACCGAGAACACAAACTGACGCTGGCTCTCCCAGAAAGGGCTGCTCCTGTCTGAGACCTCCTCATCCTCTGGGGGGAGTTTACGCTTCTGCCCCTTCATGATCATCTTCAAACTGTGGAGCAAGACATAAACCATTAAGATGACGTGAAGGCTAAAAATCTGATTTTTAGATGCACAGCTTCTCAGTAATTTAATACAATCTGAGATGAAACAAGCAGCTGCTTAACATTATAAATATAAATGAACATTGTATCTACTAAAACTAAAGCATCTCACGGATCAGGAGGATTTGTTAGCTTCTTCTGGTTTTAATCACTAATTAAATTTTCAGACATCACTTCAGGCTCTGACAGCCTGTGATTAACATTTATCTGGTTTTAATCTTACAGCTACTGATCAGGAATAATTAATAATTAATAATTAAAGCCACAGACTGAGGCAGTGGATACTGAGGTAGAAAAAGTAAACTGCTCGTGGTTATACATGAACAACAAAAGTTTTTAAATAATTAAGGAAAAGCCTGATCGGGACTGAAGATCATATTTAGTGTGTCTAAATGGATTTACTGCTTGTGTTTATTACAGTTTTGACAAAAAAAAGGTGTAATTAGTAAATAAAGAGATTTTAATTTCTCTTTAAAGGACGAATTCAACACCTTACCTTAAACATACAGTGTTATAATAAAGGTCATAATGTGATGCTCATCGAGGTCTTTCTGTGAACACTAACATTAGTCATCAGCTCGCTGTGTGGGGGTTGTAACGTTAGACTCATCGTGTAGGAGGGAAACAGAAAAACTAACTTAAATCAACTTAAACCGACTTAAATCCGTCTGAGCAACAAGACGAAGTCCGGTAAAGTTGTTAAATTTAGATGGTGAACTTTGAACACAGTTTGAAAGTAAATCATCAGAAATGCAAACAGACCTGTTGAATCACTTCCCGTCTCTCCTCTTTAACTTTTAGTCGGTTGCTGTCGGTTAGTACGTCGGTATGCTGCCTCCTCTTCGACCGAAAAAAAACCTCAATGTAACTTCAAACGTTTAGCTGAATTCATTAAGAAAAAAGTCCGCGATTAAAAACCGTTTAGAACAATTAAACTAACTCTAAAAGTCACGACCCGGCTCGCTAACCGACTGATCCGACCTTCTCCCGCCCGTGATTTGAGTTTCACGCCAAAACGTTTACAGTTGGGGGTTGGAGGCTGCGAAAGGCATGCTGGGTAATGGAGTTTATACACGTTACATGCCATCACATCATTTTGACATCACAAAACCGCGTCAAACACGTTAAATTAGTCACATGGATAATATAATAATAATAATACAATTCATATGAGCATGCAGGCTTGTTAATTCACCCTCTCCCTGATTTATTAACGCCCAGCCCGGATTGTCAGGCTGCTTATTATGTAATTTGCATAGCACTAATTCCTTAATGATTAGATCATCACATTATCTTTAAGTACAAAGTCATACAAGACAATATGTGTGTGTGTGTGTGTGTGTGTGTGTGTGTGTGTGTGTGTGTGTAAAACACTGACAGTTACTGGGTTTGGTTTGCAGTCAGTATTTGCTGTTGTATTAATTGACTGTAATAAAATACATTCGGAGGATATTAGACTGTTAAAGCGATTATTAAATCAAAACAGTCAGAGCGATTTTAAATGGACACAAGTCCACATGATAACGAGTGAAAGACGCAACGATAAGACGACTGTACACCACTGCAGTGCACTTGTACACGTCCATAGGAAAAGTATATTTAACTGTAATAAACGGTGCAGTAGTCCAAATCAGTCTTATTTGAGACAGAGACAGAGTTATTTACCTGGAACAGTCGCAGTCTTCAGGTCAGCTGACAAAAAACTTCAACCGTCGTTCAGCGATATAACATGTCAAAGTTTCGATTTAAATTCCAACTCTTTCCTTTCCGCCACACGAAGAACCAGCGAGTCAACTTTAAAAAACACTTTTAGCTCCTCCTCGTCTGTGCATTGGACGGCAGAGAGAAACATGACGGAGCCGGAACATTAAACAACATCCGGCAGTTTGTTTCCAGTTTCTTTCGTCTGCTCCAGTGACTATATATTTATGACTTTATATATGTATAATGGATTGCTCATTGAAATACTTAAAGACACTAACCCTGATATGTTTTAAACTGTTTTAAACCATAACAGGTGTATGATATGATTCAAATCACAAGATGTCTTCTACTTCTCTAAAGTCTATTCTTCTTATTAATGTTATCTTATTATTATTCTGGTGTATGTGTGCTGTAGGCTTCAAGCTTCAAGAGCTTATTTTGGTCTCTAAATTTTACAAACATCCTGCTTTTATTCTGAAAGAAAACGTTACAGGTTTCCGGTAATAAGCTGCCTGCCCTTCTTCCAACTGAGACTTGACACACAGGGAGTTGCACAACGTGCTATTCATGCCACTCATCTGACTAACTGGTTGTCCTTCTCGGGACAGACTCACATGAGGTGAACGGGAGTCAGAGAGAGTCACAATACAAAGGTTTCCTCTGGTGTTATCATGACAGGATTTATATAAAATATCCAAAAACCACCAAATGACAACAAAGATGCATTTTTAATAACACTGCTTCAACACAAACTTCCACACTGTTACCCAAATATAGATTCACATCTAGAGACAGAAATAACTGCCAAACGACCAAGGTACATGCAGTTATTTTTATAATTTATTATTTCAGCTGTTCACACATTAGTCAGTGAGGAGATTGGGGTCTCTCTGAGTTTAAAGTAGCTTGATATATAAGCCTGCGTGATGAATGGAAATGCACTCAAAGTTATTTTGTTTGAAAATGGGATTTCTCTTTTTGTGATTTACCTGAACACAAAACGTTATTGTTACATTGTTGTTTCAAAACGACAAAACGTCTATGATGTTGAGTCAATGCTAAATGTGAAGTTGCACTTTCTGTGGATTTGCACTTCAAGTGAACAGTATTACCACATTACCTCAAGTATTATCTCAACAGTCCTGGTCTTGGACTTGATCAAATGTTGTTGTTTTTTTGTTGTTGTTGTTTGTTTTGTTTGTTTTTTGTCTTTTTTGTTTGTTTTTGATTGATTTTTGTCTGTTTTTTCTCAGTTTTTGCTTGTTTTTTTCATTTTTTATCTGTTTTGTTTGCTTTTGATTGATTTTTGTCTGTTTTGTTTGTTTTTGTCTGTTTAGTTTGTTCTTTGTTTGTTTTTTGTGTTTTGTTTGTTTTTGCTTGTTTTGTTTTTTGTCAGTTTTGTTTGTATTTTGTTTGTTTTGCTTGTTTTCTGCTTAGTTTGTAATAGCTATTTTAACCTCACAAATCTCAAGCGTTATTTCTCCATATAACCCAGAATTCCTAGAATTATTCCTAGAATAATCTACTATTCTGAATTTGGGACACAAGCTCTGTTGTTTTCAAATCTAGGCTGGAAAAACTCATTAACTAATTTCACTGCAGACAACAACTGTTCCTATTCCCCATTACTGTTATATGTTTTAAAAATTACCAACCTTGACCATGTTGTCATATTAGCATTATTAGCTGTGTATGCGTGGGTCCTTTTACATGTGTTATCATGTGTTTTCTTTTCTGTTGCAGACTTGGTGATGGTGGTGGTGACTCTTTAAATTGAAGTTAATGTACTAATATGAACAGTAACAGTATGTCATACAGTTATTATCATTGTTGTTTTGTCATTGGCAACAAGTAGCCTCATTCACATGACACTTGACTCCTTCAGCACAACTTTTTGTACAATAAAGTCTTTTATTTTCAACAGCTATAAAAAACTGTGTACTGTAAATTGGAGCATTGACAGGCAGCATCACATGACAAGATGTTCAACGACAGGAAACAAAACCTTCAATATGTAAAGATTGTTCATGTGAAAAGGCGGAATGTGTAAAGCAATGCAAAGACCTAAAGCATCATTACACTGACACGTGTCTTAAAATGTAACCTGGTAAATGCTGATGATAAAATTAGTATAAAAATATGACAATGCCAAGTAAAAGCTGCTCCGTCATAATCATACGGGTGAATGCAGGAAAGCATTTGTGGTTGTGATCACCACACATTAGTAGTTTGGCGAAATACTCCCTCTTCAGTGTGATTTGGTAGAAATAAAAAATGGCGAAGTGACAAGAAGAGATTTAACCCCTTTCACCGCCTGCACAGCATCAGCAGTGTGTTGTTCAGGATTATTTATACTCTCCCCACAGTCCAACAGCCTTGCCGTCCCACTCTGAGGTGGACAGACACTTGACAAAGAAATGTCCCAGGTCATGTTTAGAGATGGCTCTTCCTCTTAGCATGTTCTCTGCCGTCATGTATTTCTCTGTCAGGGGAAGTTCGTCTGGAGGGAGTAAGACAGAATAAAATGTAAGAAATGTAAAGTGAGTCTACAAATATGCATGAGTGAAAGTGAAGGTTTGATGTCTTTACTGGCTGATTTTAAAGTTATTTTGCTTTACAGTAAATTCATGTATAATAAATGTCTAGAGCAGCACTTTTATGCCAGCAATAACATTTTTCTTCCTCTTTTGTGGAATCAAGCTCTTAGTTTCTACTTCCTACTCACCACCAATGTGAGGAGGCATGACAGCCACGTAGTCCAGCCCTGATGTTTTCAGCACTGTGTACATCCTGTCATGGTCCTCTGTCACAGCAATTATACGGGGTGGGACTTTGGAGCGATCCCACAGCAGGAAGGCTGGAAAAGATAAGGATAAAGAGTAAGGAAATGAATGGAGAGGGAAAAAATGAATATGCATGCAGAAAATAGGAGCATGAGTGGAGAAGGGTGCAATTAAGGCATCATGAAAGCTCACATGAAGGGGAAATGAGTGGACATAAAAGAGAAGCAGAGTAAAGTAGAAAGGGTTTACTACTGGTTGTTTCCTTTTCACAAAATTTGTCATATAAAACAAATATTTATTCACTTCATTGTTTTTCAGACAGACAAATGTAGACAGTATATATGAGATTCAGTTGTCTTGAATGCACGGCCCAAATACAAACTCTGACCAGCTCATCCACTCTGTTATTTTTTGTACCTGACATGCAGCCGATCACTTTGCTGATCCCACGAGCCCTCATGGCTTCAACAATGTTTCTGGTGCCTTCAGACATCACGGTGGTCGGGCCTGATGAGCACAGAATTATTTATTTTCCCTTTTGGTAAACTCCTCTTCTAATCTTGTACCTATTTTGTCTGCAGTTTTTGTGTAAGTTGATCTAACTACAGTTAATCAGTTGGTGATTCATTGAATCGTGGAGGTGTTGGCCTGTAGAAACACATGCGCGTTTTGTTAGTATAATGTCATGTTGTAAATCATATCCACCTTTTATATACAGTGTGTTTCAGGCTGATACGGTGAGGTTAGATACAGTATGTTGTAAAGGCCTTATGGCGACCTCTAGTGAATATTATGCATTACTACATCATTAAAAACAAAACAAATCTTGTGTGAGGTGAACATGGTCAGTTAAGTAGGGAAATGGGAACTTTATCAATCAATGCAAAGAAATATTGTCCAGTGACCAGTGGGTGTAAACCAGTAAGAGAAATGCTGAAACTTTAGGACAGTAATGTCAAAAGCACACAGAAAAATCCAAAGGCAACAGAGAAAGTGCAAATTAAACAATAAAAAACTACAAATTAATTAATTTGATGAATGCAATGTCATTGGTGCGCATCTACTTCTGAGCAGACATCTTGTTTTCTTCTCTTGTGTTCTCTTGGTTGTGTGTCTGTGAGGTCTTACTGAGATCGTTCCTGGTGCCCAGGATGATGATGACAGCGTCCTGGCCTTCCAGGGTCTTCTTTACATCCTCTTTATTAAGTACGTCTCCCACCACCACTCTGGACGCCTTGTGGTCAGCAGGCAGCTTGGTGGGGTCCCGCACCAGCACTGTCACATTGTATCCTGAGGAAGGAAACATAGAAATGAAAGAAATCAACAGGAATGTAGCAGAAACAGGTACTCACACCATCATCATCTTGATATGCAGCCCAATGCGGTTTCAGGCAAAGTGTATCTGGTGACACTGTGGTTGTAATTTCTAAATTCAGAGGATTTTTCTGTTACATCTTGCAGGATCTCATGACATTTTCCACCAAGGTCATAGAAAGCGGAAGCTGAGTGGTGAATGAATGACTCTTGGTGGCACTGACTATTTCACCTGGTTGGCAACCTTAATGCTGGAACTGTCACTGTCACCTGTTATGGCGCTGTAACTGTTGCATGTGTTGTAAAAACTGTGTCAGCAGTCTTTTCCAGAAGATAACCATGTGGAGCTGATCCACTGATCCCACCCTCTCTGTGCAGGCCAGATAGTGAAGATAGTGAACGGCTTCTCTTATCGGCTCTCTGTGTTGGTCACAGCCTGCTGTGACTCAGCAAAATGCTGTAACGTCTAACATGACTCTGCACTTTTTTTGTCTATGGGTAGGAGGAAGAAAGGAAATGCTGAGAAATCAAATGAATCATATAACACGTGCTGTGATATCTTCAAGTTTACATAAGGCTTTGAAAAGAGATGCACCTCTGTAAAGAAGATCACATTTGTACACAAACTTCAGAAGTGTAAATTAAAGTAGAGAGGATGGATTTTTGATCAAATCAAATATCAATTTTCTTTTCTTTTTTTTTAAATAGCTTTGACCAAATACTTTGAACAATAAACACACTAGCATCTGCTTTCATATCACATTATTGATATCACATTAATTTATTGCGCAGCTCTTCAAAGCAGAGGACAGTTTGACTCTGTGAAACTTTGTTTTTATCTCATTATAAATAATTTCATTATCACCAACCATCTGTTGTAAAGATAACCAGCACTGCAGACTCAACTTATTGATTTATTATTACAACTTCACATGACAGGGGGCTGCCAGGAGCTCTCATGTTTATCCACCTGTTAAAGATAACTAAGCTGACCAAGGTCATATTATCTAGCACTGACAGACTGGAGGGAAACTTTAACCAGAAAATAAACTAGTTACTTATTTTGTGCTGCAGTTGAAACTACCAAAGGCTCCTGTGTGCTCCTGACACCTGATCCATTCCTTTATACTCTTTCTCTCTGTTGTCATTGCTCACCTGCAGTCACCGCTTGCGGGATTGTCGCCAGCCCGGTCATTCCCGTGGCTCCAAAGATCGCGACATTTTTGATAGATTCAGACATAATTTGAGATCCACGACACAGCAACAGGTTTGGCGGTCAAACTGTGTCCGCAGCAAAAGATACTTTCACTTAAAAATCACATTTGACATCTGTAGAAACGCCTCTTTTAGGTAAGAGGAAGAGAGGCGCCACCACGGCGCAGATCCCTCCTCCTCCAACATGGCGCGTTAAAGGAGCCCTGCAGCTCACACCGTGTGTTTGCACACAGTGCACACAGTGTTTGGAAGTTTGTGACTCTAACAAGGTCTTACTGAAAGTTGGCATTTTAATTTAATCAGATTATGAGATTCAAGTCCTGTCTTGTTGAATATCTTCTTATGTTGGTCCATGACTTCTGAGTATGGAGTTAAAGTCTGAGCAGTGAACAGGTAGCTGGCTCTGGCCTCGGGACAGGAATCCTGTTTGAGTTTGTCTCTCAGAGGATTAACTGAAGGATGAGCTAAGAGTCAGGATGGGCCTCCTGAAAAAAGAAAGACCCGAGGATCCACCTAGGTGAACATGCATGTCCACTATGATCCGAGTAACTGCTCCTCCTCTGGACAGCCTCTGTGCCTGCTGAACAGATGAAAGTATCATTTCAAAGCCCCTTTTTGCACTCAAATCATTGGCAACATTGCTAGCTCTGTGGCTTGTAACATTAACTGACTAACCAAACACAAACTTAACTTAAAACTCCCTCAGGTCTGTTTGAACAGTTTGCTGCAGAAAAACTCATTCTGCCAGTTTGAAACAGACGTTATGGAAAGTTAAAGTTAACATACGTAACGTTCCTCTGACTCATTCAGTCATTTCAGCTATCGATCATGAAGTTTTTATAGCATGGAATGATCATTAAAACCAAACATATCAGAAAAATGAACACTTGAACATAGATCCACATGGTGAACACTGAAACCATCTTTGGGAAAAATGCATTTGATGTACTTTGAGTTTTTAGTTTGGCCCATATTTCATCTGTTAACATAGAGGGGCGGTGCTTCATGACCACCAGATGTTGGCTAAAATCAATTAATTGTTACGTCGTTTAAATACACAACATAGAAATCACTCCACATGCTGTTAAAGGCAACCAAGAAAGTTGTAAAAGTTGGTTTTTAAGGTGTGTGTCCAAAGTTACTGCAAAGAAAGTGTAACATGAAACTGTGAAAATTTGTCCAATATTTGTTCAGCCTCGATTATCATATGACTGCTAACAGTTAAAGGGGACAGAACTCTGGCAGATGGCTCTGGAGCGAATGGAGGAAAGGTCAAACCTATTCTTTGATATACACAGGTTGTGCTTGTAATGTAGTGAATACAAAGTGGAAGCTGACCTGCTTTTATGCTTCTTTTTTGTTTTTAATACATCTCCTCAGGTTTTCCAAAACAGACTCGATGTGAGAGGCCTTGAGTGCACTTTCCACTGAAAACATTGTAACTGTACTCTGGAACAGGGCTGTGAGGTGCCTTTTGTTTGGCTTAATATGATTCTTTTTTTCAAAATAAAGAATATTTATCTGTGTTTTTAATGTGTTCTAATGAATGATCTGCACTATAAAATGAAGCTAAAGTTGAACTGCATTTGTATTTGTCCTTGGTATTTGGTCATTTTTGCCACATGGTGGTAATTGGAGTTTGAAAAGTGCTGTTGTGTTACCAGTGCTGTATTTAATGTCACTGGATTTGACTACACAGGACCTGGTAACACTGTTTGAATCTTAAAAACAGATATGTTTGATTATAAGGACCTGTAATTTCCCAGGAAGTGACTTTGTCTCATGACCTCAGTATGTGACTACATTAGTGAGCATATATTAGTATACATGAAACACACCTGTGCCCACATTTACCTTCTGAAATTATTTTAGTTTGTTTTATGTGATTCGCTGTATAGGTTTAAAACAAGAAAAAAATAATTAGTAAAAATTTATAGTTATTTAAATATTTAAAATGTATAATATAATAGGAACGTGTGAAGTCGCTACTTTCTGATTGGTTTGATAGCCGGAGCCCCGCCCACTTCTTCTTCGTCGATTAGAGGCTTGAAAAACGGCTTCAAACTACTTAAATAACCCAGATGGTAGGTAGTTAGTTAGTTAGTTGGTTAGTTAGTTAGTTAGTTAGTTAGTTAGTTAGTTAGTTGGTTGGTTGGTTGGTTGGTTAGCCATGTCTGAGGTATGTTAAACTTTGTAACAACAGTAGTTTAGCCTCTGTTGTTAGCTAACGTTTTAGCGAGCAGCAGCTAAGCTAAGTTAACGTTAGCAATTAGCAACTGACAAACAGCTAAAAACCGGAAACTGTTGAGATACGTCATAATATTATTATTATTATTATTATTTGTTTATTTTATTTTTACCTTTCTAATATTTGTCTTTAGCGTTATGAACATTTTATTTTTAAACATTTTAACCACGTTTGCTGCTGGAAACTGACTAAAACGGCATCTTATGGCTTCTTGTTAAACTATCACTGACTGTCTCTCTCTCTCTCTCTCTCCCTCTGTCTCTCTCTGTCTCTCTCTCTGCCTCTCTCTCTCTGTGTCTCTCTCCCTCCTCTCTGTCTCTCTCTCTCCCCCTCCTCTCTCTCTCTCTCTCTCTCTCTGCCTCTCTCTCTCTCTCTCTCTCTCTCTGCCTCTCTCTCTCTCTCTCTCTCTCTCTCCTCTCTCTCTCTCTCTCTCTCTCTCTCTCCCTCCTCGCCGCACTAATGCTGATATTTCTCTCCAGCATCACCAGCGGAGAGAAAGAGGAGGAGGAGGAGGAGGAAGGAGAGGTTGTGTCAGGTGGAAACGGGGACCTCTATGGATATCATCATCACCCTCCACCGGCTCGCATCCTCAGCACCGACAGCATCTCCCGGCCGGCGGTCACCGCTGCAGGCACACGGCGCTCTTTTCGTTGTGTTTCCACGGTAGAGACTGCCAGGACTGCTTCTGTAATTATCCTAACAAACCGCTTCCTGCTCGAATAAGGACTAATCGAGGGAAGACCCTGCTGGAATAAAAGCGGAGCGTCAGTCTCCTCCATTGATAAACCGCTCTTCTCATCGATTCAGCCCAACGACGTCTTGGTATAAGAGGAGGACAAAACCAATCAAAAACCTGACAGTGAAGCTGAAGGTAAGGCCGATAGAAGGACGACAGGATGGTCTCTTTCTCCATAGGATGTCGTTTTATTTTGTCATTCCCTGGCTGAGAGCAAGGAGTCGAGGTGCACGGTGTTTTTTCCTTTTTTTTGCAGGGACGCCGGCCTGCATTTGGGTGCAGGATACCGCAGTGATCCGGCGGGGGGACGCGCTGTTTCGTGTCTTTTTTCACCGACATGTGTTACATGATGCATGCCTGGAGAAGTGTTTATGATGCCTGCACAGAGCTTATTGTCTATTTTGAAAGGATAAATGCATTATGAAGCAGAATAGCGGCCTAGTGCATGGGCTGTGGTGTGTTGTTGCATGTTATACCGGATCAGTTCAGGCTTCTTGATGGCCAATAACTTTAAATTACAGATGGTTCTGTGGCCCTTTGGCAAACTGTGCCCCACAGCAAATAGCAACATAACTTCCCATGCGGTGAATCTCTACAGTAACAGCCTATCAGATATTCCTGCAGGAAGTTATCATGTGTCTCTGGTCTCACTATGTGACCTCACATTACTTTGGCATATCTGCCCCTTGTGGTATCAGTTTTTCCTGAATCCTGAGGGGATTTTACTGTTGAGTATGAGGAGAAATCATTCAGACTGTCCTGTATGCTGTAGTGCTGTAGTGAGACAAGGCCAACAGCAGCATAGCTTGCTTTAGCAACATAGGATGCAGATGCATTGTAGCCTGTCAAGTCTTAATGTGCTGTATTTGATCACAGCTGCAGTGAAAAGTGACAACAAACTCAGTTTTGCATCGAGACTATCATTATCTATCTCTATGCGGTCGCTACTTCAGGGAGCTCATGCAGAGGGGTGCATGCAGCTGTAGGGTAGTTGGCTAGCTTTGGTTTGTGGTGGTGCAAGGTGTGTGTGTGTGTGTGTGTGTGTGTGTGTGTGTGTGTATGGAGTGTTGGAGAGCGGTGAGCAGGAAAGAAAAGAGGAAGACACACAAGTGTGTGATGTTAACTCTAACCCTTAAAGTCAAACTGAGCAGAGATTGTAGTTATTTTATTAATTTAATTCAGTAACGTCATCATCGATAAAAGCAAACAGCTACTGCTGGTAAGTTTAGTGAGAGTCTGGAGATTAACAGTAGCATATAGTGCATGACAGACTAGTGTTTTTTACCTTTTTGTACTTGTTGGAAGTTCAAATTAATTAATCAACTTCTGTAATACGTTTACAGAGCGTTGTAATGTTTGTGGTGCTCTTTATATTACTATATACTAAATTTATTACACTTTATGGTATTATGTCAGTCTACTACCACTAATATTTATATAATTCAAAATATAATTTTATATTCAATATTCATATATTGTTCAAAATGCCCTTATTTCAGTATTGTATCATATGTTACTACATCCGATGCTAATTCGGAGTATAGTAACTTTTATTACACTATAAAGTGAACTTACACAAACGTATATACACACACATAGTGTATAAATACATATACATATTTATTAAATAAAGTTATAGTGGTATAACAAAGTGATTATCTCACTTTACGATGTATTTCCCAGCTGCCTTACAGGATAGAGTTCTCTCGGACGCGCTTCTTGTTTTTATCCCGGTCCTGTCTGGATGATAGACGGCCTCTCTGGGATGCTGAAGCCCTCTGCTGCTGCTCTGTTGTTTATCAGACCACAAGGTGACTGTTTTGATTAAGACTTGTGGTCTTGCAGACTCAGAACTGGGCGTCGGCTTCTGCTCTTGCTTGCAGATGTTGTTTCACTCTGCTGAGGTGAAGTGAGTGGAAGTGACTCAGTGCAGTGTGTAAAGTGCGTACTGCGTGACGTCACAGTCAGAGATCCAGTCAGAGTGTGAAAGAGGGAGACGGAGAGAGAGCTTTCATCCCTGTGAGGAACAATATAGACTTTTTTGGACTATTTTTGGAAAGTGAGATCATTCTGGGTAAAGTTTGGTGAACGTACTTTAGGTCTGAGTCAGAAATGATGAATTTACATTGAATACATGGAAAATTTCCAGAAAGTTGTTCAGTTCAATGTATTATTCAGCTGTCATTTCAATTCACTGTGGAGTAACTCCAATTTTACATTTTAATCTCGGTGGCGACATCTAAATTAGTAAATTCTTTTGCTGCTTTGTTGTTGATCAGCGAGAAACGGCGCAGGAGAAACAAACTTCACTACAGCTCTGATACAAGGAAGCAAAGCAACTCTAAACAGCAGTGTACTCAGTCATGCTACGTGGTACTTCACAAACATATCCATTTCACTACATAGAGTGTAGTAACACACACCCTTAATCCTTAATAAGGACCAATCCCTCCATCAGATCCACCAGAAACTAAGAATGAGTATATACATAAGTGGATTTTAGTGACTTTGGTTGATAATTATACAGTTCATATTGATATGTGGTAAAAAGACAACATGATTTCATACACGGTGATGTCGGCAGGCTTTCTATATAATATGTACATTTTATTATTATGTTGTGAAGAAGAATGACGTGGTTTCATTAACTTTCCTCAGACCCTCCAAAGTAAATCTAAGTGATACCTGATCATCACATCCGCCAGTAGAAATACCAGAAGCCGATCAGCTCCTTACATGTGTCGATAGGCAGATTACATATCAGATAGATAGCAGAGGTCAACATAAACGTCCGCCAGACATTTTGATCTGCATCTGATGATATTGATGAAGACTGCTGTGTGTGTGTGAGTGTGCGTGCGTGTGTGTGTGTGTGTGTGTGTGTAGTTAAAAATGGGTGAAGTACACTGAGGGTCTGGTCCCCCTTAAGCCTCAGAGAGACACAGAGCTGCTGCCAGTGACTGATTACCCCTGGCAGCTGTCTTTCTCTTTCCTTCTCTCTCTTTCTTCATCTTTCTGGTGATATGCCGTCCTGTCTCTCTCTCTT
Source organism: Miichthys miiuy (assembly GCA_036365135.1). Taxonomy (NCBI): domain Eukaryota; kingdom Metazoa; phylum Chordata; class Actinopteri; family Sciaenidae; genus Miichthys; species Miichthys miiuy. The sequence continues at coordinate 3,191,939 of CM071607.1, read as the reverse complement.
GTACTTCAGTTTTCTTTCTTCTTCCATACTTCGCTCTATTTCACATCTGCTCTTCCATGTCAGCCTTTCTGCTTCTCTTCTATAACATCACCCTCTAATTTTCTCTCTCTTTCTATAGCCTCTATCTCAGTCTGTTACTCTACCTCTCTCTGTCTGTCTCTAAATCTAACCTCTAAATCAAAAGAGATAGACAGTCAGACATCGGTGATCTACATTAGGTTATTCCTGGATGGAGTGCAGCAACATGATCAGAGGAAAAATCAAACAAAGAATGTCAGTTAAATGTTGAAAATGTAGAAATGTGTCTTGAATGTGTGAGGAAAAGGTGAGGGATTACCATGTTTTCAATGTTTAGGTGAATTTCCTGTTAGTCAGAGATTAGAAATTTGTAGGTGAAACATGGACATATGCAGTAACTAAACTAAACTTGAACTAAACTTTCCTTTAGCACCTGTGAAGGTCACACTGATTATACTGATAAAGAATTAAAAGCATTTCAGCATTAGCAACTAAAATGAAGTTGTAGTTTTGTTTCTCTCACTCACTCTCCAGATCTCTCATGATATTCTATATTTATATATATATAAATATATATATAGTCTGATATATCTTATTCCTCTGTGCCATTTTTGTCCAAACAATATAAAAGACTTCAATCCACATACTGTCCATCTATTAGAAGTTCTCTCTAGTGAACACACTACTTACTCCTGTTTGAGTGAAGTTTACTAAAACTACAGTGCCCTTCTGTTTTAGGAAATTAATTATTTAAAAGGAAAGCTGCACTTGTGAGCCATTTTAAAAGATTTACGTCTTCAGTAGGAACCAATGGGCTTTGGGCTGAATGCCACAGAGAGGACGGAAAAGTCAGCAAGTACTGCAAGACAGACTAACACACCATGGGTTCTGCTCTTTAATGGGACTATCCTTCATCCTTCAGCTCACTTGCTCGTTGTGAAGCTGGCTAAATAACTGTAATCATTATTATTATTATATTATGTAAGTATGAGAACAAATTCATCTTTTGTTCTAATACTGATGATATGTTTTTTCAGTCTAAATGAATGCTGGACACAAACTGTCGTGAGAGATCAGATAATACTGAGATACCCATATGTAATTCTGGAGTCATGTTTTATTAACTAAACTCAATAATTGGTAAAACCTGAGATGAACTTATAGTTTAAAGTTTTAGTAAATTCAGTTTCCCTTCTCGTGTGCATCTATTTAGAAATGCATGACATGAGGTGACGTCTGAGACTCAACCTATTGATATTAATTACTTAGACATTCATCCAAAGCAAGCCAAAAATGTACATTTGTTAATTTCTTCTTTCTCCATCCTGCTTCACAGTTTATATATTAACATCCTGCTCAGGACCAACAGTCTTTGGCGAATGAACACGCTGGTTTTGGAGACTGAACAGCTCCACTGCAGCATTTGGGGGTTAAGTGCTTGTTTCAAGGGCACCTGATGTTTGGCATCCCATGTACTGCCATGTACAGAAAAGATTAGAGTATTGTTACTCGTTGGTAGCATCAAGGTGTCATGCCAAACGCTAATAGCCAAATCAGAAGTTGTGGAGGCCAGACGGAGAGGACTAGAGGTTAGGACGGAGGGATGAGTGGGAATAGGGGGGAGGACAGTTAAAAAAATGTGAAGGATAATAAAAGGAGAGAGCAGAGAGGCGGGGGGCTGACGCTTTCATTACACCGCTGGTGTAAGGGTGATTTATTGTGGTTACCAACGGCGACAGCATATCAGGGGAGAGGGGCCAATAATAACACAGAGTGGTTTAGAGGAGAAAGCATAATGACTGACACACACACTCGATTAATCGCTAAAATGCCAAATGTCTCAAATGTGAAGATCTGCTGCTTTGATTTTATTTTATATTTATATTTTATTGAATATTTTTGGGTGTTTGCACTGAACATTGGTGTATGTAGACTAATTAAATTAGAGATTGATGGACAATAACAATTATTAGTTTCAGTCCTAATACACACCTGTAAAATTATGCACATTTTTGTGTTTAAATATCACTTTAAGTATATTAATAATGCCACATGAGAACATCCATCAGAATAACAGTAATGTACAAAGTTAGCTACAGTCTCACAGCTAACAGGTAACGGTCCGGCTCATAAAACTTCAAATTAAAGAGAACAAGAGCAGAGCGAGCAGTGACAGAGCTGAAGTAGTCTCCACACACAAACACTCAAACCACCGAGGGGCGAACAACAAAGATGGCCACTCTCAATATAGAACATTTCTTTTTAGATGCTGTCCTATAAACCACGGTGAGGTTAGGGTTCAGGTCCACCATGAGCAAACAGAGATGCTTCAGACGATCCAGATTCTGTCCTAAAAGTGAGCGATGAGAAGACGTCTGTGGTTATCACAGATGTCTCATTATTGCCGTCTTGTTTTACTGGAGTTGGACGGTCAATAAACAGTTTGGGTGGGAACTTCTACACATAAACTATCCTGCCCATCATCTGTGGTAGGGCTGTTACACCTTTACAGGTGACTTCTTCAAACTGTCAGTCCAAAGATATTTTATTTTACTATGAATAATGACAATGAAAGCCAGCAAACACTAACATTTGAGAACCTAGTACCAATGCTGATTAATGTTGTTGATTGAATAATTGATTAATCGTCTTGTCCTCAGCTCTTTTATTAACAAAAAATTCTCTTTTTCCGAGCCAAAGATTATTTTTACTGTAAAGACCAACGAGACAGGAATTTATTTATGTACGAATATTGTTTCTTTGTTGTTGTTTTCATTTTTATCATCTTCATTTCATCTGTTTGGATGAAAAGGCTGATGCGGTGTGTGTGTGTGTTTGTGTGTTTTATGTATGTGGGATATTCACACACACACACACACACACACACACACACACACAGGTGGTCACTACTCTTTCTTCCAGCTCCATGGAGAGTTCAGAGAGGCTGCTGCTGTTTAAATGTTTGATCCTTCAGTGTTGGAACAGGAGACTCTCTGTCCTGGACTGACTACATATAAACCCTGTAACCCCGTGGAGTCCAGCAGGATAAACCTCAGAACCAGAACTAGACCCGAAAAGGTCTAGACACAACCTTTATCCTTTATATTGATCCAGTGTTCATCCAGTGTTCCAGGTTTAGTGTTTGGCGACTGTTGTTCAGCAGATTGTCTTTAAATGCCACAAAGATGTCTTAGAGATTACATAATATCAACACAACAACATTAATCAAGTCTCAGCAGATCTAACGAACGCAGCGTGAAACAAGATGCTGCATTGTCGTCATCTTGAATGAACAATATTCACAGATCAGAATCACTAACTTTCTTAAGTGTATCTATGAGCAGTATAAAAGCTGCATTCAGCAGCAGATTCACTCCCATTATTTGCATGTTCGTGCACCTCTGTGGTCTTATTTGTTGATTACTGATCAGCTTTCTATACTGACTGCTGTGAGAGTACCAGCATTACTCAGCACTTTATTTCTGACAATGTAGTCAGGACAGATAATACTGTTTACTGATGTTTTCAGACGTTTTGCAACCTTTTATGGAAGTCATTTTTGCCTTCAGTTTATTGGTGTAAGAAGAGTCTGATAAATCCTCAGTGTGGCTAATGTTTGTCCCTTAACAAACTCTAGGTGTAAAATACACAGTGGTGTGTAGAGCCAGATACTGAGGATCTCTGCACATTTGAAGCTGTTGTTTTTTAGGTTGCAGCTGCTGTTTTCTGTGTGTAGCTCCAGTACTTGGACAACACGTGGTACAGCATTTTGTCAGCCATATTCCATACACATATTGTGTACTGTGTCTGACTCACTGAAGCACAAAGAGGAGCATTGCCTGAGCTTTTAAGGAAATTAAACAATGATGTAGGCAGATGATGATGATGATGATCCATTATACACTTTTCAGCCAGTACAGTTCATGGTTTGCTTCAGGTGTTGTTGCAGTTTAGACTATAGATTGTTGCAGGATTGTATTTTTGCTTGAACTGTGAAATAATAACAGGAATTAGTATTTTTAAACCTGGGCCCTGTTTTACACATGTTGGGGTCTTAATGAGGTACAAAAGATTTGGAACTGGTCCAGTGGATCACCTCAGCCAGCAGCTGCGAGACGGGCTGCAATGGCCTTCAAAGTGCGTCCACGCCGAGATAGAGCTTTTGTTTGAGTTTGAGCCTTTTTGTTGAATGAGTAACAACCGTCATATTGCTCTTTTCAAAGCCACAAGACGTCATTGACAAAAACATTATGTGACTTCGGTGTTATAGTAACTTAACATGACATTAAAGTCACACAATAACACAACCTAACTGACCAAGACAGCAGCAGAGCAGCAAATACTGAGTTCTGTGAGGTACAGTCTCAGATTTTGTCAATGGAGTCTGGTGACTGTGAGTAGAAACAAACTGGACATAGCAGGAAGAGGTAGGAACATTTTTGGAGCGTGACTCATACAGACTAAAAGCCAGGACCTCTCACCTCTGAGAGTCATGAGTCCCCTATTTTTACAATAGTGTAATACAAAAAATGCTGCAATAAGCATTGAGCATGTGAGAGAGAAGCTCCCAATTAAAATATTAGAATGAGTCGTCTGTGTCTGATGTTGAGACATGCAGGTTTTACATTCATACTCCTCTGAATGTAAATAAAATCATCTGAGCTTGACGTGCGGTCATTCTTTCCTTTGTCTTTATCTCCACATTCTGAGATTTCCTGCAGGCTGCATTCAGTCTCTGGAGGCAAAGCATGAAGCATCTCACTGCTGCTGTTACTTATAGAGCAGAAAATGGATAGCCAGGAGTGTGTGTGTGTGTGTGTGTGTGTGTGTGTGTGTGTGCCTGTGCAGCGTGATTGTCAGACATAGTGTCGACTCTCTTGCCTGGGGCTGAATGATTCCTCAACAGCTGAGTCTGATTATTAGAATGAAGGTGATAACACTCACACACACACACATATATGCATGCACACACACACACACACACTCACACATATGCACACACAGAAAAATCACACACACATCAGAGCAGTCCTGTGAACTGAGAGTTTGATTGATTGAAAGACACCAGGTGGTTGAGGTTAGGCGAGGATCACGGCAAGGAGAGCAGAGGACACACACACACACACACACACACACACACACAGTATTTTGACTGACATGACAGTGTGGCAGTGTGTGACTGATGTCGACTTGCTGGTGTGGTATATTATTACTCTTTCTGCGAGCCAATGATGGGTTTTCATGTATTTCAGTTGGTCCATAATAATATCTGTTAGCACGCCTTGCAGTGATATTACACACGTCTTCTTATTCTACTGTTGACCTCTGCTATGAGTCTTTCTTTATACCTTATAGCCTCATACCTACCTCAACAATATGGTTAAAAATGTCACTCAGACTTTCTCAGATTAGCTTCCCATATTTTATTCTCCATGAACCTCCACCTCTCTGTGGCAGCAGTGTGTCAGTTATATCAGTTATTTCAATCTACAGTGAGACTGCACGCAACAAACCTTGATCTCAGCTCTCACACTCTGAAGGGAAATGATGGAGAGGGATTTGCCACACTGTGTATATAGGTGAAACACGTACAGGGATTTAGAGAGGTTAAACATCTGGATATCTCATTTGCAACATCTGAGATCACACGTCATCTGCCATTCACCTGAGAGTTAAAGACAAAACAGACCAAGATATTATCAGTAGAGCTGTAAGAGAGTTTGATAGCAGACAGGAGCAGCAGACAGTTTAAAAGGAAATGTTTTGGTGTCACTACCTGATCTGTTAGAGGACACCGTACCAAAATGTGGCAGATAAACTTAAAAAGACAACATGTGGGATGTCGATTAGCTCACTTGGTATAACATCATGTACGAAGGCTCAGCAGCGGCCCAGGGTTCGAATCCGACCTGCGGCCCTTTGCTGGATGTCGTTCCCCATCTCTCTCTCCCCACGTTCCTGTCACGCTTCAGCTGTCTCTGTGAAAAATAACGCTTGAAAAAGGCCAAAAAAATAATCTAAAAAAAAAGCAAAAGACAACATGTGCATCCTTTGCAGTTCACAGTGCCCCATAATCCACTGCAAGCAAAAAAGGAAAATATTTACTGGTTTCAGCTTTTTTTTTCCTGATTTTCCTGTAACGGTATCATCACATGGCTTCAAACTAACTTAGTTTAATTTTATTTATTATTACATTGATCTATAAATTTAACAGATTTCTTGTGGGTTTCACTTGTGTTGGGTTCCTGTGCAGTTCTCTATCTGCTTCATCACCAGATACAAAGCACTGTAATGTTTTTCTGTTATTCTCTCCAGGGAGAATAGCTAAGTGCACAGCTACCCCTCCTCTCTCTGTCTTGCAGGGCTCGCTGACATTTACTCGATATGGCTACGTTGTTTTCCAGTGGTTTTTAGGTATTATGACAACTATGAGCTTGGACTTTCGTTGCAGTGGAGAGAGGGGGAGAGGCCAGAAGAGTGGTGGGATGAGGTGAAGACAAAGAGATTTACAGCAATGAGGCTGAGGCGGAAAGCGAAACCACTAATCACACCTTCAATTTTAAAATTTTACTTCAGTAATCAGTCACATAATCGTCATAAAAATCATTAGATACAGTTTTAAAGAAAATAAAGTGCACGACATAAAAACATGTATCTCTACATTAAGCATAATTTGTAGAAAAGCACCAAATGGCATGTTTCATGTCCTGTGGGCACATCTGCTCTTTACTAGGACAACATGTGTTCTCCATCCATCATGTGTGAAAGGTGGGGGAGGATCTATTATGACAGTATATTTATCAGGACTCAGATAATTGTCACGATTTTGCACCTTTAAGACTAACAAACATCTGATGTGTCTGTTTGTAGTATTAAATGTAAACTCACTGAAGTGTAAAACGCTTATATAGACAAATAACGTAACAGAGATCGTTTTAGCTGCAGTCTGACAAAAAGCGTCCTCTAAAAACACAGTTCAAGCTCCTGTTTGGTCACTGACGAGCTTTTCTGGCCGGACACAACAAGGAGTTTAGATTTTCACCCAGTCCGCTGATTTTTATGTCTGCTCTGAATTTTCAGATAGAAGCGTTTACACCAGGGTCCTTATTCAGAAAGGATCTTGTCTTACCACTATGATTCTACTAACTAAGAGTTCTCTCATAAAAGCTATCCACAAAGCTTTCCGTAAAATTCTGTGAAATTAAATATTCACCAAGAAACACATTCAATTAAACCACTGTTTCTCAAACTTTTTATGCCGTACCACCTCAGAAAATCTCCTCCAGTATCATGACAGACGTTAAACTTCATTTAAACATTTACATTTTTTACCTGTCACCCTGTGTTGTGTGATTTCTTGGTGAAGGTGGTTATTCTGATTGGTTATTTTTATCCTCAGCTGTCAGCGGGAGAGAAGGGAGAGATGAGAGAGCCGAATAATTTTTACTCTGCATCTCCCACAATTCTTTGAATCATCAGAGAGATTTTATTTTGAGCTTCTCTTTTGTAAAATGTTCTGACACCAAGGACAGGCGCTGCATCATTCATGAATGGGAAGGAAACTGTTATTTATGACCTCCAGAGTATTTTTGTTTGCTGTAAATCATTTGAACCCTCCTGATTAAAACGAGGATGCTGCAGCGACTGTTTCATATTTTCCCCCCGTGTGTATCAGTTTGTGTCAGTCTGTGGCTAAATATGGTTAAAAGGTGTCAGATGAGGTGTGCAAAGTTAGTTAGAGTTTAATTATGAAGTGTGAACTGCCCTTGGATCTGTTTAATCATGCTTGTATGGGACACAGAAGGAATGATAGCACCTGTCCCCATCACCTTCCTCACTGTCCTTTCCTCATGAGTGTCTATGTATGTGCAGTATATGTGTGTATCATGGCTACACAACACCAACAAAGATCATTCATTTGTGTGTGTTGTAGGGCGTCGGGCGCGATGGCTAATGCCTCCCCAGACCTGGACAACGCGGAAGCCCAGCGCCAGCTCAACAACAACAACCGACCGATCGGCTCGGGGTTCTGGGAGACGGAGTGTACCAGCTCCAAGCTGTTTGAGTGCTCCCGCATCAAGGCCCTGGCAGGTCAGAGGTCACACACAGATCAACACACACATGCTTACTCACACACTCACACACATGCATCAGTAGGTGTTTAAAAATGGTGTTGATTCTTTGCTTTTTGATTTTTAGTACGAAAAACGCTCGTTTGAATTGTTTTATCATGACTAATGTTCACTGTTTACATAAGTATTGATGTCAAAACATCACAAAAGAACAAAGATGTTTTTTTACCCCACAAAGGTAAAGCACTTCACAAGAAGTGTTAGCTAATGCTATTTAGAATAGTTTTCGATTAACAATTATCCGAACTGTCTCATTCAGGAGAAAGCAGTGTTTCTCATTAAGAACTAGATTGTTCTTCCCTGAAGTAAATCTGATTCTTTGGTTTCCCTCAGATGAACGAGATGCAGTGCAGAAGAAGACTTTTACAAAGTGGGTTAACTCCCATCTTTCCAGAGTGTCCTGTCGCATATCTGACCTCTACAACGACCTGAGGGATGGATACATGCTCACCAGACTGCTGGAGGTCCTCAGTGGAGAGCTGCTGGTAGGAACACACACATTGTATCAGTTTTGTAGTCTCTTACTGGCTTTGTATCATTACAATGGGGGTATTATATGCAAATGACCAACTTTAACTTCCCTCCATGTTGCCTGCACGTAGAGCTCCGTGCTCACTTCTTTTGCTGCCTCCAGGGCTGCAAAAGAAGTGAGCACTACAGATTGTACTTCTGCATTTTTTAAATACTCGATCTGTCAGATGATGCTTTTCAATGTTTTTGACAGGATGCATCCTCTCTGAACATTAATAAATTAGTATTTTTTTAATTAAAGTATGTTAATGTTACATGATGCTGCACATAGTACTTTAATAATAAGGTTTTTTGTATCAAACATAGTAATACATCTCTCTGTTTTCCCCCAGCCGAGGCCCACACGTGGTCGTATGCGGATCCACTGCCTGGAGAACGTCGACAAAGCCCTGCAGTTCCTTAAAGAACAGAGGGTCCACCTGGAAAATGTCGGTTCCCATGACATTGTGGATGGAAATCACCGCCTCACCCTGGGCCTTATCTGGACCATCATCCTACGCTTCCAGGTAAACACCAACACACTGCAATTATTGTATGACATTTTATCAGCTCAGTGATGTCGTGACTAGGTGTGGGAGATGTCTCTGAATACTGAAGTGTCATTCATGACGTGAGTTTTCGGTTTTCGGTATCGACGTTGAAGAAGTTCTCTCTTTGTCAGAAATACAACAATAGAGCGGCTGGTGCATCCAAACAAACTCACATTGTCGTAGTCAGTCAGAAATTGTTGCACCTGCATTACATGCTACACATGGTGCGAGGACACAGTAAAGTTGGTGACTGCATTCAGCAGGTTTTCATCTGAAAGCTCACTGTCATTGGCCATTGTTGTTGTATTATTGTGACTCTGCCACAAACAAATCAAAAAACAATAGGGTTAGTGACAGAATCTCATTATTAGGATTAATAATGAGTATCACAAAACAAAGGCTAAATTATTGACTATTTCATATCTATATTTGATTCTTCCAGTGGACTTTAAAGGCTTAAATCTGAGCTTCTTTGTTTGTGCACTGAGATGCTGGCATGTGTTTCTATGCTACCTGCTGAAGCACAGGATGCTGTAATCAGCAGTGGTTTCATTTCGGAGGAGCTGCCAGCGGTTCTGTTCTGTTCAGGGGAGGCTGTCACAGCTGCGGCATCATCAGTGTGCGACAGCGACAGCAGTGTTTGGTGGATAAAGCCTGAATGTCACTCTGGGCTGAGCGGCCTAGAGATAGCAGTCGTCTTCCAGTCTGCTCTTCAACAAGGACACGCGCACACCCACACTGCACTCGCTCTCTTACATACACTCTATCTATCAGTCTATCTATCTAGTCACACACACACACACACACACACACACCTATATACTAACATCCTGACATGCACATACTCACAAAAACTCTGCAGGACACACATCTGCAGGTTTCCAGGCTTTAGCAGCAGTGATACAGGATCAGATCCTGCCATGTAAGTACAGCAGAAGCCCACGGCTGCTCTTTATTACGCTTCAGTGCTACAGCTTGGCTTCGGCATAAAATGCTTTGTGTAGCATTATTCAGACCCTTCTGCAACATTCACACTGCACGCTCGCCTAGTAGCTGTCTCCTGGGACTCAGTATTGTCATGCTAGGGCTGGCTACCTAACAGACTTAGGTTGTTGTGCGCTGAGCGTCTCTCTGCAAAGAGGATGAATGTTTTGAATATGCAATATTGCTGACTCGACTGAATTTTACACTGTGCACATGTTGATAAATAAATGAATAAATATGTTGTGTGATGCTCACTGTTACAAACTAGTTCATGATAAAGATGCAAGTGTGAATTTTGAATAGTATCAAAGGCAGTTAAAGAGAAGTGTCAGTGTTTAATCTGAATCACATGTTGTCAGGCAGTTAGTCCAGTAGACTGTGCATAGATTTAAATGAGACTCATCAGTACAGAAATGGTTAAACGTCCAGTGTGTGAGATGTATTGGCAGGAATGGAATACAACATTCATTAGTATGTTTCCATTAGTTCATAATCACCTGAAAATAAGAGCTGTTGTGTTTTTGTTGTCTTACAATGAGGCCTTTATATCTACAGTGAGAGCGGGTCCTCTTCCACGGAGTCCACCATGTTGAGCTGCCATGTTTCCACAGTAGCCCAGAACAGACAAATCAAACACTGATCTAGATATTTCGCACTCACATGCTTGCAAGGAGAGAGTGAGGCGTGGTTGGGAGAGTATTCATTTGGTTGCAATTTGCAGCTTCACTGCTAGGTGCCACTAAATGCTACACACTGGGCCTTTAAGAAAGAAACAGGCTTGGTAGCATGCCTTGTAGTTAATTCAGTAATGCCTGTATTATATTTTTATTGTGTTTTTAGTAAGCAGCTATAACCATACAGTTCAGACTACAGTCGTGTTAGCTGACTGCTAGATTTGCCACCATTAACTGTGATCTTGGCTGTTGTCCTGCTCACCAGTCGATGGCCTCTTCAATTTTGCATGTGCTCAGAAATGTGTGTGTGTGTGTGTGTGTGACATTATGAAAGAAGTGAGGATAGAGGGAAAAGATGGTTGGCTAATGGGGAACAACGAGCAGTAAATAAGCAGGTAGGGCCTTGAGTCAGTGTTCACCATCAGTGATGTGTCCTGAACAGTTTATCACATTTTAACTGTTGATTTTATAGTTTGTTGATCCAGGCCTTTTTCCATTACACAGTTGTTTTTTGGCAAGAAATAAAACACAAACAAAATTTAGTCTAACACACGTTTATAAGGGCAATAACTTTATTTAACACAACATTTAAATGCTAAAAGTAATGCAGGATGGAGCGTTGTGCAGCGTTGGCTGAGATTTATGTTGTTCAAGTGCCTTCCAGTTTTCTTTCTCCCTCTTGCTCTTTGTCTCCTCTTCCTTCATCTCCACCTCCTTTCCTCTTTCCTCTGTGGTGAAAGTGAGACTTTGCTTTGTCCAGTCAGCAGGTAGGGCCAAACCACTGCAGTGACTGCACACAGGCAGAAAGAGAGAGTGAGACAGAGGGAGGGAGAGAGAGAGAGAAGGGAAGGTATGACAGGCACAGGAAGAGGTCATCCTTCTGTACGTACACAATACACAGATAGTAACAGACAGTTGCAGTGGCATCAATTATAATGTTTAGTGTGTAAGGTTGTCTGAGTGTCCTTGTGTTGTGTGCAGTGTGTGTGTGTTTGCTTACCCAGCATACTGCCAACTTACTTGCTGTTTACAATAAATGTAGCCACACATCATATTGTACGATGAGATGTTTGCAGTATTTTGTACATTTCCAGTGAAATTATCTGGAAGATTGTTTTAAGCATCACACTCTTCTCTGCCTGCTTCCTCTCACTCAGCCAAAGAAATATTTATTGTACAGTTATTTCAAACAGTGGAAAGCATGCAGCTCTTCTAATTTGTAAAGGTGTGACCAGTTAATATTTGGTATGTTTAAATGTTAAAGTAATTGGTGATAACTCTAATTCTCATCGTTCAGAAATCATTGAATTCATGTAACGATCTAAATAAATATTAAGTGTAATAGACAAATAGCATTTTATTCCTGATTCCTGCACAGTGCTTCATCATATTGTTTATGTATGAATTATGGTGTCTCTGCTGCAGAAATAACATTGAGTGCTACTTTCACAGTGTGATTCTCTCAGAATAAAAAGAGAGACAAATGTTGTGCTCATTTATGTATGTGTGTGTGTGTGTGTGTGTGTGTGTGTGTGTGTGTGTGTGTGTACGTGCAGTGCTGTGCCTAACGACATGGGTAGCAGCTGATTCCAGGGTGTCATGTCCCCAATTACCTTGGATCATGTCACTGTGATGTGATTGGTTGAATGGCTGTCACTGTTACCTATCATCAGGCGCTGTAATGGCTCTTCACTTCCTCCTCAGCTCTTATTGCTTTTGTCTGTTTCACTGTGTGCGTTGAGGGTTCAGGAACACTGTCAGTGTGACTCTGACCTTTTTACAAGTGATTAAAATAGAGCTGGAGTTGAAACACCTGAGTCTATCAGAGCCTAATACAAATCTTAAACGTGGTTAAGTTCATGTTGGACAGTCAGTAGTATTCAGAAACAGCCTCAGTACTCTCTGTTAGCTCACCACGCAGACACAGTCTTAATAATGGACAGATAAATGACTTCATGTGTGTGAGACAGAAGCTGTTGGGCCCGTGCCACAGTGTCTCTCCTACAAACACTGATCTGTTGCTTTGCTGTGTTCTTGTTCAGATCCAGGTGATCAAAATAGAGACAGAGGACAACCGAGAAACTCGCTCTGCCAAGGATGCCCTGCTGCTCTGGTGCCAGATGAAGACCGCAGGGTGAGCAGTGAAATAAAAATACAGGAAACTCTAAACTCTATACTCTTACGTTGATGCTCCTTGCTTTACATTTAAAGTTACAAAAGATTTCCCCGTGCTTTAGGTACTCTGAGGTCAACATCCAGAATTTCACCACCTGCTGGAGAGACGGCCTCGCCTTCAATGCACTCATACACAGACACAGGTACGTAGTATTTCTAACACATCTTCATAGCATACTACTATGTTTAATTATTATACACGATGACAGCTGCGGATAGAAAGCAGTGGGGATGTTTGGGGGGGTTATTGTGTTCAGTTTTTTATTATTCAGATGTTTTAATATTTTTCAGTTTTCCTGTTTTTTAGTATTAGAGCCGTACACACATGACATGTCATCGTCTTCATGTCATCGTCTTCATGTCATCGTCTTGTGCCCTCCAGACCTGACTTGATAGAGTTCCACAAGCTGACACGGTCCAATGCAACCCACAACCTCCAGCAAGCCTTTAACATCGCTGAGCAGCACCTGGGTCTCACCAAACTCCTGGACCCTGAAGGTGAGGATGGTTCTGGGTGAATGTCAATCAAACCACATTATATTCAGTAATATTTATAATAGTGTTCTTATTTTACTCACTGAGATAAATAGTTACTGTGTGGCTGCTTAAAGTTAACTTCTCGGCTGTTTGTCTCAGATGTGAACACAGAGAACCCTGATGAAAAGTCCATCATCACTTATGTGGTCTCTTACTACCACTACTTCTCCAAGATGAAGGCTCTTATTGTGGAGGGCAAGAGGGTTGGCAAGGTAACAAAAACATACATGGACAGATAAAAAAATAAAGTAATCTAAAAACATCATGATTCTTACTCTTTCTCTTATTGTGTATCCTGTGTTTGATTCTTCCTCTCCAAATCTGCTCCCACCCTTCCTCCGTCTGTCTGTCAGGTACTAGACAACTGTATCGAGGCAGAGAACATCATCAACCGCTACGAAGCCCTGGCGTCAGACCTGTTGGACTGGATAGAAAAGACCATCGCGGTCATCAGTAATCAGAAGTTTGCCAATTCGCTGACCGGAGTTCAACAGCAGCTGCAGGCCTTCACAACTTACTGCACAATAGAGAAGCCCATCAAGTGCGTTTTCTGAACTTTTTAAATAACATCTCGATATTTTAGTGCCATTTATGCATATGAATATTAATTTATGCATACCCTGTACTGAGCATGTATTTCCACACCTTGCTAATTAATTTTTTTAGTGTGTTTGGCTAGCATCATCTGAGAGGGATACATATGTAGCCTGAACATCTAGTGAAATCATAAAATAATTAATGGTTATTCCACTATATGCTATCATTATTAAAGTAAATGTTTTTATTAAGGGGCTCTGCCTTAGTTCAGGAAATATAACCATATGGGTTCAAGGCGGTAATATACACCCAGATGTTCATACAGTCGACTACCTCAGAGTGATGAATGGCCATGACACTGGACAGCAGGGTAGCACAGAAATCGTCCTTTACCAGGAGTCCTCAGACCTCCCTGTCAGCAACATTCATGCTGCGAGTGTCCTTCAGCAAGACACTGAAACAATGACCAACTTCTAGCTGTAACTTCAAGTGTTTCCTTTGACCCTTTTTCTGTTTTTCCTTGAACAAAGTTGGAAGTACTTTGAGCGTGTCCTACACATGAGGGGACTGTTGACAGAGAGGAGACCATATAAAGTTTTCTGTTTCTCTCTCAGGTTTCAGGAGAAGGGGAATCTCGAGGTCCTCCTCTTCACCATCCAAAGCAAACTCAGAGCCAACAACCAGAAACCCTATGTGCCTCACGATGGGAAGCTCATCTCAGACATCAACAAGGTCAGACATCATCAGCTGTCTTGTTATATCCTGCATTTCACCTTTTACTAAACAATTAAGTGGCAGCTGATGAGTAAGTTATTGATTAAATCAAACTTTGGCAGTTGTATTATAGTTGTAACTGTTATATTTTCTATTACTTTAATTTTTATGTTACATTGAACATTTCTTTTGTCATTTCCTGTCCAGGCCTGGGAGAGGCTGGAGAAGGCGGAGCATGAGAGAGGCGTGGCTCTGCGCAAGGAGCTGATTCGTCAGGAGAAGCTGGAGCTGCTGGCTCAGTGCTTTGACCACAAAACCACTATGAGACAAGCCTGGCTCAATGAGAACCAGAGACTTGTATCACAGGTAGGAGTCTCAACTGTCTAAAACTGTGTGTCCCGCTCTATTTTCATCAGCCTCACATCTTACACCTTACACCTTTTTGTTTCAATTTCTTGTCTTCGCTCTGTCTACAGGACAATTTTGGCTATGACCTACCAGCAGTCGAGGCAGCAATGAAGAAACACGAGGCCATCGAGGCGGACATAGCTTCATATGAAGAGCGAATCGGGGTGGTGGTGGAACTTGCCTCAGAGATGGAGTCAGAAGGATACTACGACATCCGGCGTATCTTGGCACGGAAGGAGAACATCCTGGGCCAGTGGAGTCTGCTGAAGGAGCTGGTGGCTGGGAGGAGGACCCGCCTGGAGAAGAACCTGGCCCTGCAGAAGACATTTCAGGACATGGTGTACATGATCGACTGGATGGAGGACGCACAGGTACTGAAGGCTATGTTTGACTTATAAGAAGACATTCATGTTGGCAGAAACAAAGAGAAATAGAAGGAAGGAGTAGAAGATAAAATAACTTAAACTAGTAAAAACTAAGACATCCTGATGTTTAATGACATCTCACATGTTCTGTCATCCCTCCACCTCTCTTGTCTTTCCTTCTCCTCGTCTCCTGCTCTCTCTCAGGTCCAGCTGCTGTCGAAGGACTTTGGGAAGCATCTTCTGGAGGTGGACGACCTGCTGCAGAAACACAGCCTGCAGGAAGCCGACATTACAGTGCAGGCTGAGAGAGTCGAGACACTCAACACCGCTGCACTCAAATTCACCACTATAGAGGGTACAGTATATACACACACATTTATCTTGTTTATTGTGTATATGACTGGTGATGAATTTCATTATCTGTCTGCCTCTTACAAGATAAGATAAGATATCAAAAGTCTTAAGTCGTCAAGGCTCTTAGTTTGTATTGCCTGTTATGTAGATGGAGAGAAACCTTGAAATGCACAATGCAGAGTAATGATTAAGTCAAGGCTATAAGAGTGTGTAACAAACAATAACACCTCTGCATTATTACATTTTAACCTTTGTAAAGCTTCTATGTATTTATATTGGTACATATTAATAAAACATATGAGGCATTTGGATTTTAAACAACTGCTTCTGAACTTTTGTTATCTGTGATAGACTGACTGAATGAATCAAGATGGAAGCAATGATCCAGTATTGATTTCATGTAGTCAAGTGAAGATGGATTTGACCTTGAGACAAGTTGAAAATAAATTTTTGACACTTGATATCAGTAAGCTAATCTGCTCAGTGTGCGTACATGCCTGTTTTTTTTTCATGCCTGTTTTTTTTTCTTGATTTTGCTCAGCAGTCCAGCTCAGAGTTCACTACTGTAATGAATGAAGTCCTGTATCTGTGTTTCATTAATCTCATTTTTGCTGTCTCCCAGGTTACCAACCATGTGACCCACAGGTGATCTGTAACCGTGTCAACCACGTCTCCTCCTGTCTGGAGGAGCTGAAACAACTGGCAGTTAAAAGACGCTCTGAGCTGGAGGAGTCGAGACAACTTTGGGCTTTCTTCCAGGTAGGATGTGATACACAATTTCCAAAACCACAATTTTCACATCATTCACACTGGCCAGCCGGAAAGTAAGCAGGGTTTGAACTTCTCTCAGGCTCTCATTTTTCACTCTTTACACATCTATTTTGTAACCTTTCAACTGTGCAATCAAATGCAAAACTATGAATGCCTTACAGGAGAGCCTGTCTGAAAATGTGCACTGTTAGCTGTTATATTTTAACAAATATTGTGTCAGCCACTCTGTATGACAGCGTTTCACTCGCCTTTGAGTGTGGCCTTTAGATACAATAATAGACACAATAATAGTGTTTGGATTTCCAAAGAACTGAATATTTATTTTTCCAAACCTGCCTACAGCAGCTTTAAAGTCATACAGGCCGAAGCTTGTTGTTGTTTTTATTTTTATTTCAGGACCTCAATCTGTTACACAAACACGACAGGCCCATGTTTAAATATGCATTAATTAATCTATGCTACTTTTATCAACGTCTATTTCTGGCCTCTGCAACAACATTACCGGGTCTTAAGCAGATTTTAAGTTTACCACATTTTCATACAGCTCGGTAAGCCAAATAATAAGAGGAGAGATCTAACATCTAATGTCAGCTGAAAAGGTGATAAATAACAGAGCAAAATACTGTAATAATAGTAGCACTTTGTTCTTTGCTGCTTTGCATGAGAACAAGATGTTTTGCAGTGCTGGTTGTGCCACACCTGAGCACATTAGTTTGTGTTTTACAGCAGATCTATACTACAGCTTTATGAATAACACAAATGTCTCTCTTAAAGGCAGAGAAGGGGTAAAAATTATGACCTGATTAGTTACTCACATACAAAAAGAAAAGTCCAATAAAACTGCCTTTTATGGACACCCTCTAATGTTCTTTCATTAGCACTTTGTCATACGCGTTGTTTCATTTCATGTGTCAGACTTGGCCTGCGTCTGTCTCTTTAAAAAGCTGTCCGTCACTTTGATGACACAGAGGTGATGAACGGGTTGTTAATGCTGGTGAATAAGCTTTTAAAATGAACTATTATAAGTGAGTGAACAGTGGATTTCTTTGTGAATGAATCATTGGTTCACACAGTTGAATCACTTATTATATCACATTACTGATTAATCTGGATAATTTCCCGTCTGCTGTTAGAAAGACTTCGGGGATTACAGGGGAAAGCTATTCTATATTTCTGATGTCTAGTTTTTTCTTCTTCTTCTTCTTAGACTTTAGGTTTTCTCTTTTAATATATTTTTTGTCTAAATGTGAATCTGAACTCTTCTTTGTCTGTTCGTTCTTCTGTTAGGAGCTGGAGGAGTCGGAAGCCTGGATCAGGGAGAAGAGCTCCATCTTGGGAGCTCAGGGTTATGGGAAGGATCTGAGCAGTGTGCTGAAGTTACTACAAAAACACAAAACTCTGGCTGGAGAACTGCTGGCTCACCGGTCGCTGCTGCAGGTGTGTGTGTGTGTTTTTGTTTTTATCTGTCAGTGTGAGAGTCAGCACCTGGGATGCCTCCAGTACCTCGAGTTTCTGTACTGAACTTCACGTACTTCAGTGAATTTATGCATTAGCATTTATAAACAATTTTTTGAGCTCACATAGAAAACGAACTTTACTAACTAAAATAGTTTTGAACAGTGCGGAAAGAGTTTTTGTTGTTGATGCTTTTATGATTGTACTCCTGTTTAAAACATTTAAAACTTCTCTCTTTAGTTCATCCACCTACCTAATTCTTTATGCAAAGTGTCTGAAGGCAGATTTATCAAACAACTTATGACTGCTTTTTACAGTGTATGTATTGTCGAAGAACATGCCAATCAGAAGACCTCAAAGCAATTTTCTTTAGATGCAAAAATTAGTTTATCAAATTAAAAAAGTTAAAAGTTAAAAAGTCAAAGTGAAACCCTCTGCATCTAAAGATTAAGTTTAAAATATTGGCTAGTGTTCCACTTTACTGCATAAACACTGTTATCATAGCATAGTAACGCTGTTATCCTTCCATCCTCCCCCACTCCTCCAGAACACCATGAAACGAGGAAAGCAGATCCTCAGTGAGAAGAGCTTTGGCACGGCGGGGATCCAGGAGCGCATCATGGAGGTGAAGAGCGAGTGGAAGAGGCTGGAGGACCAGGCTGCGCAGCGTCTTGGCCACCTGCAGGAGGCGCTAAACTTTTTTCAGTTCTCCACGGAGACGGACGACCTGGTGGCCTGGCTGCAGGATGCTTACCGACTGGTCTCCAGTGAAGACTTTGGACATGATGAGTATTCCACCCAGTCTCTGCTGAAGAAACACAGAGGGGTCAGCGAGGCTATCGACAAACATCGTCTGCATGTAGTGGCACTGCGCAAACACATGGTGGCGCTGCCTCTGCAGTACCGTGAACAGGAGGTGGGTAAAAGGAACACGGAAAGGATGTAACCTGTTTGTTTTTTTTGTCAAAAACATAATTTCTTTTACCCGTCTGTGTGTGTCCTCTCCTGTCTTCTGCCTCTCCTCTCTGCAGGAGGTGCAGGTGCGTATGGGAGAGGTGGAGCAGCTGTATACAGAGGTGATTGAGGTAGCGGTGCTCAGACAGCAGTGGCTTCACGACGCCCTCGCCGTCTACCGCATGTTCAGTGAGGTCAATGCCTGCGAGCTGTGGATTGATGAGAAGGAGCAGTGGCTGGACAAGATGGAGATCCCTGAGAGGCTGGAGGACGTGGAGGTGGTGGCACACAGGTGAGGGAAAGAGTGGAGAAGAGGAATGGAGGAGGTTTGAAGGGTTTCTGTCATTATGTTTAAATAAAAAAACTTTAACCCGCTGACTGTCTCATGCCAACAATGTCCTTTGTTGTAGGTTTGAGAGTCTGGACCAGGAGATGAACAGCCTGATGGGAAGGATCCTGGACGTTAACCAGATAGTTCAGCAGCTCCTGGATGGAGGTCATCCATCTTCTACAGAGGTCAGAGGTTGTCAGGATCACCTCAACTCCAGGTAATGAATCAAAACTGACCTTCCCGACAAGTACAATCAGTACTCCGAGTACAAGTACAACCGCGTGTACTCCTGCTGACATCAACAATTACAACAACTTTACAAAACACAGTAATGCTCAGCCAGCAATTCTACTTGTACTTCTACAATACACACTAAAACTAAACTTCAGTTACAACCACTACTGCTGATAAACTCACAAATCTACTATGTGAGATTAGTTTATTTAAAGTGTTTTACCTGAGGCACAGAAAAGCATTCGAACATCATGCAGAGCAGAAATCTAATAGAATTAAGTAAAATAAAATAAAATGAACTTACATGTTTCAGTACAGTTACTGTGCAGTGATCATATTACAGCTGCTCCTATTAATAATCAGAATATCAACAAAGGAAATATACTGTAATAGTAAACTATTATCTCCATACAGACAGTAACACGAATACACTTAGACTGTCTCTTCATATACTCGCTAACACAGATATAAACGTGATATTTGTACTTCTTGGAACTACAAAGCAGAGTTTGACCATCAGATCAATACTAACAAAAATCAGTCATGAGCCAGTAACTTGTGATTACTGCTGCCAACGTGTTGATAAGCAAGGCACTGACAGGCTTAAAGAGTAGTCCTGAAGAACAAATTTCAGCAAATGGCAGTTTGTGTACATATAGTACTGAACTGTTTGTGGAGATCAGCCTGTGAGCTACCTGTCTGTTAAATAGTGCTCTCTGTCCTATTTACTCCCAGGAGGGGGGAGGGGTAGGTAGGAGGAGAGGGAGGTGGACTGACACATAGAGAAAGAAGAGAGATGAGAGGAGAAAAATTCTGTGGGCTTGTGTGATTATTCAGAGGAATTCATACTCATACAGTGTTTAGTAATTGTCTTTTGACAAGCCACTCGTGTCCTGTCAGTCGCTGTCTTGATAAAGAGACTGAACACCTACCTGCTTTCTCATCTCTGCAGAGCCTGAGATGATATGAAATGTAAAATAGTAGCATGTATCTCCTCTAAGTGTCTCTCTCTCTTTCTCTGTTTGGCCGACATATTTATTTACACTAACCTCCGGCCAGGTCGACCCTGTGATTGGATTGGCTTTTTTATCCGTCTCAGTCATGTTCACATGTTACGTCTGGCAGCAGACTCCATGATGGCCGGGTGTCCATGAGTCTTGTGACCTTGGCACATGGCGTTGGTCTCAGGGCGACCATCTGTGCTGGTTGCCTCAGTTAAGACGAGACCGGCGGAGAGCAAAAATAAGATCAAATAAACACGTCTCATCTCTTCTTGTCGCCTTCTCTGGTATCAGTTATTAATTTATCACCTTAGCTGCATAATATTTAACCTTCAGTGTTAGGATTTTTGTGTGTGTATATATATATATATATATATATATATATATATAAAGAGTGTGGAATTGAGAGAAAGGAAGCAGTTCTCAGTGACGTCAACCCTTTTCATACTCTGTTTTTATACGTGTTACCTCACCTTACCTTCTTATCAATTATTGTTCTTTTAGGCCTTGACTGTGCCACTGCCATTATTTCAAGAACTCTAAAAACAAACAAATTAAAGGCAAAATCAAATGAGTTGTTTTTCTTTTTGTGGATAAAGCCGTGCTCCTCCTGTGTGAGGGGCATTACAGTAACCCCTGGGCAGATGGGCAGATGGTGGAGAGGGGGTCGCAAACACCATCCTGGTTACTTGTGGGGGTTGTGACTCTGAACGGTTGATTGTGTTTAAATGGAAAATTCAAACTATATATCCTATTAGTTAAGTATTTTCACTCACTGAAGTACACAGTTCTGTAATTTATCTACTACAGTCATTATGTTATTATGTTATCTTCACAGCTTTTTACGATTAATATTTGGACTTAAAGTCAAGATTTATGTGAGCATTCGTTCATGGTGATCCTTAGTTTCATTTATAAATGCATAAAACAAATACATTTTTCTGAAGCTGCAACCTCCATCACACACATATACCCCCCAACAATCACCACCACCACCACCACCATCATGTTGCACCTATAAGACTCTTGCAGCTCTGAGCTCAGTGTCACTGAGCTGTTTTCCTGCCTGCCTGCTGAGCGCTCTGTCTGCTTCTCAGCTACTCTGCCATTACCTCATTACAGTCACAAGTATCTGTGTGTGTGTGTGTGCATCTGTGCATGTGTGTGAGTGTGTGTTTTCTTGGCTGAAAGGGTGTGTATTGAGACCTGCTGGTCTGGAGCAGAATCAGGAGAACATATTGTATGACGATATGGTAAGAAGAAAAACGAGGCCTGAGCTGAAGCCACATCAGAGCAAACAGAGACAGTTCTTATCAGGTCATCATGATAATGAGTTTAACATGAATGATTGATTTTTTGAACTGGAGCACCAGAGGGCTGGTTTTAAAACCTGGTAGTCTTACTGTTATTACCTTTTCAAACTATATGACCATATGAAGGAGGAACATGAAAACAGGACTGAAATGATCCGAACTGACTCTTTGTTCTGAAAACTCCACAATAAATCACGACTGTCTTCACTATCACACTTTTCTCCTTCACAGTACTCCCCTCTCTTCAACCCTCTCAAACTACACTCAGTTTCACTCTATCCTGTCTGTCACATCGTGCCAGGTGGAACAGCATCGTGGAGCTGGTCGAGCAGAAGAAAGATCAGCTGGACTCGATGTTACGCCTGCAGAACTACCTGCTGGAGTGTGCCGAGATCAAGTCCCAGATCCAGGACAAGAGAAAAGCCATCGACGCCACTCAGTACATGGGAAGTGACCTGGGAGGAGTCCTGGCTCTGCAGAGACGCCTCTCCACCATGGAGGGAGCCCTGTCTGTCCTGGAGCCCAAACTACTCCATCTACAGGTATGGAATTATGGGAAAATACATTTACTGTAGAAATGTTAAACTAAGATTAGAAACAGAAACCTACAGGAGCCCATCAGAAATGGTGACAGATAGCCTAGTGGGCTTTTATTCCTATAAATAAATGAACTATTTAAAAAATATCAGCGAGTGTGATGAACCACAAAAGATACAAATATGATGATTTCATACGTAGGTAGTATTGTGCAACATAAAAGGCTACATTCATCATAACGCTGTCTCTGTTTGGTGATGTAGGAAGAGGCAGAGCATCTGGCCACAGCCCACCCGGGTCGGGCCATGGAGGTTCTAGTGCCGTTTGATGGCATCAGTTTGGAGTGGGAGGAGCTGAAACGCACCCTGCAGGGCTGTGAGGACTCGCTGATGGTGGCCAGCAGGCTGCAGAGCTTCATACAGGTACACAGGGATAGTCCGTATATAAGGAAAAAATACTATTACTGATGATGAAACACACAAGTTCAAGTTCAACTGTAAACCTCAACCAAACAAACCACATGATCTGCCTTTATTTTCAAGTAGATTTGTCAATCTGCACAAACTTTTGTAGTGTAGAATGAATTAACTATACATCATGTACCTCTCCCTCTTCTGTAAGGATTTGGACTCGTTCCTCACCTGGTTGGTCCAGACTCAGACAGCTGCTGCCTCAGACCAGCTGCCCAATGACCTGGAGGAGGCGGAGAAACTCATCAACAAACACGCTGCTCTAAAGGAGGAGATCGGACGGTGGGTTACTGAAGGCTCTTCTGTTAATCCAATCTTTAACACATCAGGTGTTCAGAAAATATTTGAATGGGTTACTGTTGTTTTCCACGCAGGTACGAAGAGGACTACGAACGCCTGCAGGCCATGAACGAGCTGCTGGAGTCCGAGGAGGCTCCTCTCCCTCAGGCTGCCCTACAGCAGTGGCTGCAGAAGCTCGACGTCGGCTGGAACAAACTGCTGGAAATGTGGGAGAGCAGGAGAGAGGTTCTGGTCCAGGCTCACATTTTCCATCTGTTCCTGCGAGATGTCAAACAGGCTGAGTCCTTCCTCAACAACCAGGTGAGACAAACAAAGACTAAGCAGGTGATCACAGTTCAGGTTGCAAGTTTTTACAGCATGAAATACAGCCTTACTTTACTATTTGTAGTGATTATGTACCTGTCTTTCTGTGTAATGATGCATTGCCATCGTCTACTCGATGCACACATTAGCAGAGCCTCTTTTATTTGCTGAATTTAAATTACTAAACGTTTTTTTTTTCTGTTAGATCAAGACTGACAGCCAGATAACGACAGCTGCTGCATGCAACATGTATGATGTGCTTTTATGTTGGTGATGCTTCTCAGAGCTTGTCTGGCTGGCACAGAGGCAGAGACAAATCCTCCTCTGCTTTGCTCATTTTTCCCTTTTTCTTCTGATGGCTGCAGACCAGAGGGAGCACACAAAATCAGTAGAGAAAAGGAATATGCAGCTCAAACAGAGCTGTCAATAAGACGTCACTGTTTTCTTTCTTTCTTACTTTTTAGGCCAGAAACTAAAAATATACATGCATGTGTAATAATGAAGCAAAGTCAGAGACAGGAAAAGAAACAAACTAACTCCTCAAAGCCCTTGAAATATGTTAGGGTGCAACGTGAGGTCAACATCTGAGAAACGTTTTGGGTGACATCCTGGTGTTTTCATGAACGCAGGCCAAATGTTGCTTTCTGACTGCTGCAGAGTGTCAACTGGACTGCTGGGTGTGGTCGGCTTAGCCCTGCCAGCTCTGAGATACAGAGAGAGCGAGACAGAGAGAAAAGAAGAGAGAGAGAGTGGGAGCGTGTGTGTGCATGTGTGTGTGTGTGTGTGTGTGTGTCAGCAGGTGTCTCTTGCAGAGTGTCCCTGTGTTATGTGATATTAGAGCAGGAGTTGTCGAGGCAGCAGCCTCCAGTAACTCTAGATCTACATTGTGGAGGAGGAATTGTTGGCAGCCTCCTCCTGATGCTGAAGTCTGTGTGTGTGTGTGTGTGTGTGTGTGTTAACAATATACAGCACAATGGTATTTATAGGCTTGTGTAAATGATGCTTGCTTCTTATTGGCTAAATCCTGTCCGTGATTCTTAAGTTACTGTGCTGCAAGTATTTGGTTTGCAAAGATCATACCTCTGACCTTAACTGGATTTATGCAACAGTGTCATGAATGAAGTGTGTGTGTGTACTGTAGTACATATAGGGCACATGTTACTACAAAATATGATGCTCCAGTTATTTTGACAGACATTTAACAGCATAAATAATTAGTATTATAATTTAAGTGATGTTTTTCAAGTTAAGAATATAATGTAAGTATTCTTCTTCCATATTACCATATAAATATGATTTCAGCACATTCCCAGCTCTACAGGTCAGCCTGTGTTAGACCTCTGTCTTGCAGGCTACATTGCTGTATTTAATCTCAGCATCACAAGTGCAGTGGTTTGTTTTTCTAATCTGAAATGTCACAGGCAGAGCTGCCTTTGACTCCTGTGTGTGTAAGTGTGTGTGTGTGCCTTTTAGTTTGGTAATAGATCTTTACCAGGGACCAGCTCTCCTTATTAGCCTAGGGGGCTGATTTAGAGAGCAGCATTTCTTCTTCAATAAGTATCAAAGACATTTCAGGCCAAGGAGAATTGCCTCTCCTTGTTGTTTCTCCCTTAATTTAATTTATTTCCTCCGTGTTCAGACACCACATACATGTGTAATGATGTGGTTGGTGGGAGTGGTTTTGTTTTAACACGGCATCATTTCCTGATCTGAAATTGTTGATAGAGAAAAATTAAACAACTTGTTGCTGAGGAATAAATGCTGTTACCTTCTCATAACAGAACAAATGTAAGACAGTCATTTAATAGACTCATTTATTAATCATTTAGTCAATCATTTCCTGAAGGTAAGGTAATGTCTTTAAATTATTTGTTTTGTGCAGATCACATAAGACAAAGAAAAAGCTCAGAAATCACGTTAATGTATCCCATGTTCATTCTCCAGGAGTCGGCCCTCGCTCACGTGGAGCTGCCCACCACGGTGGAAACAGTCGAAGCCGCCATAAAGAAACACAAAGACTTCACTACCACCATGGAGCTGAACCTGCACAGGATCAAAGCTGTGATCGAGGCTGGAGAGAGTCTGATCAGCCAGAGTAACATCTACTCTGAACGCATCAGGGAACGCATTGACACCCTCGCCAACAGGTACAAACATACAATCATAACAAACAAAAAGTAAATGAAGGCAAAGACTAACAAGAGGCCAAAGGTCTGAAGCAGAAGACAGTATCTGTTTTTTGTATTATTGTCAGTTTTATTTCACCAAGAAGGATTAAAGGCTCTGAAAAAGCTGAGCGTGAGCATATGGCATGTAGAAATAATGACAGAAATAAAAAGAATATAGAAGTAAGAATGTCGAAAGCAAAAAGAATCTGGCATTAATGTAAAAAAAGAAAACAGAGAGATTTACTCTTTATGTAGTTGTTATCTTGTAAACATCAGTAGTCTTATTTCCCTTTTTAAAATATTGGATATCTCCCTTAAAGATTGAGTTTTCTCTCTCTGCAGAGTACCAACTGCAGCACCACACACTGTCCTGGCTGTACGTTGAGCTGATTTTTAATCACAAAGACTTCAGCAGCTGCCCGGACACAATACAACAACAATAAAAAGAATAAAAGCAGCTGAAGAATTTGAAGCAGAGAAATCGCCAAGTGTGAATGAAACAAAACACAGAACACAGAGCTCAGTCTGTGTAGTCCAAAACTGACGTCTGACCATGAAATCTGTGTGATAGCTGGGCTTGTGGTGTGTGTGTGTATGCTGGGAGGGGGTTGGGGTTTTATGTGTGTGTATGTTCCCAACAATAGCAACGTGAAGAACCATATGGTTTTTAGATTTAATTTACATGAATTAACTCATTGGACATTTATTTTTCTCCCACTGGGACAAATGAAAGTGAACAGTGCAACATCATTATTTCAATGTATCACATTCTCGCATTGTAATCAATCATTTCACACTTATGACATTCATTTTGTTACTTTCTGATACAGGTACTGATGATATTGAATGAAATGAATGAACCTCTGCGTCAGTAAGCTTCTAAAGCTTGTATGTTTTTTTGAAATCTCAGCACCTGATAAAGAAAGTGCAAAGATAAACAAGGACAGATGAACACACACCTATATGTGTTTGTAATGTATGTCATTTCATTTTTAGTTAACTTGAAACTAAATTGCACGTCTCTCGCTCTTTCAGGGGAAACCAGAACCGAGAGCTCGCCCAGCAGTGGCTGGAAAAATTGAATGACCAGTGGGAACTTCAGAGGTTTCTTCAGGACTGTCATGAGGTAAGAGGCGCACACACTGGTTGTACTGGTTGTACTGGAAGGTCTCAGTCAGAGTGAATGAAATTAGTTCAGCAGTAGTAATCTCTTTGTCTCTTTCGGTGCCATCTTCACATTTTGGTGGCCTCTAGTGGCAGTGCAGGAAAACTGTTTTCATCTTTTAGAGCTTCATTTCACAGAAATCATCATTTGACCTCATTTCCACTCGTTTGACCTCTTTAGATTACGATGAGAGAAAAATGTTTTTGGCTGAAGGTTTAGCCGTTGTGCAGTTTAGACTTCTGTTATCAGTGACAGCTGCTGTTTAAAGGTCTGAAATTTATATTTAAAAAGTTTGAATCACTTTTATCAGAGCGTGTTTAAGATTTCCTGGCGATGACCTTAAAAACATTACATGAATGTAGGAAAGCACTGACACTTGGTGTTAGGGCTGTAGTGATACACTAATCTCACGATATGATACACGATATTCAGCCAACGATACGATTTGATTCGATACAATTCGATACTCTGACTGGACAGAGAGACTACAGCTTGCAAATGCTGGACAAAATGAATCTGATTTTTGTCATATCACACCTCAAACAGAACTAGTGAAGAGTTTTTGGATGAAAATATTATTTTTCAATCCCTTTGCCTGACATACATACGCAGTTTTTCAACCAAGTATGTGAAGAACAATAAAATAATGCCCTTTTAATACAAAAGGTCCCATGCGTTTTTGCCTCATTTTCCTCAGACATGCCACTTAGCAAAGCAAAGACGCTCCAGAAAGTTGAGGGGAACCTGTCATTCAATAGAAATAGTATTTATGAAGTTATTCTGAGAGTCCTTTGATTGGCTAGAATACATCATAGATACCCTCCACTGATTGGTGGAAAAGAAACTAGTCTGCCTAATGTTTGTCCATTCTGACTGCACTTTCAGTCTGCGAACAGGAAGTGTCTCCGACACAGAAACAAACCGCACATCTCCGTCTTTAGCGGAATCTCAGGAAAACAGTGCAAAAACACATTTCTCCATCATAAACTTTTTCTGAGATATTCACAGATATGTAAAACTTTAGACTTTTGGGCAGATCCGCCAATCCTAAACCTGAAGTGGTGGCGGGCAGCGAGCAGAGTGCCAGGCGTAACATGGGTGATTTGAATGGGACTTAATGTATCGATACTCACGGCTGAAAAATCGATACTTTCTTGGGAAACAAAATATCTATATATATCACAGGATCGATTAAAATTGCACAGCCTTACTTGGTGTCATGATGACGTGTTGCATGAAGTCACTTTTCTAAATGTTTACAGTCCTTAGAAATTTGATGATGGTCTACATCAGTACATACATAATATTTGTAATTATCCCAGTACTATACATACTGTTTTACTCACATGATTGCGTGATCTCTGAGAACTTTCTTGTTGGAAGCTATCACTGACATGGTCCACACTTCATGTATCTCCGCTGTGTTGCACTGGGCTCACCTCTGCTCTGCAGTTTTTGCTCTCTCACCCTGCGGAGTCACGGCCTTCGTTGTGGGCCAAAACCTTGTTTAGTTTCAGCAACTTTCTCTTTTTCTCTGCTGAATAATTCAGCAGCACTGCTCCTCATCACTAATTCAAAGAAGAAGAGTGTATTGCACTGTGTACATGAGTGTCTATGTGTGTGTGTGTGCGTGTGTCAGTCATTTCTATCTATCTGTCTGCTCATATGTTGTATGCGTGTCTGTAGAAATACAGTATGCATGAGGAGTGTGTGTGTGTGTGTGTGGGCGAGTGACACTGCGTCAGTCTGTAGGAACCTGAGCTTTCAGCTGCCAGGGTGTGTTCCTCTGTTCGGTCCAGGCTGCATCCACTGACCATGTTCATCACATCTACAGTTTATATTCTTTCATCTTCTCTTCATGGGTAGACTTATGACACAGTTTGTTCAGAGAAATCTGCACGCTAAACATACTCAGTCCTATATCAAGACAAAATAATATAGATAGACAAAACTGTGTTCCAGCAGTGATAAGCATCATCGTTTATGTTGGAGTAGTAGTGTATTACAGGAGTTGTAAGACACTTCAAAGATGGAGCTGCTCTTTTAGAAATACTTTCATTATTCTACAAAAATCAAGTATAAAGTATCAATGCTGTTAGAATAGATTCAGATTACAGCAGCAGTACACTGAGATTTGTAAACAGTCACATGGGCTCTCAGTTAACTTGGTGATTGGACACATTTTTGTAATATTTTCAGGCAACATTGTGCTGGAATTTGTGACTAAGCTTGTTGTGAATGTATATAATCTCAGTAGTCCCTCTTCAATCGATCAATACAACTCCATCTTCAGGACTAAGAGGTACTGAAGAGGTGAACTCACTTAGAGATCGTACTGAAGCTGTTTACCTCGATTCACCTGCTGGTCTCTTTCAGGGAAACAGCATGTGTAACTGCTAAACACAGCGGTGCACTATGTCTGTTTGTGCTTTTCTTCTGTCAGGTCAGATATTCAGCATTAACATAATTTCATGATTCATGCTTAAAGATGCGTGATGAACTGGTCTGTTAACTGTTCTATGAAAACACTAAATTATGAAGTTGTGTTTAGGGCATGCAGGAATATCTTAAAAGCCTGAAGCATTAACATATTTCTGGAAGTAATTATTATTTTTGATATTGATAAATTAATTATTTTTTATTTACAAATCAAAAGTTTATTTGATTAAAAAGTCATAAATGTCAGGAAGTTTCCCAGATATAATATTTTAAAAAGATTTGTCCCACCAACAGTCCAAAACCCAAATAGATCAATCAACAATGATACAATTCATTTCATTAATTATCAAAATACTTGATAGAGACGTGCAGTTTAAATACATGAAGATGATGAAGTCTGATGACGTTATGATGAGGCCATGAATCCTCCTCTGCTCCTCTTTTATCTGTTTCATTCTCCTCCCTCCCTCCCCCTCCCTCCCTCCTCTCCCTCTTCTTTCCCCGTCCCTTTCTTCCCTTCCTACGTCAGACAAACTTCCTCGTGTCCACCTCCTCCTCCCTTCCCCTCCCTCATTCATCCTCTGCCCCCCAACACATACTCCCCCTCTCCTCCTCCTTTTCCCTCATTCAATTCATTTACAGTCTCAAGGGGGGCATCAGGCTACGACCCTCCATGACCTCTGCAGTCATGAGACCTGTAGTGTGTGTGTGTGTGAGAGAGAGTCTGTGTGTTCGTGCACATGTGTTTGGACTGTGTGTGTGTGTGTGTGTACACACAGTCTTGTTTGCCTCTACATGTACAGTATGTGTGTGAATCTGTGAGGCATGTTTACTCATGTTAGCCGGCATGTCCTTGCCCGTCTATACTGCTTCAGGAAGAGGCGACAAACAGAGGAGGAGTTGGACAGAAATCCGACCTCTGTCCTTTAAAGGAACGAGGAGCAGTAAATCTATCAAAGTACAAATACATCATTCAGGATAAATCACTGCACTGTCCAATCCCCGACTACCTGTCTCTCTTTCCACTATCGCTCCACCTTTTTTTCTCTTTCTCTCTGTCCAAACCTTTACTGTTCCTCTCTCCCTCCCTCCCTCTCTTCTCTCTCTGCTTTACCACTGCAGCAGTGCGAGGCAGGCTGGAGACAGAGAGTACAGCTGCCTGGGACTGCTGCAGAGAGGAGGAGAGAGGGATGGCAGAGGGGGTTGGTGTGCGTGGTGAGGGAGGGGAAGGATGAAACAAAAGCAGCTGTAGAGGACTCGTGAGCTCGACTGTTAGCAGAAACCGACGTGCTTCATACAAAAAAAAAAATCTTTCTTCTGTTTTTTTAGTCATTCTTTCCCTTCACACTCATTCTAAGCCCACCGCCCTCCCACTCCCCCTCCACCTCCTCCAGCTAAGCATCATTAGCCGTGACCGGTGAGCCTGGAGGCGCTGCCTGAATCCCCTTCCCCCCAAAATCCCCAATCCCAGTCGTTTGCTCCTCCCTCTCCTCTCCTCCTCCACTCCATCTCTTCTCCAACCAGGCAGGCTGCCCACCCGCTTGCTCACTTGCTCGCCCACTCGCTGAAGGTGTGAGGCAGGGGAGGGGCACCCATGCACCGGCTCTGCTGCCTGCCATTTTATTGTTTTGGGGTGGATTTTTTTTCCTTCTCCTTCTCTCAGTTATCCTCATTCTTGCCCTCACGTTCGTCACTGATCCACTCCCGCCCCTCCCCTATCTCCTGGTCGAGCGTACAGCGACATAGTGGAGGGAGAGAGAGAGAGAGAGAGAGAGGGGAGCGCAGCCTCAGTTTGAAGTCTCCAGTCTGTCTCCTCAGCCTCCAGTATTGTTGTTATTTATCCTCCTGCTCTGCATTTTCCTCCCAGCACACCTTTTGTGTCGCTGCCTCATGTTCGGCGCCTCTCTTCCAGTCTAGCTCATTCTCTCTCTCCATCTGGCTCTGCGGTGAAAGCGTCTTTGCATGTGTGTGACGGCAGACCAGCGAGGATGCGGATACCAGCGGCTGCCTACGGCTGCCACAATCCCGTGGGCTGCTCCAATTAAACGCCGCCGGTAAACGGGTTATTCGCTTTACAGTTGGGTTTGGAGAAAGCGACAGAAGTGCAGGTGGAAATGTTGCATGCTGGTGTGAGGATGTTGATGACAGAGAGACGAGGGTGCTGATGCTGACCTGAATATGTTGGTGATGCTGTGAGTGCAGGCGTGAGGTGTTACTGTGTATTCGCCTTGTACAGACACAGCCTGTGCAAAATGTGCACATTGTACTATTTGATGGAGAGTACAGGTGTGTGTGTGTGTGTAGGAGGTTTTTATACTGTGGGTGTGTGTTGATGCTGTGGACACTGATCTCGATCTTGTGTGTACATGTGAATTCTTGCGGCCATGCTTGTTGGTACACGTGTGTCTGCCTATATGTGCCTGCTGTGCGTCATTAAATATTCATGTCCGTGTGTTTGACCTTGTATTTCCCACTCTTTGTGTTGATGGTGTGTTTATCTACAGTACACCACATCCTGGTTTTATGTATAACAGAAGCTAATGAAAATGTTCTGATTATGATAATGCACTATAACTGTGTGTGTGTGTGTGTGTGTGTGTGTCTCTCTCTTATGCAATCAAACATATGTTTGAACTGGTCACAATTTCAGCATGTATCTTTAAGTGTGCGTGTGTGTGTATCCAAATCTTTTTAAAATAAGGAATCAGTTACACACCCAGCAGTTATTTACAGTATCCAGTATTGACACCTCTCTCTCTCTCTCTCTCTCTCTGCCTCTCTCGCCCAGCTGGGGGACTGGGTGTGTGAGAAGATGCTGATGGCGAGGGACAGCAGCCGAGACGAGACCCAGAAGCTTCATAAGAAATGGCTGAAGCACCAGGCGTTCATGGCCGAGTTGGCCCAGAATAAGGAATGGCTGGACAAAATTGAAAAGGTGAGTGCTGCCGGTCCTCCAAAAGTTAGTTTGGGTACTTTTCTTTTCTCTTGCTTGAAGGTTTACAGGGTCGTTCATTTTATGACCTTTGGATCCTGAAACAGGATAAAAAAAATGTGGAATATGAAAAAATATGTTTGTGTGTTTTATTGTGTAGTATTTGTGTTTCTTGTGGCAATAAGCTGCAGAGGATGTCAGGATAGAGACAGCGTGAATGAATGAATGAGATTAAATATTGGTTTAGAAGTTGTAGGGACTTGAACTCACAACAGCTAAACACATCTAAATATCATAATTTGTGTAATGACAGTTCATCCGGTTAGACAATAAAGATAAACACTTCATGTGAAAGGATTAAAGTATTAATTAAAGTAATATCAGCATCATTTGCAGTAAATCTGTGTTTGACAGATGTGTTTAATGATTTGGCATCTATGAAGGTTTGTTTGTTACTTTGAGCTGTCACATATCAAAGTGTTGAATACGAGGCCCCTCTGTGACACTGTTATTGCAGTGTTATTGCTATTATTGCCAACGTTGCAGACCTTTTTTTTTTTTTACTGAGTCTACAGTTTAAAAACACTTAATATCAAGCAAATAATAGAAAATGGAACAGAGGCACTTGTTTTTATGTGGAATCAAGTCTTTCATACAGTAGTCCGTGAATTGAACACTGAAGCACTAAACTCGCTTAATGAAAGCGTAACAAAGCCACTGGCAAGGGCACAAAGTATTACAAAGGCTTTTTAAATAGAGAGGGGAGCGCTGTAACCTTCAGCACTGCTCTGTGTCCCGATAGGATCTGTTTCATATTAAAGAGATTTATACAGCACATCAGCCTCTTGTCTAAAGCTGCAGTCGACACAGACATAATTGGGTTAGCCAGTGTTTCCCCAGCTACATGTACAGGTTTCACTGGGCTGTTGTGTTCACACGTCTGAACAGCTGCAGTGAACCTGTGTGTGTGTGTGTAATATCAGCACTGGTCAGTAACAATAGTTCAGTGTCACATTCCCTCAGGCCGTCTGTTACTCTTCACTGATTTCTGATCCTGTTACAGGCAAAGTCACACATAGTGTTGTTTGAGTGTCTGTCTTTGGCCCGTGAGAGGCAGTGAAGGCGATAATTGAATGACATTTGCTCATGTTATAATACTGCAGATGGCCTGAGATGTTATGTTGCCCTCTGTTGTCAGTAGATTTCTGCATCTCTCCAGTTTAACTGCTTGGCCTACAGTCAGTGGTCTTTTCCACCACACTCATGAAATGTTATGATCTCCAGAAAACACTTTCTGCTAAATGAATGATTAAGGATTGTGCATGTACATTAAAAGAAACTTAATTTTAAGCACAAGGTAGAGGGAAAAATATAAAGAATGATATAACTCTGACATGTGCAGTCTTTCCTGACAGAGTTTACTTGTGTAATGCTCTCTAGATCTCCTGAGGTTTCACTTGTGTTGAAATTCTGCAAAAGTAAAGCCTGAAAGTGAAAATTGAGGTTAAAAGCGGCTAAGTGATGCTAAAGCTAAATTTGTTTCTAAAGCAACACAAGCAAGAACTTACTTGTTAAACCACCTGAAAGAACAACACAAACTGCAGTACGATGAACGCCTGAAGTCAGTGAATAATGCTGATAAATAAACATGATCTAAATAATTAGGGTTATCATTTTGGCCCTAACTGTGCAGCCTGTCTTCAGAGTGTAACACAGAGTTTTGACAGGACACATGGACACTGATGAACACATATGAACTGTCGTATAAAATGTGACTGTGAAAACAAGCAGGCTGCAGTTTTATCTGTGCAGAGTGTATGATGTAAACAAATGTTGGCAGTACATCTGTTCTGAGGAAAGCAAATATTTCTCATGCAGAAGCTCTACATTGACACTGCATTTTATCGTTATGTAGCTTAGCACTGAAAGCTTAAAGATTGCTGAGCTGCGTGTATCAGTCATAAAAACTCTCCTCATACTGCTAAGATGGTGCATACAGTTGACTGTGGCATAATGGCTCGATCCTCTGCAGTCTCATCCTGGGCAGGGCTGACACCAGACTCCCCTGATGGGAGCAGAGCGATGGAGCCAAGGCACAACACTGGGTTACGTGTTATTTGTGCACGTACTATAAGACAAGCTCTGACACGGTGGAGACTAGAGCTGAAATTACTGGCCAGTTACTCAATTATTATTCTTATTTATCAATTTATCAAACAAAAAATCCAACCAGTGTGATTGTTGCAGCCTAAATGTGAGGATGTGCTTCTTTTCCTCGTCTTACAGTAAAGTATACTGAATTCACTCTTCCTGATCAATCAGTCACATAAAGATGCATCAATAATGAAAATACAGCTGCAGTTGAGACACAAGTACAGCTACTTTGTAGAACCTAATTACAAAAGATAGTAGTAGTCCATCATTCAGCTTAAATCTAATATATCAGTCATTTCAGGTTGCACTGGGCAGTGCATAAAAGTAGTTAGAGCAATTAGAAACATTCATCCTGAGTTCCACCGTAAGATGATGTGGTGGGAATAATAATTATCATTGAGATATATCTAGAAGAGGACAGTCATTGATTGCATGACCACAAAGGTTGCAACAAAACAAACCTTTGTTTTCCGGTCAGAACAGAAAAGTTTCCTATAAACTGGTGAAGTTGATGAATTACATGTTGTCTCTGTACTTGTCCAATCAGCTTGCTGATCACTTTAATATTGTGGTTGTTGGCTGTACAGGTAAGCAGCTTCACCCACTGCTGGCCTACAAGCTGCTCGTTATGTCTAATAACTGAGAACCCAGTCATCTCTCTCCCTGCTTCTTCTTCTATAGTGGGCACTGTGAGGTTGGTGTGTGAGAATGCGTGTAGTGCATGTTATCAGGTGTGTCTATGATGTGTGGAAACTGGCTGACTGATGTGTAATGATATACAGTGATGTAATGTAGAGCGAGCAGCACAGCGAGGCCCGAGAGTGCCGAGCTGTTTCCATTATAGATTCATGGTGAGTTACTGAAAAAGGAGGACAGAGAGAGAGAACGACAGAGACAAGGGAGAGCAGAGAAAAGCTGCACATATGTTGTTTTATGAAAGAGTTAAATGCATGGTGAATGAGCAGAAATGGTGAGTTCCTAATTTAAGTTTAAGTAAAAACTATTTATACTTGTTACTTGTAGTCATGAAATCTGTTACAAATGCATTGTTTGCATGAATAATGCAAATAAAAGTGGCTTTGGTTGTCCTGATATGTTGCCTGTGAAAGATAATCTGCTGTTGCTCTGATGTATAAAGAGTCCATTCTGGTTTTTACAACCACAAGCTGAAATATCAGAATATTTCAAAGTGCATTTCTTTGTTTGCATCTTCAGATGGAAGTATGTAATTTGGCTGACAGTAAAAAAAAAAAAAACAGTAACAACCTACTCAACACTTGTCACATGTTACACTACTCAAACAACACTGAAATCTTAAAATACTTTTTTATAATAACAAGCTCCATTTATATTGCACAAAACCAAAGGTGTTAAACGTGTAGAGACTTTGGGAAGCCTGCTCACTCTCCAGGATGAGTCTCCTTTCTATTCTAACAATCTGAATTTAAGATATGCTCATGATCAGGATGAAAATGTAAATTTAATGTAGTTGGGCTGAATTAACAGCAGAGAGATGAATATGATCACAGTAACCTGTTTTCCACACTTAAGCAACTACATGTATCTGAATGTTTCAACAAAAATACACTTTGTAGCTGCTAAGATAAATGTTGAGACAGCGTGTTTTATTTCAAGAAAAGAGCGTCACACTGCAGATAGAGGAACTGGCTTAATAAGACATTTGTGGCAAGCAAAGTTTGTTTTTGTGTACTGTGTGCGCGTGTGCTCTCAAACTTGAAACTTTGGACAGTTTGTCTCATTATCACTTCTTCAATACTTAGGAATAAAATGAGGTTTAGGCTGGAGTTAGGGAGGGATAAATCCTCCTGGGTAAAGAAGTATCAACCTGTATTGGTGCATATCCGGCTCTAGTGGTCCCAGCTTGTGCTCCTCAGCAGCAGACTGAAGTCACACCAGGCTGTCTAGCTGTTGGCACACAGAGTTTAGCTTCTGAAGTCGTACGTGGCAGCCATGTTCACCCTACAAGCCTGCTCCATGGCCGTTGCTTAGCAACTTCCAATTTTTTTTTTGCAAGATAACATTCACAGGATTTGGCATCTTATTATGGAAATACCAGTAAGGACACATTGCTAGAAACATTGTTCTGTCCCTTTGCACTGTATCTGATGTCCTGATATGAACTCCTGCTTGTGTATGAAGTGTTATAAACAAAAACACAATAAACTGATGAGCAGAAGGTCAAACAGGCAGAGAAGTGTTGGTTGTCGTACTTCCTGTCCAAACACTCTACATCTTGTGTCCTCGTTGTGTCTCTCTTGCGTCCTCTGAGAGCCTTCGGTCTATTTATGTAATCGGATAAGAACCCCACTCTGACGTGAAGGACTCTGTGAAGCACATTGCCTGTTTTTAGGGTAGCGACAGCCATCTGTGACGGTATGTGTGCCTGTATTTCACTGTGTACAGTATGTGCAAACCTGAACTTTTTTAGTCTTTGGTAGCTACAGTTCATATTTGCTCATGGCTGCATAGTTTCAACTTGTTCTCTCATCAAGGTCTCCTAAAAGTGTCCATCTCCCCCTCTCTCCTCAGTAGTGAAGAATGGAGAAGCTGTGTAACTTTACTCTTTAATCTCTAATCTTTAATCAGAGAGAACAGATCATCAGGTTATTCTGATTTATTCTGAGTACTACCTCGCACAAACTGTTTGTTCTTGTGCGTTTAGTCTGAAACCACTGTTATATACCTGGTATCCTGTAGAAACGGTTTGACTAGTCCAATTTTCAGTTTCATTGCCATTCAGGTGACGTTGCCTGTATAAAGAGCTGTTCACTGTGTACCCTGTGTGTCAGTGTAAGTCTGGTAAGAGTCTGAGAGGATGTAACTAAGAAACAATGATCTGTCTGTCAGTCAGTGTTGATGTGGTGATTTTTTTGGATGATTATGATGCATCTTGTGTGCTGTGTCTGTTTCTGTCGTGACATCAAGCGGCCGGCAGCGGCTTGTGCGTCTTCTTCCGGTGCTTGTGGTGGTTGCCAAGCAACAGCTGTCCAATCCCATCTCGTTTCTCCTTGTCTTCCCTCCTCTCATCATACAGCTCATGCATGAAGGTCATTCCTCTTTACCTCCCCTTCTCTCTCTCTCTCTCTCTCTCTCTCTCAGTCTCTCTCTCAATTCGCTCACCTTTAACCAGGGAACAGGAAACATGCAGAGATTTAACAGGAGGTGATGTAAGACACAGACTAAGCAAGCATAGAAATCTGCTTCAGATTCAGCCCACAACAGTAGGTGTTAATGAAGTAAAGAGGGCAAATTCTAATAAGCTGAGGTTTGCAGTGTTCTCAATGTGCAATGCATTGTTTAATCAATAACTCTGCTGTTGTGTCACTGCAGGATGACTGGGCTTCCTGCCTTATCAGGCCAGATGAGCAAATCTCAATATGTGTGGTTCACATCTTTAACGTGCAGCTGTGACAAAGTTTATGAATGAATGCCCTGAGTGAAAACATTTATATGAAACTCAAGGAATAAAGATTAATGCCCACGAATGCAAGAATACATTTTGTCGAGCAGGCTTGTGTTTTTAATCACAAAGATAGGAACCAATGTAATGGTCGTCTGCACACCTCAACACAAAGTCACTCTGTCATGTTTTTAATGTAACTCTGATTGAGACCAAGAGGAAGCTGGTGGCTGTTTGATTTGCTTCAGTTGCAGCAGATTGTGTTTGTTTGTGTATGTGAGTGTGTGTGGGGGAGTGTGTGAGTGTGCAGTGAAAACGGCTTCTTCCCTGTGCTGAAATCCACGGGGCTCCTCCTGTCCCCTTCTCTCCCATTATGCTCGATAATAAATTGGCTTCATTAACTCATTAACTCTGCCTCTGCTGCCCTGGTCCAACTCACACTCTCGCTCTCTCTCTGTTATATCACACACCTGTAAAGATATGATGTGGTGAATAGAGTGTGTCAGACTCAGCTCTAGGAAGAAAAGTCAGAGGATCACCAGCATCATTAGTATTCATCCTGTTTGGACCGTGAATGTCGGCAAGTTTTATGTCAGAGTTGTTGAAATATTTCCCTCTTGACCATCGCACACTGATCACATATAACCTGTTTTGCAAAATAATAAAAATTATTATCTCCTTTCCCTTTTCGATATGCTACATATGCAACTGCCTGACTCACAAAGCCCTGCGTGCATTAAGCTTTGACCTGTAGTTTTGTGCTGGCTCTGCAGTATGTGAGAAAGTGTGTGCTTAAATGAAGGAGTGTGTGTGTGTGTGTGTAGGCGGGTGTGTAGGAGGGTGTGGAGGTATGTGAACATCAATGGAGCAGTGACGGTACGGACACTGAGAACAAATGGTAAACTGAGACACAGATCTGCTGCTGTTATATTTTTATTCTCTTTCAATCAATTCCAGTTTTATTTAGATACTTTGGCAGCACCGTTCTTGAAGCATTCATGCCAGTACAGCATAAAGACTGAGGAAGACGGAGAAGTCTGACTTTAAGAACAGATTTTTGGGGCTGTAGTAGACCACTTTAAAGCTGTCTGTTTGCTATATGATTTCAATGAATACACTCATAGTAGCTAAATGCTCACATACGGTGAGGGACCAGATGTTGCTGCAGTAGTCGAGTCAGTAGAGATATAGTAGTGAATTGTTAGTCCACCCACAGAGAGCTGAAGGCTCTGCCACTCTTTGTTCCACTATATATTTACCATGTTGTGTTTCATTATATTAAGCTGTTGAGTTCATATCCACAGTTAAATGTGATTCTGCTACTTCACTTACTGCTAAAATCTGACACATTTTTAGCATTCAACAACTACAGGTGTAGTGTAGGAGTGTTTCCTTAACAAGCAAACCAACAAGAATATGGCATCTAAGCCCATCATCTGACCTCAATATGTCTCACGATGAGGCTACACGAGCTTCCTCTAGTGCAGGCACACTGCAGCCCTGCTGTTCAGACTCTTATCCTTCAAAGAGAGCTCCACTCTGACCGACCTTCGTGAACATCTGAAGAGTTTTAAAAAAAATCTGAAGTCTCTACAACAGTGAACATTTCTGATTAAATTCTGATTATTGTGTTTAAACTTTGTGGGTATGAGTTAACCAGCACACAGTGCCTTTACCTCTTATATCAGATAGGAAAGTGCTGTGAAATGAGTTTTCCAGAGTGCACTCTGAGCTTTCTGATGCTCTCGGTACAAAAGGACAAAAGGAGGCTGAGGAAGACAAAAATAAAAAGAAATGTTCAGTCCCTCTCTTCCTCCAGTCAAATGAAGCTTTCACAGCAGCACAGAGGAGGAGAGGAGGGTAGATGGATGGCCTCTAGCTGGGCATCCTCTGAAAAATATCTCCAGCTGTGTGTGTGTGTGTGCACATACGTAGGTGTGTGTGTGTGTCCACTAAGTGCATATCCAACCTCTAGAATATAGTTTGAATCTGAAAAATGTCACCAGAGAGCTGTTACCTGGAACGTGTCGAGCAGTTGATGCTGCTTGGTCGTACGAGCAGATTTTCCACAAATGGAGTAAATATTGACACAATAGCCACAGCGGCGTGAGTGTGACAGACACACTGACCAGCAGAGTGTCAGCAGTGACGCTGAGGAGCAGATGTCTGCCATAATATACAGACCAGACAGCAGAGTGAGGACGACCCATCTGTTACTGTTATAGCGTCAGGAGTCCTCACTCCCTTCACTACTCTGTTCTAACCTGCTGCTTCTGCTTGATCTTCTTACTCATATATTCTCTTTAATCACAGCTCCTGCTTTTTATCATAATTACTTGAAAGAGGTTGGTGTTTTATTTTGATTGGACAGCTGATAGTGTAGAAAACGAGGAAACAAGAGAGGAATGACTTGCAAGAAAGATTTAAGACTGGATCAGAACTGTGAACGTTGATATGTGGTACACGCTTAACCATTCAGCTTTGAGATGTGCAGGAATGCTTCCTGATTTGACTTCTTTTTTTTTTTTTAGATTATTTTTTTGGCCATTTCGAGCTTTATTTTGATAGAGACAGTTGAAGAGTGACAGGAATGTGGGGAGAGAGAGACGGGGAATGACATGCAGGAAAGAGCCACAGGTCGGATTCGAACCCTGGGCTTCTACAGCAAGGCAAGGACTGAGCCTTCACACATGGGGCGGCTTCTCTACCAACTGAGCTAAACACCGCCCCAATAAGATTCCTGATTTGACTTTTAACGGGTACCCCAGTGATTTTGTATTACACTT
This sequence comes from Miichthys miiuy, assembly GCA_036365135.1. Lineage (NCBI taxonomy): Eukaryota > Metazoa > Chordata > Actinopteri > Sciaenidae > Miichthys > Miichthys miiuy. The sequence continues at coordinate 3,151,246 of CM071607.1, read as the reverse complement.
CCATAAAGTTGGATGACTTGCAAGAGACAGATTAAAAGAAGAAGATCACAATCAATACAGCTGAGGCAGAGATACTCTGATTTTAAGAACACTCGATGCTTTAAGTACCACAATAGCACTTCTTATTAGACTCTGCCTATGTGATAAACACCAAGTCATTTAAACCTATGCCCTCAGTAACTGTCTCCGACGTCTAGATAATGCTGATGACACTAGAGGACAACTGTTTTTACAGGCATGTGTTGGTCATGGATTTTCCTTCGCCTTGTTGTGGATCACGTTGCTATGGGATCTGTGTAGATACTGTTTATATGACTGGTAGAATATGATGATCCTCTTTGAACTGCAGACTGAATATGTGCGCGAGTGTGGAGTGGCGGCTCCGAGCCTGTGGGTGAAGATACTCGAGCCCACACAGCTCTCCCACTTACCGCAGAGGACGGCGTGCATCAGCAGCCAGGGAAACGCTACACCACAATGAAAGCTGACGTAACACACTCACACTGGAAATCACAGGACGATGAGTGGAGTAGTGTAGCCTGCCTGTACAGCTTTTATCCCTCTCTGTATATGTATATATGGGTTAATGTAGCCACCTGAGAGATGCTCCTCATAGTCATCTCTGAAGTTACAGCATTAGGTTAGTGGAGTGTTGGAGTTTCTCCATTGACTGTTGCTCTTCAGTCCTGAATTAAAGCCTCAGGGGGAGTTTACACTTTGTTTACCGTGCTGCAGGCCTACACAGACGAACATAAGCTACAAACATGCACGGAGGCGTTTACGCTCAGCACGTTATCCGTCCAGAGAACAAAGCAATAATTGTAACTAAAAGAATGCCATAGACCAAACTTGGCTGTACACACAGTCCTTTTTTTACAGTACTCACATTCACACCTCGAGCTAAGCAAAGATTTTTCATCATCCCAGCCTCACACAGCCTGTCCAGGTTATCACCTCTGTGCCATCAAGTTTCCAGTCATCAGGCTGCTCTGTGTGTCTGTGTCATATTATTATAAACTCGGTGAGTCAGAAGAGATGTTGTCCTCTGTGGATAGTGAGTCACTGCAGAAAGTTATTTTGCCATCTTCTGCCATCTTGGTGAAAAGTCTTGGCAGAGTCTGTAATAACCATCTGCCAAATGCTGGAAAACTTTGGCAGGATAATATCAGAATGACCAGTTATCTGTTAAACACTCATGAACACCCTCTGGTATTATTCCCTAAAAAACTGTGAATCAGTGAAACATCTGTTGATATAAATTACACTCGGCAGGTGTTTCTTACAGTAATTTTAACATTATTGTTAAAATTATTAGCTGCAAAAAACCCACCTCTCACTGGATTTATTACCTCGGTAAACAGTTTATGGTCTCAGTGTTCTTCCATACAGCATGATGTTCATTTTGTAAATTATGGTCCCATTAAGAGTGCTCAAGAATCAAGATTCTGTCACCTCTAATGTTTCCACAAATATATTTTAGTTACTGTTTATCTGGAATATGAGATCATTTGTTCACGTCGCCATTTTTTCCTGTTTGAGAAACCAAGCACAGCCCAACTCACAGTACGTCCACGCTCTCGTCCCAGTATGGGTCACCACTGGCTCCAAAAAAACTCAAAATGGAAACAGTCATAATACTAAACCACAAGACCACAAACCAATGGGCACTGCTGTGCATATGTACAACCACACAGAGCCAGTAGCATGTCTGCAGAGTCTTACTTATTTAAAATTAGATTTAATAATAACACCTTTGCATTTTAAATGCATCGTTTTTACAGTTTGCACGTCCCCATCTTCAATATGCCTACGTACGAGGTGCTTAAGGTTATTTGTTTTCATCAGATCTTTTTTTCCTTTGTTTGTTTTTCTCTCTTTACACACACACACACACACACACACACACACACACACAGGCTGCAAAAGAAGAATTTCAATTGGATGGGGGAAGGATTTCACCGTGGGGGAGACTAAATTGAGAAAAAATGGAAGGAGGTGTGTGTGTGTGTGTGTGTGTGTGTGTGTGTGTGTGTGTGTGTGTGTGTGTGTGTGTGTGTGTGTGTGTGTGTGTAAAAGGGGGTTCACAACTGGATGAGGTACAAAAAGGGGGCTGAAATAAAAGAGAGGCCAGAGAGAAACAGGGAAGGGAGTGTGAGGTAATTTATGAGGCATTTTAATACGTTGAGGTTTAATCTCTTCACACACACAGACACACACACACACACATGCCTCCTAACCCATTTCCACAGTGTTTGCACATAATTATCCCAACAGAAAAACCCAGTTATTAAACAGAGAAAAGACACCCAGACTTTGGATTTATGTTATTTATTTTTTTATATTATTTACAACAAAATGTCACAACTCTGAACTCTGAGTGCGCTCTTCTAGTCGATAATGAAATTGATCATCAGAAATGTAATTTGAAAATGTTCAAATTTCATCCATGTAGAAACAGAAGGTGTTATTTTTCCCTCTCTGTCCGTTTTACCTGCTCCATGGTTGTTTATTCGTTTCTTCTTTTGTTTCTTGAAACATTACTACTCTTTGAATATAAAAACTTTATTTTCATTTCATTCTTGTAGACGCCACAGCTTAAGAAGACATTTTTCTGGTCTAAATCTCCTGAGCTCATCATATCAGAGAAGATGATCTGATAAAACTTTGTGTCTTTTGGCATAAATTTGCATCGTGATGAGGATAAAGTGATTTACACGGCGCTGATAGATGGTTAAAGATTGTAAGTACTTACCAGGTGCTGTGTAGAGACATAGATTCACTGATTAAGGTGGTAGTTATCTTTCTTAATGACCTTTTTATCATAACAGGTTATGTTTAATGTTGCATGGTGATTATGGCGTGACATTTGGAAGATTAAGCGTGTTTTGTTTTCAGTATTTAACTGAAGTTAAGGGACATGCTTTTGACTCGACTCTACGTGTTCAGCTGTTGACTAATTATGCAGTCTGTACATCATTATCACCTTTTAATGATTAAACATGTAAAGCCTTACCTCTGTCTCACCGCTCCTTCTGTGTTCCTTCCTTCTGTCTATCCAGGAGGGCCAGCAGCTGATCCAGGAGAAGCCGGAGCTCAGCCAAGTGGTCCGGAAGAAGTTAGAGGAGATCAGGGAGTGCTGGCAGGATCTGGAGAGCACCACCCAGGCCAAAGCCCGCCAGCTCTTTGAGGCCAACAAGGCAGACCTCCTGGTGCAGAGCTACGAAAGTCTGGATCAGAGACTGGGCCAGCTAGAGGGTCAACTGGCCTATGTGGACCAGGGACAGGACCTCACCACTGTCAACAAGCAGCTGAAAAAACTACAGGTACACAGGATTTTTTAAAAATTCAGTGTTCTTCACTATCACAGCCGTTTAACCCGGAAACCTAGTGGGTAAAATTCAACAACAAAACTTTTTTTTTTTTCATTTTGTTCACTATCAAAGGATGCCTAGAAGCTTAAAACTAGTCTGCATTTGATAAAGTGATATGATTGGACTCTGAACAGAAAAATACTCGAGGTAACAGATGTCATTACAAAGACACAAAATAAACTTTAAAAGTACAAAGAAAAAGAAATGTAAGAGCATATTTGGTGAACTTTTACAATATTAGGCTAAAAATATTTATTTTGTAGGTTACAGGTGGGACATCTCTTGAGTTTGACCTATTTTCTTGATGTGATTCTGTAGTTCTTCGTGTTTTCTCTCCATGTTGAACTGTCTCAGAATGACTCACTGTTTACATTATCATCGCCACACATCTCATTAATATTTGAACAAAACATCATGTTTGTAAATGACTAACAACAACAGCATTTCTCACTGTGTGCCTGTGAGGCTTTCCATTCAGCTCTTCATCTCATTTCAGCGAAGTCGGGCTCTTTTTCTTTCACACCGCTTTTGATTTTTCACCAAGTCATCAGCATTCATGCCAGCCTGGTGAGCTTTCATCAAGAGTTTCATCCCAAGATCATTTTACAGATACTGATGATTGGAAATTATTGATTAGCATATTTTTGGATACAGAGACCAACATTTTGATAAGCTAGTTGTTTTTTGATTAATTGGACACAGTTTCTCTGTTTGTCCTGTGTTTAGCATTAGCATTGATACTGTATTAATACTGTTCATTAAATTTCTGTAAGGTTGATTGTCAGTAGTGACAGATTACATCTTCTTAGTGGTGCTACAGCAGTGTTTTTTTTTTTAAAGATTATTTTTTTGGCCTTTTCAAGCTTTATTCTGATAGACAGCTGAAGAGTGACAGGAAATGTGGGGAGAGAGAGAGACGGGGAACGACATGCGGTAAAGAGCCACCCTGGGCTTCCGCAGCAAGGACTGAGCCTCGCATACGGGGCGGCTGCTCTACCGACTGAGCTACTGAGCAACACCGCCCCGCTACAGCAGTGTTTTAATCAGGAAAAATAAGGAATAATCTTGTCGACGTAGCTTGTTAGCTGGTGCTGACTCAAGACACTGAATCCCAAATTCCAGTACTGCCACCATCAGTTTGTGAGAGTGGGCGTAGACGGATGTGCGCTAATGTGAAATACTTTGTGCTGTTGAAAAGATGAAAAGCACATTATAAGTGCAGTCTTTAGTCGTTAGTTCGAGGTCAGACATGTTGTAAAAAGATATTTTTTCTCTGTACATGTGATGTTGGGATGTAACTCTTCACTTGCCTTCCTAAAAGCGATGGTTTGGGGGAGTCAGACACAGCAAACAGCCGATTGACGCTCAGATTCATCCTTTCATTACTTTCATCATTTCACCAGACATGTCTCACTCTCCTCTCCCACAGCATTCCGCTTACAGCTTCCTTTAACAGGCCGCCATTAGCACTGCTTTACCACATCATCCTAACTCCAAACCAAACTCCACTACCCAGCATCCATCCTGGCAAGGGGTACAGTAAACTTCACTACACTTCATGTCTGTCCATAATTCTTTTGATGTTCTGGGTTATTTTCAGTCTCATCTTTGCTTTCATGTCCATCTTTTAATACTTAACCTGTACTAATATTCTCATGGTAAGTTAAAAATCAGAAACATTTTTAGTGTTTTTGGTTTTCTAACTTTAAATTAAAACTTAAATCTGCTGTACGTTAGAAAGAAGAATGATTAAAATCACATAAACGATGACAATCTACTAATTTTTACATCTCCTCACATCCTGCTCATCCCATCTTTATCTTGTCTCCCATGACAACATGTTTCGTGTCTACCTCCACCCAATTTATTCTCTTCTTGTCACCTTCCTCCATCCCTCTCTCCTAACCAACGCTTCTTTTCCTTCCTTCTGTAAAACTTAATGTGATACTCTCATCCACTGTCCGGTTCCTCCTCGTCCTTCTCCCCCTCAGACCATGGAGACCCAGATGGAGGAGTGGTATCATGAGGTGGGGCAGCTCCAGGTGCAGGTGTCCACAATCCCGCAGCAGACGCAGATCAAGGAGACGGTTGCCGGGCGTCAGGCTGCCGTAGAGGCCAGGATGGTGCGTCTGATCGAGCCGCTGAAGGAGAGACGACGCATCCTGCTGGCGTCCAAAGAAGTTCACCAAGTTGGACGAGACCTGGAGGATGAGATCGTGAGTTTGACGGTCCAACACAGGCACACACTGACACACACGTCCATCACTAAAAAAGACTTTCATTGACTTACATTCTCATCTTAATCCTAACCTCTACATGCCTTACTCCAACACTTACCCACACCTTGTACTTCTTAAGGTGTCCTAAAATTTAACGATTTACAAAAAATATGCACACCCACAAACTCTTCACTTCACTGCTGTGTGTCACATTGTTGTGCTTGTAGTTGTGGATCCAGGAGCGCCTCCCGATGGCCATGTCTCAGGAGCACGGCTCCACTCTGCAGGCGGTCCAGCAGCTCATGAAGAAAAACCAGGTAAGAAAATCAGAAATACTGGCTCCCCCTGTTGATGCAGCTCATTATAGTCCACTCACAGAAAGATGGACAGATACTTTGTGATAGACAAACATGATGTACAAACCACAAGTTCTGATTTATACAGGCTGGCACATGGCATGTCTTCAGTGAGGTGTCAGTGACCACAAGATACAACTGTACTTAAAATCTTTCCTTTAACTGTCCTCTGCGTCTCCTCCAGACACTTCAGAGGGAACTGCAGGGCCACCAGAGCAGAATCGAGGACGTCCTGGAGAGGGCGGGGATCATCGCATCCATTCGAAGCCCCGAGGCAGTCTGTGTCAGGGCGGGCCATGACCAGTTGGCCCAGCTGTGGGGTCTGCTCTGGACTGAGACCGAGAGGAGGCAGCTGGTCCTGGACGCCATGTACCAGGCCCAGCAGTACTACTTCGACACAGCCGAGGTGGAGGCCTGGCTGAGCGAACAAGAACTGCACATGATGAACGAGGAGAAGGGGAAGGTGTGTGGGTGATTTAAAAGTAACTGGGCATTTTAATGAATCATTAACTGTGGTTTGTTCTCATCAGGGAATAATTTACAAAAATATCGGCATATATTCGTCTCATTGTGTTCAACCCAAATCTTAGACTCAACTCAGACTTAGCAGCAGGATTGAGCATTTGTGCTGTGCGTATTATTTTTAAAGTGAAACTCTTCCTTGTATGTGTCGTTTCCTCCACCCACCAGGATGAGCCAAGCACACTGCAGCTGCTGAAGAAACACTTGGTCCTGGAACAAACCATCGAGGACTACGCAGAGACCATCGGCCTGCTGTCACAGCAGTGTCGACAGCTGTTGGAGATGGGGCATCCAGACTGGTGAGACTGTAAACACATACGCACAACCTGACAGAGGTTTTACGTCACCAAACAGAAATGCTTTAAATTTTCTGCATTATAGCCACAGTAGAAAGTAAGAAGAAGTCATTAAGAAGTGAGATACCAAAGTTAACCAATAAGCATCTTTTGAAATTCTTTTTGTTACTCTGCAACGTGCAGATGGTCGATCAGAGTAGGGTCTACTTGTAATGTAACAAGTTTTTATATTTCCCCTGACGCACTATCTCTTCTCTTTCCACAGCGAGCAGATCAGCAAGCGCCAGTCGCAGATCGATCGTCTGTACGTGTCTCTGAAGGACCTGGTGGAGGAGAGGAAGAGCCGACTGGAGCAGCAGTACTGGCTCTACCAGCTCAACAGGGAGGTCGACGAGCTGGAGCAGTGGATCGCTCAGAGGGAGGTGGTCGCCAGCTCGCCCGAACTGGGTCAAGACTTTGAGCATGTCACTGTAAGTGTGTTAACAGATGGTGACTGTGGATGAATAATGGATTAAAAAAACATTACGTGTTGAAATCAAAGACAACACTGGTCTCGTTTGATTGTTATGTCAAATTAAAACTGCTATAGCAGATGATAAATCTGCTTCTATGTGCTCGTGAATAATTAACTTACCTAAAAGCACACGCAGAATAATAGATGTTCATTTACTAACCATATAAACAATCCATTTCTGCCCCTGCCACTCCTCCAGGTCCTGCAGGAGAAGTTTACAGAGTTTGCGTCAGAGACAGGCAGCGTGGGACAGGAGCGAGTGACGGCCGTCAACCAAATGGTGGACGAGCTCATCGACTACGGCCACTCAGAGGCCGCCACCATCGCTGAATGGAAGGATGGAGTGAACGAGGCCTGGGCCGACCTGCTGGAGCTCATGGAGACCCGGGCGCAGATGCTCGCCGCCTCACATCAGCTTCATAAGTTCTTCTCTGACTGCAGAGAGGTAAGATAACCGTATAGTTCAATACTGAATGGTGCAATATCACTTTATTAATGCAACAGAACATATAACACATAAAGCTCATTATTTTGTGTTTTTTGGTGCAACAAGACACAGTTGAGTGTAACGAAGGCGCTCACTGTGGTGAGAACATCTCAGAAAAATGTAAATGACAGAAAATGTAAATGAGTTGCTGATTATGCACCAACATCCTTCAAAGTAAAGAATGTATTCAGTGTTTCTGCCTGCAGAAGCTATTTTTAACGTGAGCATTATGTACCTGAACTCTGAAAGTTGTTAAATCTCACAAACTACAGAGACATAATATAAAATACAGATGTTTCATACTTTCCCCCTCACACTGTGTTCACACATGCAACACCTCTGTACTGCTTTATGCTCTTTCTTTCAGGTTTTGACCCAGATTGAGGACAAACATCGAAGGCTGCCAGAAGTTCGGGCTCGACAGGGCAGCACTGCCAACACCACCACGCTACAGAGACTCCTGCACAGCTTCGAACAGGACATACAGCTGCTGGTCACACAAGTACAGTAACACACACATGAACACAGAGAGCATACAAAATGCAAGCTTTACTGACCTCGTGTAGACTCATGCAGGGAAGAATCACAAAGAAAATCACTCTGTAAAGGTCACAAGACTTTTTTTAATTCTAACTGAGCCCTTATACTGTACTCTGTATAGTATCAGTGTCAATTGATGGTTTTTATAATGCAGTCTTTTAGGAGGTGCTGCAGCTCCGTCAGCACATCCAGCATGTGCTCGAACCTGTCTGCATTTTCTCAGTATCTGCATTTTTCTGTAACATTGCCCCCACAGTAAATCTGCCAGGGTTTATTGTTAGAGCTATGTTGTAAAGTTCATGCGATTACTTGGTTATGATATAAATTGATGGTAAAATTGATTATTTGTGAATCTTCTGAAGTCTTCTGACTCTGAAGATTCTTACTCTGCATTTAATTTGCTTTATCTAGTCTCTGTCATGCACCTGGGGAACAGTAACAGTAGTACATTTTACTGAAGAAGAAAATCACAGCTGCTCTGTGTCAACTCCAGTGACAGAGACAGTACCATTTGGCTCCGACTAAACACAGCTGTCAGAGCAGCTGTGCTTTGTGCGTCATTTGAGAAAAAAAAACTCTTTCTCTTTCCATTTTTTAACTTCTGTTTCTTCCTTGTTCAGCTTTACCTTCTTAAAATCTGCTCTCCCGCTCTGCCAGGTGCGTCAGCTGCAGGAGAGTGCTGCTCAGCTGAGGACGGTGTATGCCGGCGAGAAGGCAGAAGCCATCGCGTGCCGCGAGCACGAAGTGATGCAGTACTGGAAAGAGCTGCTGACGTCCTGCGAGGAGTGTCGACTACAGATTACCACTGAGACAGACAAGCTGAGGTTCTTCGGCATGGTCCGAGATCAGATCATGTGGATGGACTCTATCATCTGTCAGATAGGGACAGGAGAGAAGCCCAGGTATCTTTCACAAGATAAACAAATATAAAATATAAAATGACCAGAGACAAGAGTTAGCCAACACCCGAGCTCAGAGCATAAAGAATAATATTTAACAAATTTTCTATGATTTTCTTAATTCACAAAAATAGTTGACTGCTTTCTTTCTTGTATATAAATATAATTGTATTATAAATATCAAACCATCTTATAACCTAATAAACCTGATTGAACAGATCAACAACAAATAAAAAAACTTTATTATTTATAAAGAGCTTCACCATCTAAACATACAGTCCATATTTAGAATAAACACTCTGTGTGTGTGGCTCTATTATAGATCATGTTAGAATAATTCATTTACTTTTTCATTGATGCAGTCAGAGTACATATACATACGTATGGTATGTTGTGGTAGCCCATAGTGTTAAATACTGTGTGGTTCCTGCAGGGACGTGTCCTCAGTGGAGGTGTTGATGAATTATCACCAGAGTCTGAAGAGCGAAGTAGAGGCTCGCAGCCGGAGCACCGTGGAGTGTATCGAGATGGGCAAAACACTGCTGGCTGCTAGAAACCCAGCGTCTGAAGAGGTGAGATCACAGATTCAATAATTATTATATACTTCTGTACATTGTCACTGGAAGTTATTAAAGCACTAACTTTAACTTTGATTTTCAGATCAAGGATAAACTGGAAAAAGTGATTACTAAGCAACATGAGCTGTCTGAGAAGTGGGACAAGCACTGGGAAGTCCTACAACAATGTGAGTACACACACACAGTGTGTGAAACATATACAGTATAAATACACTCATGTTTTTATTCATATAACTGACAGAAGTTCCTTATTTTACTGTTTCCTCCCCTCAGTGTTGGAGGTTCATCAGTTTGCACAGGAGGCGGTCGTGGCGGAGGCGTGGCTGACCGCTCAGGAGCCGTTCATCAACAGCAAGGAGCTGGGCGGGAGTGTGGACGAGGTGGAGCAGCTGATTCGTCGACACGAAGCCTTCCGCAAAGCCGCTGCAACCTGGGAAGAGAGATTCAGCTCATTGCGACGACTCACCACGGTAATATCATGGTTATTGTGTAGATACAGAGACAACTTAGCTATAATAGAGTTTAATGCTGAAAAGACTGTAAGCTGCAAGTTCTGAAATACTGTAGTTATTGACTAAAGGAGAAATCTGTTTCCATAAAATGTTAAATATCATTAACTCATGTCGAAGCCCTGAGCGACTTTAAAGTTGTTTTTCCTTCTGCAGGTAGAAAAGTTGAAAGCAGAGCAAAGTAAACTACCCCCGACCCCTCTGCTGGGTCGTAAAGTCTTCCTGGACCCCCAAGATGCCGCACCCAATCCATCCATCCTCCCCCGCCTCCCAATCTCCCCCGTCACAAGACAGACCATCTACGAACAGAATGAAGCCAGCTCTCCTCCATCACCTTCACCTGCCACGCCTACACCCTCCCCTTCGTCTGTGGCTCGTCGTCTGGGATCGACAGTCGCTAACTACACCCCTGTGATGAACGGCTCCAGCTACCGCCACACCCTGGAGGCTCGGCACAGTCCTGTAGTGGGTGTGGCTGCAGGACTAGGCCAGCCCTCGCCGTCCTCGATTGCCTCAATTGCCACGGCAGCCATGCTCATCTCAGCCAACCAAGCGCGAGAGAGCGCCAGCGCAACGAAAGAGCAAGCGGTAAAGGCAATGAGTCACCTCCAGCCCGTACAGGCGGCGAGGACACTGGAGGCGAAGGCCTCCCCGTATCTACGACAACCAAAAATCAAACACTTGGATGATGCGGTGACGCCGCTGCTCGTGGCCAGCAGGTTGGAGAAAGCGAGGGAGAGGGAGAGGCTGAGGGAGAGAGAGTTGATGATGGGTGAGATCGGGACAGAGAGAGCAGAGGTGGCTGTGATGGCCGAGGTGGTGCTCCAGGAGCCGGGCCGGGAGCGCCTGCACAGCGAGCCCACCAGAGGGCCACGAGGATCTAGGACCGACCCTTTAGGCCACGCTGAACCGCAGGTCCAGACCCACCACAGGGACCACAGGATAGAAAGGCAGCTGTCCAGCGAGCAGCTGATCCAGGCACGCAGGGATGAGCTGCCTCAGGAGGTGTGGAGGGAACATGCCGAGAGGAGGGAGAGACGGACGCTGGAGAGGCAAACGTCCAGCGAGCAGGAGGGCCATGGGGGCCACGAGGGCCGACGGAGAGAGGGACCGACATCGGATGGAGAGACAGGAATCCAGTGAGCACGACACCGGCAAGGAGCACTCTGACAGACGCTCAGCAGGAGGGTGAGACTTCTGAGTGTTCTGAGGTGTCTCTTAGGTTTTATTGTCTGTCTGATGACAGGGACAAGTGATTTTAGTGATGAATAGATGTTTAGCCCTTATCTTGTGTGTGATTTTCTCATCTGCATTTCTTTGTACAGAGAAAAGAGATCCACCCTGGCAGAAATTGTAGAGCAGCTGCAAGAAAGAGAAGCAGCACAGGTCTGGAGATTTCATCCAAATACAGCGTTTATTTGTGTTGTGCATGCAGTAAAGAACAAAACAAACTTCCTGTCTCACTAGTTTTAAACAATGAGCAAAAGTCTTACTGACTCCACCTCTCCCCACCCTCAGGCCCGCGGTGAGGTTCCCCGTCTGCCTAACGGGTTACCAGAGAAGTCTTCCCGTCCCGACAGGCCTCGTGCTCGGGACAGACCCAAACCGCGGCGCCGACCACGACCCAAAGAGGCAGGAGAGGCGACGACGCGGCGGTCCAGGTCCGCTCCAGCTCAGAGCAGCCCTGTGGTGCCCCAGCCGCCAACGCACACCGCACACCATGAAGGCTTCCTTTTCCGCAAGCTGGACATCGAGAGCCTGAAGAAGAGCACCAACAGGTGGGTGTTCAGGGTCATGATGATGACCATAACATCATGATGGGAAGATATGGATGGACTGTGTCATGAGTATCAGGCTTTAGGAGATCTGATTAATTTAACGGTGCACAGTCTGATATTTCAAATACTCTTTGACTCATGCTGACTGCAGCACACGTCGTATGTCAGCTGTCTGTTTCTCATGACATCACTGCTCCTTCACTTACTGATTCATGACACCAGCATGCTAAGCTGACAAGCTCACACACTGCGCTGACACAGATGCATGACTGTGACCGGTAGAGTTGTCACGATACCAAAATAAGTAACCACGATACTATACAAGACAAAGTATCACGGTTCCGGGTATTATCGCGATACTGCAGCCTTTTTTTATTGTTATTATTTTTATGAACTGTAATGTATTTGTACAAGTTATAAATACTTGTTAATTACTTATAATGTTGTTTGGTGCATGATAAACATAATACTGGTGAAGTAAGAATTAGACTGAAACAAGTTTGAAACAACGAGTTTGGTTTTTTGAGCAAAATTAGTGGAGCCACTGACGCCGCCGCCGCGGCAGACTCGCCGCTCGGGCCCGGTGCTTCTGCCATGGTGAGTGTGTTGTCTCGTGTTTGTGACTGTAAGCCGTGCGCGCGTCTGGGCGAGACAGAACTTTAGCTTGTTGTTTGTTTTGAAGCGAATCTTCAGCTGTCTTCATGGAGTTCGTCCTTGCCGGCAGAAACACACGAACAGCCAATCAGCTAACAGACGGGCGGACCCAGCGTGCGGAAACAGCCTATCATATCCCCGGACGTCACCAGTAACAGGCAAACAGCCAATCATTCAGCAGCTGTGTACTTCGGTTGCAGTAGTTGCCATGTTGGTTTGTTTACAAGGGAGTAGCATGCAGTGAGAAGCCGGGAGGAGAGTAGAGGCGGCCGCTATGTAGCGGAAACTGGCACCGGTAGTATAGTAATCCACGGTAGGACCGTCGTGTAAAATTTCTAGTATAGTAGGAACCGTTACGATTTGGCACCGCGGAGTACCGTGGGTACCGTTGGTATCGTGCAACTCTAGTCACCGGTAAAAACGGCACATAATGCCTCCTTTGGGTCAACACGATAGAAGCAATACTAAGTGAAGCTTTGGATTTCTTTTACTCGATGTGTTTAGATGCATGCTTACATAAAGATTTACATGTTTACATTGAATGGATGCAATGACATTTTCATTTTTACCTGTTTTGTTTACAAGATTTTAAAGTTGTGCCAAAACATTATTATTGTTAAGGTGTACAGTGGGAAGGTTTGGCAGTGATATATTTGTCGTGTTGCTTGTTGCTCGTTCTTCGGTCTCTAACATAAAGTGTTGTTTGCTTCCAAAACATAGTCAGAACACAGAAATCACAGAGCCCAACAATCGGTAATTATTACTGAACAATAATCCTGTTAATCCATTTTGATTTTTTAAAATGTGTTGCTGTTGTTATTAAGAGACACTACTGGTTTGTAAGCTTGTAGTTTTGTAAAGTACAGAGTAAAACAGGAGACACATTATTGTCACATCAGGCTGGAGCTTCTGAATATTTGATGTATGTCATCTCCGGTCAGATTGTAAAGACAGTTAACATGACAACAGCAACCCGCAGAAACCTTACAGCATGTGGAAACATCATGCATGACGCTTACGATGCCTCCTGATCCGACACGAGCCCGCAGAACAAAGCACAGCACAAACGGTTGGCTGGCTAGCAACCTGATTGGCTGGCTGGCTGATGAATGCCTTGGTAGTGGAGGCTGATGGAGCTGTTGATGACGTAGTCTGCCTTGTGTCCAGTTGCTTAGCCTAAACACACACACACACACACACACACACTAACACTACCTGACCTCCACCGATGACTGCCCTGCTTCCTCCAGAGAGACGCCAATGGCACAGTCTCTCTCTGCACTGCCCTCTAGTGGCTGGGCTGACCACGCACAGCTAAAAGCTCATCCCCTTCCAGCTATGGATGAGTCCCACTCACGTGCCCGCTCAAGGCAATGGATGAATGTCTCGTATGTACATGCCCTGTTATGTACATGGCAAGGTAAAGCATAATCCTGAATGGCTTAAATCTGGACAAGTGTGAATCCCCAAACAGCTCCCTGTTTGGCTCATTGTATGCTCACTTTTTGGTTTATACTCACCTTTGATTGGGGGAGGAGATCTGCGGGGCGCGCCCTCTGACCTTTTCCTCCAGTCGACACTGAGAAAGAGAGGATACAGTTAGTCTGTTAGGAAGGATTGAGATTCAACCTGTCTCTGTTACATAGCTACATGACGAGGCACTGAGTATGTTTATGTGCACATTAATATTCTGGTATTATTCAGCATAACCAAGTGTTCCTTACGACAGGATACGGTGCATGTGGATGGTGTGTGTACTCTTTATATCGACAAAAAATGTCAACTCACTACCTTTTTTTCAGAGCATTCCAGGTGAGGTTGAAGGTGCAAGAAAACATTTACATATTCTTCTATGTTTTTGTGTTTAAGTGACTGAAGGAGAACATAATTTTTGAAATTTGAAATTGGTCAAAATGAAATTTGAAGTTCTCTTTAAAATCAGTCATTTTAAGATTTGAGTGGAAAATATTGCAACTTTATTTCTAAGAGTTTTCGTCTAGAACGTAGCTTAACCATGTCGTCATACGCTGCACCTTCAGAACAAATGTTACTGGGACCGCTGCATAAAATTACAGATGGACATTTGTGCTGCGGCATCATTAGATCATTATTCCAATATGTTTTGTGAACAGGACCTTGAGACGGTTGCAAGTGATGCACAATTCATGGTGCTATCAGCGGCCACAAGCCATTATTTAGTATCTAGTATCTTGTTATTATTGTTTTAAATCATCTTTTTTTACCAAGGCCAAAACCTAATTTACCCTTTAAGGCATTTAAACTGTAACCACAATAGATTGTAGCACTAATATTATGAATATAGACACGTCATCACATGCACCGTTTGTTTCTCCAGTCTGAGTTTTGTTGTTAGCTCAGAGGTTTTTAATATCTGGATATTAACAGCTTGCTCTGAATAATACCTTTACTGGGTGTAAGCTTAATTTGAATGCTGTGTGCATGTAAACACGCTCACAGAGGGGAAAGCAGCATGACGAAGACTTTAAGTTTAGTCGTTGCCATAATGCCATTTAACCAGACTCTCCCTCTTTTCTCTCCCCTTCCTCGATGCTTCTGGCTGCTCGTCTCGTCTTCTCCAAGGTAAGTCATATATAAGCCTCACACACCGAGACACCAAAACTGTACGTAGCCTTCCTCCCCATCCCTCCATCCCCCACCTCCTCCGTCCGTCTGTCTGTCCGTCTGTGAGTCTGTGTTTGTTCAGCAGTGTGTTTCCTCCTCCCTTCTTGGCGTCGGTCCATCCCGCCTACCTACCTGTCTGCTCTGGTCAGGTGAGTGAGGTGTTAGCTTAGAGAGAGCGACTTTGCAGCTCTTCCTGACTCCTCCCATCTCCCCCTTCCCCAACCACCACCTTTCCCGTACTCCTCCCCCTCCACCTTCCCCTCCTCCTACACTCTCCCTCCCCTCACACCTCCCGCCTTCCCA
Source organism: Miichthys miiuy (assembly GCA_036365135.1). Lineage (NCBI taxonomy): Eukaryota > Metazoa > Chordata > Actinopteri > Sciaenidae > Miichthys > Miichthys miiuy. The sequence goes on along the minus strand of CM071607.1, from coordinate 3,135,577 downwards.
CACCACAGCAGGTCATGGGTCAACCTGTACTGCGTGCTGAACAAAGGGGAGATGGGTTTCTACAAGGACGCCAAGAACACCACCACGCCCTACAACAATGAGCCTCTGCTCAACCTGTCCCACTGCCACTGCGACGTCACCAACGGCTACAAGAAGAAGAAGAACGTCTTCACGCTCAAGTAAAAATCTGCTTTTGTACTTTTCAGGCACATTTGTGATTTTTGAGATCAAACAGTTTGTAAGTTTACTTCCTCTCCTCTTGTTGCAGAACGAAGGGCGGCAGCGAGTTTTGTTTCATGCAAAAGATGAGGTGAGACATTCCTGTGTTTCTGTGACTTTATTCATCCATCACATAAGTTCACACCCATATCTGTGACATACAGAAACATAACCAGACATCTGTGATCCCTCTCCCCTCGCAGGATGACCTCAAAGCGTGGGTGACCAACATCACCGCCAGTATTTCGGAGCACGAGGAGATTGCCAAATGGGGTCAGCCCCAACCAACTACCTCATCCACCGACGAGGGCACACGCCGCGACGGCAGCAAGGCGGACAACAGGTCAGATCGAGGTGGCGAGCGCTCGGACCGGGCCGAGCGGATCGAAAGGGCGGATAAGGAAAAGGAGAAGGAGAGGGAGAGAGAGAAGAGAGGAGAGGAGAGAGAGAACGGTCGGAGAGGTCAGATCGAGGTGGGAAGTCGGATGCAAAGCGCTCTGAAAAGTCCGGTAAGAAAAAGTGACCCGGGTGACGGATTGGTCGGATTGAAGCATATGAACTCCGGATAGGAGGCGGGGCCATAGACTGGTAGTGAACGCCCCCCTCCTTCTCTCCGCCTCCAACACTGTCAACAAAGCGGTTGTGTTTGGATGGAAAGTGACACACAGGACAGAAGGATTGACCCAGGCTCACTCATAGGACGGACAGGACGGATTTGGAGCAGGAGACATCTTTCTCTTTCTCTCTCTCTCTTCTTCTGTGTCTCTGTGAGAAGACACAGCGTCACTGAGGCTCCGCCGGCGCCCCTGGTGGCTGTTTCAGAGAACTGCAGAGAGAGTTTCGTGCTGCTGAACCCCGGGCAGCGTTAATGCAAGAGAGAGACGGGACACGCTGCTGACATGCTGGTAGTGCGATAAAACGTAGCTCATTCTGTTCCATGTTTGTTTTTTCTATGAGATGAGCTGTATCTGTACGTATTTCTCGTCTGTCTGTCCTATCTACTGTATCTATCTGTCTGTCTGTAAGTCCAAGACATCCTACGCTATGTCTTATTACTCCTCGGAAAAATGGAAAGAGAATGAAATTATGCCAAAATGTTTTACAGACATACAAACTTAGAGAAACTTTCTTTTTGTTAACTGTTTTCTCCACTTTGTCCGATCTGTCTCGAGGTCTGGCCTTGAAAAAAATGTGGATTTGAAACTGGTTTTACTTTGATACAGCGCTGAAACCACATTCATCCACACTCACCATGGATGAATCAACACTGACAAACACCTACAGTAGTGTGCTGATTGTAGGAACGCGGATGATTTAAGACAAGAGAAGAGTAGATGGCCGACCAGGGCGATGCACCTCAAATCATTGGTCAGAAATTAATAGAAACACATCCACAGACTTCAAATCTCGACCTTGCCCTCAAAGAACAAACGGAGCAGCTTCCCTTTGTTTATATGAGATTTATTTAGGTTTTAAGACAAGATGTAGCATAAAGACTACAGCACGGCGTGGTCGCTGCAGCCACTTGGGCTCCCAAACTTAATGTATAGAAATAAATGTACAGTTTTTTGGATCAGTGATCAGAGAGATGAAAACATTTGACTTAACCTGATGGTTTACTCTGGTTCCCAGGGGCCTCATTCGTTAAAATGTTGTTTAATTTAAAACAGATAAAACAGCAAAAAATTGATTTACGTTTTGATATCTCAAAGTAAATTGATGAAATGAGATTTTAGCATTAGTTTTACATAAATTACATGTTTGGCTTTGGTCATAAGCACAAAATCTGCGCCTCCATGTTTTTAATGTTTTTAATGAATGAGGCCCTCGGGCTGCAAACAGGCCTCATCTACTCTTTTATTCTCTTACAACATCAAACTACTCGTTGGATATTCTCACATCCGTTTCTTTTGTACAAAATTCAAAATATCTTGTGTGTATGTGTGTGTGTGTGTGTGTGCGTGTGTGTATGGTTGTGTGTGTGCTGCTACTCTCCGCTCCCAGGGTCTCCATAGCTCTCAGGTTATTTATGTTAGTGTGTGCTTAACATGTGCTTCACGTGCTTCACGTGTTAATATGTTTGTCCCCTCAGACGCCACCTCAGTCTTCCAGACACGTCCGATCCACGATACAGACCTACACACACACACACACTCACACACACAGAAGAATACAAGTCAGCAGGTTTCAAATGTCAACAGTTATCAACATGTTCCAGAGTGTAAGCGGTCATCGAACTGTCCAGATCAACATCAGTGTAGAATGAAGACACGTATGAATGACTGGCACGCCGTGAAGAGGCAGGACATCAGACTGACCAAATATTTAGAAAACGAGGGGTTAAACTGTCTGTAAGTTGTGAGATTGCATGTTTTGCTTGGAGAGAAATCACTCGTCACAAGAAGCTCGTCTTTGCAGCCCGCTGACTCGGCATCAACACATCAGTTTATGTTACATTTCCTGTAAACTCACCACGAAGCCATAAACGACAGGGAAACAAGGACAACAAAGAAGGAAGGAAGGAAGGAAGGAAGGAAGGAAGGAAGGAAGGAAGGAAGGAAGGAAGGGGAGAAACGTCTAAATAAAAATGCAGCGGAGGATTTTGAGAAGCGCCAGCTGCAGAGGCACAGAGTAAAGTTACTTTCCTGGCCTGGTCGAGCGTCCTGGTCACGTTTGTTTCAGAGAGCATTTAAAATCCTTTCAAAGAGGAACGCTGTCTTGATATCACTGCTACTGTATGAAAACCTTTGATCATTTCAGTTCTGGTGTTTTGGATTCTTTCAGTTAAAGTCCAGCTGAAATTGCTGCTACACTTTGCATGTCCGCTCTTTCATCAATGAAATCGCTGTTCCATTAAAGGCAGACTGCCTACACTGACTAACAGCAACACAACACAAAGTGAACTACAACCCAGAACCCTGCAGTACTGTCTCATCCACCGTGTGGGAGATGCAGGGAAGCGGCTGTGCGCTGATCTTTAACAGAGGTCGGACATTTGCAAAACCAACCAGTTATTCTTCATCCAAAAATAAAGTTTGAAATCACGTCTTTGTGTCACTTTTCCAGTTAGGTTTTCTAGCTGCTCATTACTGCCCCCTGAGACCAGAGGGATGTTTTCCCCAAAGGCCACAAGGGGCAACAATGAGCAGCAAAAACAAACTTCGACAAGAGACACAAAGGTGAGATTTATATTACATTAGAAGTGTTTTCAAGTTTTTTTTCAGTTGGTTGATGATCATCATTAGTTGGTTTGGTTAACCTCCTCACCTCCGCTAAAGAGCATCGCTCAGCCTCTTCTTTGAGCTTCTCTATGAGGTCTTCTGGGACTCTCATGTAGTGGATGAGACGGTCCCGGTGGGGCTGTTGTGGTCCTTACTCTTCAATAACACTGCTAACAAAACACTGTCTGCCCACGACTCATAGGCTACAGCATACGTTTGTTTATGTTGTCTCTCGTTCCCGGAGCTAAACCTGCCAGCTACTGTCAATCAAACACAGACACAACCGTCCAGGAGCAACTTTGTTCTTTCTTTTAATAAAAGAACAAAACTACGAACAATAAATCATAAAACTACAAGAAGGGATGACTAAATGTGATTTCAGTTGGACTTTAAACATAAAAGTCTTCCTCTCTGAGCAGGTAGTTTCCATGGCTGTAGATCCCAACATTCAGAGTTTGTTTTATATTTCAGACGTTTATATTTGCCAGGTTCATCATTTTCTCTGTTTCTTAAAGGTGTAATATTGAAGTTATGACAGTATTATTATATCTGGCTGTTTTTGTTTTTTATTCACTTTAGGATTTTAAATTCTGTCCCGACCCGTCGGTCCGGTTTGTGTTGACCATAAAACACGTCTTGAGAACTGTAACTTTCTTTAATCTTGTTTTTATTTCCACACACTTATGCATCTAAATTAGGTGTGAATGCCAGATCAATGCAATCATTTACATGCATGTTGGACACAACAAACAAAGTCAGAGTTAAAGAGGTGAATTTTGAATGAGCAAATCCTTCACGTGTAAAGTGACACAGTACAGTTGTCTGCTGTCGGATTATGACTAAAATCATAATAAACTGACACACTTTGTTACTGTAGATACACACAGGACAGAACATGCAGGGTACAGCTGACTCCCCACAGATAACATACAAGAATATGTTATTTGAACCATTTTACACTGTTGACTGCAGAAACATCATGTGTGAAAGTCAGCACGGTTAACATCGGAGTCGGAAACAAATGCTCAGATTTGCTTGAACAATCTGAACATTGATGGTTTGGATGAGCTCGTGGGTACCCTGCCTGTCTGTGCGTGTCTGTGCTGTTCTGTTCACATCAACCTCAGTCTGTCGGCCGAGATGAAATGACAAATAAAATACCTTTTGGTTTATCATTAACTCATCGATAGTCTGTGTTTTCTTTTCTCTGTGAGAAGTGTGGATGCAGATCTGTGTTTGATCGTGTTGATCATAAAATAATAAAAATCTACATTAGAGCAGAAACAAGAAAATTCAGTCAACCGTTAGGTGGACGTCGTTTATTTTTAGTTTACCATTCAGTCTTTGACACGTTGCATCTTGTACACCAAAACCACACAGTAGTATGCATCAATATGGAGTATGATACATGAGGATTGTTGAGGAATTCATTCGTTTATGATGATAATGTCCATGGTAGCGATGAACTGAGACTTTATGCAACTTTTTCTTTGCACTAAGGACGTTGGCAGAGTTGAGGCCTGATGGTCAGCGGTGCTGCTTGGGTGAACAAGACAGCAACTTCATGTTAGAACGGAAACAATTAGTCAATTAATCAACTTGTAGATCAACAGAAAATTCAGTTTTAATGAGTGATGAATTAGTTGTTTTACATTATAAACTGCACACAACAAAACATGACAAAAGACACTTTCAGCTCCATTAAATTGTTTCATTGTTTTCTAGTTTTTTATACACCGCATGATTATATCAATCAAAGCAACTGATAACTGCTAGTTGGAGCCCTGATTTGTGCATCATATCAAACTTTTTTAGTATTGTGAAGAATAGCTGTAAAAAAAAAAATCCACTGTCACATTCAGGATTCTCTGTTTACATGTTACCAGCAGGTGAAACCGGTTCAGCCACTTCATCATCATCATCATGCTCATCATTCCTCGTAAAAATGGCTGCTAAGTAATTAAAAACAAATTTGAATCCAGCATTTATTTAGACGTTTCTGTCAATTTAACCACACGTTAATAAGATCACGTGCAGGTCAGGCAGATTTACTGAAGATGAATGAGCTCAAACTTAAAAAAGTTATTTCACTGCAATGAAAAAGAGGCTGAATATGGATCTATAAAGGAAAGTATGACAATAAAAAATGTTTGGAGGGAATCTTCAACGAGTGTACATCATGACATAACAATAATAAAGTATAAATTGTATTATTGTCCCGTCAAAAATAAAAGTTTTACTTTTTATCGCCGTTTAGTGTAGTTTCTGCGGCTTTTATTTTGAAATATAAACGTGACACCGGAAGCGGATGAGAAACACGGACTCTTTAGAGGGGCGCACAGGCCGCCATGTAGTGAGCGTTACGTTAGTACGGAAGAGGCTGTAGTTGTTGTTGTTGTTGAGTCTGAGTCTGGGTCAGACAGCGGGCTGAGAGTTTAATCACAGCGGGAACATGGAGGCGAAGTTCGGCAGCGAAGTGGTGTCGATCGTGGAAGTCGCCATCCAGGCGACCGTGTCTGTTTTCAGGGATGTCTGGGCGAAAGAGGCGCCAAACACGGAGTGGGACGAGGCGAAGCTCGGTGAGATCCAGGAGATAGAGAAGTGTCTGGTGCTTCAGATCCACAAAGTGTTCACCGAGTTCTCCTCCGAGCTGTTCGAGGAGAACGAGGCTCTGCGGGCCAAAGTGGAGCAGCTGGAGGATGTGCTGCAGAGGAAAGCCGGGCAGCTGGAGCAGGAGCTGGAGGCCAGAGTGGGTCAGCTGGGCAGAGAGATGAAGCAGCTGGAGAAGGAGCTGAAGAGCATCAGTGATGGCAGCAGCAAGACCACACAGGAGGATCCGACACACGTCCTGCTGCAGGACGGCTCACTGATAGGTGAGAGGCAGTCATCAGCCCCCTGATGACCACATGAAACTCACCGATGATTTAATGAAATCCTGTTAATGTGATGTTGTGTCTCTCTGTATCAACACAGGAGCACCGGTGCTGTCTGTCTCCACCAGTCCTGCTGCCCCGGTCGCTGAGGATGACTCCACCTCGATCCCTCCCCCGGCTTCAGCAGGCAGCACAGAAACCGCTCCCAGCTCCACAGACGTGTCCGTGGCTGCATCCGAACCTGAATCAGCCTCGACGGTGTTTGTCGGCACAGTCGACTCTGCTCCCACCGCGCTGTTGGTGGGTGCTGTCAGTCAGCCGCCCGCATCATCGACAGGTGTCTCTGAAACTACGGGAACAACACAGCTCATCCTCAAACTAGCAGCATCGCCCGGGTCTACACCTCAAAACGCTCCGAGTCCAGACTCCAGCATCGTCGGTGGTGCTGACGTGGCACAGGAAAAGGTTGGGCGTCTTGTCGATGTCTCAAACATTGTAAACCTGTGCTGTTCTTGTGTCTGTACACTTCTGCAGTCACAGATCCAGCAGCATCTCAGTGGTTTTTATTTCCCACCCTGGTGGAGATGTAGTGTGTGCTTTAAAGGCAGAACAGGCTGATTAGTGTGGCTGTCTTCAAGCAACACACTGAGCCAAAAATGATTCTCAAATCTTTCTATGCAAACATGATGTTTGATACTTGAAACTGAAATCAAATTATTTCCTTTTGCATCACAGACGTCTGTGGAAGAGGCTCCTTCAAGGAGAACGAGGGGCACCAGAAGATCGACTTCTAAGAGTGAAGAAGGTATGATCAGATTTTAAACAGGATGTGACCGTAACGTCAAAGTTTGAGACTTGAACAGATCCCTCTTAACTCATTTTGTACATTTCTTCCCTCCATTTACAGTTTCCACTGACAACAGTACTGAAGAGAAAAACGTCAGCTCAGGTGGCGTTCAGGGAAGAAGGCTTAAAAAGACGGAGTCACAAACAGTGAAGCGGTTCCCCTGTGAGCAGTGTGACGCCAGTTTTCATCGGAAAGCTGAACTGAAGAAACACATGAAGGTCCACAAGGAGCCGTTTCCGTGTGAGCAGTGTGGCAAAAGTTTCCTCGAAAAGAAGTCTCTGGAAAATCATCTTTTACGCCACGAGGCGAGTAAAGCCCCGCTGCCCTTCCCCTGCCCTCACTGTAAAAGGTCGTACAGAAAAGAGCAGTCGCTTCAGAATCACCTGAAGCATCATCAACGGTCCAAACCGCCAAAGCCGTTCGCCTGCGATCAGTGCGGGAAAACATTCAGGATTCAGCAGTCTCTGGAAAACCACCTGCGTCGCCACGAGAAGTGGAAGCAGATGTTGAAGTGCCAGCTTTGTGACAAGACTTTCAAGACGTCGGTCTATCTGAAATGTCACATGGCCGTGCACTCGGAGGAAAGACCGTTCAGCTGTGCTACGTGTGGGAAGGAGTTCAAGAGTAAAGACACGCTGCGCTTCCATCAGATGGTTCACACAGAGGCCAAAAAATACAAATGCACCATGTGCGACGAGACCTTCAAATACGCTCACTCCCTGACTGTGCACAAGAGGAAACACACTGGCGTCACTCCGTTCGTTTGCACCGTGTGCAACGGGTCGTACCGGACCGGCACTGCTCTGAAGAGACACAGCGTCGTCCACACCGGAGAGAAACCGTTCACCTGTCACATTTGTGGAGCGAGGTTCAGCCTGAACAACAACCTCAAGAGGCACCTTCGCATCCACACAGGAGAGAAACCGTTCACCTGCCAGGAGTGCGGCAAGAGCTTCTCTGACAACATCAAGCTGAAGTCCCACATGCTCATCCACGGCGCCAGGAAACCTTTCATGTGCGATCTGTGCGGGAAGACCTTCCTCTTCAACTGCAGGCTGCTGATACATCAGAGGTATGTGCACGCCGACAGGAATGAGGAAACAGACGGCACGCAAAGATTTTCACAGGCGAGAAGGCGAAACAAGTCGTCGGTTAAACCGTTCAGCTGTAAAATATGTCTGAAAGGTTTCAGCGCCGCATGTTCCCTCAAACTCCATGAAAAAGGCCACAGTGAGCACAAAGAGTTCAACTGCAGCATCTGTGGGAAGTCTTTCCACAACAAATACTCTTTCGGCTATCATCAGAGGAGCCACACGGGGGAGAAGCCTTTTGTATGTGACGTGTGCGGCAAGAGATTCTTCCACGCCGGCAGTCTGAAGCAGCACGAGCGGATTCACACCGGCGAAAAACCGTACAAGTGCGACCAGTGCGGCAAGGCCTTCAGAACAGACGGAAACTTCTACAGACACTTGCGTATCCACACGGGGGAGAAGCCGTTTGAATGTTTGTACTGTCACAGGAAGTTCCACCAGTCCAATCAGCTCAAGTCTCACCTGCAGGTCCACACCGGGCAGAAGCTCTACTCGTGCCAGCAGTGTGGCCGAGGCTTCTCTGACTCAAGGCAGCTCAAGAAGCACAGCTGTGACGGCTCATAGGCGACGTGACGAACACACGAAAGCATATCAACACACAGAGCGTCATTTAATCTAATGAAGTCATGACAGAAACAGTGGCACGTTGTATTAAGGGAAACACATTTCTTGTGTGTGGTCAGTTGAGTAAAAATAAAAGCATTTGCTTGTGACGGCTTCGCGGCAGCAAAGGGACGTTTGTTCGTCTTCATGTTGTAAACTTAAAACTTCTTAGATGACCAGCAGCCAAAACAAACGCTCGAACACCTTGATGCTCCGTTAACTCTCACCTGGCATTACTCCTGATATGAACAAAGAGAGTAATCAAAGTAATTCATACAGTAATTGATAGAAAAAGTAGTCACAGCTCTACTCTCATTCACAGTGTTCACAGTAGAGGTTAGCAGCATCTTTAGAGGCATTTATAGTTTGTTTTTCTTCAATAACCTCAGCTATTAAAACACAGGCATTGTTAACCTTTATAAAATAACAAAGTTACAGATTGTGACACTGAGTGTAAGATACACCTGTCAATGTTTTGATGATAATAATGCCAGCTTCATGTTCTGAAGACATGTTTTAGGTTTTAGTTTCAGGTGCTGAAGATAATAAGTTGAGTTTAGATTAAGGGAATTTTTTTTTACTAGCTTTTGAAAGATTTCTATTTTGAGACTGTTTTATGTATTAATTTATGTTTTTTTGTGAATTCACAACAATCCGACAGAATGCCATTAAGATGTAATTATTTTCAAAGTAAAGAGTGAAACTGTAAAATGACTTTCTAATGTACAGCTCTGTGTAATATGGCACCGTACACACACACACATATATTCCGTTTGTTGTTGCAATAAAATAACATTTGCAATCAAAGCTAAGAGTTTTATTTTGAAGGATTTTACCGTTGTGTTGCGTCCACTTCCGGAATCAATGGCGGTAACTCCTGCTAACTGTGTTCGCTGTCCGACAGTCTGTCAGTTAACTGACGCTAAAATGTCAGAAAACTTCGTGTTTTATTCACAAACTAAGTCTATTGTGGAGACTGC